>OY735231.1:4812592-4927592 GCA_963457665.1 Thysanoteuthis rhombus
TTAAGCAACTTCATCTATTCTATGTAACATACGTTAGCAAGAAGTTGACAGGTTCTTCGCATTTTATCAGGGTCAGCGAAAGTTACTGGCAACACGGGCAATCACCCAGGGGCGTAAGAACCGGGGGCGCCTGTCACGTGTCTCAGACTGTTAGACTTTCCAACTACCGATAGACAATGAATAAAACAAGTCTATTTACTTCGTGTTGTATCAAAACCGAGAGAAACAGCAGACAAACGAAATTCTCAAGACCAACGACAAGCTCAATCGATTAATGATTTCTATTTTAAATCAGTATATATATATATATATATATATATCACAGCAAAAATATGAATAAAGACTCGTCTGGTTAAATACTCGATAGAAACCGTCACGTTACAAACGTCTTTTGGCAGCATGTCGTGTTTGGGGTGATCAATCAAAAAATTGGGAAAAAGGGGGTGATCAATGAATAAGTAACTTCCCTCGCCCTTGGGGGATCACTAAAAAGTCCAAATTTTCAAGTAATAATCGGGTACAGACTAGGGACTTACACTGTAAATTGACCCCTACTGAGGAAAACAACTAATCTGGGATGGGGGTGAAGAAACAAACAGAAAGCGTTTTCCTAGACATAATGAGTAAAATTTTGAATTTTCAGTCCACTAGCTCCATTGATGTGAGCTGTACGCGTGAAACTTGAAAACTGAAGATACTCATGCCGACAGTTTTGGTCGAAGGTTTCTAATACTACTACACCTTATAGTGCACTCAAGTTCAGTTGTCCCAGGGCGCCAGGAACCTTGGGGGCAGTAGAGCATATTATGCATATTTAGAGAAAGAGGATCATTTGATTTATTTTGAATAAGACGCACACGACAAGGACATTGGGGGGGGGGTCACCATTGATGAATCTAAAGACTAGTATTTTTGCTTTTGCTTGTGTAGTGGTGGTGGGGTCCAATCAATTATTTATTTGACGTAAGGAAGAAAAAGTAAGCCATTATTTATTTTTCATCAATTGTTCTCATCTTTCATTCATTTGTGTTTATGTGTGATAGATGATGTATCTAGACGAAAGGAAGTAAGAAAGAGAGAGAGAAAAAGAAAGAAAAGAAAGTGGTGAGGAAGGAAAAAAACAGAAAGAGAAAGAAAGAAAAGAGACAGGAAAAAAATTGAGACGAAAGGAGAGAAAGGATGAAAGAGAGACAAAAGGAGAGTAAGAAAGGGAGAGAAAGAAAAGAAGAAAGAAAGAGAGGGATGAAAAGAGGGTGAAAGAAAGAAAGAAAGAATTCTTAACAAGTCGAATCACCATAGGTAATTATAAAAAGATATCCGTCAAGAAAAGTCCATGACAAATTTAAAAAAAAAATAATAATACGAATTCTAGATCAAGCGTAAATTTAAAATTCAAAAAAGAGATATAACGTGTATTTCATTTTATACTGTTAATAGAGTGAGATAGCGTATTTTTGCAGCTTAATTATCAGAAGTTGTTCAAATGCGAAGGTTTAAATTTAGAATTTTAATCTCTTTCTTTTATATATAATTAATTTAAACGACCAAACTATCCCACCAGCCATATAAATACTATTGAAAGAAACTGGTCATTATGCAAGCACAAGTTTCGTAACATGAGAGGCACAAGCAATGAATTGTTTAACACATTTACAGCAGCACGTTGGTGAATGGGAACTCTTTGGTTAAGGGGAGCAAAGGGCTATAGTTGCCTGGAGATTCACTTGGTTTTGCACTGTTTTACCCTAATTGGGGTCGATTTGCCCTACGCCCCCTCTTAGCAGGAAAGCCCATGCAAAGCATACGAGGAG
The DNA here is from genome assembly GCA_963457665.1 of Thysanoteuthis rhombus. Classification (NCBI taxonomy): domain Eukaryota; kingdom Metazoa; phylum Mollusca; class Cephalopoda; order Oegopsida; family Thysanoteuthidae; genus Thysanoteuthis; species Thysanoteuthis major. The sequence continues at coordinate 4,814,404 of OY735231.1, forward strand.
AATAACTTCTGGGGAAATATATTTGGAAAATCTTCATTGGGGATACGATATCATTACAATTTTCATTGATATCTTTTCATACTCTTCGTCAAATAAGTTGATTGTTTGATAATCTAACGCGGGAAACAGTAAGAATTCCGAACAATGTAAGTCGCTATGAAGTTAACACACGAAATGACCAAATCTGCGCTTTTAAAAACCCAAATTTCTATTTGAGACTTAGGGAAATTAAGTCGGGCAGAATTAACTCAACTCCTCTCATTAATTGCCAATAAACAAATCAACAATATTCAAAAGAAAGGATCTTTTTCTCCTTTATCATTATCACGATTGCAGATGGTTCTTTCTTTACTATTGCTGTGATCATTACCACTCATTCTAATCGATGTTATTATTGATAGTTCACTGTTATTGTTTTTATTAAAACCATATCTACTCGTGTATAAGTCGAACTTTTTTGTACGTACCATGGTTTTATTTCAAAAGTTTAGGTGCGACTTTTCCTCCGAGTCAAGAATACAGTTTTATCAGTAAAACATAAATAAGAATGAGCATCAGGATACAAGTTATACACACGTGCGGTTTATACACGAGTAAATACCGTCATCCAGTAATAATTATTTTAAAGCTTCTTTGCGACGTTTTACAGGCAGTTAAAAATCTGTCCACTAAAAAGTCGTTCATTTTGTGCTTTCCTTTAAAAAGAGACGGTCGAATCCTGAAAATCCTTTCAGTTAAGATTTCTATGATTAGCTGTTTTCATGACATCTTCAATAGCCTGATTAATTATAGAGCAAGAAACAAAGAAAGACAGATGTCGAATTAATATTGCAACCGAGGCGGTGGATAAGACAAGCAATATATTGATAAGAAAGGATGGTCATTGTATTGTTTTGGTTATGAAAGCAGAAGTAGTAGAAGCAGATCTAGAAGTAGAAATAGATCCGCTAATTGTGCGAAGAACCTGAATATTCGTGCGTGTGTAAACTTGAGGTAAGAATCAGCTATCATGGTCTCGGTAGAATGTTGGTGTGTATTACGACAGCGAGTGAAAATAAAGCAGGCTCGGATACAGGGGTTGCACTGGGGGGGGGGGGTCTGTATACACTCGGTCTGGCAAAGTGCACAATTGAAAAGATTTTTTAAAATATCTAGATTTGGATTTTTTTGATTATATATAATCGCCTCAAGTAATCATAGATTAACGCTAAAAACAAACATTCATTCGAACCCATCGTCTGATTAGACAGAGTGAAAAAAAAAAAAATAAATAGATAAATAAAAGATTTGAACCCACCCCCCCGCCCCAGAAAATCATGGATCTGCCCCTGAAAAGGTAAATATGTGAAGTGGAAAATGAAGATAAAAGCACAGAATTATATATATATATATATATATATATATATATATATGTGTGTGTGTGTGTGTGTGTGTGTGTGTGTGTGCGTGCGTGTGTATTTTTTTCTAACTGGAAGATTCCTTGGGAAAAATAGAAAAAAAAAAAGATAATCTCTAAAAACATAGGTCGAGACGGATTTAAAAGTGTTCTTCCTTACGAGACGTTTAGGTCAAAAGATGTGTGGATCGGGAATGAAAGAGAAGAAGGTTGTTGAGTAAAACAAGCCCGAAAGTCAGACCATAGGTGCGCTAGTCTTGTCTTGTTTCAAGATCTAGCAAGGAGAGTGTTGCCAACTTTACTCGCATGTTTACATCTAGAAATCAAGCCAAAAATATCTTGAAACACCTAGAAACATCTAGATTCCCCAGATGTACGTATCTGAGATCTAAGAAATCTATTACATATCATCAATACAATAAAAGTGACTTTAATCATCAACATTTATTTTATCAAAGATATTAATCACTATTACTATAAATTAAATGAAATTATTACTCATTTTATTTAATGTAATCGAAATAGAAATTTCAAACATCTTGACGCTGTCCAAAACATTCAGAATTAGATGGAAAAACATCTAAATTGACAACGATGAGCAAGGGACGTAACTCACATTTCGGTATGTCAGTCGTTAGTGACGGCGATTGGTGCTACAGATGCTATAAAGAAATATTGTATTGAAAATCAACTAGATAGAGATTCCTGACACCTAGACGCAGCCAATAACATCTTGATTTAGATAGAAAAAAAAACAAAACAAAACAAACATCTAAATTGGCAACGAAAAGCGAGGGACGTAACACACATTTCGCTATGTCAGTCGGTGACAGCAATCGATGCTGAATAGAAGAGATGACAATGGTTTGTTTTTTATAATAAAAACGCCTTCACAAATAGATAAATCGCAGAATCAGCACGCGTTATACTCGTAATAATAATGGTCTTTTTTCTTCTTTGTCGAAAGGATAAGAGATATTTCTTTTTACCAGTCTTACCACGGTGAGAAATTATCATCAATTTTAATCAAACGAAGTATCATAAATCTTCATTATTCATTTTTTTGGCCAATATTTACCTTCATCTTATTTTCTTTTCTTCAGTTGTTTACCGAAAGAGCTTATTAAATATTTATTCCCGGTCCGCACTATGAACTGACTGCCGTACGTTGACAGACTGAGTAAAGGTTGTAATAAAAAGCTACTGAAAATTTTAGAATAAGGTAAGTAATAGTCAAAATATTGTAATGATAGTCTCGAATCAAAAGATAGTGTATTGTTGTGGGCTTCGTTGAAGACTGAAGAGTTTAGGATTCGTAAAAAAAAAAAACAGAATAGAAAGCGAGTGAAAAGGAAGAATAAAACCCTCTTACAGATAGATATATTCAGTACAGTATCTGTATTACTCTCAAATGCAGTTTTTCATTCCAAAATTTCCCGTACTGATTAAAACCGCACCGTTCAAGATCCTGTTATAATTTAACGTGTTTCTTTTCCAACTTCTATTCAGTTATACCTTAATTTGCACAGTGATAACTTGATCGCGCTACATCGAAACCTGTACCTATCAAACCTTAGTCAAGGTACTACTGTATTCGTAATTCAGTCAATTGCGTCAACGAGAACCAGTAGCGTGGAAGGTTCACAACTCCCGTTTCATTGATTAGATCGTTGGCTGGTTGTGAAGCTATCGGTGAGGTCTTTTTAAGGACATAGCTCGATTTACACTAAGACTTCCCCGGTATTTTTCCACAGACTCGATAATACTTGAAATAAAACTACCGAAAGACTAGAGAATGTTTCTTGAAGTAAAACATGTTAAAATACACACCAGCTACACAAACGCATACATACACTAACACACAAATAATATACGTACACGCGCGCGAAACTAAAATCGACAGAATTGTAAATTTCAAAAATGAATACTTCCTTAAATATCATTTTTTTTTTACAATTTTCCCCCTTATTTTCGTTTTATAAGAAAATTGAGAAAATTAACGAAACTCCAAGATAAATAAAATTCAAAATCTTTTGTCAACAATGCAGTAATAACACCAGGAATGCCGTATTCGAGGGAAAGAAACGAAAAGGAGAAATGTGGGAGCATAATTTCTGAATGGAGGTAAAAATCAAGTGGGAATATGTTTGATTTATGTAAACAATGATGGAAATATCGAAAAAGAAAGGTAACTACAAAGCAATTATAAATAGAAAGAACAAATAGAAAGAAAGAAAGAAAGAAACAAACAAACAAACAAAAAAAAAACAGTGAAGAATGTATACGAATATTTCACATTTTAATGTTTGAATGCAAAAATGAAGCACATTTTTGGGGATTTTGAATAGCTTACGTTTTTCTTTTACTGCAATAAGATCGCTTTAGAGAATAAAGAAATGAAGGTGTTATTTTTTGTATTTTCTAAGATGTAAACATGAGATTTTGAAAACCAATACAAGTATCAACCTGTATATCTGTCTTTTCAAGATGAAGAAAATAAATCTAAACGTGATCATTTGCAAATTGGGAATTGTTGTTAGACGAGGAGAAATAAACCCGTTAGTAATATAAAGAAACAAAAATAGAGGTTTTAATAGGATTCAACGCCAACGAAGCGTGAGATCTTTAATTTCATAAAATTCATTATTACCTCCTTTTACGAAATTTACAGGTGTACAGTAATTAATCGGTAATAAAGGAAAAGAAAAGTTATAGATAATAAATAGATAAGGTAAAATAAGGTAAAAATAAAATAAAAGACTTACCTCCACCGTGTTTTTGACATAAATAAGGAAACCTCCAAACATTACCAAGTCCAACAGCGTAACTTATCACCATGAACATATATTGCACCTTATTATCCCAGGCCCCACGGTTAGGGTCGACGGGTGTCGCCTCGGCCGAAAGGGACACTGTAGAATTCAGGGGTAATGACAATTCAATGCCAGGTTCCAATTCTTTAGTTCCCTTTTCTTTACCCATGTTTTGTTTTGTTTACAAAAAAAAAATTGTAGAAGCCTTTTTTTTTTTTTAAAAGAAAAAAAATCCCCTGTGGATGTTTCTGTAGTGACCTTACAAAGGTTTTTCGGGTTTAATTAAGATGACTTTTTCTCCGACAAGCACATAATTAATGTATTATTATTACGATAAATAATTATAATTGTTTTAATTATTATTAATATTAGTAATTATGTTGTAGAGAACATCATCTTTCGTCTGCGTAGTGTACTGATGACAGTGCCAAGTGTGAATGTTTCAGTTTGAGAATGAACTCAGGAAGAGGAGGAGGAGGAGGAGAAAATTCAATGAAGCAGCAGCAGCTGGAGTAGGAGGAGAACATGAGGAGGAGTAGACATGCAGGGCATTGGGGGTGAAAGTGTCGGTTTCACTCTCTTGATGGATGTATGTGTGCTCTGTAGTGACGCACCTTTGGTTAGCGCGTTTTTTAATATTGTATTTTATATCTTTTTGGTTATTTGTACAACATGACCGTATTCAAATTCATCGCATCTCTGAGAGAAAATCTCTTCTAGAAGAGAGAGAGAGAGAGAGAGAGAGAGAGAGAGAGAGAGAGAGAGAGAGAGAGAGAGAGAGCACACCACCTATAATTGTTTATCTGACTACGTGTGTGTATATATCCGCAAATCTGAAATGTGAGAGCATCTGATTGTTATAGGAGATGAATGATACGTCTATTTAAAAAGAAAGAAAGAAAAATGTTATATTCAATGTTAAAACTCAACTCAATCAGCGCTAAAAGGGCGAATTTTTAGAAGAATTTTTTTTTCTGAAGCGAATTTCCAAGGGAATTTTTGTTGCGAATTTCAGAGGGCTTTTTTGTGTGTTGCGAATTCTAACCGTGTAAAATGCCTCTGCAATTGATATTCTACGTTCGTGTGGTTGATTACATACACCTCTCTATGCTTGGCTATCAGTCTACGCCACTATCTATCTATCTATCTATCTTTCTCTCTATCTCTCTCTATCTATCTATCTATCTATTTGTCTGTCTGTCTATCTATCTATCTGTCTGTCTATTTATCTATCTGTTCATGTTTCTACAGTTCTCTTTCCTGTATGTACGTGTTTGTGTATGCACGTGTATATTGTGTGTTTGTTTACATGTTTACGGATCAGCGTGTTTGTGTGTCCGTGTGTGCGCGCACACGTGTATGTGTGTACACATATGTGTGCGAGTGTGAGTGAAAAGATGAGCTGTCACCTTGTGTCTTATCTTCTCTTCTTGTTTGCATTCCTCTGTCTGTCTGTGTATACGAGTGTACACAAGAGCCTTCATCTGTAATTTTAACAGCTTATAAGTGTGTAACTACGAGTATATATATATATATATATATATATATATATATATATATATATATATATATATATATACATATATATATATATATATATATAGATAGATAGATAGATAGATAGATAGATATAGATATGTGGTACAAATCAGGCTAGTAGTATAACATAATATAATAATATATCAATAATATAAAGCCACTTCTGAAACGTAATGGATTTATTTCATAGAGTGCTCGATACATACAACATTTTACTCATGGAGTTGAGTTGTTTTAGAGTAGAGCTGGAAAAAAACCCCAAGGAACACCTACTAAATAGAAAGAATGATAGAGTACAGGCACCGCTCTAAATTTCTTTTAATCAACATGAAACAACACCAATAAATCATAAAGTAAAGTAGACAATTCGTCCCCATGTCCATCATCCCCAAAACTTCCCATCACCATCTTTTACCTTCAAACATACTCAAACACATTATAAATTAAACGTCAAGATTAATACTATCCACTAGAGCTACAAAAGGCACCAACAGGGGCAATAAAACCCAATGCCAAGATACCTAGGTCAAAATAGAAATTACTCCCAGACCACTACTAAGCATCCTTGCAGGAATGACCCGTATATGGAGTTCAAACCCCATTGACAAGATGAATATCCTCACACCACCCACTACCACACTCACAACATTCTCACCAAATTCCGAATAAATAGACCCCAAAAAACATGGACAATCATTTGCCTGATGAGGCCCAAAGAGGGCTGAAACATGGGCTAGCGAATCCACAACCTACAATTTATATATATATAAAGTACACATTATACATATATATATATATATATATATATATATATATATATATAATTACTCTTTTCAATAAGTAATTAAAACGTATTGAAAGTTACTAATATCTCAAGCTCATGATGCCCTTATGTCAAATCGCTGCATAATGAACTTTATTGAACGAACTGTTGCCTTCATATGCTCCAATAAAAAGAACACACACACACACACCCTCACACACAGAGACACGTGCGTGCGCACGTTAATATAACTGTTTTTTTTTAATCCCCGAAACGGTTTCATGGTAAACAAATAAAGACCCCAACAAGAAAAATTTACAGATAGTATCATGATATGAAAATCCTTGTTAAACATAAAAAACACTGAAACAATTACATAAATTACATCGACAGATATTGGGAAATAATTGACTGAAATGACATAAATTTTTGGAAAAGGTCTATATATATATATATATATATATATATGTATGTATGTATTCTAGCTGATGTACCCGGCATTGCCCGAGAAAAAAGGTATTCAATACTGAAAGGTCATGTAGTAAATCCTGACAGAGAGATTCTCAAAGGGATTGCAACCCTTTGTGAAAATACCAAAATTGACCAGATATTGAATTGACCATTGAAAGTTACCGGAGGTCAGCACCAGCTATCTTATGTTTATTCTGGAGTCAAGTTACTCGACACACATTTTCAGCTTGTAAAGTGCAATCGTTTAGGAGTCTATAATAGTCAGAAACAAACATTCGTCTGATATATATATATATATATATATATATATATATATATATATATATATATATATATTGTGTCATCCACAGACAGCTGTTTCGTTGTATTACAACTCTTCAGTGTGGCTATCGACTTTCCATTATCCCATCCAGTACCACAAGGCAGGATTGAAACCTTCGCTTCACACCTGGAGGCAGACACCCTATCTCTGCTCTACGGAATTGGACGGCCAGGCAGAATTTAAGCGATATATTTATCTAGCTTATATTCCCCATCCACCAGAGTGCTCTATTCCTATATATATATATACATATATATATATATATATATATATATATATATATATATATATATATATATATATATATATATATATATATCCTGTTCGGAAAGTATCCTGCCATTTTGAATATCTTGAGAACTTATCATGCAGCCTTCACGTAATTAATCAACACATTAAAGGAACCGTACTGGATGGACACTCTACCGTTGAGTTACTCAGTCGATATTGGGGTGCCATTGAGCAAGTTTTGATTACTGCATTACCGACGCCTTCTCAATGACTGACGTAAATAACTGATCGAATCGTGTTTTGCGTCTTATGTAGTTTTTTCTTGCAATAAAAGCACCCAGGTCTGTCAGTGTGCCACTACTATCCAGATTTGCCCCAGCGCCTTCTGGCTTTTCCCCAAAGCTAAAATCACCTTGGACGAGATTGAGGAGAATGCAACGTGGCAGTTACTTGCGAAACTGGACGAATTTGCAGACTGTATTAAGAAGTGAAGAGGACACATGAATAAGTGTCTGAGGCTATAATGAGAGTATTTTGAAGGGAACTAAGGCTGCATTGTTCTAGGCAGACTATCTTTCCTTTAATATTAGATATCTCGGCCAATAGGATGGATCAATAAGTCTGTTGCTTGACACCGTTATTTGCTGAATTTCCATCTGAAAATTTCGTGGTATAGTATATATATATAAATTTGGTTGTCTGTAAGTATGTTTGTATGCACACATGATCCAAATAGATGGCCTTGATAGGACTGGTTGACGGACCCGAGGGAATAGACAAAAAACAATTTTATGAGGGAAAGGGTAAAAGAAGAAGAGCCAATAGGGGCCTGGATGATGGCCCTGGGGGAACGGGCCAAAAAGCTGACCGGTTGAATTAGCCTTTTTCGGCTAGATCTTGCCGATTTTTTCCCCCAATTGGTCCAATAAAAAACTACGATAGCCGTTCGTATAAATGGGTTTTATTCAACATTCAGTTTGATTTACACCACTTTTTTTTTATGAACGGTACCATTTTTAATGTTGAACTTGACAATAATTGTCAACGATGTTTTTTTTTCTATTTTCATTTGAAATTCGGTTAAGCAAACGTAATTTGAATTTATAGAGTCAACAGAACTGCTCCGTAAAAAAAATTATCTAAATTAACTTTTTGACTCCAGTCAACAACGTAATTATATCCAAAAAACAATTTTTTAAGCCTTCAGGGGATTTTAAAAATTCATGTTGTTACTATAATGCTAGACCAGTCCAGAATGCTATACCAGTCTAAAAAGAAATTGTTCTATGAATTTCATATTGTTGGGATCCTAAAAATAAACTTCCTCTTTCAAACATAACAGTGACACGAAAAGCTGCGAGGACTACGTTGACTTGTCCGAGGGTGCGTACGGACGGGCACAGGTTTGCCCTGGATTGTTTATTCGAACCTGCCCAAATGCATGCGACACCCATGCCAATAGTTGTGATTTCAAAACATGAATATTTTCTTGAATATCGGATCTATTTTTACAATTCCTTTTCCCCCTATTTTCGTTGTATAAGAAAATTGAGAATATTAACGAAACTCCGATATGAAATATAAAACCTTCTGTCAACGTTGCAGTAATAATATCAGGAAGAAACGAAAAAAGGAGAAACGTTGAAGCATGATTTCTGAATGGAGGTAAAAATCAAGTGGGAATATGTTTGATTTATGCAAACAATGATAGAAATATCCAAAAAGAAAGGTAACTACAAAGCAATTATAAATAGAAAGAAAGAAAGAAACAAACAAACAAACAAAAAAAAACAGTGAAGAATGTATACGAATATTTCACATTTTAATGTTTGAATGCAAAAATGAAACACATTTTTGGGGATTTTGAATAGCTTACGTTTTTCTTTTACTGCAATAAGATCGCTTTAGAGAATAGAGAAATGAAGATGTTATTTTTTGTATTTTCTAAGATGTAAACATGAGATTTTGAAAACCAAATCAAGTATCAACCTGTATATCTGTCTTTTCAAGATGAAGAAAATAAATCTAAACGTGATCATTTGCAATTTGGGAATTGTTGTTAGACGAGTAGAAATAAACCCGTTAGTAACATAAAGGAACAAAAATTGGTAATGAAGGAAAAGAAAGTTATAGATAATAGATAAATAAAGTGGGATAAGATAAAATAAGGTAAAAATGAAATAAAAGGCTTACCTCCACCGTGTTTTGACATAATTAAGGAAACCTCCAAACATTATCAAGTCCGACAGCGTAACTTATCACCATGAACAATTAACTTGCCCAAGGGTGTACGACACCTATGCCAAGATCATACATACATACAAATATATATATATATATATATATATATATATATATATATATATATATATATATATATATATATATACATATATATACATATATATCACATATACTTTGTTATTGTTGTACAATGTATAAATTGTCTTTTGTTGGGATCATCAGTTGTTTACCATATAACCATTTCGGGGATTTATATTAACATGGCACCCGAGCAGTGTTGATCAAACACCACCTCCTCTTATTATATAGCATATGCTATACACGTAGATAGTCATCTTATATAAGGTTTTACGTGTATTGTATATTGATATTTTTTATACTTAATATCTATTCTTTGAAACAAGACTTACTTACATGGGTTACCCTAAAAACGTTTTTGACGATGAGGGATCAGTAAGTATAACAACAGACATGACTGTTTCTTCGTGCCGTTTCTATTGAGTGTTCACCCATGTGAATATTAAATTCATTATGTCGGTTTTACTTTCAGACTGCGTGCAAACCAACTTATGATATCATCTTTTAGAAAACTAATTACACAGAAAAAAACTTCCTCGAGTCGATTCTTTACCAACATATTCAAACGAAGAATTTGACAATCATTTTCCACTAACATTGAAGTTAATTTTTCCACCTCGAATAACATCAGGCTTCCATCAAATATATATATTTTTAAACACTTTTAATTATAAAATAAATTATTCTTTTACACACTACTGAAACGATACCACGTATCAAAAATATCTTGCGCCGTATCATTCGAACTGCGAATTTACGTTGCTCTGTTACCAAAAAACATAATTTGATTTAATCAAAACAAGTATTTCATATTTAGATTAGGTATTTCAAGTAAGTAGGGACCCCTGCTTCAGACTATCTGAACAGAATACTCAAGAGGGAAAAAAATGAATCTTTTGAATAGATCAAATTTGGAAACTCCTAAAACTTTATTGTGTCATTTGCTCCGCCCGGGCAACACTGGATACCCCAGCCTATATATATATATATATGTCATCCATAGACAGCATTCGTTATTTTAAAACTCTTCAATGTGTCTATAGACTATCCAGTATACCTTCCAGTGCCGCGAGGTAGGATCGAAACTTTCGCTTCAGACCTAGAGACTGACATTCTACGCCTACCCCTGCCTCTCTGTCTCTCTGTACACACACATATCTATCTATCTATCTATCTATCTATATATATATATATATATATATATATATATATATATATATATATATATATATATATATATATATATATATATATATATATATATATATATATATATATATATATATATATATATAGATAGATAGATAGATAGATAGATAGATAGATAGATAGAGAGAGAGAGAGAGAGAGAGAGAGAGTTGAAATATTTCTTTCCAAAATCGACATCACTTATACATCGGATCTTAAAGAGGAGAAAATCTTATATCAAACCTTTTTACATTTTTGCTCTTAATGGCTGAGTCTCAACAAAATGATTGCAGCACTAGATTCCTTACATTATGCTGCCTCGAGTGTGTAAGAATAGAAGTCAGCCGTGAACAGCGTATTTTAATTATTGCCGTCATAATCATCACGATCGTTTTTATTTGATAATAATCCCGGAGATTAGTGTGGGTGGCTTATTGGTTAGCGGCGCGGAAAAAAGAATCGGCTTGCAGTGTTCAAATTCACACTAATGCCCTTTGGGAAAGGTACGAATCCATGACTTTTATAAAGGATCCATCATTTGGCCACAAGGACCAACAACGTTGTTATGACCTTGGAATTTCTCTCAGAGAGTGGAATGCCTTTACACTCCAATGGTCCCCCCCAACGTCTGAGCATTCCGAAACATTCATAATAACGGCATCCAAATGAAGACGGCCGTAGAATACAACGACCAAAACGTTGTGATAAAAAAAAGATATAAACTGAGACGAGGAGAAAAGTCCGAAAAAATCTATACATAAGTAATGACACGTTTCACAAATGAGTTTCCATTGTCGAGAGTAAACGGCGATCAACTCAAAACGACGTAGTTTCTGATTTTTAATCAATTAATGAGAAGTCTATTCTCGCCCCTCCTATGGGAGTCAAATGACTAAAAACAGTTATAAGAAAAACTTAAATTCGAGTTCCTTCAAACTTTTTCAATCGTGACCCAGTTAAATGATACAATAGTCTCACGACCCACTGACACATATCAAGTACAAATGCCGAGTACTAGTACCCCCATCTTCCATCAACAGAAACGTAATGTATACTTTACTTACCCGTACGATACATACATACATACATACATACATAAACATACTAGCATACATAGAACGTTCACATGTGCATTTTCTCTCTCATTAAATCTGTGTCATCGTATTTCAATCATAGCGAGGCTACTATTACTATTACAATTCAAAACAAATAGATTATTGATGGCAAAGGTAATGATCAGATTATTTGGTATGTTTCATATCTCCTCTCCACTAAATTAATTGGCGATCGACTACGTTGGTGACGGTTACGGTCACTTTACTTTAATAATCGAATATTCCATCGTCTTGGTGAAAATAGAAGAGGGACAAAGTGGAATTGAGATGAGGAAGAAAGATAATTTGCGAAAAATAATGAGACAAGCCAAATGATACGTCACAACAGGCGCTACTCTCTCCGTCCGTTCTATGAACACAAAGAAAGAAATGGTTGAAGAAAGAAAGGTTGATTTATGAAACTGCTTTTCTCTTCCACTTTTCTCTTCAACATCCCCTCTCTTAAGATGATGATTCAATTCGCTTTCTCTCTTTCAACCTCTCTCTCTCCTCTCTCTCACCCCTTCTCTCTATCCTGTTATCAAACTGCCTTTCTTTTTTGCCCACTCTGTCTACCTTTGTTCGAGCGTTACGTTTTTAATTCTGAACATCGCTCCAAAAAGGATTAACTTGGCTTTTTTTAAGAGTCAAGGAGAGTTCAAAGAGAAAGAGAGGATTTATTTTTTTCATTTTTTCTATCAATTGTCTTCCGAATACGGCATCTTGCTATATACATTGACTAGTTGGAAAACACCCGTTATGGTGGGTTTCAGCTAGTTTTAATTGTTTCAATGTCACCAATATCTTCCCATGTCATTATCATTATCATTATTATTATTATTATTTTTTTATTTTATTTGCAATCTCACACCAGTTGCCTGGTTGTAACTGATGGAGTTTGAGTGACAGCAAGTCTCCTCAAGTCTCCAGCCCTTCTCTCCTAGTTCTCATAGGCCACAGTAATACTGCGGTTTACAGTTTCACACCGGTTGCCCAGTGGTCATTGCTGAAGGCTGAGTGGCAATGTCTCCTCAGGTCTTAAGCCAACATCTCTTCTCTCCTTCACCTATCATGCCAGTGCAGTAACAGTGACCTAACAAAGGAAGGTAAATGAAAGCGGGAATGTGAACCACAGCACTGGTATGAATAGTGTTGCAGTCTTTATATTTCTAGCACTTTCCTCAGTATCCGCGCAGTGCTGTGGTCTGTTCAGTCTCAATCCTTCCCTCTATCCCGATCTCCTCCAGTCTCGCCCTCTTTGGGACAGTTCCTAGTGCGCCAACTATGATTGGCACTACCCTGGCTTTCATGTTCCACATCTAGCTAGATCCTGGTATTTTTTCCGTTTTTCATTCTCCTTCCTCTTTACTCATGGTCTGCAGGTACAGCCACGTCTACTATTTGGCAGGTCTTCCTCTTTTGTCTACGATTACCAAATCCGGTCTTCTTGCCTGGATGAGGTGGTCGGTTTTGATGTCAAAGTCACAGAGTAATTATTATTATTATTAGTCACTTAACGTCCGACTTTGACTCCCCTCAGGATTCACCAGACCTCTCTATCTTGGATGTCGCGGAGCCAATACTCTCGGAACTTGTCTAGTTCGTCTCTCCATCTTGTATTCTGCTGGCCTCGGTTTTGCTATCGATCTCTGAGTATCAATATCGTGAGTCGAGTTTCAATATGACCAGCCCATTCTAAGGGATTCTATGATGTCTCTGACTCTGTTTACTCCTTAATGCCTTGTGAACTCTCCATGCAAGGTTGAGCATGATTCTCAATTTGAGGGTGAGTCTCTTGGTTAAGTTCCGTGTTTCAATGCAGGATGCGTTGGTTGTATACCTTTTTTTTTTGACTATTGGAAGTTTCTCGTTTTCGAAGGTTGAGCTTGCTCTGCCGAAGGCTTGCCATCCTTGTGTGATTCATCGCTTGATGTTTCATTGTACTACAAATCTTCAGTGTGGCTATAGACTATCCGATACACCATCCAGTACCACGAGGCAGGATTGAAACCTTCGCTTCAGACCCGGAGGCCGATATCCTACCACTGTGCAAGGGAACTGGACGGTCAGTAATGCTGAATTTAAGCAATATATTTATTTAGCTTAAATTTAACCATCCACCAGAGTGCTCTATTCCTATGGAAGAGCATTGCATAAGCTTACAATGGATGAGTTACCTGACTTAAAGAGTGCTTAAGCCTAAATAGAGGAGCGTTAATGTATATATGTATACATACATTTCGAAAAAAAAATTGTACGTAGTAATGAAAATGTGTGTAAATAATATTCATGTCTTGCGGCTTTCAAACATCAGAATTTTCATCGAATGTAAATCGTACATTTAACAAGTTTGGCCTACCCTGATCAAGGCTTAATGACTATGAAATATTTGATTTAAAAATAAGATCATGAATTCATGATTTGAACCATTTATATTTTCATCAAGGTAAGTCAATTTCATCACCATCACTGCTTAATTTACGAAGCGAGTAGTAGCATATGTGAGTGGCGGTGATTAATAATTTCCCTTGGAATGGAAGTTCTGAGCAGAGGGGCGTAAAGTGGGCCAGTTCGCATGGGCCCATTATGTTAGCAGCGTTGATGTGATGTCAATAGCTGAGCCTCATACACATAATAAACACTACATTTATATATATATACCTATACATAAATTATGTATTTAGCATTGGTTACAAAATACTGAATGAGCAGTTTGAAATAGGGCTCACATTTCCTGTTTGGCCTATTACCAGCTCTGCCTGGTCCTGATTGGTCATCGGTGATAAAGATGGTGACTCCCCTTCGAGGATCTCAGTGAACCATGGGTGTGTGCGAGGTCGTTTGTCCACTCACCCCTTGATTAGGCTTTCTCATCTAGGGCTAGAGAGTTTTAAAGTTAGAACTTCATACACAATAAAGGATAATGGAGCTGTGCAATTATTTTATGTAACCCCGAATTGATGTACCCGTATAAAAAGATGTTATGATTTTGTTATTCTTCGACGGTTACAGGGTTGTCGTTAAGATGTATCCTATTGTCCCCATCCCGAAATATATCTTTTTGCCCCCTCCCCATGGAAATATTTCCTACCCCCTAAGTGGAGAAATTGCATCAGACACCCACACTTTCAACATTCTCTTTCCCTGAGAAAAATTTATGAAGCTACCATTGTATTGTTCCTTCATTAGCAATTCTTTTTCAATGTTGGTGTTCTTGGCTCAATTCCAAGTGCGTCAACTATTATGGGCACGACTATGACCTTCATGTTCCACAATTTTTGTCAGTTTCCGGGCGAGTTTCTGGTATATTTCCAATTTTTCGCTCTCTTTCGTCTTCGCCTAATTGTCCGCTGGTGCGAATCCAGCCTTCTCGCTTGGATGGGGTGGTCGGCATAGGTGTCCCCTGGAGGGAAGGGGGAAACGGGGCGTTTGCCCCCTCCTTTGATTCGGCCTTTCCACCAAGGGTGCAAGGGGTTTGAAAGTTTGAACCTTATAGTCAATAAAGGAAAAGGGTGCAGTACAGTATTTTTTATGTAACCCAAACCTTATGTTCCGCCGGAAATATATCCTTCTGTCCACCTGTTGGTAATGTGGCACTGGACACCCATAGTGGGTTGTATGGATTTTCGAGTCTCGTCGTATCATTTGTCCTAGGAGTCCTCTGATTGGTGTTGATAACTATTTTTAATAGTAATCGAACCCAAATCGTTTGCACAATTCCCAGGATATATTTACGTTCATACCCCGTCGAGCCTGTTTATTTTTTTTTTAGCCAGATTAGTGCATCATTGATATTACTAGTGTAGTACCCGTAAAATAACCGAAATATTCACGTATGGGTGGGGACTTCAGCCTCAGATCAATGTCACTCCAGGGCACTCCATCTTGGTAAAATCTGTGTACCCATCGAAAGTGTTACTTACAAACAGACAGACAGACAGACAGATACAGAGACACATTGTTTTATAGATAGATGAACATTGCGTTTTCTACGCGTGGATTATATGAATGATCACACTAATAGTATCTGGATAGTATCACTGGGGATCAAGTAATAGCAAATCTTGTCAATACACCAGCACTTTCCTTAGGATTCTTCTCGATTTCAGTTGTGTCGTTAACTTTATTGTATGCAATTAGTACCTGTTGATGGATCAAATGTACAATCTGAACTTTAAAATTGATTCAAGTCAAAAGTACGAACTTTCAGATTGCACTGTAATCAAAATTTGACTTAATTTAACCAAAAAATATTAGATATAGAATTCAGACCCTTTAACAATACCAAAAAATATTTATGAAGAAATGGTATTACAAAATAACTTTTAAGAGTTTTTCGTACGATTGAACTTGTTTGTGTTCTCGACTCAACATTTCGGAATTCAATTGTACGAAAAACAAAAAAAACAAAAAAAAAACAAAATAAAAAACACAAAAAAACAAACAACTCTTTGAATGTTATTGGCCCTCCCCATAACTATAGACCATATCTTCACAAAAAAATCTTTGTTTTGATTAATGTAAATTGGATTTAGATTAGAGTATAATCAGAAAATTTGTGCTTTTGACTTGAATTATGTTGGATCCGGATTCTACATTTGATCCCCAGAAGATCTTACAGAAAATGAAGTGACCACAAGTCTGGTCAATACTCTGGGGCTTTTAATAGTATTCTGACTGTTTTCAGAGACGCTGATAATGGAATAGCCCCAGTTCTCCATCGGATTTCCTTTTCATCTCGTCTTTTAGAAGCACATGTTTCTAGAATTATTCCCAACATTCAAGTTATATTGGGCTCAATAGACACTTTCATATTCCATATCAAGTCATTGTGTCTGTGTTCACTATTTGATTGCTTTGTTATTCGTTAACACAATTCAATAACATCCCTGGAGGCGTGAGGAGAGATTCTACCTCGGGAATGGTGAGTTATGGCCGATCCAATTGTTTCTTCCTATCGTTATAATTATTTGGCACAAGAGAAGCATCCAGTGAGGATCGAATTCATTAGACAAGCGGTAATCCAGTGCATGCTGAACTTTCAAAAACCAGATGATCCCAATAATCCTAAAAAGAGTATACAACGAATGCATTCTCCCGATAGTCACTTATGGAGCTAAAACATGGAACTTAACAATGGACAGACCCATAAACTGAGAAGCATACAACATGCGCATGAGAAAATCATGTTCAACCTCACTTGGAGAGATCACAAGACAGCACAGTACATAAGGAAAAAGACGGGAGGAACTATTGAAAAACTCAAATGGCAATGGGCAGGCCATGTTGCAAGAATGACACACAACCGATGGACATCATGTCTCACAACATGGATCCCCAGAGATCACATAAGAAACCGAGGCTGGCAGAATACAAGATGGAGAGATGAACTAGACGAATTCAGAAAATGCAGACTCTGCGACGCCCATGATAGAGAATTGTGGCGAATCCTAGAGAAGGTTTATGTCCAACGACGGACGTTAAAAACTAATGATGATGATGATGATGATCTGCAAATTGGCTTGTTAACCATCGCTCAGTTCTACTGTAGTATGCGATCGACCTGAAATGAACATGCCCCCTTGCTTATGATTTAAGGATCTCTCCCACCCGAAAACAGACAGCGGGATTTGGACATTTTACTCCCACATCTGAGCATTCTGACCCTTCTCCATTTACGACACGTCATAAGTCTCATCATTCCAAGGCCTTACACTTACTTGGAGATAGCCTTTGTCTAACAACAGATCTTGAAGACCGAAAAAAACAAAAACAAAAAACAAAACAAAAAAACTCCACATTAGTGCCAACTGCTCTAATACAGATGTCTCAAGTTACCGAGATCGGATAAGTCAGGCACAAGGTTACTGAAGTGAGCATCCGATAAGGATTAAAAGTCCGCTGTTGTTTGTTGTTGTCTGACTCCAAACCAAGTTGGAATTGGCCTTGTTTTCTCCCCGTTACAAGAGCAACAAGAACAATCCTCACCAAATTTAGAAGAGTAAACCCTTCACGGATTGTCAATCACGTCACGTTATTCCAAACCTACGTATAAAATTAATATTTCCTAACCGTTATTTGAAATCACGACCATTTGATTGGAAGGCTGAACTGACAAGTCTGATGTGACGACGAATTTATTTATTATTTACACAATACAAAGGGGAATAGAAGTAGGAGTAGAGTTTGACCCTGCAGCTACCAGGCTTGTTTATCCTTGTAGATTTGTGGAGCATAGGGCTGTGAGTACGCCGCACCAGCGGACGATCGTTAGGGTAATGCAATGGAGATCTATTGCGTATCATTGTGTTTCGGGTGTATGTGTATGTGTGTGCGTGTTTGTGTGTGTATGTGAGCATTCACGGGTGTATTCATTTGTGTGTGCATGCACGTGTGCGTATGCATTGGTGCGTGTGGTTGGTGTGCGCGCGGTTGGTGTGCGTGTGGTTGGTGTGCGTATTTATATGCGTGTTCGTATGTGTGTGTGTCTGCGTGTGCATATTTGTATGCGTGTGTCATTGTTTATCAGTGTGTGCGTGTGCGTATTTGTATGTGTATGTGTGAGTGTTTGCCCGCGCGCACGCGCGTGTGTATGTGAGAGAGCATGCGCACACACGCTAAAGTTGATATCGTATCTCGCTTTTAGTGTTTACGTCTGAGAAAGACGTCAGTATCTCAATGTCAGCCTCATCGTAGGTGCAGAACGCTGTCAAGTATGATTAGCCACACATAGCTAAAACTGCCGCTGAAAAAGTCGTCCACATAGGCTACATTTTTCATTTCCAGCCAACTTCGTACCTAAAATGTTATATATACTCATTTAAAGCCCACTTATCTAATAGAATAAACCACACCCAAAGACTCGAGAACAAGTTATTAAAAGAAATAGTACATATGTATATAAGTTATCTAACTTGACTGATTTATCCAATTTTTTTCCATCTAAATAAGTTTTGTAAATCATTATTATTGATGTTTTTGCTACTATTTACCTCCATCTTAATTGCTGTTGCTCTTCATCTCAGCTAAATTCAGCCGGAGTTGAGTTGCGACGGGGAACCCAGCCCGAGTTTAGCTGCTATAATAAACAACAACAATTAAGATGAAGATGATTAATTGCCTAAAATTCAAACAGTCAAATTGGAAGAAAAGATCAGCCAGATCTAGCCGAAAAATGGCTAATGTAGCAACAAACCTGTGAATGTTTACAGATATGCGTGGGAGTAAAAGCAAATGAGGTTGTTGAAAAAATGAGAGAAAAAAAAAAAAATGCAATAGACTCCTGAGTGAAAAACGAGATATACAGACGGATAAGAAATGATAGGTAATTAGATAACGTACTGGGATGAAGAAACACCGGTGATCAGTCGGCTGTACAGGTTAATCATGGATTCGAATAATCACGTACCGTTAATTAATCGTAAAACTGTTTTTGTTTATTTCGATACATTTTTTGGATAACAGGTCTGGTTAGTCACTTAAAAGACACCGTCACGCCACAAACATGCCGAATTGCGGTGATCATTCGGAAAAGAAATAGAAATAGAGGTGATTAATAAATAAGTTATTTATCTCACCTTTAATTGTACAGTGATTACTGAAAACCAGCATGTTGTGCTGGGGGTGATCAATTGAAAAAAAAATGAGAAAAAGGGTTGATCAATGGATAAGTTATTCATCTCGCTCTTTGTTGTATAGTGATCACAAAAAAGTCTAAATTTTCAAAAAAACTAAGCGTGAATGTTGCCGGTCACAAACTCAGGGATCAATTTAACATGAACTGACATTGCAAACTGAACCCCTACTAAAAACCTATTTAGGAAAGACTTTACAAAAAAAAAAAAAAAAAAAAAATCCAGACAAAATAAGGAGTCAATATTTCGAAATTTCAGCCCTATATCTCCATTTGTGCGGCCTGTACGCGTAATACATAGATAGTCAGCCAGACCGACTTGAAAACTGAAGAAACCTATGTAGTCAGTTCTGATTGACGATTTCTAGTGATTAAACGGGTATTCTATGTTCTATAAGCAGCGACTGAGATTAACCGATTGATGGTTGTATTAATCAATTGATTGACGGGTGGATCTCATACGGAGTAGGTACAGACAGTCACGGGTGAATAGTTCAATAAATAGATTCACAGAAAGAACTGAGTTATTACTGTTTTACTCCGTTATCCGAAAAGGCATAAAACGAAGAAGCAATTATCACTATTTTGTATTGTTTCTGAGCATTCCAAGACCCGAGAAATAAACATTTTTTTAAAGTCTGTCTACCACGATGTCTAAAGTTTGGGTTCAGCGTCTGCTGTTCAGATCGATTGTAGATAGTTCAATAAGTAGATTCACAGACAGGTAAATAAATCTAGTGTAAGGTAAGTAGAGAAAGTGGGGGGAGAGAGAGAGAGAGAGAGAGAGAGAGAGAGGGGGGGGCATGGTTGCCAAACTGGCCATTTTCCCGGCTAAATGTGTCCGATTTTCCCAATTTAGCCGATAAATATCTACGTCAGCCGATGAAATTTGGTAGGTTTATATGCGTAAATTTTCGACTCTGATAATTTGTTCTGGAGTTTTAGTGAATATTCATTATATTTGATAGATAGGCTTTAAATGAGTGTGTATAGTTATCTAATGCTGTAAATACGAAGAAGGTTTATTTCTTGCTTTTTTTTTTTCTATAGCATCCTGAACGGTTGCAGCTTACGAGTTGAAAATCTGTGCGATGACAAAAACAATTTTTTTCGTAGTTATATTCCAAAATAAAAAATAAATCAAAATTCCTAATTTCAGTCCGAAAGGTCACTTAGTCTGTAATTCCAACAGCTAAAATTGAACAAAACGTAATTGAATGATATTGTTTGGTGTCTAAGATATATAAAAAATAACTTACGCCGTATCGTTCGAACTGCGAATTTACGTTGCTCTGTTACCAAAAAACATAATTTGATTTAATCAAAACAAGGATTTCACATTTAGATTAGGTATTTCAAGTCTGTAGGGACCCCTGCTTCAGACTATCTGAACAGAAAACTCAAGAGGGAAAAAATGAATCTTTTGAATAGATCAAATTTAGGACCTCGCGAACCTTTATTGCGCCATTTGCTCCGCCCGATACCCCAGCATATATATATGTATATATATATATATATATATATATATATATATATATATATATATATATATATATATATATATATATATAAACCAATTTGATATTCAAAATTGAATATATCGAGTACTTTATGAAATGAACCCGACGTACATTGGATATTGCATCATTTTATGTTATATCATATCATAATTCATTCCTGCTTTGTACAATATACATATATATATATATATATATATATATATATATATATATATATATATATATATATATATATATATATATATATATAAAGAGAGCAAGAGGGGGACTTGGGTGAAAGGCAGGAAAAGAATAAGCCTATTAACAAGTGCTAAGTCCAATATATCAACCTATCTTTCTATTTGGATAGATAGACAGATAGATTGACAGGCAGATTGGATGACAGGAAAGAGTAAGTAATTAATTCGTATCATATAGACCTGGATGGAAACATTGAACTCATGAAATGGTTGTACATTTTAATGAGCAAACTAATCAATAAACGTATGACCATGCAGGGGCGTATCCAAGAGGCGCGAGTCAACGGGTTCGGGCAAAGCACGGTTTGAAAATTCTTCAAAAGAAGAAGCACAAATTGGACAGAAACATGAATGTGTTCGTGTAGAGAATCCTCATTCCATTATATTTTAAGCTCTTCTCTAAACCAACTTGATGTTTAAAGTTGAATGTATCGAGCACATTATGGAATGAACCCATCATTCATCGGATATTATATCATATTGCATCCTTGATTTTTATTGTATAGCGGCATAGAGAGAGAGAGAGAGAGAGAGAGAGACAGAGACAGAGACAGAGAGACAGAGAGAGAGATAGAGAGAGAGAGAAAGCAGGTAATGATCAACTAACCTTAAAAACAACAAAAAAATATTATCCCTAGCCGAATAAGACAGATGTAGTGAAAAAAAAGAAGAGATCCCCCCCCTTTAAAATCCCTAATCTGCTCCGGGCGTGCAGGTAGGTCATTGCGTGCGAACACACCCACGCATTCATTTTTTCATTTAACCGAATGTGTGTTATTAGGTAACAAACCAAGCTTGTCCTAACAGAAGGTGAATAAACCATCAAGGGCGTGTCTAGTAGGGTGTGGATGTTCCGAGAGGGAAGGGTTGTCTTGCTGCTCTGTTTCATGTGCATAGATATGGGTTTCGCATAAAGATGTGATCTTCAAAGGTTCTTTGAAGGTTTAGACCTTTGAAAATTGTCCTAAAAAATATCCCTCTGCGTCGTTTTTAAAAACATCGTCCATTGACTTTGTCACATGGTGCATGAACATGGGCAGTAGCTTTGCCGACCCAATATTTTATCAGGCCCTTACCAGAATTTCATTGGGGCGGGGGGCTCTATCACCTTTATGAGGCCCCAAGCAAAATTTGGCATTTGAGGCCCACTGCCTTCATGGGGCCCAAAGCAAAATTTTATTCGAGTGCTCTATCATATTGGGAATACTCTGGTAGCCAGGGGACCCTGAGCAGCAGCTTATTTTGATCATGGGTGGAGCTGGCTCTTGAAAGAGGATTTGTTAGCGTGTTTTCGTGCATTGTGTGTCCTGGCTTTACAGTTTAGGGTGAGGTGAACGGGGAGCCTTGAGGGTTTTCTTCGTAAGCCTCCACCAAAAGAAGAGATGTCAGTTGCCCAAACGATCGCATCGAGATCAGTAGCAACGTAAGCTTTAAACATCCACCCATTTATCCAGGCTCAATATTTGAAAATATTGAATACTATTACCATAGAAAAAAGCAACCCCTAAAATCAACAATATATATATATATATATATATATATATATATATATATATATATATATATATATATATATATATATATATATATATATATATAACGGGATCTATTTTATTGATATATTGTTATTTACAGTTGATGAACCCTTTCTAAACTATGGACCACTATGTATTTCCCACAAATGCGTAAAACAAACAATATATACATACACATATATATGTGTAATTATATATATATATATATATATATATATATATATATATATATATATATATATATATATATATATATATATAACACTGAAGAAAATTACATTAAAAAATATCAATAAATAAGTGACCAAATTCTTTTAAATAAAGTGTTTAAAGCTCTAAGGCTTTCTAGGATACACACACACACACACACACACACACACACACACATATATATATATATATATATATATATATATATATATATATATATATATATACTAGAATGTACCGATAAAAAATGACGATGTTATTCATGTATAGATGAGAACTATGGAGCCTAAAGCCATTTTTTAGGGTGATTTATTTTTAACAAATCAATAATCCTAAATATAAGCTTTACTTATAAGTCTCAACTCGACAGTAAACATATCTTCCAATCACTTACATATTCTTTTTTTTTCTTTCCTTTTAGTTTCAAACCTTCAGCTTATCTGTAAAGTATTCTTCATTGTTATTTCATAGCTTCCAATCTAATTTTATTACAACCCTTTAACTGTTTTTTTTTTAGCTGTGTTGATTTATTTCACATGGACCAACCAATTTTAAGTTTTAGGCATGAATTTAACAGGAATTGGACAGGATTAGATAACCAAATGAATTTACAATTGAACATAGTAATTTGCATATACGTCTTTACATATATACCTGGTTGTCTGGTTGAGTATGTGTCACCTGTACAGACTTCCCCAATGGAAGACTGTGAATGTATTTTTCTTCCAATTATGACAAAGCCATTGCACGTAAATCCGATCGGAGAGAACACAGAAACACAACAATCAAAATCAAATTCCCGGACCCGCCCTGAAATTTGAGCACTCCTTCCCTACAATGTTGCCAACCCTCTCACATGACTTCATTGAAATTCATGGAGAACATTCGTAAAGATATTACATCGACAGACTGGAGGGAATGCAGATAATATGAAGAAAAAAAAAATGGAAAATTTCTTAAGAACGAATTTCTGGATCGACCCCCTCATTCGATCACTTCGTCCTTGTGGCTTACCTTTCCACAAAATGTCATTGAAACCCATTGAGCCCTTTCGGAGATATCGTATAGATAGACAGGATCGAATACTGAACAAAACAAACAAAAAAAAAATTGCAAAAATATCTCTTTTCCGTTCTTTCCCATAAATTTCTGTATTTGCTCCTGTCTGTCCTCGCCGTATCGCTGAGAGTTTTCAATGGAATTATGCGGAAGGGTAAGTAACATCGTAATGAAGGAGTGATAAAATTTTAGGGTGGATCCATAAATTTATTTTTGATTGAAAGATGCTTTTACGCTTGTTCTCCATTTCTGTATTCTTTCATGTGTGTCCATGCGATATCTCCAAAAGTTCTCAATGAAATTTTGTGGGAAGGTGGGCAATAGGCGACGGAAAAAGAGAATAAAAATTGAGATGAATCTACGCTCTATGTCTGAAACATAATCGGAACAAATATACAATCACATCTTTCTTAATACGTACCTTACCGTTTCATACTATCACATTGATATTCATGGAGAACTTTTGGAGATATCATGTGAGCTGTCAGGATCGGATACAGAAATGTAGGAAGAGAAAAACTCGCAAAAACATATTGCAATCAGAAATGAATTCCTTGAGCCCCCAAATGTAATCACATCTTACGTAATACGTGTTTTACTTTCCCACGAAATTTCAATTAAATTCATTGAGGACCTACGGGGATATAGTGGGGATAGACAGGAGCGAATACAGAAATTTGTTTAAGACAAAAAGCAGAAATATCTCCTAACCGAAAACAGATATCTAGAATTGCCCAAACATTTAATCACCTCTTATGTAAGATATGCCTTACTTTTCCAAACAATTTCAACAAAATTTACCGATAAACTCTTGAGATATCGTTTTGACAGACAGGATCCAACAAAGAAATATACAAAATATTAAAACGGAAAAATATCTCTCAATCAAAAGCAAATACCTGGATCCAAAATTCTTTTACTTTTTCCCCACTTGATGCCTTACCGTTGAACAAAGTTTCATAGAAATTTACAAAGAACTAGTGGAAATATTGTGGAGACTGTCAAGAACGAGCACAGAAAAGTATTTGGAGAAAAAAAACAAAACAAAAAAATATCTCCCAATCAACAACTCCCCCCTGCCCCCCAAAACAATTACTTTTCCTTTCAATATTGTTCACATATTCATTAAAATTGGTTGAGAACTTCTGGAGATACCGTGTGGACTGACGAGAGCGAATATAAACATGTATGAAATATTAAAAGGAAAAGCATTAACCCTTAGTTCAATCACTTCTACCTTACTTTGTGGCTCCACAAAATGTCATTGCATTCGGATGTATCATGTAGACAGGAGTGAATGAAAATAAAGGAAAATATCTCTCACGTTCTTCTCCCCATAAATTTATATTCGCTCCTGTCTGCTCACGCGATATCTATGAAAAATCTCAAAGAATTCCAATGAAATTCTGTGAAACAGTAAGTAATATTATAATGAATGACTCAGTAACAAATAGAAGAAATATGCAACCACAGATGGCCATTCTGAATTACAAAATGTCCGCCCTTAAAAATTAGAGAAAAACTGGCAACAATTAAGATGTTCATGAATTGGTTCCCCAGTTTATGTCCGGCACCATTCAAACTTTTTTAGATGAAAGTTCAGACTTTTTAATGATCACAGCCCAAAAAAGGCGAGAAAAGTAAACCTATCCATTGATTACCACTTTTTTTCAATTTTTTAGTTGATTAGCCCAAAGACAATTTGCTGCCAAGAAACGTTGGTTCTGTGACTATTGAGTGACTAACCAGACCTGTATTCCTAATAGTCTGAGGTCCCTGTACCATAGAACATCAATACAGAAGTGCCAAGTGCACTAGGATTACAAGTTTTGCCAACAATCTGTCCAGTATAATCAAATTCATGCGAACTGCTCTGCATTGGTTCTGTACCTGGAATCTTCAACTTAATTAACTGAAATAAGTTCGTCAAGGATACACGTTGTTCTGGAAGAGAAAACCGAACATGGATCACAGTATTCATGGCATTTGATAAGTGAACACTACTGTCGAGAAATCCGACACTCAGTCATCTAATTGTGAGATATCTGCATGAGACCAGCTAAAAAGAAACATGTAAGCGGCAACAAGAAAAACGAATGAACAACCCTAACATAAAAGGAGAATTCAAATGCATTGTGTACGTGGAGGTAAATATGCTTTTGAAGGATTGGGCTTCGAAACCATCGAAGGAAATATGCTGGACCTTTTCCCGATAAAGACAACCGCTGATGATGAGTCGATCTCTCAACAACATCGCGTTTGTGCAACCAAAAAATCTGCGATTTCCAGGCTTAAAGAACTGATTAGTTCTTGATTCA
The DNA here is from genome assembly GCA_963457665.1 of Thysanoteuthis rhombus. Classification (NCBI taxonomy): domain Eukaryota; kingdom Metazoa; phylum Mollusca; class Cephalopoda; order Oegopsida; family Thysanoteuthidae; genus Thysanoteuthis; species Thysanoteuthis major. Next base: position 4,841,057 of record OY735231.1, read on the forward strand.
GATATTTCCCGTTGTAACACCGGTGTTGGGATTGAGGAAGCCAACCGCATTACAACAGAGATAAATTTTAGTTATTTGGGAGCTACATTTATTTTGTAGCTAGATCAATATCTTGTGCCCCTCCATCCATCTGCGTTATTACACGGACCGCGCTTCAAAGAACCGCATTTTAACGGGAAATGAGAGTATAGTGATTAACTAAGCATTGTAATTGTCTACAAGACTAAGTCGCTAACCATTGCACCAAAACAAAAAATGAAGCTTGCCCTGATACACAATGGAGATCAAGAAGAGTTTGTTTTGAAATTTGCTAAATTGGGCATTTTCACAACATCAATAATTTCATTACTGGTTTTAACCCATTTTAACATTGTTGGTTGTTATCCGAACATACTTTCTGAGTCGATTCACTCTTCGACCGTTAGAGCATTAAGATAGAGCGAAAAATCGGAAGAGAAAAAGTATATTTAGACATTTAGAGACAAAATGCATTTATAGAATAAGTTCACTTCCACTGATTTAGTTTCGTTTCACACTGAGATTTCAGCCTTTGAAACGACTATTCCTGGCATCATTAAAACACGTATTGAATATCATTCATGACTTTCTGTCTAATAATTAGCGTGTATGTATACACATTATATATGCCTCCAGGTCTGAACCGAAGGTTTCAATCCTGCCTCGTGGTACTGGATGGGATAATGGAAGGTCTATAGCCATACTGAAGAGATGTAATACATCGAAACAGCTGTCTGTGGATGACTCAATAATCAATGCTCCTCTATTCAGGGTTGAGTACTCTTTAAGTGAGGTAACTCATCCATTGCAAGCTTATGCAATGCTCTTCCATAAGAATAGAGCACTCTGGTGGATGGGGAATTTATCCGTAAATGAATACATCGCTTAAATTCAGCCTTACTGACCGTCCAGTTCCGTTGCTCAGAGGTAGGATATCGGCTTCCGGGTCTGAAGTGAAGGTTTCAATCCTGCCTTGTGGTACTGGATGGGAAAATGGAAAGTCTATAGCCACACTGAAGAGATGTAATACATCGAAACAGCTGTCTGTGGATAATATGTATATACATACATATATATATATATATATATATATATATATATATATATATATATATATCAAGAAATGGACATATGATCCGACAGAATGATCACAAACTGCGTTATACCACGCTGAAACTCTCATTTGAAGTGATCTTCCGTTATAACGCAGAAAATGCGTCACCCGGCCTTGTGATTCTCCACATCAAAACGGAAGATCACTTCAAATAGGAGTTTCACTGTGATGTAACGCAGTTTGTGGTCATAACTATGTATATGATAATTCGTAATAATGATAATACTACTAGAGAACTCAATTCAATAGTTAGATGAGTGTTGCATATTTTCTTTTGCAGATGGGTGCCCTACGTAAGAGTGCTCAACCCTAGAATGGAGGAGTGTTGATAATGATTAATAATCATGTCATCCGCAGACAGCTGTTTCGTTGTATTACTTCAGTGAGGCTATAGCCTCGATATCAACCCAGTACCGCCAGGCATACTATATATATATATATATATATATATATATATATGAATAATTTGAACTATAGGAAGGTAGACATACTCAGGAGTGAAAGTGTATGGAAACTAGGTTGATTTATCCGATGATGGTCTAGACATGTTTCGGGAAGTATTCCCATCTTCTGTAGTTTGTGTTGTGTGTGTGTGTGTACCATTTAATGGTCATAAGTTTGCTATGGAACATAAGTCCATTATCAGGTGCTATTCTTTGTGAGCGAAATATGGGATATATACATATGTATATGTGTGTGTGTGTGTGTGTGTGTGTGTGTGAGATCTAGTATTTCCTGGAATACCGAGCTTCACAATCAGTGCATTAATGATTAACAAGTTTGTGACGCCGACCATTACTACAGTAATGAGTTTGGTCCTCACTGGGTGTCCGACAATTGTGGCGTTGTGTCAAACTAAGCCGGACATACACCGTAAATACAAAAGCAAAGCATACGTAATATTTATTTTTTTCAGCTTGGTTTGACGGGTAAAAATTGATGTGTTCTAATTTTTGTACCTTTAAAACTTGGGGCCCCTTTTATGACATATACTACGGGTCCTACATTAGCTTAATCCAGAGCTGTTTGTTCACAGTTTATACAACTTGTCACAATCAGCGAAATGCGAGTTGTGTTTGTCCTGCTTAGAGCGGAAACGTTTGAAGCTGCATCCTTACAAGTTTCACAAGTTTACACAAGTGATAGGGTCATCACGTTATGAGGATTTTTCAATGGCTCTGCTCGTCAGAGTCGACCAATACAACGATTTCCTGGCAAGAACCAAGAAGAGGCAACAGTTCATGCTTTAGCTAAGGTTAACAAAAAAAATGCCCGATTCAAGGAAGGCATAGGATACAGTTACCGTCATTATTATTGGGCACTTCCCCCGCCAAAAAAAATTGACTCATTTCATTGTTTGAATCTTGAGTAATACATGTTCTTATGCATTCTGGATTTGGCAATCATTCTAGTATCCTGTGCAAGGAGAATTTAAACAATTGTTGATCCCGTGTGACTTCAGGTTGATCTTAAGCAAATTTGATCGCATTCTACCACAGATTGGGCTCTACTCTAATGCACTAGCATGCCTTTATCTTCCTGGTACTTACCGTGTGTCCATTTAAACTCATTTGTAATCATCATCATCATCATCATCACCAGTCTTCCATCGTTCGTCGTCGGACTTGATTTTTCCCCAGGATTCGCTGCACCTCTTTATCGTGGGCGTCACGGAGCCAATACTTTCTAAACTTGTTGATCGTCTATTCATCATTTGAGTTTTCCGATGGATTCTATGATGTCTCAGACTTCTGTTTTTCCCCTTGATACATTGTGCTGTCTTGTGATCTATCCTTGTGAGGCTGAGCATGATTCTTTCATGTGCACGTTGCATGGTTCTCAGTTTGAGGGCCAGTCTCTAGGTTAGTTTCGATGTCTCAGCTCCATAGGTGACTATCAGGAGAATGCATTGGGTGTACGTCTTTCTTTTTTTAGAACTAATTTGATCTTCTTGTTCTTGAAGGTTGGGCTTGCTCTGCCGAAGGCTTGCCATCCAAGAGTGATCCTTCGCTTGATTTCTTCTTCTTTTGAGTATTTCATGGAGATTCGTTGTCGTAGGTAGATGTAGCAGCCTAATTTCTCCACCTCTACGTTTTCGATTTTGCCCGTTGTGTGCTCATTTCCAACGTGAGTGAGATTACAAATAAAACATTACTCATGTGATTGTAATTGCTGTGCGTGTTTTTTTCAATATTGTTATCATGGAATCTAAGGAAGATTTGAGCCCAAGTTTATTCTCATGTTACGATGAAATAGTAAACGAGCAGAGATATTTGAGAAAAAGTGATTAAGCAGATCTTGGAAAATGATGAAAATGTGTTTTCTCAGCAGGTCGGAAAGAGTTTTTTTTTCAACCCAAGGACAAGACAGAATGTTGGTCGCACTTCGAAAAAACAAAAACAAAAACAAAAAAAACAAACAAGCAAACAACGATCAGCTTCATTTAAGGCCTCGGCAAAAAGTATCTCTTTTTTTTCTTCTGTATCTGCTTTCTACGGCAGAGCAAATTTAAGACTTCATGGCTCTTTTCGTCTGAAGAAGCCGGTTTTAGCCGCTACAGGAATCGAGCCTCTATATCTGGGTGCATACTATGGAGGAAGTGTTGTACCCGAGTTCCACTTTCCTGCTTTTGGTCATGCAAAAGGCTTCCAAAAAAAAAAAAGTGCCCAATACATTTGGAGAACAGTAGAGCTTCAGGGAAAGCCTCCCCAACTGATTGAGGCACTTGGTATTCCTAGTTGATAACCAGGCTCTACGTTGCTCAATCGGCGAATCTAACACAATTTGACCGTAACTATTTAAAGGGCTAATTCAAAGCTAAATAGAGTGGTCTGCTAAAGCTGTGATTTAAACCCTTTTCTTTGGTAAAACGGCGATCTCAAATATCGTCCTAGACAATATGTTTTTTCTATCTGTCATTGGTGGGACTGCAATTGTGTATAATCTTTTAGCAAAATTGAGCCTTGATCTCAGAATGATATGTCCTCAAATGGGTGAATAGGACTATATATATGTATATGTATATATATATAATGGTATAAAATGACATCCATATACAATACATTATGATAATACCTTATGTAGATTAACAATACATGTATGACATAAGCTATATATTGAAATCATTGCTGAAAGGGTGGTGGTGTCTGATCAATATTGCTGGGGTGCTAAGAAAATTTCATAAATTACATTAAGAGATATTGGGAATTAAGTGACTGAAGTGACAAAAATGTTTTCGAAGAAAGTTTTTTAATGTGTGTTAGCGTTTAAAGCTGTGAAGCTTTCTAGACTACATATACATTCGCTGTGTAATAACTGGAGGTCTGCGTTGAGGAACATATACAGCAGATATAAGCAGTGAAGGAACAGATTTAGAGTTTGGAGTCAAAGTAGTTATTTCGGCCTTTGCATTACCGGCGACTGTTTTGCTAAATGGTAAGTGTAACGCTACGTTGAAGTGGATATCTTATCGGCGGCTGGTTTGATTTCTGCAGCGGCCCCATTTTCTTTAATCGTTTATACTGTATACGCTGCCTAGGCCATTTGATATATTCAGCCTGTAATAATGGGAAATCATTCCAAATAGTGTTTCAAAGTAATATAACGCATTTTTAATTATTCACGTCTGTTTACATATCCATTTCTTTATAATGTATATTTATATATTGTCAATGAAATAAATATGTCATTGAAATATTTATTTTCATGAAGCGAAGATATCATGCCATGAAACAAAAATTGTGCCATATCTGTGATTTGTTTGATATATATATATCATTATGAAATGGATATTGATATATATATATATATATATATATATATATATATATATATATATATGTGTGTTTATATATATATATATGTATATATTTTCTCGATATCTATTTCTAAATAATGATAATAATAACAATAATGATGATAATAATGATAATGATAATATATATATATATATATATATATATATATATATATATATATATATATATATGTATTAAGAAATGGATATATAATCGGACAGAAATAATTATAAATGCATTATATTTGCAATATTTGTTGGTTATACTTTTGATGTTTAATCATAAACCGGTTTCAAAGTGATCTTCAATATATATATATATATATATATATATATATGTGTGTGTGTGTGTGTGTGTGTGTGTGTGAGAGAGAGAGAGAGAGAGAGAGAGTTTGTTTGTGCGTATGAATGAGTGAACGAATCTGAAACGTCGATAATGCATTTTGAAGCAAATCATTATATTCTTTGTTCAAAATCATGACTATTCACTGATACAATCCCGGGTCTGGCGAACGATAACACCAGTTTTTAACCCTCATTGGCCACTCCACAAAGCTGAATATATTAGGCTAAGCTAAGATTATTGAACCACCACGCTTAGAAGTTGTTTACTTTGCATTACTTTGCAGCAAATAAACAAATCTCTGATTTGACACAATACAATTTTCGTTTAATAACCTTATATTCTGGCTCCATGGAATATCATCATTATCATCATTAGTCCTTTTGAGTCTGTCGTTAGACATAGACCTTCCCCAGGATTCGCCACACTTCTCTATCGTGGGCGTCGCAGAGCGAGTATTTTCTGAAGTTCGTCTATCCATTTAGTACACTGCCGGCCTAGGTTGTGCATGAGGTCTCTGGGGATACATGTTGTGAGTCGTGATGTCCATCGGTTGTCTGCCATTTATGCAAAATGACCAGCCCATTGCCATTTGAGTTCTTTAAAATGAATCCTATGATGTCTCAGACTCCTGTTTCCTCCCAGATATATTGTTTTCATGAAATATAACCAAAATAAACTACGTCAAAATATTAAAGTTTTTGGCATATTTTTCCCAGACCGGGAAGAGGAGGGAATATCGGAATCCTCATCAAAATAAAATTATGATTAGTTCTTTGCTGCCCCTCGGAATCTTTTGAAGGCCTGCGTTCTTTGAGGCATGAACTTCACTATTGAAAAACAGTATTCTCCATCGAACTGGTTCCAACCTTTTCGAATTGTGGTCGACAGATCAGCTTTGCAGGATGGAATCTCGTCCTGGCCCATTTTTAAAAGAGTTTTCCACTATGAATTTTCTATCGGATTAAGGTCTGGACGGTCCACTGGCCATCATTGAATCGACAGAAAGCTTTGAAACTCTTTGCTCTGTGGCAAGATACAGTATCATCCTGAAAAAATGACTTCATCATCACCAAGCCTATTTTTTATCGATCTAACATGGAAAGTGTCCAAAATTCGAATATGCACCAGTTCATTGACAGTTGCCATCTTCCCCCTGGCCCTTTACCTCACATGCAATCCCATATCATAAATGAGTCGAAAAATATGCTTGTTTCCTTCAGGCAGCCATCTTTACATGTTTCATTAGAATGCCACCAGACGAAAGTTGCGGCATCATCACCTTGGCCAATGCCAAATCATTAGTCATCACTGAATATCACTTTCATTCAATCATCCACACTACATAATCGCTTTTTTTTCCAACTTTTTCTAACCTTTTTTTCTACTGTAAGGGTGTTTTTGCTGGTTTTCGTTTGACTCTTTTGTATGTAAATTCCATTTCATTTAGCTTATTATTTACACTTCTGTCGTAAACACTGTTGTTCCAGTCTATGTTTTGTTACGCAATTCCTATTTTCAAAAAATATTACTTTCAGTTTTCTAGCCTACCGCCTTGAAATCCTCTGCCTGTATGTTTTCTTTTATAAGCTTGCCATTCTGCTTATACTTACACCACATTTTAGACACAGCTGATTAGGAACAACCAACATTTTTCATTCTTGAAGGAGTTTTATAATCCTTTCTATTATGTCAATTGAGAGTTCTCTCGTTGAAGCCATGTTCCCTTTCTATCAACCCAGTCCAACAACTCATTAAGGTTTGTCAGTACTCATTTATAACTGTAGACTACTTTGCATCTTTAGACTTGTCCCGGTATTCGTCTCAGAAATGAAAATTACAAGGTGGTTCTATGTTCTTTTCCCCTAAAGCATTGACTGATTCCAAGATTTTTCTCCCACTCAACCCGGAAAAAAGTATGCCAATAATTTAGATATTTTAATTTAATTTGTTTGAGTTATATTTCATGAAGCAAGAATATCATGCCATTAAACAAAACTTGTTTTGTGTCATATCTGCGATTTGTTTACTTGCTGCGAAGTAAAAAAGCTGGGTTAACTTCCTCTGAGTGTGCTGATTCCATAATTTTCCCAGAAGTAGAATGTAATCTCCATTTTCCATAGATAATAATGGCTGACTCAACAATGTGCACAACATGATTAAACTCTGAACCTCTCATTGCAAAAGTTTATCTCAGCTAAGTACGGTAAGTTTTATCAATTTACAACTCTATGCATCATAGTACACTATCTACAGAAAAAGCTTTCTTTCTACATTTGGCATCTGAAAGATCTTCAATGAACTCCTAAAACTGTATCATCATTTGAACACTGTTCTCTACATCCAGAAGGCATAGAGCGCAGATAATTCCTTATTAGCGCCAATTTGCTGAATCATTTATCTCTCGAGCAACTAGTGACCGTCATGCTCAAATATATCATGAGTTACACTAACCCTCGGAAGGTATGAGCAAAGGCTTCCTCATAGAGTAAAACTGCCTTTTGAGATAGAGCAGGACATGACCGGAACTTGACAAAGGCTGCAAACTGGAAAATATCCTCTACGAACGCATAACTGAAATCATGGGGTAGGAGAAGCATTTCTCAGTCTTGGTTCTCATCTCTACATCAGACCAACTGATTAAGTTGACTATCCCTTTCATCTGGTCTTACACTGGTTATTACACTACTCCGTATTCTCGTAAGGCAACAGATAACTCACCTAAAATGAAATTGAAAGTCCCACATTCGAATCTTTCTCTTGAGGAAAGGATAATTTTCAATGAGACTGATGTTGGATTCGCATCACAAACTTTGTTTCTCTTTCTGGTCTTGGCTTTAGTTGCTTTGTCTGTATTTCCACAAAGTTCCTGATATTTTGTTCAAACTCTTCATACCTATTTCGAAGTGATTCCAGAAACTCTTTCCAGAGAATCAATAGGATCCATAATTTTCTTCAGGTCAACTTCAACTCCCTGAAAAGCTGTTGAACCGTAAAAGAACTGTTCCAGATTTTGGCAATTAAAGCAGTTTCAATGCAGTTCATTTCATCTGCTAATGTTTGAGATTGATATCTTACTACAGGCGTTCCAATATCTACCAGAGCATTTTTAATGCAGTTGTATCCATCAACAAGTTCTTTAGAAGCATCAGCTCTTGCTGACCAAAAGTCTGATAAGACTTCAAAGTTAAGGCTATTTTATTTCCTTCCAAAGACTTCATTAGATTAGCCCATCTGTGCATTGACACAGAAAGAGGTGTATAATATTGGTATGGAGCAAAAATTACCTACAGCTCCAATACAGGAAGAGGCAGCAGCCTGCCCACCAAGATTTGATGTGTGAGCATCACGGCAAGTGAAAACAGCTAAAGGGTTTCTTATTCTTATTCTTGTGTATAGTGATCGGACATATTACTAGCATTGTCGTAGCACTGTCCTCTGTAGTCTATTTTTCTTGACATTCTCGCAGAGATGTAGCTAGGACTTCAGCCTTTTGAGAGTAGATTTTCTGTGTGGGGGATCAATCTGCAATGTAGGTTCATGTTAAATTAACCCCTTACTTTATGTCCACCTGTTTTTTTTTTTAAATTGAGACCTTTTTAGCGATCGCTGCCTAAAGAGGGGAAAGAAGTAACTTGTTTACTCATCCCCATTTCGAATTTTTTCATTGATCACCCCAAACACAGCATACTGCCAAAAGACATCGGTCGCATGATAGTTTCAATACCGATACCGGGTCTGTCTTCTTTTATTTTTTCAAGAATTTGGGAGAGGCATATATATATAAACATATATTGTCATTTCTCTCTGTTTGTCTACACAATATCTCCAGTAGTTCTCAATGAATTTCATGACATTCTTTGGAATGGTGGGCTTTAGGCCTTAGGCTAAGTTGGGATTGAGAAAGGTTTGGGTTGGATCCAGGATTTTTTTACCACCTGAGAAATAATTTACCAAATAATAAAAGGAGGTAATCAATACTCCGACTGATGGAAAATCGAAACATAAATCTCCCCCTCTATTGTCGCCATATACAAACTGATTTTCGTTCAGTTTTTAATTAGTGCATTGCGTTGGTATGCACTCTCTGAGTGCTTTTTTTTAACCTTTTCCAACGAAACGTTGAAGCGTGAATAATGGGGTAAGAAAGAAGTGGTTGAATTTTGAGGGAGATCCAAGAATCTTCTCGGATTTGGATATATTTTTCTATTTTCATGTATACTTCATGATTGTTCACACGATATCTCCTGAAGTTCTCAATTAATTCCGATGAAAGGAAGGGGGTAGTGGGCTACAGGAAAAGTGATTACATTTTTGGAGTGGATCCATGCACAACTACTCCCACCGTCAAAGGCGTTGACAGGGGTATGCACTCCATGGGTGGTCCCTAGTTGATACTGTCCTCATTTTATGAGGAAACCAGGACCAGAGGTTTTCAAACTTTAACTATTTGAGAAACACTTTTAATAATTGAATTTTCAAGGGAACCCCAATGAAAAAAAACTTTCCTTTTTACATTATACACACACACACACACACACACACACACACAGACACACACACACATATATATATATATATATATATATATATATATATATATATATATATATATATATATATATGTTTCTAACTATTGTATTTTGGCCTTGTTTATGAAATGTGTATAAACCCAATTTGAAAAAAAAATAAATACTTGAATGGAAAAGTAAGAACGAAGCTTCTGAGAAAAAATAAACAACCGAACGACTACTGGCTGAAAAAAACGTCCGTGTCGTGCAAATAACCGAAATGATTTTAATTGAAAAAGCAAATGTTGATTTGTTCTTGAATAAAAAAAAATGCTGTTCGCGTTAAAGATATAAAATGAAGACAGAAAGAAAAGAAGAAATCGTTTATGTGATGCAAAATTATCAAGTATATTGCGAAAAATGTCACTTTCGCGGAACTCCATGAAAGGTCGCGTGCAACCCCGGGGGTTCCGTGGAACAGAGTTTGAATTAAGCTGGCCTAGACTCTCGGAATAAAAGCTTCGCCACTTCTCCATCATGACGAATGAATGACTCTCAACACAGTCATACAATCAATAGTTTCATTACTGAAGCACAAGGTAGAAGTGAGACTAAAGAAGTGAAATAATCATAGGAGACGAAGCTATAAATGAAAGAAAAGCTACTCAAAATAGGTCTGCTTACTATCTCAACCGAAACAGTCATTTGATTAACATCTTTTGGCAGTATGTTGTGGTGGGGTTAAAAAAATTGAGAAAGAACGGTGATAAATCAGCAAGTTACTTATCTCCCCTTCAGTTGGCAAGTGATCACTAAAAAACGTGAATGCCGCCGTAGAAAAACTAAGGGACCAATTTAGCATTAACTTACACTGCAAATTGAACCCCTCTCCACTAAAAGCCTATTTTGGGAGGATTTTCAAAGAAGCTGACATGATAAGGAGTAAATGTTAAAATTTTCAGCCATCTAGCCCAACAGGTGTATTATATACGCGTTATAAATTCATGAATAGCCATTTAGACCAACTTGAAATTGAATAAATCTATGTTGACAGTTTTGATGACAGTTTTGGTTGACGGTTTCTTATGAATAATGAAAATGTTTTTTCTCAGAAATTCAGACAACGTATTAGAAACCGTCAACCCAAACTGTCACCAAAACTGTCAAAGTTTTCTTCAGTTTCCAGTTAACACTCAGGCGTATCTTTTTTTTGAAAATTCAGACTCTTTTTAGATAACATTGTCCAACAAAAGGCTACTGAGGTAATCCATTCATTGATCGCAACTTTTTCCAAATTCATTTTTTCTTTTTAGTTCATCATCCCCAAACGACATTGGTCACGTGACAGTTTCCATTGAGTGACGAACTAGATCAGTTTTTATTTTGGTCTTCTGATGTTATTAAGTGTGGTGGGCGAGAGCGTGAAAAGCCAATGTAATATTTATGAGAGCTATGTGGATTAATACACATAGTTTATCAGTCAATACCTGTCATAAAAAATTAGGCTGAGAGACAGGCAAGAACAATAGATCTTTATACTGAAATAGCACTGGCCTCATGGAAGTGTGAAGACTTGAAAGTATGAATCTATTTTTGGAACTATACGCTCTCTTTCATTCTCCTCTCCCAATACATACGTACACACACACACACACACAGACACACAGACAGACAGACAGACAGACAGACACACACACACATATATATATATATATATATATATATATATATTGAATTGTATCGACGTTTTTTGTAAGTTTCTTCAATTTTCAGATTATGGTCTTTAAAGCTGATTCAAATCAGGAGTGTATAAAAGGTTCAACTTGGCAATATATATATATATATATATATATATATATATATATATATATATATATATATATAGTGGAATGTGGATTCGCTACACAAACTAGATCATGTTTCTGCCCTCTTCGAGCCTCATCAGGCGAATCAGCTAGTTTGTGTACCGAATCCGCATTCCACTTTATTTCCAGCTCTACTCGAAAACAACTTGACTTCAAGAGTAAAAAGTTGTATGTATCGAGCACTCTATGAAATAAATCCATTGCATTTCAGAAGTGGCTTTATATTATTGATATATTATCATATCATGCTATACTGCTAGCCTGATTTGTACCATATATACTGCGTGTGTGTGTGTGTATATATATATATATATATATATACATAATTAATGATTGTGTCAGCTACAGACAGTTGTTTCGCTGAACTATAACTCTTCAGTGTGGCCATAGACTCGATATCCCTTCCAGTTCCGCTAGGGAGGTTCGTGGTGTATCTATCTATTGAAAGAGCAGTGATGGTCGAGAGTACACAGAAAATCAAAGCAGATAAATAATCCATCAAATTTTGAAAATTTTTTTTTCACACATCTTTGAACCAGCTTTCATACAGAACACCATCCAAAAATTGGCGGTACCAACTGAAATTGGACTGACAACAATGTCGACATTGTTCAATAAACTTGTATAACAGAAAATATGCTGCTTCAATATATATATATATATATATATATATATATATGGTGGCCCTAAAAAGGCTAAGACTTTGGTCGAATATATTCGCTAAAATAGGATCGTAGCTTATGTATACGCATGCGTGCACACACACACACACACACACACACACACACATATATATATATATATATATATATATATATATATATATATATATATATATATATATATATATATCATCAGCCACTGTGGGGCAAAACCTTTACCATATCTTTCTCTGACGAGTGTGATTGCGCTTGTCTCTAACATGTTTTACCAACTTTTTTTTCTATATCTTCCCCCCGTCTTGTGTGTGTTCTTTTCCTACTGCGTTCACTGCCTCACTAGTATCAATCGGTTAACCTTCTGCTCAATCTGTTGTTCTTTCTTCTCGCTCCGTGCCTCCCCCTCTCCATTTTTTGTAGCTTAATTGTACGATAACTCTCAACTTGGCCCTATCAAAAAGAGAACGAACTTCTGGGTCAAACTGTTGTTAGAATCCACCAAACGTTTTTGCCTTTCTGATCGAGCACCTTCGATTGATCCTACAGTCATTATCAAGGTCTTTAAAGTTCACAATTTTTATTATCATTCACTAATCGCAAGTTAGCGGAAGTGAGATGGTAAAGGGTTTTTAATTGCTAGTTTTATCGTGGTGTGTATTCTTTTTTTTTTTTTTTGAGGTTAGTGGAACATCTAAAATTGGGAACTTCGAAGATCTTGATAATGACTGTAGGATTAGTCGAAAAATCAATTTGGTCAATTCTTACAGGTTCTAGGTTCAACCCAGAAATTTGTTCTCTTGTGAGAAAATCTGGTAAATTACTAAAATGAATTAAAATGAACTCGTCGATCGCGTCCAATCTCATTCGGATGAATGAAGGATTGCCGCCCGATCGATCAATACGTCAACTCACCCAGAATTATTCGTGCCTTGATGGAAATTTTTCACATCTCTCGAAATTAGTCGATCGGGAAATCAAGAACCCCCATCAAAATAAAAAATAAATAAATAGATAAAAATCTGGAGGTCCTGGGTGGCGTAACGGTTCTTAGCCTAGAAAACAGAATCGGTATACTGATTTTGGATTCTGGAAATTGAGAACCTCATTCAAGAAAAAATCTGGAGGTCCTGCGTGGCGTAACAGTTAGTACAGAAAACGGAAATGGTATACTGGTTGCGGATTCCAGGCGACGCTGCTTGTGTTAACTTAGCAATAAAGCCTCCGGGGGAAGGCGTGAAACCATTTATCCCTGAATCTCTTGATGCCCTTTCTTCTTTCTTTCTTTTTATTTTCTTCATCTTTTATTTTTTCTGCTTTGAAAAAAAGAAAAGAAGATCAATTTAATTTTGTTTTCGATTAGGAAGTTCTCATTTTAAAGCTGAATTTTCCCGTATAATAACAAGAAGATAACACAGTGCGACGTATTAAGAAAGTACAGGGAATGTCAATCATTCCCTTCGAACTTTGTTTTTGCGACCAGGACAATGATAACTGAACTTCCGTAGCCACCAAAGGTGGCTAAGGGCTCTTTCCTTTTTTTTATATTAGCATGTGTTTGGTTGTATGTTCTGGGGCTCATGGATGGCCTCACCGTTTTATCTACAAATTTCAAAATTAGCATCAATACTCCGCTACAACCTTTCGAAAAATGCTTTTTTGATTTATGGAATTTTTTTTGCCTTGTGGGGGCCTTATTTTGACGAGTATAGTTAAGCAATATAAATAGATTCTTGAGTATCTAGGTGCTTCTGGATGATTTAAAAAAAAATCTTTATTAAATGTTTCCAAACGAAAACGTCATTGTTGTCATACATAGAATTCATTTTGACCATATTTATTCTTCGATGGAATCTTTTTACATGACTTCAAATTTTGACAATACGGCTGTTCTATTATTGACTTCGATGGCGAGTTTGAAACCTTATTTCCAACTGGACAGGTCGGCACATTTTCTAATCACACGAAGTAAGTAAAAAAAACAAAACACCTACGTATGAACACCCTGAACTGATCACAAAAGCAAAGTTTGAAGGGAACTATGATATATGCTTATTACACAAAAGCAAATAAAAGATATCACTTAAAATCCAGGAACAAAAATCGCGTTGCCCGGTGTTACAGAACTTGCCAGAAGATTAATATAAGACAAGCTAGTAATCTTTTACATTGTTCAAACACTCACAACAGGGTCGTATCTGCACTAATAACGAACAGAGCGATTTTCTTGGTTCGTTGGCTGTAACACTGGAGTCTTCAACTTAGGGTTAAAAATAAAATCATCTCAATACAAATCTATCTGTGGATTTCTTTCCACTGAGATTTACGAGATGATCATCTGAAAAAAATATGCATTAGAAGACACATCGTATAGCAATGATCAGCAAACTAAACCCGTCGGATGATATCAACGGGTTTGATCTTCATTGGGTCTCTCAGTATTGATAGTCTGATACAAAACTGCTCTGTTGGTAAATGATATGAAGAAAAACGGGATCTTGACGTGAGTCGTATAGCTATGATCGACGAGCTAATTTGACGGCTGTTGTTTGTGGTTCGATTCACATCACCTGATGGTCTGATACTAACTCATGCTAAGTTAATATACTTTTATTATGAGCAGTGTGACCATTTTGTTTTTCGGTCCGTAACACTGGACTCTCCCATTCAGGGGTAATGAATGCTGCTGATAAAAATACCTCTTATGCACCAATCGAAAGTATGAACTCTTTAACTTAAACGAATTCAGTATTTTTTAAGAGTCGTTTCTCAGAAATTCGTACATACACACACACACGCACACACACGTATATATATATATATATATATATATATATATATACATATATATATATATATATATATATATATATATATATATATATATATATATATATATATATATATAAACGTAAATTTTCTTAGAAATTTAAATACATCTGTGAATTTTCCATGTATATTGAACCGTGTAATTTTGATTTGAGAACTACCAACTGAAATATTCCAAATTCTTGACACAATTCTCTCAAAACCCTTCATCGATAAACAGAATAAAGGTTTCTTATTGTACAAGTTTATGGAAGTGAATGAGGGGGTTGAATTATCTGGTAACGCCAAACCCACCGTAACGACTTGGAGATTAGGTTTATCGAAGTGTAGGACACGGGTACAATAGTGTAATTCTTTCACAGTAACCCCGATAAAGAAAGGTGGGTCTATGTACAAGATATTTGAAAGGTGGGTTCAGAAGTCATTAATCAAAGAAAACACCCTGAACACGGTCAGGTTTGAACGTATAGTGTATATAATACTTGTGTCATCGAAATGTATACTGTGATGATCCGATTTCTAGTTGTGGGTGGGGTTGCGTGTCGCCGTAACACCTGAAAAATGGCACCTCGTAGTGGGAGTTTTGTTAGCGCTGTAGTGTTAAAAATGATCTAACTTGAAGAATTAAGCAATTTTCAATCCGATATGAAAATGATACTTTGGGGTCTGCGTTCGAGCGCACAACGATAATGATGATCTGATTTTGCTAATCTTTTTTTGCAGAAGATCAAAAGAAATGGAACTTCAGTGGAAAGGGAATGAAAAGACTTCTATTAGCTGCATGAAATAAAGATCCCGATGAAATAATATCTCCATTTTGTAAACAACAACAGCATCAACAATAAAATTAATACGAACAGACTGTTTAAAACCCACGACGTTGTTTACACAATTCTCTTGTTTATGTGATAAAAGAATAATGCGAAACTGTTAAGAGATTTAAAAGACACTGAAAATGGACATTGATTGGCTTTCTTGAGCATTACTACATTTTTGTTTGTATCCAAGAAGTATGTATCTATATATGCTTTCTATAAGTTATAAGTTATAACTCTACACGCACAATATGAGACGTTAAAAAATGTTTTAGCTTCTTTACTGCTATGTGGAACACATGAATCGTCAGGTTATAAAACCGTAGACACCTGCTGATCAGTGATCAACCCCATTTTGCTATATCTCGGAATGAATACCACCTTGTTGCTAAAAGACGTTGATTACATGACGGTTTCTGTTGAGTGAATAACCAGACCAGACCTGGTTTTATCGTGTTTCTAAGCAAAGCATTTCATTTTTATTAATTATTATTTCATGATTTTCAATGTTCGAATACGAATTCTTCGTTTTATTTTATTGATTTTATTCTTTCATTGCAATAATTTCAATAACGTCAGGGCTATAACAGCGATCACAATTATTGAATTGATAGTTTTGGAGTTTTTTTTTTTTCAATTTGACTTTTGGATCTCAATGTTTGACGAAAACTAAGTCTTCTGAAATTTTAGATGCTTATAAACTTACAAGAATATACCCGTAAAAAACGATGGGGTTCTTTGTGTATGAAAACTGAAGAGCTTCTATGACGCAATTCTTGTTGTTATTTCATAATAGGAAAGTAAATCAATCAATCAGCGCATTCCATTTGAGCTCCGACAAACAAACAGGCAGAAAATTAGCATATAAGGTCATTATTTGGTTAGAAGATAGCTTGAAGGTAAGTGTATAATAAGCTACCATATTTTCCGGCGTATGACACACATCACCATATAAGTTGCACTTAAATTTCAGAAGGCATATTCTCAAAAAACCTTTCCCCACCCTGATCTTCATAGCCTTCCACAATGATAGATTATTCTATTTTGCTCTTATCTATTCAAATCTACATTATTCCCCCCACGGTGTGTGGTTGCTTACATTATTTGTATAGTACAGTTACGTAAGTAGACAACTGATAAAGTTCTTTTTTGATTAAGTTCAATGTATAATCGCCATCGAAGTCAAAAACTGAACAACCGTAGCGTCAAAATTTGGAGTCGGGTAAAGAAATTTCACCGAAGAATGAATACGGCTAGAATAAATTCAGTTTATGACATCACCCGCATTTTCCACAGGAAAACATTTAAAAAAAGAGTGAAAACAACATTTAGAGACATCTAGAAGTTTTTTTCTCAAAAGATATCTTTAGAAGAGGTCTAGTGGAGTACTGATACCAATTTTCAACTCTGTAGACAAAACAGTATGTCCAGGAGTGCTGGAACACACTAATAAGCAAACGCACGCATGCACATACACACACATAAACAAACAAAAACGGATAGAACCTTTCACCATCTTTGATGGCAACGGTTGTTCAATTATTCATTACATAAACAGTTTTCAATATTGCTCAAATTTCTACACTGCTTTAATCCAAATAATCCCAACGATGTCTTGTCCTTTTGTAATTATGTATCATTTCTTTCATAGACTATACAGTATCGAAGTAATAAAGGAATGATGCTAAAGACGTGTGAGGGAAATCAGGAAGGAAGAGGGAAGAAGAGATAGATTCGGAAAGAGCTGAACGTCTCCAGAATAAGAGTTAAAGCTCTTCAAAGAGTAGAGGAACCAGATGAGGAAAGACTGAATGTCTTCAGAATAAGGGGAAGGGATGGCAAGGTGAATGAAGGGGAGAAAGGACAAACGAGGAAGGGGTTGAACCTCTCCTGAATGAGAGGTAAATATAAATTCTATAAATAGAGAGTGACTTTACATTAAGTTCAATAGCCAGGAAAGCGGCCCTCAAACGAAAACGTATAAAAGTATTTTTTGCATTTAACATAGTATAATATACGTGAATATCAAATTATCAACAAGCAACTGGCGTATACTAGTGGGATAAACACAAGTACTCAGTTGTCTACATTCATCAACATGAGCTCGGATCATGTATCGACATCTCTTACATGCTAATACGACAAATAAACACTAAAGAACACTCTCATACATACACACACTTATATATATATATATATATATATATATATATATATATATATATGTATATATATATATATATATGTGTGTGTGTGTGTGTGTGTGTATGTATGCATGTATATGCTAGAAAGTTTTACACAAAAAATTGAGAAAAAACTTTTCCCAAAAATTTACGGTATTTCTGTTCATCATTTTCCAATATCTTTTGAAGTAGTTTATGTCATTTTTTCAAGTTTTTTTCTAATGGTTTACACATGATCAGATGAGAGACTATGCATGACTTTTTTCTTGAGATCAGTCGGTTGTTTGCTACGTAACCGTTTCGGAGATTTTAAAACAAAACAGTTGTATCGATGAGGCTCCCCAGCAGTGTTGATAAAACACCAACTCCCCCTAATTCTTATTTTAATACATTGCTTTATTTCATTACTTTTAAGGTCGCAATACGTGTAGTTTCTTATTTCAAAAAACGTATTATCAAAATGTATTGCATATGGGTGTTATTTTATAAAACACTTCGTTTATTTTTGAAACAGAGGGCTTACCTACACAGGTAACCTCAAAAACGTAATTGACGATGAGGGATCAATAAATATGAGAACATACGTGACCGGTTGTTCGCGTCAATTCTATTGAGTGTTCACCCATGTGAATATTGAATCCGTTGTATATGTGTATGTGAGAAACCCGGAAAGTAATAGGGTGGTAATTGCCAAGGTCTTTATCGTCCCCCTTTTGGGATATTGGGACCACTATTCATAGGCAGATGTTTTGTGGTACTTTCTTTCATCATAAGCATTGTGTGAATTGTTACGATACTCTGTTAAGATTCTCCATTTGAACAATTCCCTGGTAATAAAATTCATCTGGTATACTTGCAAATATTAATCCCGTATGTCCCAAGGGAATACAATTGAAGACAAACTACCCCAGACAGAGTCTGAACTCAATTCACCGACTCCATTCTCCGTGTCGTTAACTATTGGGCCACATTGCACCGGTTATTTACGTATGTATTAACGTATATCTTGAAGAATCCTTTTAACTTCTGGATAAATGTACCTGCCTGTCTCTTCCCCCCCCCCCTGTTCGCTTCGGAATTGACGCATGCGTGCGAAAGTTGGCGCTTGTTGCGTTGATTGCCGGGAAGTTATCAACAAGATCGGGAAGCCACACTCGACCGATAACTGGGTGTGACGTCAGCCGCTCGACGTCGTCGTACTAAATCCCTTGCTGTCGGCCAGCACCGCTCTATCAACCTATCATCGATCGATTATTGGGAAAGGAAGGAGAAAATCGCTGTAATAGTTCTGAAGAACGGTATTGATCGATTCTTGGTTTTCTCAGCCGACAGCAAAGGTGTCTCGGACAATGGCGCCCAGACGCTGACAGCAGCTATGGATTTCAATTGTAAGCGCCGATTAAGCTTTTTGCAAGACGAAAACAGTGTTTTCGGACACCTATCAAAAAGTCATTGTCTATCCATCTCCTGCGTTGGAAATCATCAGGCTCTTTCCTTTCTCAGCTAAATTCTACATTTGGGACCATTCAGGCTTAGTGAATGACTTTGGGGAAAAAAACAAAAAAAAACAACCTTAGGCTGAATATAGACAGGTCTGGTTGTTGACTCAATAGACCAACGTCTTTTGGCAGCATGCTGTATTAGAGAAAAGGATCAAACGAAAAATAGAGAAAAGGGGTGATCAATAAATAAGTTACTCTTCTCGTTATTTATTGGGTAGGGACCAATAGAAAAGTCTGAATTTACACTTATACTCACATTGCAAATTACACCTACTCCCACTAAAAACTGAGACGTGGCCGGGGGTAAGAAAAGAAAAAAAATTGTTGTAGACATAGTAAAGAATAAATGTTGAAAAGTTCAGTCCTTTAGCTCCATCGGAGCGGCCCGTATGTTTGATACATATGTAGAGTAACTCAAAAACTGGAGAAACCTATGTTTACAGTTTCGGTGTCTGCTTCTAATTTACTCTGTAATCCGAAGGTAGAGCCCCCCCCCCATGAAACAGATCGTAAGGTGAGATTGGGGAAACAATGAAACAATTACCAATTATTTACAGGGTAAAAATGTTTGAGAGTTTCCAGACCCAAGAAATAGTGCTGGTAATATGCTATACTGTGTCGTTGGAAGTCGGAGTAGTGGGAGGCACAGGAGACTGTGGGAGTGCGTGGTGAATCTATAACGACTCTCTGTAAGACAAATGCTGATTGCTATTTTTGCTTTTCTCTTTTTTTCTGATGTAAGTGAGGAAGTAGTCTTAGTCCTCAAAAGAAGGGTATACAACCAATGCATCGTCCCGATAGTCACCTATGGAGCTGAAACATGGAACCTTACAAAAAGGATTGACCCTCAAACAGGGAACCGTGCAACGTTTACAGGAGAGAATCACGCTCAGGAACATTCAGAGAGATGACAAGACAGCACAGTATATTAGAGAGAAACAGGAGTCAAATATATCATAGAATCTGATAGAAAACTCAAATAGAAATGAGCTGGTCATATTGCTAGAATGTCAGACAACCACTGGACATCACAACTCACAAAGTGAATCCCCAAAGACCATATGCGACACTGTGGCCGGCACAAAATAAGATGGCGTGACGACTTAGGCAGATTCAGGAAGTACTGGTTACACCCATGATAGAGAGGTCTGGCAAATATTGGGGAAAGTCTCAGTCCAATGATGGACGTTAAAATGCTGCTGCTGCTGCTGCTGCTGATGATGATGATGGAAGGGGTCCCTAGAAGAATGGGGAAAACTTACATTTCAATGCTCTTGGTTATCTAAATTTCCCGAGAGTTTATTATATAAATAATTCGATTTCATCTCAGGCATGAATCGGTCTAGATATTCTACGCTAAAAGATTTAAAGGTAACTACTGGTGCCAGAGGTTGGGGTTCAAGCTCATGTCGAAGCAAGCACTTTGAATGGTGATTCTCTAGGAAGCTACTCCCCCACTCACTTGGAGCGTTGGCGTGTGACAACCTTCTTAGTCCCATATCCTTCAATGTCGAATAGTATAGACAGCAACTACTAAATGGTGATTCGCTCCCTTGTAGCAATCATCGACATCATCTCTTATAAGTCGACTTCTGAACAAAGGTCTTCCAATCTATACATGACAACTGCAACTGCGCTAATCTCCGCCATGTTTTGCAGGGAAACATTTCTATCTCATCCCTCCCACATGAGTCTCGTCTTTTTCTTTAGCGATTAGATTACTTCTTTTCGGTTTTGCCAATTCAGATATTTCATATCTAGATTTAGATCTATGATTTTAGATAAAATATCTGGAAACTGTGATGTTTTACTCATTTATATTAGATCTTTCAAGAACTTCCGATCCAAACAACTTAAAAAATTCATTTCCGGATCAGGTGATTTGACAAGGAAGGAGAATAATCATTTTTGAGCAAAATTAATGCTTTTTTATCATTTGGCTGTAAATGCGTGTTTTCGGAAGGGCTAAAAAGATTGTACCCCTAATTGAAGGATAGTCATATACAGATCATCATCATCATCATCATCATCATTCTCTTAACGTCCGTCGTTAGACATAGACCTTCCCTAGGATTCGCCAAATTTCTCTATCATGGGCGTCGCTGAGCCAGTACTTTCTGAATCTGTCCAGTTCATCTCTCCATCTTGTGTTCTGTCGGCCTCGGTTTTTTATGTGATTTCTGGAGATCCATGTTGTGAGACGTGATATCCAGTGGTTGTCTGCCATTCTTGCAACATGGCCAGACCATTGCCATTTGAGTTTTTTTATTGGATTCTGTGATATCCCTGACTCCTGTCTTCTCCCGGATGTAATTTGCAGTCTTGTAGTCTCTACATGTGAGGTTGAGCATAATTCTTTCATGTGCACGTTGCATGGTTCTCAATTAGTGGGTTTGTCTCTTGGTTAGGTTCCATGCTCCAGCTCCATAAGTGACTGTCGGGAGGATGCACTGTATTGTATACTCTTCTTTTCAGGATGAATACAGAAAGGATAATTAAATTCATTGAGACTCTGCTGATTCTGTTTTGCTGATCTGTTGGAGGTCTACCGAATTCAAAATAGCACCGACGCCTTAGACCGAAGTTGTCAGTGCTCTTTGTGTTCAGCCAAGCACATATTCACTGCACCACTATCTACAAAAACCTGAGGACAGTCAATAACCAAAAGGTAGAGACATCCACTGTGCCCAGAAGAAAATTTCGTCTCCATTCGAGTGGCCAAACCATGACGTGTTCTCAATGAAGAAACTATTTTCCCCAAATTAACCAATGTATTCAAAAATAATTTATTGAAGGATATCGGAGACCCAAAGTTCAACTATCAGTTTTCATACAAGCACAGTCCCAACCTGTCTGCTTGGTTGGTTAAAACTGATCAGTGGACCGTACGTAGTTTCATGACACTATTCTGTTGTCATCTATATCTACGTGAAGTTGAATAAAGGTATTTCTTCTTGTCTTTGTGTTAATATCAAATAGCCGTAAATTTTTAGCGGGTGATCCACACAGTAATAAAACACCCTGTGTCAGAAACTCGACCATGGGAAGAGCGTTCCGGTCTTTTGGTTGGAAACAGAGGAACGTAAAATAGAGAAAAACAAAGTCTTGTTTAAGGGAGCCATTCCCCGCGCTTCACTTCCCCATTGCTCTTGAAGTGTTAGGGTCAAGTACATTGCCTGATACCCCGGGGAGTCCCAAATAAGGGAAGTGCCGACAGAACAAACAATTTCTTGAACCACCCTGTACGCATTAGGGTCTCCTCATTATACTCGACCTAGTATCAAATTTGCTTTCGTGGTGAGGCGAATCCCCCTCCCCCAGCGCGGGAATTCTGATATTTAGATATCTAGGGAAGTGCCTATCCAAAGGTCCATCTTTGGAAGGGACCAAACAGGCCGCCAAGACAGAAACATAAAATGAATTTCTGCCCATCGTACGAAACTATGACTTCGAAGTATTCCAGTTATTTTCTTCAGTGTTACCAATTTATATATTCTATATCCAAATTCCAAACAACTTCAAACTCAACACTGCCATGCCTGGTGTCCTGACTAATAGATATTGCGAAAATCAACTTCCTATAAGGACCAGTTATCGAGTGATCTCGGTGCGTACTCGCCCACAGAGATTTCTCCAGTAATAGTAGGATGACCAAGCTACATTTCACTCACGTCTTTAAATCTTCTTTGTAAGATTGAATCAAAATCTTTAATGCTACCATTACTCATCTGGTTCGTGACAAATTCTAGTTATAACAGCATTCGTTGTAACAGCACCATCTAATCTCACATGCGTTCTAATGGCACGTTCATTTTCATGTTCTCACAAGACTATTATGGGAGATCGGTTCGCTGCAACAAGGCATGAAAATTTCACAGCATTATTTTTGTAGAGAGTTTTTGGTTCATTCATTTTATTTGCAGACCTGTAACCCGTACATGGAGCACCAGATCTTCAAAGGGTGATAAAAAGTCATTTTGATACTGTACTTTTTGGTTTCTCATTATTAAAACATTTTATGAATGAGCTACCAATCTCAACGGCAAATTCCTTATAACGGCATTCTAGAGTGTTGTAATAACGGGTGTCTTATGGTATAAGGAATCGCCAAACAAAACTGTTAATATAAGTTTTTTTCAGTTTTCGCATTGATCTGGCTGTCTGGTCGGTTATGTATGTCTGTATCACGCGTATGGGCAGCTGTAATGCAGCTAGAAGGCTGAAATTTACAACATCTACTCATTAAGTATGGAAAAAAAATTACCCCACTAAATAAATTTTTCGTGGGGGTTTCTATTTGCAATGTAAATTTATGCTGCTTTGATCCGTTAATCTGTGTTCGTACTTGTTTTTAAAAATTTGAACTTTTTTATTTTAGTGGTCATGGCCCACCCAAGGGTGAGAGAAGTAACTTCTTCATTGATCATCCTCCTTTTTTTCCATATTTTAATTGATCGCCCCGATACGGCATGACGCTAAAAGTTGTTGGTCACATGACGGTTTCCATTGAGTGACTAACCAAACCTGTTCCTAATACAGATGAGAATTACTCGGCCATTACAGGAGGAACCTGCTGCTGCTGTTGCTTTTCTAAATGGTCGTAGAAGCAGATTTAATAGTAGACGAACCAAATCAGATTACGTCTGCTTTCTTTCAGTTTTGTGCTCCCAATGTCGAAGCCATGTTATGTAAGCTACCACCATTATCACCCCCGTTAGTTTTACAGTCCATTGCTTCCACCCACTCTCTAGTATCCCCCTTACTCCTTCTTCATTCACTTCCTCCCCACTTTCTTCTTTTTCTTCCTCTTTTTCTTCAATCTTTTCTTCATTAATCATCTTCTTTTAGTTCTTTCTTTTTTTTCTCTCTTTCCCCTTTTCTTCTTTTTTCTTATTCATCTTCCATTTTCTTCTTCATTAACATCTTTTAGTTCTTCCTTTTCTTCTCCCTTTCACCTTTTCTTCTCCTTCTTCTTCTTCTTCTTAGTCTTCCACCTTTCTCTTCATTAACCCTCTTCCTTTTCTTCTTCTTCTTCTTCTTCTTCTTCTTCTTCTTCTTCTTCTTCTTCTTCTTCTTCTTCTTCTTCTTCTTCTTCTTCTTCTTCTTCTTCCCGTCTCCTTTCCCCGCCCCACCCTGTCCAGGTTCCAACTAGTCGTCTTACATCATGGTGGCCATGGCAACGTGCGGCGGGAAATCGGAGTAGTAGTTGTACGAGTAAGTACCCGGCTTCACGTCATTTGCTCCTCGGGTGGCAGTGGATTATGTTCAAATTTGAACAGGTGTGAATTGCCAGGAGTGCGTCATGACAGTGTTTCTATGGTCACACGGGTTTGTTGGCCCCCATCCCCCCTTTTCAATACACATTATACAGTACACATTTCAGATAAAAATTCAGCTAATAACCATGTGTTTATATATATATATATATATATATATATATATATATATATATATATATATGTATATATATATATATATATATATATATATATATATATATATATATATATATATATAATGATGAAATGAAGGATTCACTATACAACCACGTTCATATTTCTACCCTGTTTGGGCTGAAGAAACATGACTGGGATTACGTAGAGAATCCTTTATTTCATCATATTCCAAGCTCTACTGTGATTCATCTTAATGCTTAATGTTGAATGCATCGAGCACTTTATGAAATAAACCCATCACACATCGGATAGTGCATTATATTACGTTCCTGATTTCTATTATATATACACATATATGTGTGTGTGTGTATGTGTGTGCGAGTGTATATGTGTATGTGTTGATATATGTGAGATTGTTGTGTGGATGAAGGGTAATTTGACAGAATAATGGTAGTAATTTGACGATGTGAAAGCGAAAGATTTGAGGAGAAAGTATGTTACGTCTATGAAAAATCTAAAGATAAAGCATTTCGGGTTAGATGCATTTCGTCATGTTCTGAACGCCGTCTTCAGAAGCACTTTTGCAATGCAGAAAAACTGTAGTAAATTCAGTTCTTCACATGTTTTGGCCCTTGGGAAGGGTGGATTGATGCATGATCTTTTTATGTTTTGGTTCCTAAGTGGATGTGTTTCAGATGGAGTATGTATCCGATGTATATATGCTTGCAATCAAATCACAGATTAACATCGAGGACCAAAACAAAAAATAAAAACATAAAACATAAAAAGATACAGAAAAATACCAAAAAAAAACAACCAAAAACACAAAATTAAGATGAAGGTAAAATGTAGTAAAAAAGAAATTAAAATAAATAATCATAATAATAATGATAATGATAATAATAACAATAACTATATAACTATATATATATATATATATATATATATATACACATATATATATATATATATATATATATATATATATATATATATATATATATATATATATATAGAGAGAGAGAGAGAGAGAGAGAGAGATATAGATACATATATACATATGAAATATAGATTCTGAAGAATCTAGATGTTATTAATAAACTAGTCAAAATAAGGCCCCCAAAAGGTCTAATTTTTTTTCTCGATATCATTTTTTTTCAGAAGGACCCTAGAGGAGTACTGATGCCAATTTTCAAGTATATAAACAAAACATGATAGCCAAAAGCGCTGGAACACAAGAACACACGCACATATAAATAGGCATGGGACCCTTCGCCACCTTTTGTGGCTACGGTTGTTCAATTTATAATACTTCATCAAATAAGAAAACGTAAAAATAAATGCCTTCTAACAGTTATATAGTGTTTTCTGAAGAAAAGCCTCTCACAGAAATTCAAATACGTACATGGTCAAAAAGAAATCGTTTGTGAATGAAGGAGGCACAAGCTGATGCAATTTTGGCTGAGAAGTCCTTTCAAAAACCCGATTACAACCAATGTCGGAAAAGATTTTAAAAAAGCTCAAAGCAGAAGAACAACCAAAGAAAGAAAAAAAAAAAGAAACATCTCTTAGTCGAAAGATGAAAGCAGCATACCCTGAAATGCTTTCTCTGTGGCTTGTAAAGAAACCTGATATGTTATACTCAAACACAAAATGCTTAATTCATTCGAAAACGAGTCACTTTTTTTTTAAATAACCAACTTTTGCTTGGACAGTCCCATCTCTTCTTCTCGAATTCACCTTCTATCAAGACGATTCTTCTAGTATGGTAAACTACTGAACTCGTCTCAGTGGAAAAGATTTCTCCTCATTTTTGATATTGACATCGAAGATGGGAAGAAAACTCTTCCACCGAAACAAATTCTGAATCAACTGGATTATCCCAACTGAAGTTGAAATGTTGATGACTCTTAACGATGTGATGAACAGTTTTTTCTACAATTACTCTTGGTTTTCTTATTCACTTTTCAGTATCATTTTATTCTTTTTTTTTAATTCTTAAAACTAGTATTCTGATTTCTTTTCCTTTTTTTGTAGATATTCAAAATATTTTGCAAATCTGCTCAAAACCCACTGACCCTTTCAAATTTACTTTTGATATATATATATATATATATATATATATATACATATATATATATATATATACATATATATATATATACATATATATATATATATATACATATATATATACATATATATATATATATATATATATATATATATATATATATATATATATATATATATATATATATACATATATATATACATAGTTTAAATAGCTTTACAGCTTCAAACATAGAACATCAAAAAAGATTTTAAAAAGATTTTTTGTGTCACTTCATTCATCTATTTCTCATTATCTGTCGATGCAATTTATATGATTTTTATTCAGTGTTTTCATTTTCCCTGTTTCATACATACTTTTTTTTATAATGACACAATATATAAGTTGTTTTATATATATATACGTATATATATATATATATATATATATATATTTATATATAGTCTAGAGAGGTATACAGCTTCAAACCCTAAACATTGAGAAACTTTTCAATTTTTTTCTTGTGTCACTTCAGTCACTCATTTCCCAATATGTCAATGAAATGAAAAATAAAATGGATGGTTGGTTCAAATAGAGTTTCTAATAAAAAATAATGCATTCAAAATTATTCTGTCTGATTATACATCCATTTTTTTATGATATATATATATATATATATATATATATATATATATATATATATATATATATATATAAAAAGCTTTTCAGTTTTAATCACCACGATGCATAAGACATTAAAGAAATTTTCAAAAATTATGTCATTTGAGTCAATTATTTCCAGATATCTGTCAGTGCAATTTATGTCAGCTTTGTAAAGGATTTTATATTTTACACATAATTAGATCTTGTTGGGTTTATGTTTATATGTATATACTTACTTTACGTGCTCCACTCTTAAAGCAGTTGTTAGTCATTTTATTGAGGAATGCTACTTTGACATAGGAAATATTCCATCAGATCATAGGTGTCTCCTTGGGAATTGATCCTGTTCCCTGCTGGGCAAATTTGTATTTACATTGACACGAATATATATTCACGTCATCTCTGATTAGAACTAATATAAAACGAGCTCGTTTATTTTTAAATTGGAAACGTTTTATTGATGACTTAATGTCTCTTAATGATTGTGGATTATTCAGAAAATCGTACAGTAATATATTCCCAAAGGATCTTGAAATAAAATGTGAACATAGATAAATACAAGCAACATTCCTTGATTTGGATATTAAAATTGACGATTGAACGTGCATCGATAAACGAAATAGTTTCCCGTTCCGTATAGTGAGAATGAATTTTAGAACAAGCAGTATTCCAGCGTATATATTCTATGGAACAATATTATCAGAATATTTAAGAATCGCAAGAGCTACTTTATTATTTAAGATTTATTGATTTTATACCAAAAAATGTTTCTCTAGTTGTAAGAATTGTCAATGAAGGCGTTGAAATTAGCAAGATTTTTAGAAAATTTAATAAAGCCCTGATGAGATATCTTGATCCCTTTAAAACTCATCTGCTTGACCATTATAAAATATTAACGAAAATTGAAGAATATGTTAACGAGAGTATAAATGAATAGGGTATATTGAAATAAATTAATTTGTATAAATGTTGAGGGAATTGCATAACCAAAAGAGATGCACCAGTCCTTGTCAGTGTTAAATACTATTATATTGACTGGAACCAGGGAAAGGGGAAAACATTTGGCTCTGGTTCATTTGTCTGACTGATAGGTCGTTGGGCAGAGTGGAAGATCAAACATGGAATGCCATGTAACAAATTTAGTATAGTAATGGAATCATCCATTGAGGTGTTACTAACCGCTAGAAAATTGTTTCGTTTCAACCATAAATATACAAGAATACTTTATTTGATAATCAAAAGTGTTTGAAAAAATATTTGATGGGAGCTGGATGTTATACGAATTAACTTTAAGGTTTGTGGAAAATAATTGTCAAATTCTTCGATGAATATGTCGGTGAAATATCGACGTGAAGAAGTTTTTCTGTGTAATTGGTATTTTTGAAAGATGATATCAGAAGATGGTTTGTATGCAGTTGAGATTAAAACTGACTCAACGATTTTAATATCCACGTGGGTGAACATTCAATAGAAATGACACGAACAACGAGTCATGTCTATTAGTTATACTTACTGATCCCTCATTGTTAAAAATGTTTTTAGGGTAACCTACGTAAGTGAGCCCTGTTTCAAAAAATAGACATGCAGTATAAAATAATATCAATACACAATACGTATAAAACCTTGTATAGAATGACTAAGTTCATGTATGGCATAAACTATATGATAAGAGAGGGAGGTGATGTTTAATCAATGTTGCTGGGGTGCCATGTTAATATAATTGTTTTGTTTTTAAAATCCCCGAAACGGTTACACGGTAAACAACTGATGATCCCAACAAGAGACATTTGACAATAATAACAAAGGATATGCAGAACAGTGAAAAAAAACTGAAGAAAATTACATAGATCACATTGACAGATTTTGGGAAATAAGTGACTGAAGTGACGCACACACAAAAAATTGAAAATGTTTCTTAATGTCTGGGGTTTTTAGCTTTAAAGCTCTCTAGACTATATATATATATATATATATATATATATATATATATATATATATTTAAATGCATCATATCATCAAAAAACACTATTTGAAATCACCGCCTGTTATTAAACGAAATGTGTGTCACATGGCCCAGACAGCGTAAATAGAATAAACAATTAAAGAATTGATCCTGTGACCTATGATAGGCAGATACTTTAACGTAGTGTTGCACCTTCCATTGAGCTAGATTGCACGGCGGAATCGTGATAGTCCTAAAAAACTGGTATATCGCCATGGATCGAGCCTTTGCCTTTCCGTAGGGCTGTTTAGCTCAATGGAATAGGAGATGCTACATTTATGTTGCTACCTACAGGTAGTAGATTCGATTCCTGTGGCAGCCACATTTTCTTTGATTGTTCATTCTATTCACACTGTCTAGGCCAAGTGACACATACTCCGTGTAATAACGGGAGGTCATTTCAAATAATATGACACATTCATGATTATTCTATCGGATTATGTATCCATTTCTTGATAATATAAATGTATATACATAGTTTGTTTTCTGTAAAGGATATTGGCTTCATAGGAATTCATATACATCCGTGATTTTTCTCGAAGGTAATAAGTAGTGAGCGTGCGCGCACACACACATGTGCGCGTACATAGATACACACACGCATAGATATAGGATACCAGCAACGAGATACAAGTGCTGATAGGCAACAATACTCATATACAATGGCAGCAATCCAAATTTATCGGTTGTGGCGCAAATTCTAGAGATCGAAAAAGATACCCGACATAAAACTCATTATGTAAGTAGAAACAACATAATAACGAAAAGCCAATGACGCCTTAACCTTTGGGATCGAGCAAGAGAGTAAACAAATGGCTGCAAACAGGTTACCGTCCTTTGAATACCACCTGCTGCTGGCAAAACATATACTCATGACGTCACAGCCGATTTTATTACGTCATTGGCTAGTATTTTACGACATCAGTTAAATGAAGCATTATCAAGACACGAAAAGAGCGGAAAAAATCGTGGTTTCTAAGATCTTTTCTCCCTGGCTCAAGTGAACTGAACTTGTATACTGAATGGCCCACTTTTAAATGAATCTTTTTTTTTATCATTCCTTCATTTTTAAAAAATTCAAAATATGTGCCAGAATTCAAAACAGTAATCCCTAGCCATTCGTAGGGGTTGAGAATATATTTGCTGACCATTCCTAAACGTTCTGGTCTCTGAAAACTACAACTATTGTGCCATAAACCTTTTGATAAAGAAACATTTTACCATTCCCAAATTGTAATTACACAAATGAATAAATGAATACAGTAAAGCATAAATTAGAAATAATTAGATTTTAAAACTCGACTTCATTTCTTCGAGTGAGAGATCCGTCAATTATAGCGAAATCGATAGATTTTTCAAGTCAAAATCGTAAACATAGATCTGATTTACTCAGAAGACCTCTGTGAGTACGTAACAGTATTTTTTACAACTAAATCTATTCTATTTTCTTGCACTTATACCGAAATTGAACTTTCGAAGGAGATATATCATCATTGCAACACGTTTCAAAAGTGCGTAAAAAAAGTGAGCGGTTGATGCTAGTAAAACACATTAGCGAAAACTAAAAATTTCGTAAAAATTACAGAGCAGTGTTTATTTACAACATTTTTCCTTTCTATTCTTCTATTTATCTTCACCTTGATATTTTTGTTGCTTTAAAAAACAATTATCTGGAAATGAGACGTTAAAAAAAAAATAACAAAAGTATTACGAAGGTAAATTGAATGAAGATTTAAGAAATCGTTAATACTGATTTACAATACTTCATCTATTGATATATTGATATAATTGTTTACAGTAAAATGAATAGAAAACAAATTAATGTCCAAAATACCCTTCGACTAAAAGGTCTGCGAGTGTAAACAAGTTTCACCCGCGATGGATTTTCAACCAAGTTTATATTGTCTACATAATCATGAATAAAAACATTTCTAGTTGATGATTTCCTACAATCTTTCTTCTTATTAATAACACAGAGATTTTTGCGATGCATTTATAATTTTCCAAACTTTTTACGTATCGTTTTTAAAGTAGATGCTATATTTGATGCATATGATGTGTTTTTCGTGGTATACCGCAGAACTAACAAAGATATTCCCGTCAAATCATTCAAGATTGGACTGCGAATGGAAAAACCGCGAATGGAAAAACCGCGAATGGCGAGGGATAACTATATATTCGTAAAGGTCAATAGGTTACACGTGAGTTCCAAATATAATGTACCATGAGATAATTGGTGGGAAGGGTATCTTGGTTTATTCCTGAAATGTTTGCCAAGTTATTGGGTTATTGGCCTGTAGGAATTTCTTTCTGTTACTGAGAATAGTGCGGAATTGCCGGCACCAGGAGTTAAAAGTGCAATGTTTATATGTTATTAGTTACTCGTGGGAAGTACGCGAGGCCTAACAGTTAACATCGCGGAAAACAGAACCAGCTAACCGGGTTCAAAATCTAGCTAGGACAGTTGGCATTCACCTAGTACTAAAACCCTGAGCAAAGTCATCTGGCCACTTCTTCTGCCTCCATCTATGGGTAAATAGCAGAGCAGTTGGAGCGCTTCAGCTCCGTGGGTCAGTCTGTAGATTGTTACCTTTTCCGTGCTAAATTCAGCAATCATTTTTAGCGTTCAATATCACATGGTTCTAGAGGCTGGTATCAGTCGGACGATAATGATTTAGAATCAAGTTACTAACCCTATCAACTAACCCTAAAAACACAGCCTATTCTCTGTTGCTAAATTCAACAGAACATTGTGCTGCGAAGAAGAACACTGAAAATGATACCCGAATTTTGCTCAGAAAAGGTAACAATCGCCGACAGTCTATCCCTTCAAGTGTTTGTGTCTTTGAATTGTATATTTAAAAAAAAATCTGCAACATCAAGAGGATAACACATATTACTGATTTTTAGCAACAAGAAAGGACAATCACATTATATCCGAATAAATATGGTAATAAATATTTCATACTAAATCAATGAAATGGAATAATGGATTGATAAATATTTTATAATAGCAGCATTTCTTTTAATTCATCCGTAATTTGTTTGTCAAAGTGATCTACGATTTCCAATTACATTTTTCATTCTTGTTTTTTTCTCAAAAATCAGATGTCTGCCTAGCGACATTTGCTGCTTTGATATCCGCTTCCCCCTACTATGGACTGATTGATTCCCAATACTTCATTCTGGAAATCCCGACACTTTCTATCTACAAAGCGGTAGCTCATTCGTACGTCATCAATATAGTAAATTTTACGTCAGGTGATCGAATCACAGTTGTAGCATTACTGCTTAATTTTAGTTATCGGTTTGGAATAGCGTGACAGACATCTACACACAAAAAAAGTGACAGAGGTACTTATATAGTTAGATGAGAAGTATGGGGTGATATGTGTAACGATCATATGGTACAGAAAACGAACTTGACTAACTGAGTTCGAAATTCGACCGAGACTGTGCTCACTTCAAATTAGTGCCTTTAGCAAAGGTATGCATCCACTTTTCCTGCTCTCTGTCTTATAGCAAGACATCATTACAAAAATGACTCGTCACTGGGAGGTTACAGAGCAAGATTGGTGGAAAAAGTGAAAAAAAAAAAAGGTCTTTCAGTTGTGAATGGCTACCTTTGGGTTGAAGCCAAATATTCTTTCAATACGTCTTTACTAAATGAGCGATTGTCTTTATCCTGGAAGGCCAAGCGATTGGTGGAATTAAAAAGCTTGATCTATAATTCTCATATGCGGTACAACAGTAGGAAATTAACATTTGTGATTAGGAGAGCAATTACAATCTCTGGCCTAATTTCTGTTCGTTTCTCGGCTCTGGGCCAGAATCGAATCCAATTTTGCGACGATGTACAGCGTGATAAATTAAAAAGGAAAAACAACAACACTAATCTGACCACGCGTGAAAGAAGACGAATTAATACGTGGGCGAAAATTATATATATATATTTTTAATGCTGAGTTATAAGAAAGAACGTAGCAAATAAACAGATCGTCATGTTTGACCTTCGTGGTTGAAGATGACCATAGCTTCAGTTCTGTGTGGTTCAGTAGCTGCAGTGGACTGCAGAGTTTAAAGTCACGACCGGTACTTGATTTGGATTACAGTGAGAGGATAGTTGCACGTCGTCATTCTCTTTATCTCATCCCTGTCTGCCTGGGACAAGCGGTGAAATATTGTCAAACCGGTTCGAGACAGACCGGGAGGGAGTGGTTGGTCAAGATGCCCTGAAAGTTACAACGTGATCTTCGTACTCTATAACACGTTGCTGGCTTTGGGGGAGGGACCTACTCCCTGGGTCGGAATCAGAGCTGTCAATCTCCTTGACTGGTTAACATCCATGACTAAAGATCCTAGTGGTGCAACGGTAATCAGCTACAGAAAACGCACTGGGACTTCGCACTAATGTTCTTATCAGAGACATGAATTCACCTTTCCCTGCGCTCTGACTAATCGTAGGATATATTTACAATAAATTCTTGTCACTGGCATACAGCAATAGTTGACCCAGTGGATGATTAAGCATAACTAACTTACCTGTCGATGCAGTAGCAAAAAAAACAAAAACAAAACAAACAAACAAACAAAAACACTCGGTGGTCAAAGGAGATTGAGGCTCAATTTTTAATATACACATGCTTTCATAGTACCCGTGAAATTGTGTATTTACGTATTACTTGGTATTTCTACTTAGGATCAGAGTATCTGTGTGTTCTGCACTCTAGCTGAAGTTACAGACAGAGGAAAAAATCAAACAGAAAATGCTTCCTGTTCATTATATATATATATATATATATATATATATATATATATATATATATATATATATATACGAATGAATAGTTTTGTTAAACCACAAGGTGAGGACATCCCGTAATCGGTAGATGTCAGAGCTGGCTAGTGAGTCCTATCGCCCCTTTGCTGGAGAATCAGGACAGTATGACTGTCTGCCACTCTAAGCACCAACCTCTAGGGCAGTGTGGTTATCCACAGATACTAGACACTCCAACAGGAGCAGATGTGCATCTGCAACTCCCTTAAAGTGTTAGGTCACTCAAAGGCGATTGAGGCTCAATTGGTACATATGCTTTCATAGTACCCGTAAAATACTGTTCTATAGCAGCCTGAGTTTATTGGAGACCAGAGCCGAATCATATCCATAAAAAAACCCAAACAAAAACACTTCAGTCTAGTTAATAACTCGTAACTCAATAAGATTCCAAACCAACTTTTATGAAGCCAATAGTAACCCCTCTTTTCTTTTAACCTACCTCGTGAAGGCCCCAATTTGATCGTCGAAGGACGATGAATAAAATCGATAGATACTACCAGAAAAAAATATCGTCTATTTAAAAAGGAGTGATTATATCGTTTCTTTTCTGTGGATAAACGTGATAGGTAATGTATAAGTGATGATTACCAACTAAAAAGTGTACAGATCGTCAACACCAGGATTTCTTCATCATTTTTTAAGCATAGAAAATACACTCCGGAGTTGAAACGATGATCCATAAAACAAATCGTTAAGAAAAAAAATATAACACAAATAATTTTAACAAAAATAGATTTGTGAGCTTGAAAGGTACTGTCTCCTTTGGACAGCAGTCCTAAACGTCAGAGAAAAATTGAAAACAGGTTTCAGAAGTTACACATTGTGAAAAGTAGGTCTGTATTGTAGTTTATAAAGTCAATGATATTAGGTTCACTCTTCTACCTTTCTATCCCAGCCCCCACAGCTTATCAATTCTTTTATAGAGCACGACATTTGTTTGGCTTGGCAGGGGGTAGCTTATTCTGTTTTTGTTCTGTCTCTTCATTCTTTTGATTGAAAAAGAATAACTGATGACCAAGAGAAATAAAAACTAACAAAAAAAAAAAACAACAAAGAACAAAAACGCGCAGTACCATAAAATCAAAGTCAGTGTAAAAAGAAGAAAAAAAAATCAGAGAAAAATTACTTAAATTATCTATGTGTATGTTAGGGAAATGTCACAGAACTTTTTTTTGAAAAAAAGTTCTTTTAATGTGTTCAGTACTTGATGCTGTAAAGCTTTGTAGACTCTTCCCCCCCCTCTCTCTCTCTCTACACACACACACACACACACACACACACACACATATATATATATATATATATATATATATATACATATATATATATATATATATATATATATATATATATATATATATATATATATACATACATATATATATATATATATATATATATATATATATATATATATATATATATATATATATGTATATATATATATATCGAAATCAGTCGGTCCCGAACACTTTATTCAAAGTGATTTCCATCTTGTTTGTATCTTTCACTTAATGATATCGGCCAGTTATTGTTATCTAAAAGATTCCGAAACTGATCCTAAATGCAGATTTTTTTCTACATATATAGGTCATTAACAAAAAATTTCTTTGAAAAAAAACCCAACAAACTTGTATGACCTTGGTAATAATTAAACTATTGTAAATAACTGAAAAGCGCATCTGTTGTGAAATATGCTTTTCTGTCAAATTCAACTTCTTGTTTTGTTCTCAAATGACGTCATTGCTGACCGTGTTCGTTGATATAGCAAATATTTGCTTTGGATTTAAACAACCAACCACAACACCCTTAAACCACAACGACATTAATCACAGCAATTTATTATTCGAGTTCAGAGATTGTGAAAAAGCATCGTAACCATGCAGGGACAGCAGCTGATTCCAATCTATTCCACTCAATACGTCACAGAGCAATTACCAATCACGTCACTAGGATGGTCTTTTCATTTCTATTAACGGATCACATTAATAGAGACATGGCCGAGGTTGTGGGAGGGAGGCCACTTGAAAAGGCCCGCCCCCGCTCATAGGTCCCCAAAGGAGGGGAGGAAAGTTTTATAAATAGTTGTTCACCTAATGAATTGTACTGACATTATACAATTGATGGATGGTTTAGCTTAGCAAGCAAAGGTTGTTGATTAGGATTTCCTCATCAGTAAGACTGTAGTCGGCGTAACCTGTGTGCGGAATAATCATCCGGTCAGAGCAATGGAGTTTCAAGGTGGGTAAAGCTTGCCAAGGGCTAACCCCATCCTTTAAACCAAGGGTCCACCGAGGTAGCACGGATAAGAGCACGACTCCAATGTCGTAAGTTTGATAGGGGTTCCCTTCTCTTGGCAAATATGGGCTAGCTCTGTGGGTCAGCTGCCCCTTCCAGGGAGTATTCTGGTAGAATGATTGACTTCTGGTTTGACCACAGGACGTGAACAATCTGCAATTGGTAAATACCGAACCGGCTATTGAGTTATACGGTCCCTTTGAAGGGGAATCAGGACTATACTGCAGTCTGCAACTTTAACCACAGACCCCCCCCCCCCCCGGATAGAACAGCTGTCTGCAATTTTCAAACACATTTACTTCAAATAATACAGCTACCTGGAATTTTAATAAAAGATCCAAGACGCTCTAACAAAGCAGACATATGCTGACTATAGAGGTCTGTTACCTCTTCAGAGTAGTGACCCGACAGTGTAGCAACCTAGAGCCCAGGTCTGAGTAACACCACTGGAAAAGAAGAGGGAGGATTACTAATCAAGTTTCAACTTCCTCTTCCTATCCAACTTTTTTGGACAACTCTATCACTCTTTTATCTTCCTGAAAACTGACATCTTTCGAGAGGTAGAAAATAGTAAAATCAACGGGTAAACGCAATACTGATAAGAATAATTATAACAGTGTAAATATTCTGGTTTACCTTATGTCACTGGATTCTTGGGGAACTTTCAAACATTGAAGAAATTGAAGACACTTTGGTGATAAGGTTGTGAATTTAAACTTTTTCTTTTCTCCCAGCAAGGATGTATTTCAAAATACTCCGATAGGGGCTGTTTATAAATTGGGATTATTTTCTCCAATTAAGTGATAGTGTATGTCTATTTATCTCATCAAATTTCGCTTAATGTTGGAAGGGGCCATCCTAGGAGCCAAATCCACTGGGCCCTCAAAACTCTAGTTACGTTCCTGCGCTTAAACACCCTTACACTTACATTATTATAAT
This sequence comes from Thysanoteuthis rhombus, assembly GCA_963457665.1. Lineage (NCBI taxonomy): Eukaryota > Metazoa > Mollusca > Cephalopoda > Oegopsida > Thysanoteuthidae > Thysanoteuthis > Thysanoteuthis major. The sequence goes on from OY735231.1 coordinate 4,878,877, forward strand.
ATTATTATTATTCAATTTGTTTAGCATGAAAGTCATGATTCAAAATTATTATTTTTCTCTTATATACGGAGCTAATTCAATCATTCAAATGATCTAATCGTCCACAGAAATACTATCGTAGCAAAATGGTCATCATGCAAGTTTATTTAGTAAGAATTTGGTTTGGTAAAGTTGTATATTTTAAAGGGAAAATTGATTTCCTTCAACGTATTTTGATGTGTTTCAAGTGAATATGACCTCCATTTCTTTAGGAATGTTAGATTTTTGAGAAACTGATCAGTCAAGAAATGGAAGGGGGCGAGGTGGGGGTAACATTTTGGGGCTGTACTTGGGTCATCGGGCGGCTTTAATCCAGCTCTGATTGTGTGGCAATATATGTGTGAGGCATCCAATGAAGACCTTATTACAGTAGTCAGTGAGTCTAACTTCCTACCAATACTCAATGGCGAAGCCCACAGGGGCCTTAAATTTATTATCTATACCTTAGATTAAGTAGATTAAATACCTGGAAAAAATGTCCACCATACAGTTCCTTGTAAACATTCAAAACATCTTGGAACCCCGTCCCTAACCAACATGCCTCTTCAAAAGTGATATTTTTCTACCGTCATTGCAGCACTGTCAACTCTAAGAAAATCCTCACGTAAATTTGTTTAGGAGGTCTATATACTCAACCAATGTTTCCTACATAAAGCATTGGTAATTTCTTTTTCGCTTTATACCATTCCGGATTACGAAATGTCATGTAGGAATGCTATACTTTCGGATTGTGGGGATATCTGTACAATCTTTTTCTCACACACGTACACACATACTCACGTATGTGCGCACACAGACATGCGTGCACAAAAATGTAGACTATCTATCTATCTATCTATCTACCAATCTATCTAAATCTGTTATCTATCTATCTATCTATCTATCTATCTATCTATCTATCTATCTATCTATCTATCAATCTAAATCTTTTCCTATCTATATATCTACATATCTATCCCACTTTACCTCCCTCTCTCTCTCTCTCTCTCTCTCTCTCTCTTTCTTAAGTAGTTTGATAAGAGAGAAGACATAAAAGAAAGTTAGATTTAAAAAAAAGATGGGGAGGGCAGAAAGTAACCTTGGGTATTTTAATAAGGAGCTAGGAAGGGGAAGAGAGTAAGGAAAGTTAGGTAGTTTGATTAGAGGGTAGGTAGGGGAAAGGAGAGGAAATAGATCCAAGAAGTTTACTCTAGGGATCGGAAGATCTTCGCATATGAAACTAATCCATGCGTACTGCAACTTTTAGATTAATATATGGATGGGCAACGAATAATAAAATGATGAGGAAGAGAAGGAGATGATAAGATCAAAGGGTGAGAGGAGAGCAGAGAGATGAGATAATGGATAACCTTATCAACACCCATGGAATTTCCACGGCTTCACTCAATCATTATTGATAGATGTGAAAAGATAGTAAGGTAATCACTCATATTCAGATTACAGTCTACTTTGTATTTCTCCTTATCTTTGAGATTTATAGCACTGTTTTTGTTTTTGTCGTCAGATGGCATTAGGAGCGAGGAGGTTTAACTCATCATCATCATCATCATCATCATCATCATCATCATCATCATCAGTCTTTTAGCGTCCGTCGTTGGACATAGACATTCCCAAGGATTTGCCACAGTTCTCTATCATGGGCGTCACGGAGCCAGTACTTCCTGAAATTGTCTAGCTCGTCTCTCCATCTGCGCATCTGGTCTCGGGGAATCCATGTTGTGAGTCGTGATGTCCATCGATTGTCTGCCATTCTTGCAACATGGCCAGCCCACCGCCATTTGAGATTTTTTATTTTTTATGAAGCTGAAACATGGAGGTTTAACTAACTTCAATCAAAAAGATTGCTTTTAATTCTATAGTTTATGACGGCTGTCATATCGTCTTTAAATTGTCAAAACTGGCGTATTTTTGTTCATCGGGTGTATGTAACATTGAAGATGTAAGAAAATATGCAACATTTTTGGCATATAAAGTTTCTTATTTTAAGAAACGTAAAAATATGGCAGTGTGCAAGAGCGTTTGTAATTGTATGCGTGTGTGTAAGTGAGAAAGAGAAGGAAAGATAATCCAAGTATATATACGTGCTAGTGCACGAGCATGAATGTACATAGATGAGTGTCTGTGTGTAAGAGAGAAAGACGAGTGGCCTGACAAACTAGATAAGTTCAGAAGGGACTGGTTCCGTGACGCCCACGATAGAAGGGTCTAGCGAATCTTGCAAATCTTGGGGATGGTTTATGCCTAACGACAGACACTAAAAGGCTGATTATGATTGAATGTGTGTGTGTACGTGTATAAGTGCGCGCGACTGGATGAGAGAGATTGAGAAATTTACTATAAATACGTACACATAAATAATTACATTTCTGTGCGCGAATGTCTGTGAGCGCACATACGTGAGTATGTGTGTACATGTGTGAGAAAAAGATAGTACGGATATCTCCATAATCCGAAAGTATAGCATTCCAACAAAAGATTTCGTAATCTGAAATGGTGTAAAACGAAAAAGAAATTACCAATGATATATAAAGGAAGCATTTGTTGAGTGCATAGACCCCCACCCAAACGAACTTGCATGAGGATTTTCTAAGATTGACAGTGCTGCAATGACAGCAGAAAAATATTACTTTTGAAGAGGCATGTTGATTTAAGACGGGGTTCCAAGATGTTTCGAATGCTTACAAGGAACTATAAGGTAAAATTTTTTTCGTGGCATTTAATCAACTTGATTTAAGGTTTAGATAGATAGATAGACAGATAAATTGATAGATAGATAAGAACAGATTTAGATAAATAGATAGATAGATAGAAAGAAAGAAAGAAACAGGCTAAAAATGATGTGCTTAAACAGACTGAGTCAGATATGTGAGTTGATAAGAACAGAGTGGCTTAGAGAGATCATCCTGTGTCGAATGTAGGTGAAACTTGTGACCCAATAACTTCTCCCTCGGAATTTACAGCAAGAATAAAAGTCTCATAACAGAATCAATACCAGTTGTTCATAAAAAAAGCTCCGTTTAATATTAAGTAAGAGACATGCCTGAACAAAGCTGCGTCTTGTTTTTTTTATGAAGGCAAATACTGAACAGAATCTCGTTACATTTCCTGGGATCGAATAACTGGGGGAAAATCCCAGACAGATCAGAAACTGCTGATCTCAATTATAGAATTTAAAACGTGTCTTGCCTTTTTTTCCCTTTCTTCATCTTCTCTATTTCGTCTCTTACGTATTTGTACTCTCTTTCTTTTTCTACTTCCCCCTTTCTTTTTGTTGTTCTCCCTTCCTCTTTCTTTTTCTTGCTTTCCACTCCTCTATATTTTTCTTGTTTTCCCCTCGTCTTATTTTTTGATTCCCCTCCCCCTTTCTTCTTCTTCTTCTTCTTCTTCTTCTTCTTCTTCTTCTTCTTCTTCTTCTTCTTCTTCTTCTTCTTCTTCTTCTTCTTCTTCTTCCTTTCTTTGATGTTCACCCTTCCCTTTTCTTTTTTTTGTTTTCCCTTCCCGTTTTTTCTTCTCATTTTCCTTTCCTCTCTCTTTTCCTTTTTCCCTTCCCTCTCTCTTTTTCTTGTTTTCCCTCCCCTCTTCTTTTTCTTGCTATCTCTTCCTCTTTCTTTTTCATCTCCCCCTCTTTATTTTGATGTTCAGTCTTCCCTTTTCTTTTTCTTGTTCCCCCCTTTTTTCTTTTTTTCCATTTCCTTTTCTTTTTTGTTTTTCCTTTTCCTTTCTATTTCTTGTTCACCTTTCCTCTTCTTTTTTCTTGTTCACCTTCCCATTTTCTTTTTCTTCTTCCCCTTTCTTCTCCTTGTTTTCCATTCGCTTCTCTTTTTACTGTTCTCCCTCCCCTTTTTTCTTGTTTTCACCCTTTCTTTTTGATGTTCTACCTTCCCCTTCCTTTTTCTTTCCCCCTTCCCATTTCTTTTTCTTTTTCACCCTCATCTTTTCTTTTTCCTGTTCCTGAGAATGTATCATTTGACCGAGACACCATAAACAATAAAAGGAAATGAGGCAGCGGCAGGAATATGTGAACGTTTCAATTTACCATCGCTGGCTCCAAAACGTGATAAGCACAATTAAAAATCAATATGTTTAATTAGATTAAAAATTCCTTATTTAAACTTTCCATCTTATTATATTCTTATAGACTGCATATATATATATATATATATATATATATATATATATATATATATATATATATATATATATATATATATATATATATATATATAAAAGATTTTAACAAGATTAAAAAAAAATTAAAATCTAGAATTTGATTTTTAAATTAATCAAACATTTTTTTTCCTTTTATTGTGTTTCGGGATTCTTGTAAAGAATAGATATTCGTATTTATATAGTCTAGAAAGATTTACAGTCTTAATCATTACACCCACACGCGCATACACACACACACACACCTCCGTACAAGTCATCGTATTTTGCATAGCTTTTCATCATCATCATGAGTCTTTTATCGACCATCGTTGGATATAGTCACTCCCCAAGATACACCAGATTTGTGTATCATGGGCGTCGCAGAGCCAACACTTTCTTGACTTGTCTAGTTCGTCTTACCATCTTCAATTCTGCCGGCCTCAGTTTCGCATTTGATCTTTAGGCATCCATGTTACGAGTCGTGATGTCCATCAGTTGTCTGCCGTTCTTGCGACAGGGCCAGCCCATTGCCATTTGAGTTTTCTAATGGATTCTATGATGTCTCAGATTCCCGTTTTCTCTCTGATATACTGTGTTCTTCTTGTGATCTTTCCATGTGAGGTTGAGCATAATTCTTCCATGTGCACATTGTATGCTTCTCAGTTTGAAGATCAGTCGCTTGGTCAGGTTTTATCTTCCAGCTTCATAGATGACTACCGGGAGGATGCATTGGTTGTATTCTCCTCTTTTTAGGACGAATGGGACTTCCTTGTTCTCGAAGATTGAGCTTACTCTACCGAAGGCTTGTCATCCGAGAGTGATTCTTCGCTTGATATCTTCTTCTTTTGAGGATTCCATGGGGATTCACTGTCCTAGGTTGATGTTGTGATCTACTTTTTCCACCTTTGCGTTTTCGATTTTGATCGATGTGTCTTTATTTCCGACGTATTTGTTGCACATGACCTTTGCTCTGCTGAAGTGAAGGTCGACTTTTATGTTTTCTTCATTTAGTTCGTCTTGCATTAGCTAGAAGTCGTGAAGGTTCTCTGCAAAAAGTACAATGTCGCCTGCAAATCTGAGGCTGCCTAGGTATTTGTCGGCTATTTTGATTCATTTGCTTTCCTAGTCGATGTTTCGGAAGATGTGCCGTCGTTATTAAAATGTTTGAAACCGGAAGTTTAAGTTTAGGATCCCGATAACATTAAATTCATAAAACAATTTTTCTCCACCGTAAACAATATTTTTGTTTAAAATATCGGTCCAGTTTAACATCATAATTACAATATAAATACCCCCTTATCGAGCTGTGACCGTAAAAAAAACTTGTTGACAATGAATGTTTCATCATCATCATCATCATCATCATCATCATCATCATCATCATCAGTAGTCTTTTAACGTCTGTCGTTGGAGATAGATCTTCCTCAGGATTCGCTACAATTCTCTATCATGGGCGTCGCAGGGCCAGTATTTCCTGAATTTGTCTAGTCCATTTCTCCATCTTATGTTCTGTCGGCCTCGGTTTCTTATGTGATCTCTGGGGATTCATGTTCTGAGACGTGATGTCCATCGGTTGTCTTTCATTCTTGCAAAATGGCCCGCCCATTGTCATTTTAGTTTTTTGATAGTTTCTCTAGTTTTCTTCCTTATGTACTGTGCTGTCTTGTAATCTCTCCATGTAAGGTTGAGCATGATTCTCTCATGGACACGATGGTTTGCACAATGAAGATAAATGTTTACCTTGAAATTAAAAGTGGAAAAGTTCATAAAAAGGGGTACTTATTTGGATTAGGTAAGATTCAACAAAATGCCAATATTTGGCAATCGACCAAAATGCCATGTCTGCTACGACTGTTGGGAACATTTTTAATTGGCAATTTTTTGAATGGCTAAAACTGGCTAGATTTTTGCTGAGGTCTGAATAACGTTTTTTTTTAACAATTACAATTTCGATAGGGTTTGTTGGCAGTCTTTGAATTAGGGTTAGTAGTTAGGTATGTTTTTGCCATATTACTCAAAGGATGAAACTAACCTTTCCTAACACTAACCCTAAATTACTAACCCTAAACCACATCCTTTTCAGTTGAATTCAATAAAATACAGTTTCAAATGTTCATAGTTTTTGGTTTTCTTTTCTTTTGTAAAATTTCTTAAAATTCTAGCCACTTTTCGCCATTCAATTGGCCTGCTCAAAGATTTGGCCGTAAGTCGTAGCAGCCACAGAGTCTTCTTGCGTTATCTCCCTTGCTGAATATCAACATTTTGTTAAATCATACCTAAGGCAAATTTTCACCAAAAAAGTGATGTAAATTAAAATGAATGTTGAGCAAAACCCATTTATACGACCGGCAATAGCAGATCTTGTTTGGATCAATTCCTAGTCTAAAAAATACTAATTCAGCCGATCTGCATTTTCCCCAGTCCCTCAGTACCGTCAGCCGGACCTGTTCTTCCTTTTTTGATCCCTCTCATTAAAGGAACTTTTCGCCCACTCCCTCGGGACCGTAATCAGGCCTGTCAAAACCATCTGTTTGGATCATTTGTACTCACAAACATATTTACAGACAACCAAATTTTCATATTTAAGGATATAAAATACTAATTTAGTTTTCAGACCATTTGTATCTGGTGATACAATAAAAATGCATTGAAAGTCACGATTGTCAGTGTTTAGAAATTAAGGCAGGCTTTACTGACATAGTAGGGTTATTATTCGGATAATGGAAATACATTAATCATAATTCCAAAAGGGTAAAACATAGCAAGCATTTTCTAGTTTGAGTTTTCTAGTTAATCAGAAATTATTCATTTGTATGATAATAACGAAATCCAATGTCGGATATCACGAAATCAGGCAGAATAGGATATCTGTGTTTTTTTTTCTTTTTGTAAATCCGGCTACAGATATCCGAACGGATTGATATTCCAGTCCATCATTAATCTTGACCCACCAAAGATCTCCCTAACCGTTTGTTGGTCCTGCTGCATTTTAAATACGTATTTGTATATGTGGACTAGAGGATCCTGTAATCATTGTGGGAATCACAGAATAGCATAATTATATGGTCATTTTTCTCTATAATACGCCACATGATTGTCTATATTTTTGTCTGTAGTATTTGTCGAGGGAGATAACTATTAAATGCTACTTATAGAATAGTCTCCCTTGTACATATTTTGGTAAGTGTGGAAAATAAGGACTCATTCTGGTTGAAAATGTACAAGAAAATACAGAGCAACATTCTGTTTTTGATACTTCTCTCGTTCAATGCAATAGCAGAATTATTTGAATACCGATGCGACGTCTTGACGGCAGGGGTAAGATATAGAGTATTTACAAAAGGAATGGACGGTTTCTAAGAGTTATTACAGCAGTAAATATTTAAGACTCGTCGTCACAGTCAATAACTGAACGATCATAGCGTCAAAATATTGAAGTTATGTAAAAATATTCCACCGAATCATAAATTTGGTCAGAATTAATGTTATTTATATCACGAGCGTATTCCTCTTGAGAACATCTAAAATAGGTTGAAAAAAAGGCAAAAACACTAGAAACATCTAGATTTTTCAATTATTCATAAACCTGTCAGGATGAGGCTATAAAAAGCCAAAAAGGTCTTTTTCCCAAAAAATAAAAAATGAAAAATTTAGAATGGGTCTAGTTGAATTCTGATGTCAATTTTCAAGTCTGCAGATATGACGATATGACCAGGATCTCTGGAACAATCGATTAAACAAATAGAAAGAAGATAGATCCCTATCTTTGATGGCTACGCTTGTTGAATATTGAGACTCATAATCTGCTGTTTTGTTGAGGAACACTTGAAGTCTATTACTGTTATGCTCTACGTCAGGAGGTGGGTCTGGTAGCGCTGACCAAACATAAAAAGAGAGTTTCGAAAAATTCCACCAAAAAAAAAATGTCTAAAATCAAGAAATGATGTCTAGCGGAGTAATTATGCGAATTTTTAAGGTTCCGTTGCAAATCTTGTGTCTGGAAGCGTTGACATAAGATTTTTGGAGATGAAAGAAGAAAAAAAAAAAGAAAAAAAGAAAAAAGAAAGAAAAAGTTTTCTCGATCACCAAAAAGAAAAAAAAAAGCACAAAAAAAACAAAGCAAAACAAAAAAAAACTCTTTCAGAAGGTACTTTTGCAAATTTGTGAGATTTTTCGGCAAAACAGGAGGTCCTGTTGCGCTGACACAAGATTTTATGAAAGTTAAAAAGAGAATTGGACATCACAACTCACGAGATGGATCCCTGGAGATCACATGCGAAACCGAGGCCGACAAAATACAGGATGGAGAGTCGAACTAGACAAATTCAGAGAATACTGGCTGTTCGACGCCCACGATAGAGAAATGTGGCGGATCTTGGGGAAGGTCTATGTTCAAACGACCGACATTAAAAGACTGGTGATGATTACGCAAATCAGAAAAGCACCAACGGAGCACCTGAAATTTGCAGTTAAAAATCTCTGCATCGTGAGGGGCAGTACCTTAAATAGTTTAGATACATTTTTTAAACCGTCTGTTTGTTTTGTAAACACCCTGTAGTTAGTTGCCTTTTGTGTACTCATCACAGACGACGTTGCCTAATTGCAATGATAATGAGGGAAGTCATGTAACTGAAGTGCTGTGACTTTATTGTCAGGCACGTCTTCGATTTCATATGACTAGTCGTCTCAATATTGACCAAATATAACTGCATTCCGACACCATTGACTAAGTTTGCAGACGTGCCTTTTCCCTATGAACCAGAGTTGACTAGATCAATACTGGATCAATCTAGAAACAAAGGTTCAAGTAACATGATTGGTTGCTGCAGGGTTAAACTCCACTCTAACTAAAAAATGATACCTGCAACTTTTGTATTATATATATATATATATATATATATATATATATATATATATATATATATAATTAAATAATTGTGTCATCCACAGACAAGTGTGGCTATATATTATCAATTATCTCATCCAGTAGGTAGGATTGGAACCTTCGCTTCAGACCCAGAGACTGGCATCTTATCTTTGCCCTACGCAGAACTGGACGGTCAGTAAGGTTGAATTTAGGCGATATATTCACTCATGCATAATTTTCCGATCCACCAGAGTGCTCTATTCCTAAGTTGGAAGAGCATTGCATAATGAACGAGTTACCTCACCTAAAGAGTGCTTAACCCTGAATAAGAGAGCATAAATTATATATATATATATATATATATATATAAGTGTGTATGTGTGTGTGTATAATAAATAAAAAATCATGAAAATATGTTTTTTATGTAAAAATGTATCTATTATAATGAAATAAGCTCATGTTTATCTATATCGGACTAATTTGGAAATATCTATAACTTGTCGATTTAGCTCAGTCAGCAAGAAAACCTCCTGGCAATCAGTTGGTCATGAGCTCAGATCACTGTACGAGAATATTGATTTTACATAATGGTTTACAGCTTTCATCTTAGTTAGGATTGGTCTTGTTCTTGTTGCGTTATGAAAACAAAGTCAACTCCAGACTTTGTATTGGAGTTTGACAAAAGCCTAAATTCAGTTTAATCACCTGAAAACTTCCTCTCAAACAACATTACATTTCAATTTTATTTTATTTTTATTCATTTCATCAGATGAATTATTGTAAATCATTAGTATTGATTTTGCGCTACTATTTACCTTCAACCTAATTGTTATTGCTTTTTTTTTTATCGTAACTAAACACCGTTAGGTTGAAGACAAATAGTTGCAAAAAATTAATGAGATTGATTTAGAATATTTCATCTGATAAAATAAATTGGATTGAACTGAACTACCAGTTAATGACAAACATGGCACAGATCGGTATAAAGAGTGAATTTAAGGGTTTGATTTGAACTGGCACTTGCAAGCAGTTTAGTCAAGTGACTTACTATAAGTCAACATGATTGATTTTTAAATTAAGATGAAGATGGATAATAGAATGTAAAAGAACAAAATAGTTAACATGGTTGAATGCTTTTTAAGAATGCTTTTTAAAAAGGCCAGTTAATATCGTCAAAATGGTGACCCTGGGCAATAAAATACAATACGTAAGTAAAAGTTAATAAATAGTTTTATGCTTTATTTACAAACTCATTCAGCAATAGAATATATCATTGCAAATTAAAAAATATATTTTAATATTCTAATAAATAGTTTCATGTTTTGTTTATAAACTAATTCCATAATTTCAATTTTTGTAATACATCGTTATATTTTTTTTCATTCGACTCCATGGTTGTACCTACGAACTATAAATTGAACTACTGAAGTAAAATAAATTAACTAAAATAATTCAACTCATAAAATGATTTTCTATTTCGTGTCTCAATAAATTGTTTTAACTCCATAATCTGGTTTTATTTGTCCGTTTTTCGTTGAGATGCGCTCAGTTGACGTGTCCTGAGTTGTCCCTGTGCCGAGTGGTCATGCGCAGAAAAGTTTGCTTTCAGACGTCGACGCCGGGAAGACTTGCGCGGAGTTGTCGATGAACCGTGTAGGCTATGAAGAAATAAAGATAAGACAATCAACCAAATAGTAATCGAATGTAGCAAATTAGATTCTGGCGACCAATACTGTCAAGATGGGTTCCTTCAGCCTTCGATTTGGTTAGATTGGCTATTAATGAATGTATCACACGCACGGACCGCACCAATGGAGCTAGAAGGCCTAAAATTTGAACATTTACTCCTTATCAAATGTAGAATTTAAAAAAAAAATCTTCTCATTTAGGTTTTAGTATGGGATTCAATTTACAATGTAAGTTTATGCTAAATTGATCCCTTTGTGCCAGGCAGCATTTATGCTTATTTTTTTTTTAGAAATCGGCATTTTTTGGCGATCACTGCCCCACAAAAGGCGAAAAGAGTAATTCATTCTTTAATCCCCCCCTTTTAAAATTTTTTGATTGGTAGCCTTCAACCAATTGACATTCGTCATATGATGATTTCTTTTGAGGAACTAACCAGACCTGTTATTATTGATATTGAAAGTGGCCTATAATTAAAAACAGCAATTCAGGTTTATATATCATCTGTTGTTGCAAGCTATTAAGTAAGTTTGACAATCGATGAAGCCCAGTTATTTTTTCCTCTTGATCATCTTGTAATCATTTAATTATCTACCTGTATAACATGCCACGTGATGCTCTACATTTTCTGTCGATAAAATTTCTAAAGTAGGATAACTATTTTGATGGCAACTCTACTCATCTCTAACCAAATGTTAATTATAGAGTAATTTCCTTTGTTTTTTTTTAATTTGCTTCTTGCAAATGCGTCATTTTTTTAGTTCATTTTAATTGAACGTGATGAAGATTATGTCGATCTGCATAATGTTTTTGATATTTTTCAAATACAGTCCTATTGCAAAATTCAAAAAGATATTCATTGCGTATGAAATACTATTTTCCCTGTGTATATGTTCATTTGTTCACAACGTTTCAGTTGTGATCCCTTGGGCTTTTGTCGGGTTGAATCACTTCCTTGAATCAAAGTGTTGTATCTGTCCGCAGTGCATACTTTGGTAGCTTTGCACCGGTGCAATGACGTGGCCAAAGATGGCTTACTGAGGCTCGGTATTCCTGAGTGTAATAGGTTTAGGATACACCCCGTGGCCTCAAAAAATAACTTTGCCCAGTCTCGGGGGAGCGGTAAGGCCTGGGGCAGCACCTTCCCACTGCACTGAAAGGGATGAGTCGGGCTTGCCCTGACGCCTTCGCAACACTGGTTGCAGGGACTGGAGCATTTTTTTTAGCTTTCCTCTAACCAGAACCCCAAATCAAAAACGACCTTGTCTCATATTTGTGGGGAAGCGGGTAAATACGGAATCACTTTCTACAACGCATGCCCGTATCGAACAAGTGTCTAGTCTAATACAAGCTCACCGACGAGGAAAATAGTCCGACCATATCACACACAATGATAAATACTCTTCATCTAACGAAACTCTTAAAGAACTATTTAAATACTCCGGCCATCTTTCGACGGATAAACTAATTGATCAGGATTTTTCCTCAACACATTCTCTCCAACAAATTCGAATCGTTTGATTCAGTGATCGGTGCAATTAAGTTCTGAACTTTTTACACACTTGCAATTGACCTATTAACAGGTCTCTAATCACACGTCTTTCGATAATTGCTGATCGGATTGAACCATGAAAAACAAAAAACAAAACAACAACAATAAGGAGAAAAGAAACAAAAAGACAAAGAACTGGTATCTGCAAAGGGAAGGGGGATTTTCTTTTGGGAAAGAAGACAGAGAGGAGGGAACTACTACTACTACTACTACTACTACTACTTCTACTGCTACTACTACTACTGTAGTAAACTCTCATTCTTATGGCGCTCGGACTATTGGCAATACTTAAAGACACACGCGTTCTGATGCGTTTTCATAATCTTGCAATACCGTGGTTGTAGTAACAACGGGAGTCCACTGTAATGATATGCACATATATGAACGACAGAAGAAAAAGAAAAAGAAGGAGGAGGAGAACGAATATTACTAATAATCATACAGTGTCTTATCAAAGCTTGAAAAATTCAGCCTTCGGCTTCTGTCGTGGTGCTCTCCCAGACCACTGCAGGGACGCATCGTACTTGTCTCTTTGAGTCGTAAACTCACTCAATAGCAAGCGTGTCTCACTTTGGAATAATAGTTAGCAAACTCTTCTCTCAAACTATTACTCAAGAGATATCGATCCTCCCTAGGTGCGCCATTTAACATCTTTCATCCACCAACTTAGTCGCACAAGACTATTTAGCGCCGATATCTGGTGCCGACTTCTCCGCACACGACTGTAAGGCGCTGGGGTAACTCAGCGCACGGTGTATGGCTTTGACAGATAGTTTTAGTTTGTTACTAACTCCTCCCCATAATACCAATTTCTCTAATAAATCGTATTAAATCCATATAGTTTATTCCTGTGGACTATAGATTATCAAATTGAACTGCAGAAGTAAATTAATTCATTAAAATGATTCAACTTAAGAACAATTTTATTTATTTTTTATCTCAATAAATTGTTTAAATTCCATAGTTTGTTTGTATTGGTCCCTCATTGATCAGTTATCTTATGCAGAGTTATCCTTGTGCTGAGATGTCGTGCTCGTAAAAGTCGGCGTTCAGATGTCGGCGCCATAAGTGTCATTGCTCCATAAACAGCAATCCTACCTTCATGGGCATCTGGGAAGATATATTTCCAAGTGAGGGGGACGCATATATTCGGAATATATCTTAACGGCAACCATGTTATCAGCGAAGAATAAAACCATATTTTTTTTATATGGGTACATTTAGTTGGAATCACATAAAACAATTGTACAGTGCCATTATCATTTATTGATCACGTATTATTATTTATTGATTGATTATTCCACCTTTCAAATCCACTCATCCAAGGTGAGAAAGCCTGGTCCAGGGTTTGGGAGACAAATGTCTACCCCCACCCCATCAGCGGACGCCTATGCCTATGTTATAAACAGAAGTTATTTGCACAAAAATTGCCCAGTTTTTTTAAAAACTACGCTTCTGGGGGAGAGAGAGAGAGAGAGAGAGAGAGAGAGAGGGAGAGAGAGAGAGAGAGAGAGAGCGAGCGTTTAAAAGCACATGGTTTTTTCACTAACGGACGCAAAAAATCAATTGGTCTTCGAACAGTCGAATCAATAAAACGTCTGTCGGGGGAATCGAGTGGGTTAATTAAGGTGAGGCCGATGGAATGGATCTGCAGGAGTTGTATTGTTAATCGCCAGTGGCTTACAAGTGAAATGAGTGAAGGTGCATCGTCACGCCGGAAGCCCTATGCGCATATCCGTTTGGAGAGTTTGATGCAGTGTTGAGGCCGAGAATGCTTTCCCATTGGACGTTGCTTGCGTTCTCTGCTCTGAGAAGACGGTGAAGGTATTGTAAGCGGGAAATGATCGAACCTATTTTAATGCGAACTTATTCGATGAAAAGAGACATTCTATGGAAGGGAATGAATAGATGCTTGTCTGATATGATTTGAATTGCGTAATCAGGGTAATTATCCGATGACATTCAATGCAGTCTTTATCCATCAGATGTGCCAGACATTCATACGTCTGCCTGGTAACCTATCTATCTATCGATTTATCTATCTGCGCATGGGAACAGTTTGATAAAGGGGGACAAAGGGCTTGATTTGGCCAAAGTTTTACATATTTTTGTCCGAATTACACTGATTTTCCTCAAATCTTACTCTGTTTTTTTTTCCCGGAATTGTGTGTGTGTGTGTGTGTGTGTGTGTGTGTGCGTGCACGGTTGGATTCCCGACAGCCTACCTCGTACATCTATCTATCTATCTATCTATCTGTGCTCCAATCATATAACCTAATAGATTATATGTAATTATGTAACCTTTCTTAGTTATTCCAGACTATTCACAAATTATTTGAGAACTTTTGGAGATACGGTGTTGACAGACATGAGCGAATATAGAAATATGAAAAACAAAACAAAAAAACGGAAAAATATCTCACAATCAAAAACAAATTCCTAGATCCGCCCTAAAATGTAATCACTCCTTTTTCACTCAGGACTTCTGCCTAATACAACGAAAACCCATCGAGAAACCCCTTTTTAGGAGAGAACGTAAGGTAGGTTTATTTCCCATAAATGCCCCCGACTATGTGATAAATATAAGAAATTACTACAAAGGGTGACGTCATATATTCTGGTTTGGAAAACTTCAAATAAATGAAAATATCACCTCCTATTTCTGATGTTTGCATCCATAAATGTTGACAAGAGATCTTAATGATGTCAAATTTTGAATGGTATGAATGACAAAACTAAAAAGAAATAGGCTTATATAAGGTCAGTTTTTCAAAGTCATCTTTTTCCAAAGTCATGTTTTTCAAGTTATGTTTTTTAATTTCTTTAAAAGTCATTTTTCTACAGTCATCTTTTTCTAAAAGTCATCTTTTTTAAAGTCATGTTTTTTTTTCAAGTCATGTTTCTTTTTAAAAGTCATGTTTCCATTGCAAAATTGAAACAATGACTATTTTATCATTCCAACATTCATTTGGCCTGGATCATGATCTCAGATGACGGACAGACACCTGGAAAGTCCTAGTCAAAAAACTAAATCTATTTTTTGACTTCTTGCAATTTGGAGAAGAAATTATTGTTGGCTGCTAAAGAAAATCTATCTCAGAATGTCTCTGTATCTGAAATTATTCGGTACACCCTCAAGAACAACCATGCTAAGTTTTAACAAATCGAGCAATTCTGATCAAAGTCTGCACCGATCAAATGGATTACAAGACATTTTATGCGTTTTTTTAAAATTCCGTATTCGCCCCTGTCCGTCTATATGATATCTCTGAGAGTTTTCAAATAATTCCGATGAAATTTTGTGGAAGAGCGAGTGACATTGTACGGAAGAACTGATTAAATTGGGGACGGATCCAGAATTTTTTTTCCGATTGAAAGAAATTTTCCTGTTTTTTACATAAGTTTCAGTATTCTTCGAATGGATCCATCAGTCGTTTTTGATTGAGAGATAATTTTCCGTTTTTTTCTTTCTTTCTATATTTCTGTATTCTATCCTGTATATTCATACAATATCCCTGAAAGTTCATTGTGAATGTCAATCAAATGTTATTGGAAAGTGGGTCATGGGGTGAGGAAGAAGTGGGCAAAATGTGGACCCAGAAATTCCTTCTTGATTTGAGAGATATTTTTTCGTTTTTTCCATTCATTTCTGTATTCGCACCTGTTAGTCCATATAATATCTCTAAACGTTCTCACTGAAAATTCTCGAAACGGCAAGGCACATAACAAGGATGATGAGATCAAACTTTTTTTTTTGATTAAGAGATATTTTGCATTTTTTCGAACATTTCTGTAGTCGTCCCTGTCAGTACACACGATA
The DNA here is from genome assembly GCA_963457665.1 of Thysanoteuthis rhombus. NCBI lineage: Eukaryota > Metazoa > Mollusca > Cephalopoda > Oegopsida > Thysanoteuthidae > Thysanoteuthis > Thysanoteuthis major. The sequence continues at coordinate 4,894,990 of OY735231.1, forward strand.
TTTCCAAATGTTTTGGATAAATTTTAATGAGATTTTGTGGAAGTGTAAGCCAAATGCTGAAAAAGAGGCAATTAGACTTTGGGAGTGATCTTGGAATCTGTCTCTAATTGAGAAATATTTTTTCAATCTTTCCGTTTTTTCTTCATACAGTTTAGTATTCACTTGTGTCTGTCCACACAATATCTCCAAAAGTTCTCATTGAATTTCAATGACGTATCATGGAAAGGTGGGGTGCTGAGAAGTGATTAAATTTTGGGAAGGATCCAGGTATTTGTTTTGATAATAGGCTGAAGAAATGTCTAGAGGCTATCATAGTAAACTCATGCAACCTGACGAAATGATTGGCTTCCAATCTGCCTCTATAGACAACGGAACTCCACCTCCCCAGGGTGCATGCCTGGGCAAAGCCTAGAGAGAGATCATAAGACGTCCAGTCAGAATCCCCCTCTCAGTCTTGCTGATGTGGTCTAGAGGAAAGCAGAGACTGATACGTCCAGTATCCGCTTGGCTGTTGGAAATGCCAGAATGGACATTAGATTGGGCGTCCAACCAAATTAAGGGGGGCTCCGCCGCCTGGTTTGGAATCAGAGATGCCTCTCCCCCCTGGACCGACTGCGTTCCCAAGGTCGGAGAGCCCAATTTTCCCTACTATTCTACCCATAGTTGAGGGAGGAGAAACAGATTTATGTCTTCCACAATGGCGTCAGTCCGAAGTAAACATAAAAAGTCCCAACCGTAGTTTGAACTTCAATGAAATATTAACGTACATTCCTAAATGGGTAGAATTTAATTTGTCAGTTCGATAGCCAATATCATGAAATTTACATTTCTATCTTTTGAGATATTTCAATTTTTGAGCTGAGCAAAACAAGTATCAATCCAGGTTACAGCTTCCATATGAACCTAAGCCACATCTTGTTTTAAATTTGTTTTAAACTTAACGCTGCGTCGATGTTTTCTCATTGAAACAATCAAAGTGGGGATTGGTCAACATTTGAAACAGGCGTTATTGCATTCTTCTGTTTTATCTATTTGAGCGTTGTCAAGGGAAAAACTGAATTCACCTTTGTAACCATGAACACATTCCAAAGATCTATTAAGGCTTGGTTCAGGTTTCAAATCATTTAGCAACAACTACATATTCAGCAATTTAGTTCTGTGACGTAAATGTTTCTATTTTCTTTTGACCTCTGCCAACGATGTTGGATGACGTATATGTGTTCTCTCATGTTTTTCTGTTTGGCTGTCAGTCTACCCGAGCAATATCTCCAAAGTTTCTCCATGAATTACAATTACATTTTGTAGAAGGGAAGACTATAGACTATATAATAATGATTGATAATCGGCAGAGCAAGCTCAACTTTCAAGAACCAGATGATCCCAATAATCCTAAAAAGAAGAGTATACAACCAATGCATTCTCCCGATAGTCACTTATGGAGCTGAAACATGGAACCTAACCAAGAGACAGACCTGCATGCCGAGAAGTATGCAACGTGCACATGGGAGAATCATGCTCAACCTTACATGGAGAGACCACAAGACAGCACAGTATATAAGGAAGAAAATGGGTGTCTGTGACATCATAGAAACTATTAGAAAACTCAAATGACAATGGGCAGGCCGTGTTGCAAGAATGAAAGACAACCGATGGACATCACGTCTCATAACATGGATCCCTAGAGATCACATAAGAAACCAAGATCGATAGAACACAAGATGGAGAGATGAACTGGAGAGATTCAGGAAATACTGGCTCCACAACGCCCGTGATAGAGAATTGTGGCTAATCCTGGGAAAGGTCTATGTCCAACGACGGACGTTAAAAGACTGATGATGATGATGATGATAAATGATTTCGAGTGGATTCGGGATTTAGTACTACAGTTTATCTCCCCTGCATTGTATCAATTTTAATTCAGTTTTCTGTTACAACGGCATTGGCAGGAGTAGATGCTCCTTGAGGGCAGTCTATTTTTTCTGCTGTGTTCCTTTACATGGTTTATTGTTTTTTGTGTTGGAAACCTGACACTATATTTGTTTACCAAGCATACTTGGTCTGCCATAAGGACACAGTATTATAGCACGTAGTGACACTCCTCTGATAGGTTGCAACGTCACATCAATGCTGGGCCCCCGGTTCTATCGCAATGGTACTCCACCATGTTTCGCCTCCATACAGAGCGGCAGAAACAACAGGTGAAGTGAACAGCTATAGCTTGATATTAAGGCCGATCTCTGTTGATTCTGATGCTCGCCAGAGAAGTTAGAATACTGCAGTAGCCTTAGTGAGTCTGGATCTGATGCTCCCCACCCCATTCAACGCACTATAGGTGATGATGGTACAGTACCGATACTACAAAACTTCCACTTCTGTAAGTGGTTGCTGTTACACAAAGACTAGTTTTATCCGATTGTGTGGTCCGGTGTGAATGACCTTCTCGCTTCTAATTCCGAGGTTACTCTTCGAGCCTTCAGTTGCCCGAGCAGCAGTTCCCTGCTGGAGCTTACCACCATTTTCTGTCAGTCGTGTAATATCGTCTTCAAAATCCAGATCCAGATTCCTTCAATGTTCTGAATCTGCTAGTGCTCCAATTAGTGCAAAATCTATGGCAGTGACAAAAAGGAATGTTGAAAGTATGCATCCTGGCCTCACTCAGGGATCTCTCCAATAGAAGTCTTAGCATAGCAAATTGATTGGCAACACAGAGCCTGTGAAAAAAAAGGACGTAACGAACAGGTACATCATCAGAGCACAGACTATTGTCTACGATATGAACATTATCAAGGGGTTTCTGGAAGTCTGCAAAGTTTATTGTCATCTTCTGATTCGGTCTATAATGTTCCAGAGTGAACAAACACAAACACAAGTTTCTTGCCTATGATTAAATCCTTTCCAAAAATGTATATCGGCCTAGTGTAAGGCTATTTAACAAACTTATTTGTATCTCTATCGAACAGCAATATTAATTAGCCTTTTCGATCTCCCCGATCAATTCCGAACAGGATATATTGGTTTGATTCATTTAAGAATTTGATTCGATTGGGAAACACTTTCCATTAATTTAGCAATCGGAACCACAAAAATACTGCCATACAAGCTAAATTTATAGTATGTATATATATATATATAAGAGTCGAGCTCTCTTAAAGTGAGGTAACTCATCCACAGTAAGCTTATGCAATGCTCTTCCATAGGAATAGAGCAGTCTGGTGGATGGGGGATTCATGTATAAATAAATATATCGCTTAAATTCAGCCCTACTGACCATCCAGTTCCGTAGCTCAGAGGTAGAATATCGGTCTCCGGATCTGAAGCGAATGTTTCAATCCTGCCTCGAGGAATTGGATGGGTTAATGGAAAGTCTATACCTACACTGAAGAGATGCAATACATCGAAACAGCTGTCTGTGGATGACACAACATATATATATATATATATATATATATATATATATATATATATATAACACAGTGTGAAAATAAAAGATTGAGAAATGTATGTGTTACATCTCAAAAATAATTATTATCATAAAGATAGGACAGGCGTCTTCAGAAGTTTTTGCAAAATGTTTTGGAAACATGGCGAAATGCATAAAGTCTCACTTTGATGATAATTTTTGAGATGTAATCACACATTTTTCTCAATCTTTCTTTTCCACATTGTCAAATTACTTTTGTCAGATTGACTTACATTCAGACTCATATGTATATATATATGAGACTAACAAGATTTTTCAAGGCAAACGATGCTTTGAATCGACGTTTTGCTCATTGTGAACGTTTTCGAGTCGATAAGGTGCTACAAGAAAGCAAGTCTTTATAGGGGAATGGTGTATTGATAATCAGGTTATGGTAACACACACACACATACACGCACGTACTCATACTTAATCACACATAAACATATATTCTCATTCACCTATTCTCACGAATCCCATATACCAGCTAACACACATGGCTAAACTCCTCCATTGTTCAAATTTTAAATCAATCTCACACTGAAACCACAAACATCTGATATCTGATAATCTCAGCAGAACTGGTAACCAAAAGCCCAGTAGGTGATCTCCCCTGGGTCATGACCCACCACCAAGCTTACCACGGACATGTTTTAACAATACACCACTTCCCCTATCCACCACAAACTCACAGACCAACTGGATAAATATGCGTTTTCTTAAAAGACCACATCTTCTTGGCAAAGCTCGGAATGAGCAAAACACTGATTTAAGGAATCATCTGTTTTAAAAGCTATTCAGACATTGTCATTTTACTCACACATTGTCGGATTAACCAAGAATCTATACCAGGTGTGAGTGTATGTGTGCGTGTGTGTGTGTGCGTGTGTGTGTGTGTGCGATCACCCGAGTAAATTCTTCCCTTTACAGCCTTACATATCGAACCCCACAATCGTCTAGTCGGGCATGTATCTAGCAAATGGTTAAATTCAATTTCGATCCTAATCATTATTGATTAACTCGTGTCTTGGTGTGATCGACATCCGGTCTGTCCATTCACTCGCTCTTTGTTGCTCCATGGGAAAGGGAAGTGTGGTTGGTGGACGTAATAGTTCGTCCTTGTTTTGCACTGAACCGCCATTTCTATCAACCAATCATTTACTTCTTCTCGTGTAGTCGTTGGTGAACTGAGGACCAAAAGACAGATGGAAGAGGAGTTGAAAATAGATGTGTGGGAAGGAATGAGAGAGAGAGAGAGAGAGACAGAGAGAGAGAGAGAGAGAGAGACAGACAGACAGACAGGGATAGAGAGAGAGACAGAGGCGGTCAGACAGCGAGAGAGACAGACCGAGAGAAAGAGAGACGGACAGAAAGGCACAGGCAGAGGGACAAGGAGAGATAGAGAGACAGAGACAGGAAGAGAAGGAAGGAGTGAAAGAAAACACGAAAAAGAAGAAAGAAATGAAAGCATAGAGGGAAAGAACTAAACACAAAGAAATCAATTAATGGAGATGAAAGAGGTCGAGAAGCTACGGGAAACAACAAGAAGCTACTAAAAGTGGCGCAAAATTTTAATTTATTGCCTGTAGCACTTGACATAATTTATAAACAACCCTAAACCTAATCTTAAATTGTTTAATCGATCATTACAAACCTTCGTATAAAAGTTTTTTTTTGTAAATCTTATTCCCCTTGTTTCTCGTAATCTCATTGAAAATGTCCAAGAGCCGAGTAGCTGTAATTCTTCGGCATCAAACCCAAAAGGCAGAAAACCAGCAACAGATCATGTTACATCTCTTTTGAAACATGCATCAAGTTCCCCACGTGTATTCTCCTCGTCGCTATAATTCGACATGGGGAAGGTCCAGTGCGTTTCCTAATGATAAAGAAATGACAAATTTGGGAACTAAGTTCTTGCTCGGAACGATTTACTTTTGGAAGTGAGCGAACGGCGTTGATCAGAAAATAAAGAATAAGCTTGAGGCGGGATTCCAAGTTAAGCTAAACCAATTCTCATCGATTGAACTACCAAGAACCACACGATAGACAGCAGCTCAGATAACTCTAACTCATCTCTCATTCCATATTCTGTGAGTTTCAGAATTATTCGTATTTTGCGTATTGCTACGTATTATTCATGTTGTTCCCATGTCGAAAGTTCGATACATGTTTATGGTATATATATTTATAATATATACGTTTGCTAGTATTGTACCGGGCTACCTTTGCTGACTCTCTGTCAACGCTGTCACGGATAGTCGTTCTGTTCGCGACCTTATCTGAGTGATAGAATCCTTCTCTTCTTTAATTGGTTGTTGAAACAAAGTCTCTATTGTATTATGGATGCTGCCTGCACCTGTCATTGCTTCCTGCCTTTCATCGTTGTTGTCTATGTTACTATGCATACATACTATTGCGCGTGTGTGTTGGCAAAAACAGCTGCTTCGAAGAGACAATTCTTCAACATGACATGTTTCGCATTCTTCTGTCTTGAAAGAAATGGCGTGATCACATTCGTGGAGCATATTCGTAAACTTCATGCGGCAGGCCATTCTATGAATGACAAGCCCAATAACTGCTTGCTTTGGATTAGGGTCTCTTCTGATAAGGCTCTCCCCATCGCTTGATAGAAATCAAATCTCTATAGCTGGAATTTGGGAGTATTGTTGCATGATCACACTCATATCTCTCAGCAAAATCATACATAGTATAGTAGATGGTACTGTAGGGTCTCTTTAGTGGTCTACAGTCCGGTGTTTTAATCATTTTGTTCAGATTTAAAGGCCTTTGTTTCTTGCGTTCAGCTGAACTCAGTCGTTTGACCCTTCTGCCAAACGATGTAGTTAAATCGTCATCTCTCAAGCCGTAGTTATACAGGGCTACGATTGCATATTCGCTAGGATTCACAATAGGTATTTCCAGCTGGGAATTAAGCTATAGTTTCCTGTAATTCTTAGATTAGTTTCTTCATTTAGATACGCGCTCAGTGGCAAGCATCAACAGCTCCTGTTCACCGCCCATGTTTTGTTACATCTTCTAAAAGCTTATTAAGAAGGGAAACAGACTTACCATGGATAATTTGAGTTTTACTTGGTAGAAAGAAAAAAACACTAGCAAAACGATCTCTCTCAGTAACTTGCAGTTTTGATACAGAAAACTTTATATAACAAGACGCGATAAAAAAAAACATCGACCGCAAATATGCCGTAAGATTAGCAACTCAAAATGATATTTAAACGTATCGTTGGTTGGTAAAATGACATGACCAATCCTTCATGTAAATCTCTTTCCCTCTCATGAGGCATGCACCTCTTTGTTGTACCCGTTTTCATCACTGCCAAGCTTAGAATTTCACATAAAGCTGTGAAGTTTTACTCGCGAACTATTTCTTGCTGTTCATGATCCAGTTACATCCAACGTAATAGTTACTTCACCCTCAGTTTCAGGGCTTTTCTGAAATGAGGTGTATTGGTATCGATAATGCTGTAACCTTTACGTGGTGACCATTCACTGAGTAAACCTTCTGTTAATTGCAAACTGTTCAACACCTTTTGTGAACCTCTCCTTATGCCTCTCTTGTAAACACCTATGAAACAATGTTTAGACTCATGGATTGGAGTTTATTCTCTCTTCGACCATGTTTCAGGACCGGCTTTAAATCGTGTTTAGGTTCATTCACATTGCTTTTGCAATTTTCCTTTGCCCCGATAACACCATTGCATATATTGTAGACCCTTTTAACTTTTCTAGTTTCCGGACTCAAGAATGGATTTCAAGCCTACATTCGCTTATTTGTAGGGCCTCAAAACGTCTCTTCAGTTTGCATGTATCGCTTAATAAACGTAATGAAAATATATCATATCAATCTTTTCACGCCCTTGCAATTCTTGTTGAAAGATTTATAGCGGAATATTTTTTTAAGAAACGTGCAGAGAAAGATGAAAAATTATGTATTTACATTTAAAAGGCAGCCGAACAGGACAGCCTGCTGAGTGACGCCATTTTATTTGAAAAAAAAATCCCGTAGAGAAAAATGATGGCGATATAATCTGAAAAATAAACATTCTGCTGTATTTTGGCAAACTATTTATGATAGGCCTTACTTCAATCAATTCAGATGTACAACTAGTATTCAATTGCGACCTATAAGTCCGAAGATATCGATATTTTAAAGAAGATTAAGCTGTTTTGATGACTTCATCAATCATGTGATTTCTGGGAATTTTCCGAAAGATTGTCGTCTGATGGGTCTCACTGCGCTTCATCTAGATTAGCTATTTGTATCGGATTGCGACGTATGTGTCCGAAGATATCAACATTTTAACAGAGATCCAAGTGTTGCCCGGTTTTGGATTGATCGTAATCACCAAGAGTACCAATTTCAGCATTAAAACGTTAGATTAGACAGCTACGAAGATGGTTGGGCTATTCATCCTGTCTAACAAGGATGACGGTAGCGAAACAAATTATATGTGTCGTAATGGCACTTGAAAAATAAGGAATACAACATCAACGGAAGAAAAAAAAAAAACCTGAGGAAAATTACGACAAAAGAAGAATTACGATTAGTTCCCATGTTGTCAGCCGATATAAAGGTGGGACTTTTTTTCCCGCTTTCAATGGTTTTTTTTTCATCCTTCCGCGTCTTTCCCAGAGGGTGAATGTATCCTTGCGCGCGGCGAACGAAGGAAAACTGAACGATCTGTTTATTGGCACGCTGGTCGTCTGGTACATAAACGTGTCCGAAATATCTTGTGTAAGGTAATTTGGTACAAGTATTTTTTACACAGGTGTTGGTAAATCTGTAAATCCATCTAACCATCTATCTTCCTGCAGATAGAAGTACAAACCTTTCCCTTAGATTTTTGGAAATGATCAGCTGAAGCTGTGAACTGAGGTTTTTTCATTTTTTAAATTTAGTCTGACTGGTTGGCTGGCTGGCTGGCCATGTATGTATGTATGTATGTATGTATGTATGTATGTATGTATGTATGTATCACACGTACAGGCTGACCAATGGAGCTAGAGGGCCGAAACTTTGAACATTCATTTTTAATTATGCATAGTTCAACCCCCTAAATATGTAACATAAGTTTATGCTAAACCAACTCCTTAGTTTGTGTCCAGCATGCATTAATTATCGTTTGGGCAGAATTTTTTTTCATTTTTTATTTTCTATTTTTTTTTTTTTTTTTTTTTTTTTACTTATCATCAAAGTCACCAGACCTCTCTATCATGGGTGTCGCCAAGTCAATACTTTCTGAACTTGTCTAGTTCGTCAAGCCATCTTATATTTTGCTGGTCACAGTTTCGCATATGATCTCTCAGGATCTACTACTTTTTATACATATGTTTGTGTGTGTGTGCATGAGTTTGTATATGGGTTCGTGTGTAAGTTCAGATATATATATGTATATATATATATATATATATATATATATATATATATATATATATATATATATATTGAAAAGTATTGGAAAATATTTGACTGAAACGACAGAAGTTTTCCGGGAAAAAGTTTCATTTTATATATTTACTGTTTAAAGCTGTGAAGCTTTCTGGACTAAACACCTCCATATATATATGTGTGTGCGTGTGTGTGTTATCTCATAAGTAAGGCCCTAATTAAAGGTCAGAAAATATGTTTAAAAAATCATGTTTAATTAGAATATATTCTGTAACTTCCTATGATTCAAAAGCTTCGTGATACTGTCTTCGAGAAATTCTTCTGGTTTGAAGGAAAAATGTACAGTAGTTAGTTCCCACCTTTTCATGTACTTTAAGAATTAGTCCATCGAGATGGTTCTGTAAACCCTGGAATAGTTTGTAATCAGATGAAGCGGGATCTACTGAATAAAACGGGAGTGGAATTTTTTCTCAGTCTTTAATCTTTTCAGATGTAATCTCTGCAGTAATGGGGCCGTGCACTATTATGGTGGAACACCACACCTTTGTGATTAATCAAACTGTGCCACTTTTGCTTCTTAGCAGCGTTGAAACGCTGTAACTGCTGAAAATAGAAGTCTGGTGTGATCGTAACATAGTCTGGTAGCAACTCAAAGTAGGCCAACGAACACTTACTGTAACTTTCCTTGAATGGAGGTCAACTTTGGGTTGTACTTTAGTCTGTTCACCTCTACTTCTGCGCCATTAATGCGTCGATTTATATTCTTGTAAAATATCCATTTTTCATCACCAGTTACCGATCCATCCCAAAATGATGAGATGCGTTCAGAATTGCGCAGAGAAGTTCAATCTTGCTTCAAAGTTGGCTTATGTCAAATCAGTGGGATCACATTTTCCAAGTTTAGGTACCTTACCAAATTGTCGCAGATGACGGTGAACCGCTGAATGGCTTGAATTCGATTTTTGAGCAAATTCTCCAACTGCAGCGGTACTAATTCAACCAAATTATTCGGACGATCTATACGAGGTGCATATCTTCACCTGAAATCATCTTTTCGAATAATTTCGAACTATATTCAGCAATGTTTTTGCTAAAAGTATTTCTATCCCATAAAAATCTCGGATGTATTCCCTCTTTTGCATCATTGCTATTGTAAAGCCATTGAGAATTATATATATATATATATAATTGTGGCTGGCCAAAAAATAAGATTGCGTGATGATAAAACACCAAACAATCTCTCACTGGATCCTAGGCTGTCGCAGAGTCCCGGTTGAGAATGGCAGGTAGTCAATAAGTATGTACAATAGATAATAATATATCTACATAGAGAGGAGAAGGGCGTGAACATGGGATCAGTACCGAATATTATGCAGAGAGAACTGCAAAGCACCCCGAGAGTGAATACCTCTGCCGATAAGTGGAGGTAAACATTCAATGGATATGTCCTCAAATGTCATCACTTATTTAGTAACCCATTGCCAACTCTTCAGCAAATTTCCATTGAAATTCAATGAGAACCTTTGGAGACAAAGAGATAGAGAGACAATGGGCGGAAAGACAGGCGGAAGGATAGACAGATATCATTTGATATATATATATATATATATATATATCTTCAAGCTTCGTTTATAGAATTGAACAATGTAGGGAAGGTGAATGTGCATGGATCCATCCTAAAATCACTAATCCCATGGCCCATTATACAACCTTCCGCAAACTTTGACTCAAATTCATTGAGAACTTTTAGAGATATCAATTGACTTACGGACAGAAAGACAGACGAACGGAAGGACTGACAGGAGGATGGACACGGATGAAAAAAAAAACATGTAAGGGGATAACTTTTCAAGCCCATTGGCCACCCTTCCACAATATTTCATTGAAATTCATTGAGAACTTCTACAGATTTCATGTGGACAGTCATGGAGACAAACAGAGAGACAGACAGACGGAAGGACAGACGGATGGGATGTCCGACGGACTCAGGTGGATACATGTACCTCTGTCAGTTTCTTTGACAGATATTTTTAAAATAAAAAGGCGGAGAATTGGATATAGATATAATGCTTAGAAGGAAATTCATGTCTGAAGATAGGTGAGCAAATCAGAGATTTACCTGTTATTGTCAATCCTAGAAGAAAACTGACACGAAGCATGAAATAAAACAGACGACATCTAAACCCAAAAGCCTTAAAGAAAAAGAAACCCAGAGAATTGTGCGAATGTTGTAGCAGCAAGCGAAGCTACTTACGATGTAGGTTAGTAGGTCTTTTGGGCTCCTCCGTCTACGATTATTTTGGGCTCAAGGTCAAACAGTGAGAATGGATTAAGTGAGAAAGGAACGAACAGAAGACCCTCCCTAGTTTATCATCAGTTTTTTTGTTGTTGCTGGATTCGCTTACACAGGAAGGGCGATAATATTTAGGGAATTGAAAATGGAATTTATTTCGAGCGATCATCTTCCTTTCTTTGAAGTATCATCTTGCAAATATTTTAAGTTGTTACACACGGAATGTCGTTTCTTGAACAGTAAATTAATACAAGGTTTTCCATAAGTATGGATCGAGACCCCTTCCAGAGGTCGCTTAACAATGACCGAGGATCGCAGAAACATTTTGAAATCTTTTTTAAAGAATAATTATGTAACTAAAGTTCTTTTTGAATTTTTCATCGAAGAATAAATCTCAACGTGAAAACATTCTCTCACTGGTGCTTATTGTAAAATCTCTCGATGGTATTCCTTAATCAAAAAAAAAAAATCGTTTTCATTATTGATTTTGGTATTTTTTTTACCTTCTCAATATTCAATTCCTTTTTATCACAACTTTGACTCGGATCGTAATCTTACGGCAATGATTAAACAGCCTTCTTTTCAAAAGAATGAATATGTAACTTGAGTTTTTAAAAAATTAAATATTCATTCTTTAAAATCTCTATACAAAGATATACACCTTCTTCTGCTTATTGTCATATGGCTCAATGCAATTCAGTAATAATATTAAACAACCTCCGTGTCCAAGTTGTCGTAAAAAGTTATGATAAAAACAACTGAAAATAACAATGAAGGTAAAACTAGTAAAAATTATTAATAATGTTACAATACTTCATTCAATAAGAAGGAAAAATATTGAAATAAAACTCAATTAAATCGTCGTCTTAAATTCGTTTTCGTAATTTTTAGAAATCATTTTTTTCCGTAATGAACCCCATAGAATTCATAGATTGGGAGTATGTTGAAATCTTCAACGGCTTTTCGGTCTTAATCTTATTTTTGTGTTTAGTTATTGTAAGATTGCAACTAAAGAGTAACATATAGTCTTACCTTCTGTTGTTTTTAAAGTAATGTGTGAGGAGTTGCGAAGAGATTTTTCATCAAAAGGAGTCCCGAATGAAAAAAAGTGTGGAAACGCCGAGGATAAAGGATGATGTAAACAAAAACAAACAAACAAAAACAAAGAAAAAAATCATCATCATCAGTTCATCGTTGGACATATACCTCCCCCAAGATTCGTCAGATCTCTCTTTCATGAGTGTCGCAGAGTTCGTCTCCCCATCTTATATTCTGCCAGTCTCGGTTTCGACAATGATCTCTGGAAATCCACATTGTGAATCGTAATGTTCAGCGGTTGTCTGATATTCTTGCTACATAACCAGCCCATTGCCATTTGAGTTTTCTAAAGGATTTTATTCTTTCTCAGATTCCTATTTTGTGATCTCTCCATGTGTTGTTGAGCATGATTCTCTTATGTGTACATTGCATGGTTCTCAGTTTGTTGGTCAGTCACTTAGTTAAAAATCTAGAATGGCTGACCACATCTGGAGAGAGAGGGTTCGGCACTATCCTCTCTAGGAAGAAGTTTGGATTATAGACTGGTAACGCCTTTAGAAACTGAGAAAAATTAAAGAAACAGCATACATCAACTTGTCAGAAGAGTGTATGTCAGACAAGTGCAACTCGATGTGGCTTCCGCTAACTCAACAGGTGAAAGGTATGGAAATTCTGGCCTAACAAAGAAAGGAAAGGAGAATACCCAAATCCTACCTTATAAACGTTGTTACCATCGGAGAAAAACAAATTTCTATTTACCATCACAGGGATAGTATACCTGAAAGAGGGCGTAGAAGGGACCGGCCGAAACATCGCGTTAATAACACAAAGAACGAGAGGGAGTTCGACCTTCCGAACGTTAATGGTTCTTCTTGAAACTACAGACGGAACCTATAACCTCATTTGAGAATGTTGACAGCATTAATAATGAGATTTATTCGCTGAAATCTGGCATAATCTCAATTCTTATGTGGGGGTGGGACACATGCGTACGTAGGGATTCCCACATACACTTACATAGGGTAGTGATAGAAATTGCTTCCTTCCTTCGGTCTTTTGGCACAATATAGACTTCAGGAAATACCCTCTCCCTTATAGTAAAATAGGAAGATACATTCAGGGAGGATGGTTTCCCGGGAACAAAACAATGTTTATCCTTATTAGTCAGAAAAAATAGCTATAGTGTTGCATGACATCGAATTGGTGACACAAGCAGATAGAAACATTCAGGAGTTATTTGTGCTTGCCCATCGGTCAATGTTTATTACATGTTTCGACCATGTGCGCTGTGATTCGACGTAGCAGTCCCCTTGTTTAAAAGTTACGGGAAGAATAAAAACCTTCGACCACAACTGTCAAAATAATTTTTTTTCTGTTTTCAAGTTAGTCTGGCTAGATACCTATGTATATATATATATATATCGCACACACTGGCTGCAACAATGGAGCTAGAGGGCAGAAGATTTAGACATTAGCTCATTATTATGTGTAGAAAAAAGTTTCCTTCCTTCTCCAAATGTTTTTTTTTAATGGGGTAGGGGTGAATTTGCAATGTGAGTTTATGCCAAGTTAACCCTCCAGTCTGGTAGCATTCACATTTATTTTTTGAAAATTCAGACTTTATTTAGTGATCGCTACCTAACAAAAGGCAAGTAAAGTAACTTTTTCATTGATCACCTTTCTTTCAATTTTTTAGTTGATCACCCTAAAACATGGCATGCTGTCAAAAAACATTGGTGAAATGACACTTTCTTTTGAGTGACTCAGCAGATTTGTTCCTTCCTTATTTTTTCAAAATATTTATCTGATAAATACGATTTTGCTGATTATCTCATGATAATTCATCAAAAGTCTGTCTGTCTCTCTGTTTGTCTGTACTCGCCAACCACAAAAACTACTTGATGTAACCCCATAAGATTTTCTGTAGGTTCGGATTTGATCCCCGAGAAGTGTTTTTAGCAAATTAGTTCCTGAAAACCATGCCCCCCAAATATGTTTTAGGGCGTTTCAAATAAGGGATGGGGTGTATTTATATGATTATTCATAGATGGTAAAAAAAAAGTTTTAATGACGAAATAAAAGAATATCTTTTATTTTTTTCTCTCAACTCAATTCCAAGGGATAATATTGCGTTTTCTATTAAGGAAGAAGTAAAAAAATATTCTAACATATCCCATATCGTGATGTTCCTTGGTTGTACATGGATACCTTGAATAGTACTGTTTTGATCAGTGCATGTTTTGATGTAATACGGACGAGGTAGATTTTTCCGAAACACGAAACTAGGGGATCAGAGGTTCTGTCCATCATATGGGGAAACCTTTTTTTCTTCATTTTAAAGGGTCGAAATCAATGACGAACTTTTATTTTCCACTCTTAGGAGTCAAAATGTTGGGGTAAATTTCTTTTTTTTTCATTTCTTTTTAGAGGTTGAAATCAGAGAGGGAGATTTTTTCCTTTACCTCTTTTTTTTCGCAGGCAGGGTCCCTTTCAAGGGTCAAAATGGAGGAGTAATTTTTCCTTTTCACATTTTTGGGTCGAAATCGAAGGGATTTTTTTTAGGGTTCATAATCAAGGAGAATATTTCACTTTCAGAGGAGTAGTTTTTTTTAGTTTTTTTAGTTTTAAGGGTCAAAATCCTAGGGAGTTTAGGGATCAAAATGGGTAGGAAGATTTCTTTTTCACTTTTAGGGGTCCAAATTGAGAGGTGATTTCCTAACTTTTAGAGGTAAAAAAGCTAGGGTTTTTTTTTTCACTTTTATCAGTTAATATTGAGGGGAATTACTTTCAAAGTCAGATTTGGGGAGAGTATTTTTTTCTCTACTTTAAAGGGTCAAGATCGAGTGAAAGATATCTTTCTATCTTTGGGGGTCGAAATCAAACCATTTTTTTCACTTTGAGGGGCCATAACTGGGTGGATGGGGAGATTTTTTTTCTTTTGGAAGTCACCATCGGGGGGGGGGGGCTTCTTCTTTCATCTTCAAGGGTGTGCGTTCTTTTTTAGGAATCAAAATCGGCCTGTGATTTTTCTCACTTTTAAATTAAAATTCAAGAGAAAGGTTTTTTTTGTTTTTGTTTTTTTCCTTTTCAAAGATCATAATCGTTCAATCAGTCTCACTTACGTTTAACACCAAAAATAGGAAGGAAGGAAGGAAGGAAGGAGGGAATGATGTGACACCATTAAAGGTGTGACGTCATCAATGCTATGATGTAATGATACGATTTACGATTTCGACGTTTTTGTGTTAGAAAAACATTTACGATTTTTATTGAAAATAATACTATTGGAATATTTCCATTTGGCAAAGTTTTACAAGTATGAGGATCAATTGACTCAAACGAAGACTACTTGCTCCTCTCTCACCCCTCCTCCAACTACTACCACCACGCATGGTGTATGCATCGTTGAACTTATGGTTCTTGTTTTTCGTTCAATTCTCAGGATCCCTGTTGATGTTTTTTTTTATATTTCTGGGTTACGGGCTGGATACACAGCAAGAAAAAAAGGGCAGTGGATAGAGCAAAGGATTAACAGATCAGTGACAATGAGACAGTAAGGGCATTATAAAGAGAACAAATACAAAAGATATGCCGATAAGGTTAGCACAATCGTCGTCGTCATGGAACCAGAACCATGAGGTCAATTATGTGTCCAGCATCCGTGGTAGTAGTAGCAGGAGAAGGAGAAAGAAGAGTGAGTTGTCTTTCCAAGAGTCAGTTGATTCTCATACTGGTAAAATATTACTATACAGAAATGTAGTAATAACTTCAATAGAAAAATCGTAATTGGCCACTTTTGAAGGTTTGGGGCCATTTTTGGCTTTCTTAAATACAGAAATGTCGAACTCGTAAATTCTATTATGAAATCATAGCAGTTGGTTTCGTAATGATATCACCTCAGATCTCTTCCCTCCTTCCTATTTCTGTCGTTTAACGTAACTTGGACCGACCGACCGACCGACCGGAAAGATTATTGAGATGTGTGGACACATCTGATAAACTGTAACTTTGTGTTCATCAGTGGACACACAATGGCGGATGAAGATGAAGATGATCACATTTGCGGAACTTTGCAAAAAAAACAAAAAAAAAAAAAAAACAAAACAAAAAAACAGACAAACAAAAAAAAACGGCAAGGAAGATCTTCATGATACATAATACAGTGACCCCAGGGAAAGTTGCCAACTCGGGATCATGTTAGGGGGAACATACCAGAGCCGCGATGAAGTTTGTAAATATTTGTATCAGTCTCACACGTTTAGGAAATTTCCATTGTGAATTTGGGTATCTTCCTTGCTTGCAGTTACTCAGAGAATTATGTCTTGAAAATGTAGCCTGTGCGTTATTTTGGGGTTGTGGGTTCCCTGGGGATACCAGCTTTCGGTGCTGATACTGTTTCTATTACCTGCTGCCGAGATAGTGATGCTGATGGTGGAGTGGTGTTTATGCAGGGGGTAATAATGTCAAGGATGACAGTGACGTATGTATATCCTATTTCATATCGTTGAAATGAATGCTTATTTCATCATCGGCTACAGAGTTATTGATGCGCCCAAGTTTATATATATATATATATATATGTGTGTGTGTGTGTGTGTGTGTGAGAGAGAGAGAGAGAGAGAGAGAGAGTGCGTTATGTATATCTATATATGTGAGTATAGATAACTAAGTAGGTACATCAGTAAATCTGCAGCCTAATGATGAAAAAAGCTGTTGCAAAATAAACATTTATTTTTCAACATAATGTCCTTCCTTGTCGATGAAATTAATCCAGGGGTGAAAATAATTACAGTAAAAATAGATGGAAGAAATGAAAACAGAAGAAAGATAACCGAAAAAGACTGAACCCCCCCCAACTTTCTTATTATGATTCACCGAAAGTCAGTCCGTCCGCATGTGACTGCCTACCGCAAAAAACATACTACATAACCCTATGAAATATTCTATGTGTACTAATGGGACCCAGGATCAAGTTTCTATCGAATTAACTTTTAGAGATGACTCTTCAAAATTTTTTTTTTGGGGGGGGGGCAATTCACAAGTTAATTTCATGCTACAATGGACACATTTTCTGTGCGCACTCTTTCAGTTGGAATCATAGGAAACTTCTCAATCGCACAGCGAGGGGGGACTTCGTAACATTCATAGAGGGAAGGGAGAGCAAGAGGGGGAATGACTGCTTAATTCCTGTTGGGCGGTTTGTATGTACATTTGATATTTTCCAAGATCTTAGAAAATCTCTAAAAGTCACAAATATCATTTTAATATTTTTAAAAGTCACAAATATCATTTTAAATTAAACACTATCTATCTATCTATCTATCTATCTATCTATCTATCTATCTATAAATTGTTTAGACAGCTTTTTATCTGCCTGATTGGGCAAATTTTTCAGCTAGCAAAATCATAACTAGGAAGACTTATAAAAAGTTCTAAAAACAAACAAAAACCAAATGACGTAGGTTTTAATCAACCCAGTATTGAAGAAGGATAGTTGTTAAGTTCCACATCGTCCATTTACCCGAGTCAGGCAATATGACAGAAAGAAGGATACGGAAATAAAATAAAACGGTGCATAACGATCGACTGGAAAGCATTTGCTATAAATAGAGACATACTGAAAAGAAAATCACCAATCCCCTTGAAACATGTACAATTAATGCATGATACCAGCTATCACGAACGCAGGTGAGACCTGGAAGCTTACGAAACCAATAAAAGACAGAATAGCACAGAGGGCAATGGAAAGAGTAATGTTAGGAATAACACTTGGTGATATAAAAAGATCTACATGGATCCGGATGAGGATAAGGGTATAAAATATTGTACAAATGATTCAGCAACAAAAATGGAGATGGGCTGGGAACATAATGAGAAAAAAAGGACAACTGATAGAGCAAGAGGTTATTGATGATTGAAGTTTGGCGGTAAGATATGGCATTTAATCAACTATACAACTGTATATATATATATATATATATATATATATATATATATATATATATATAGAGAGAGAGAGAGAGAGAGTGTCATTCCCAGACAGCTGTTATGTTGTAACAACTCTTCAGTATGGCTATAGACTATCCATTATCCCATCCAGGACCACGAGGCAGGATCGAAACTTTAGCTTCAGATCCAGAGGCTGGTATCCTCCCTCTACTCCACAGAACTGGACGGTCTATGAGGTTGAATTTAAGCGATATATTTATTTATTATTTTTTTTATTTATTCCTCATCCAACAGAATGCTCCATTCCATGTTGGAAGATATACATATATATATATATAATGAACAATTGAAAAAATCTTTACCGACAAACTTTTCTCTACTGATTGTATCGATCACTATTTTGAATAAATATCTATTTAATACATATAATATATATATATATAATTAATAATTGTGTCATCCACAGACAGCTGATTCGTTGTTTTACAACTCTTCGGTGTGGCTATAGACTCGATATCCCTTCAAAGTCCTCACCAATTGTTGAAAGGTTTTCGAGGGCACGACTTTTGAGTAGAAAGGCATCAAGTGTAACTAATTTTGCCAAAGGCTCAACGAGAGTTAATTTCGTTTGTTATTTTCCTTGTCACGAAAACATCTCGGTCATCATCACCACAAGAGGTGGAAGTGCTGCAAGAAATATCTGAAGGGCTAGGTTTTACCTCAGGTTGGGTTCAGTGGGTGGAGTCGATGGTGTTGCTGGTACTGCAACTGCTCAAACCTTTCGATTAAGTGTGGGTGTGGAAAATATGTCTAAGGTATGTTTCATTTTTCTTCTGTTAGCAATCGTATCCATCAAATATTACTCGGGTCTCTTCTGATCTATTCTCTTTGAGGATCCCCTCACCGGGTGAAAATTACCAATATCATAATCTGCAGCAGCAGCAGCAACTCTTCAACGTCCGTCTTGTACATAGACCTTCTCTGATATTTACTTTACTTCTCGATCATGGGCGTCACGACGTCAATATTTTCTGAATTCGTCACGCCATCTAATTTTTTGATCTGCAGGGATTTGCGTTGTCATATCTTGATGTCCAGCGGTTGTTTTACAAAAGAACATACGCATCGTCATTCTAGCTTTCTTTTTTAATAGATTTCTATGATATCTCTGACACCTGTTTTCTTTTCTCTGATATAATGTGCTGACTTGTGGTCTCACCATATTGGGCATGATCCCTCCCGTGCATGTTGTACGGCTTTTAGTTTGAAATTTGCCATAGCTCTTATTACTGTAATTACTGAAAAGCCCCAGACATATCTTTAGTTGAGTTTTTTTTTTCTGGTATAGATGTCCAACGTTCACATGAACGAGTTGACCACTTGTGACGACTTCATATCGCATTAGCGGTCATCGTGCGGTTATATGCTCATCACAAACATCGGAAAAGTAAAGTAGTACCCGTATGTTGGCTACAGCTTCAACCGTTACTGCTTGGACACTGCATATTACATTAGTGCTTACTCGCGCCTGGTTTGCGATTTGTTAGATAGACTAATGCAATGAGCACCCGAGATGGGGTCATTCCAACCTTTGCCATTTTGCTCGTAGGTAGAAAGAAAGATAAAATATATACCTGGCGCAGGATCTATCTTGCGTTCTATAAGTTCAGAAAATAAGCTTTAGCGTGCTCAGTTTCGATGGATCAGTAGCCCCCCCCCGTAGCACTAAGAGGGGAGGGCGAGTTCTTGTACCGGCGTCTTTGCAACAGTAGTTACGGAGACTACAGCTATTTTTACCGATTTATTTATTATTACCTACACGTACGCGCGAGGGCGCCCACGGTAAACTGACCATGTGTCGAACCCTTTCCTCGTGAGAAAGAAGGTAAGTGACACTTCTTATCGTCCCATCTTTCTATCCTTCCATCGACCTAAATCACGGGCCCTTTATCAGGGGCCTAATGAACCATCGAGTTTTCGGTTGAATCAAACTGATAAGGTTTTCTTATTTGTATGTGAGGTCTTTTTCTTCCCTCACCCTAATTCATAACGTCTCAGGAGTCAATTTTTATTTGGCTAACCGTAATTGGACTTAAGGCCATATAGAAGACAATATTGATAGGAAGATTGTGTTACGCCAATATCATCAGGTGGGAAATCCTCTCTGCTAAGAAAAAAGGCATTTGAAATCCTGGATTTTCACCTGATTCGTTAAAATTGTTTGGAATAGGTAAGATTAAACATTATGCTGATATCTTGCTGAGGAGGTCATCAAGATAGACGCTAGTGCCATTTTGAACGGCTGAAAGTGGCCAAATTATTACCAATGATAAAATAATCTTACCTTTGATTTAAAAATAGCGCTCACTTATATGGCATGTATTTAGGGTTAGTTGGTAGAGTTAGTGTTAGGATTAGTAAATTGGTTAAGGTGAGGATTAGTAGGTAGGCCTCGGCTTAAGATTAGTAAGTTTGAAAATTAATCTTATGTTATTAACTGTAACCGTAACACTAACCCTAAATCATATCCTTTCCAGCTAAATTCAATATTTCAAAAGTTCAGTTTTCTGCTTTCATTTTACCTGTAAAATTTCTTGAATAAAATCTAGCCACGTTTAGGCATTTAAAAATGGCCAAAGTAAAAATGGTTGTTCTTGATAAATTGGCATAATGTTTAATCTCCCCTATTTCAGAAAGTTATCGGTTTGAATATCAACCTGTTGCACTGGTGGGTAATAAGAATGTATTTTAGTTCACATCCAGTTTGGGACTCGAAATCTATTAAGCTTATCTAAGTAGGGTAAGAGGCCAAACATTAAAGATGGGATGGAGCTTGGAATATATTGTTTCTTCTCTCCTTCCTTCTTTTTTCGTGACTTTCTTCGTTTTTATCAAATAATTCAAATATATCCACTCCCTGATGCCATTTCCCTACGTCTCTATACATTGTGTCCGTTGTACTGGGATTGTGTCATGGCTCATCTGATAAACACATTGGTTGAAATTCTAACAAACGCGGTTTGGATGCTTGAGCGAGTATCAGGAATAGCCGGACAAATAATATCTGAATCTGCCAAAGAATCGATGTTGAATTTCCCCCCATTTCAATTGTATCGTTAACGAAGTTACTTAATTCTAAATTGGAATCCGAATTAGCATCATAATCTTTCGTAAATGAACAACGAGGGCATAAAAATGGCGGAAATATGTGTCGGCCATTGCCCTTCCGTTTGCAAGGGACATAACTCCGAGTGAAAAGTGGCTTTGGATCAGTTCATCTGGAAATAGTTCGGTGACATTCACCCTGGAAGCTTTGACACAGAATTGGATTCGTCCGCAACTAAATTTCTTTGTTTTTTTCCCCTATCATTTTCATCTTATTCTCTCTCTTTTGTTCAATTTTTATACATCATTTATTTCATATCATGTATTAGGAAACCGTCAACCAGAACTGTCAACAGTTTTCAAGCTGGTCCGGCTAGCTGGTTATGTACGTATGTATCATACGTACAGGCCGCACCACTGGAGCTAGAGGGCCGAAACTTTAAACATTTGCTCTTTATTAAGTCAAGAAAAACCTCATTTTGTTTTCGAAAATTCCCCTCTCACTTGGATTGTGTCACGCTTACTTTTTGAATACTCTGATTTTTGTTAAATGATCTCTTGCCAACTGAGGGCTAGAACAGTAACGTATTCATCAACCACTTTTTCCAATTTTTTAATTGATCACCCCGAACACAGCATGTTGCCAAAAGACATTGGTCACGAGATGGTTTTTATTGAGTAATTACCCAAATGTGTCTTGATTTTCACGTCTTTATTTCATCCATCTTTCTAGATATCCTAAAAATATGTGCAAGCGATGGGGAATGTTAGGCTATAGACTACTGCGTTGGCCAATGGTGTGTTGGCAAGGTGCCTGGCTAATAGGTATGCTCGGTGGTACTCGTCTCCATTCCAAGCATCATGTTACAGTCTGTGTAGGGTTAAATTCATCATCATCATCATCATCATCATCATCATCATCATCAGTCTTTTAACGTCCGTCGTTGGATATAGACCTTCCCCAGGATTCGCCACAATTCTCTATCATAGGCGTCGCAGAGACAGTATTTCCTGAATCTGTCCAGTTCATCTCTCCATCTTGTGTTCTGTCGGCCTCGGTTTCTTATGTGATTTCTGGGGATCCATGTTGTGAGACGTGATGTCCATTGGTTGTCTTTCATTCTTGCAACATGGCCTGCCCATTGTCATTTGAGTTTTTTAATAGTTTCTATGATGTCACAGACACCCGTTTTCTTCTTTATATACTGTGCTGTCTTGTGGTCTCTCCATGTAAGGTTGAGCATGATTCTCTCATGCACACGTTGCATATTTCTCAGCTTGCAGGTCTGTCTCTTGGTTAGGTTCCATGTTTCAGCTCTATAAGTGACTATCGGGGGAATGCATTGGTTGTATACTCTTCTTTTTGGGATTATTGGGATCACCTGGTTCTTGAAAGTTGAGCTTGCTCTGCCGCAGGCTTGCCATCCTAGGGTGATTCTTCGCTTGATTTCCTCCTCTTTTGAGGGTCTCATGGAGATTCATTGTCCTAAGTAGATGTAGTGGCTTACCTTGCCAAGTTTTGCATCTTCTATCTTGACACTTACGTTCTTATTCTCAACATGATTATTGCACATGATTTTCGTTTTACTCAAGTTCATATGTAGGCCGACTTACAAGCAGTGACAAAAATTATCACACAAAAAAAAATATTAGAATTTCCCAAGTTAACATAAAAGTAAATTTAGTAAACTCACCTGAGAAACAATTTTTTCTTATTGTATAGGTTTAATACAGAAGTGACCTTTAGAGTATAGAATATATCAATGTGTGAATCAATCAATCATTTCTTCTTTCGTGCTTCGTTCATCTTTCATTCATTTTTCTAGTTTACTTCATCCTTCTTTCACCCATAGTTTGATTCAACCCTGCACCCCGAAATGATCTCGTTTCTGTATGCACCCGTGTGTGTTTGTAGAGATGACGTGTTTCTGTGGGTGTGGGTGTTTGCTTGAGAAACGGAATCCTTCACATAGCTGAAAAAGGTCGAAAGTAAAGAAATAGCAATTCTTTTGTGTCATTTTTCTAGAGCTAGGGGTCGTTGGCCCAGACATCAAGTCGCTATTTCAAGTGATTAGGGTACCCCATGAACATCGGGACACTCGAAATAAGAGAAATTGAAAGACAAGAAGTCATAAACGAGCATGGAGTTTTAAAAAAGAGTTTTGAATACGGAACCCTGTGATTTGATTGGTTAGTGAATAAGCGGATGCTGTCTGGAGGAAATGTTTTGGTCAGTGAGAAAAGTCAGTTGAGATTTTGACGGCAGCGTAGGCATGTCATGTTCGGCTGGTTAATCCAGGATAAAAGAGTGAGGGAGAGCGAAGGGGAAAGGGAGAGAAAAAGAAAGACAGAGTTTGAAAGGGTCTTTGCCGTTTGTTGTGAGATTTCGAACATGATAATTGCGGTCGAATTAGATCAGGGACTTCTCGCTCAACTGAGATGCAGTTCGTAATTACTTCAACAAAACTATATTCCTTATTTGCAGAAATAATCCTAAAGAGTCGGGTGTACAACCAATGCGTCCTCCCAATTGTCACTTATGGAGCTGACACATGGAACCTAACCAAGAGACGGATCTGCATATTGAGAACCATGCAACGTGCACATGAAAGAATTATGCTGGACCTCACATGGAGTGACCCCAAGACAGCACAGTACATCTGGGAAAAGACAAGGGTCTCATCATAGAATCCATTAAAAATTTCAAATGGTAGTGGGCTGGCCATGTTGCACGAATGGCGGACAAATGCTGGACCCCGAGATCACATGCACAACCGAGGCCGGTAGAATATTAGATGGAGAGACGAGCTAGACAAATTCAGAAAGTACTGGCTCTGCGAGGCCCACGATAGAGAAGTGTGGCGGATCCTGGGGAATGTTTATGTCCAACGATGGACGTTGAAAGAATGATGATGATGATGATGATGATGATGATGATATGCAAGAGTAATGGTGATATCTCCTTTATCAACACGCATGGAATTTCCACGGGTGCAGCTAGTTGCTGTTGTTATCATTATTCATTTTCACACCAGTTGCCTTTTGGTCACAGTTGGAGACAGAAAGTCTCCCCAGGTCTCTGCCTCTCCTCTCTACACTCTCACAGTCCACAACAGTGCTGTGGTTTACAGTTTCATACCGATTGACCGTTGCTTATTGCTGAAGGCTGAGTGACAGTAAGTCTCCTTAACTCTTTAGCCCTCCTCATATATCCCTCACTTATCATAGCGGCTCTGTGGTTTGTACCTCCACTAGTATTTGTTGTGTGTGTTATTTTTCCTCCTTTCTCCTCCTCATCTCTTCTCTCGGCTAGGCCACTGCTAACATCTGGAGTCGTAGATCACAGATTTCTAGCACTTTCCTCAATATTCGTGCAGTACCCAGCAGTGCTGTGGTCTGTATAGTCTTGATCCTTCCCCCCCAGTTCTTCAAATCTCGCTTTCAGTGACTTTGGTACGGTTCCAAGTGCATCTACTATTACTGGTACTACCCTGACTTTCGTGCTCCATAACTTCCTTAGCTCTCTGGCCAAGTCTAGGAATTTTCCTGCGTTTTACTGTCTTTCCTATTCCCTCTGTGGTCTGCTGGCACTGCCACGTCTATCATTTGGTAGGTCCTTCTTTTTTTGTCCACGATTATTATGTCCAGTTGTCTCACTTGGATGGAGTGGTCTGTTTGGATGTTAAAATCTCGAAGTAATTTGTGATTTCCGTTTTCTAGGGTTGACTCCGGTCAGTACTGGTACCACTTTTCCACATTGTTGAATCCTGTTAGTTTGATCAGTTCCCAGTGTATCACTGTTGCTATCCTATCGTGTCTGTTTTCATACTCCTTCTGGGCTAGTTGACAACATTCACTAGTTATGTGGTTTACAGTCTCTTCCCTTTCTCCACATAGACGACATTTTCTCTTTGTTTGGGTTCTGTCGATTTTTGCTTTGATATAGTTTGTCCTGATGCATTTGATTTGGACTGCCATGATGAGCAATTCTGTTTCTCTCTTCAGGTTTCCTTTGCTTAGCCATGTCCATGATCTCTCGTCAGCAATATTTTGTATCCGTCTTTTTCTTCTCCTTCTCGTTGTTCTTGTTCTTCTTGTTCTTGTTCTTCTTCGTCAACTTCTTCTTCTTCTTCTCCTTCTTCTTCTTCTTCTTCTTCTTCTTCTTCTTCTCATTTTTCTTCTTCTTCTTCAAATTCTTCTTCTTCTCATTTTTCTTCTTCTTCTTCAAATTCTTCTTCTTCTCATTTTTCTTCTTCTTCTTCTTCAAATTCTTCTTCTCATTTTCTTCTTCTTCTTCTTCAACAGATTCTTCTTCAAATTCTTCTTCTCATTTTCTTCTTCTTCTTCTTCAACAGATTCTTCTTCAAATTCTTCTTCTCATTTTTCCTCTTCTTTTTCTTCTCATTTTTCTTCTTCTTCTTCAAATTCTTCTTCTTCTCATTTTTCTTCTTCTTCAACTTCTTCTTCTCATTTTTCCTCTTCTTCTTCTTCTTCTTCTTCTTCTTCTTCTTCTTATTATTATTATTATTATTATTATCATTATCATTATCATTATTATTATTATTAGTATCAGCAGCAGTTGTAGTGGTTTCACGAGTAATGGCATCGATGAATGTTACCAGGACATAAACTTTCTATTTTTGAGAAGCAGAATCGGCCTTAAAAGGAACAACTTTGACACGCAAGCAGGCATGTTTGCACGAACAATCATAGAACAATGTCGTTTGTGTCACTACCGGATACATCGGCCATTTGGTAATTTCGCCAAGTCACGCACCAGAAGACGCCATCTTGAAAAAGAATCCGTATATGAAATATTGTTGCGAATACCTCGTACTGTCTCTTTCCCTCTTCTTCTCACTCGGCAATTTGCTTCCTTTCTAAGGATGGCTTTATTCGGTGGGCGTCCCCAAAGGTATTATTGTGGGCTCCTTCGACTTATTGAGAGGGCAGACCTTTAAAAAGCCTGAGTCCGTGGGAAAATACATCTGAATAAAATGGTAATGAAAAGGTTGGGAACGACTGTTTTAGCTGATAAGAATACCCCCCTCCACCTTTGAATCTTCAGATTGAAATCTTCTAAAATACTTGAACTGAGTTAATTCGGTTGTTATTACAGCATTGAAAACGTCAACGAAGAAGAAGGACTTGAAAAATGAAAAAATGAATGAATGAACAAACAAACAGATAAGTAAATAAATGAATAAGTAAATAGATAAACAGGTATGGTTAGTCACTCACTAGAAAACGTCATTGATGTATTTTGGCAGCATGTCTCATTAGGGGTGATCAATTAAAAAATTTGAAAAAAGGATTATCAATGAAGTCCGAATTGAACCCCCCAATAAACAAACAGGAATGCTGCAGGACTACTTCAGCATAATCTACATTGCAAATAGAACCCACCACCCTCTAAAAACTTATTTTTGAGCGGAATTCACCAAAATGAAAAAAACAAAATTTTTTGTGTCTAAACATGATTAGGAGTAACTTGTTCTTATTTAGCCCTCTGGCTCCATTGGAGCGGCCTGTACATGTAATACATATATACACACATACATATATGATCACTGCCTCTTGAAGATAGGTATTGTGGCTACCGGGAGAGCACCCTGTGATATGCCCCCCATGAAACAGCTGTTGCTTGAGGAAGGTACTGGGTACGTAGAGTGTGATGACCAGGCGAGAACCGGGGTATCCAATACGATTGGACTGTACGTATGTATGTAAGAAAGAGAAATCAAGCAAAGAATCACTCTAGGATGGCAAGCCTGCGGCAGAGCAAGCTCAACTTTCAAAAACCAGATGATCCCAATAATCCTAAAAAGAAGAGTATACAACCAATGCATTCTCCGGATAGTCACTTATGGAGCTGAAACATGGAACCTAACCAAGAGACAAACCTGCAAACTGAGAAGCATGCAACGTGTGCATGAGAGAATCATGTTCAAACTCACATGGAGAGTTCACAAGACAACACAATGTGTCCGGGAGAAAATAGGAGTCAGAGATATCATAGAATCTATCAAAAAATTTAAATGACATTGGGCAGATCATGTTGCAAGAATGGTAGACAGCTGATCGACATCACGACTCACAACATGGATCCCCAGAGATCACATGCAAAACTGATATCCAGCCAGCCAGCCAGCCAGCCAGCCAGCCAGATTGACTTGAAAACTGAAGAAACCTACGTGGCTGTTTTTTGATAAACAAAAGCTAGTTTCTCCTTAGTGATCTAGCTGATACTTGTGATGATGGCCCTGTTAATGCATTTCCGTTTCCGGAAGATGCCATTCGTTCCGATGATGCATCTCTTTAGTTCGACGAGAGTAATCTGCAATTCAGTTCAGTCAGGTTTTAATGTCTTCTTCAGATAAGAATTAATCTTACCAACGCGTGACATCAGGAAAAACAAGTATTCATTTGACTAAGCGAATATTTATCAGAAACCATGAACCATAATTGTCAACATGTTTTTTTCTTTCAGTTTTTAAGTTAGTCTGTCCGGCTATGTATGTATTTATCGCGCACAGAGTCTGCATCAATAGAGCCATAGGGTAGAAAATTTGAACATTTACTCCTTGTTATGTCTAGAAAAAGTCTTTTATTTCCAGATTTATCCCTTAAAATAGTTTTTGATGGAGGGGGTTAATTTGCGATACAAGTCTATGCTAAACTGATCCCTTACTTTGTGTCCGGCAGCATTCACACGAGTTTTTATTTTTTTTAGATATAGCATTTTACATCAATATTCATCAACATTATACAGTGAAAAGTTAGGATCAAAATACAGCTAATAACTATGTGTATTTATCTATCTATCCCTGTCTCTTTGTATGTATGCATGTTTGTATGTATGTATGTATGTATGTATGTATGTGTCCCAGTCTGTTCATATGTATGTATATGCGTTTGTGTGTATCTATTATTCTTCTAACTCTCTCCCTTTGTCTCTCTCTCTGAAATATATAGTCTAGAAACATTTACAGCTTGAAATACTAAGCATTAAAAAAACTTTTTCAATAGATTTTTTTGTGTCACTTCAGTCACCCATTTCCCAAAATCTGTTAATGCAATTTCTGTAAACTTCAAATGTGTTTTTTTCTTTGTTTCCCCTACACTTTGTTATTATTGCAAAATGTACAAATTGTCTCTTGTTGGGTTCATCAGCTGTTTACCACGTAACCGTTTCGGGGATTTTAAAAACAAAACAGTCATAATAACATAGCACTCAAGCGGTGTTGATCAAAGAGCACCTCCCTTTATGATATAGTTTTGACCATACATATAGTTTGTCATTTTATGTAAGGTTTTATGTTTATTGTATATTGATATCATCTTATACTACATATACATTTATTTTTCGAAACAAAGCCTACATTCGCAGGTTATCCTAAAAACATTTTAACGATGAGATATCAATAAGTATAACAATAGACATGACTCGCTCCCTGTGTCATTTCTATTGAATGTTCACCCATGTGAATATTAAATCCGTTGTGTCGGTTTTAATATCCAACTGCATGCAAACCAACTTATGCTATCACCTTTAAGAATACTAATTACACAGAAGCAACTTCTTCGAGTCGATTCTCCACCAACATATTCAACTAAAGAATTTGATAATTATTTTCAACTAACCATGAAGTTCATTCTCCCACGTTGTATAACATGAAGCTTCCATCAAATGTTTTTCAAAACACTTTTAATTATCAAATAAATCATCATGTACAACACAATACTTACATACCAAAGTACAAATCAGTGATGCAATGTCCGATGTGTTCTATACATTCAACATCAAGTCAAGTTTATGTAGAGCTTTAAATGCGATGAATTAATGGATTCGGTGAGAGATTGCTGTCTTTTAGGATCCAGTAATATGGACGACACCGACGCCCATGATTCGTCATGCAATCTCACATCCACAGTAAAGCGAAAATTGTTTAAACGAACACACACACGCAAGAACATTGAAACCCAGTGCTACCTATGCTTAAATGAGAAATTAGAGATTCTCACCTTCACTGAAAAGAACAGACTTATAAAGTAGAAAAAATAAAGAAATGTAAAGTGTAGGCACTGCTCAAAATTTCTTTTAAAAAACATAATTCAACACTCCACACAGGTATACAAAAATCGACCACCATAGCTATTTTCTTCTTCTTCTTCTTCTTCTTCTTCTTCTTCTTCTTCTTCTTCTTCTTCTTCTTCTTCTTAATATTATTATTATTATTATTATTATTATTATTATCAGTAGTAGTAGTAGTAGTAGTATACTCCTGCCACTTCACGCAAAAGCTAATCACCTCTTGATAATTATCTCAGATATATAGATGCTAGCCCAACAGGAATATTTAGAGAATTCGGTGGGCGTCCCCAAAGGTATTATTGTGGGCTCCTTCGACTTATTGAGAGGGCAGACCTTTAAAAAGCCTGAGTCCGTGGGAAAATAACTTGGGTCATGTTAAAGTGGACCCTAACTGTGGGGAAGCAGATAAAAGTTGGAAGATGTATTTCCTGAAACTAAACCATCACAAAAGGCTGACAGGTTAACAACACTTTGATAGAAAAAGCATCTGAAACATTCTCAGAAACACTTAGCAAGGAATCCACTTTCCCAATGGAATATGAAATACAGTGATAAAAAATTAAACAAAGAAAAAAAAAACGAGATGTATAGATAGAATAAGACAAAGATTTTCCACCTCGAAACATACACCCCCAATAACGTCCTAAAGAGGAATCTAAATAAATCCAATCATTCGTCTGAAGAAACCCCAAAGGGCAGAAACCTGAACATATTTGTATTGCGAATCTATGGTTTCACTAATACTAACACTAGATATAGAGATGTATAATCCCAATTCATTAGAGTACTCGTAAATCTTCTCTCCCTTGTTCTGATTGTGTATTCTCAATTCGATGCGTCCTCCGTTTTTTTATTGGTACATTACATCTCAGTTAGCAACCCCTTCTGTGTTTGGACCCACATTCGACTAATGATAGGGCTGAGATTCTTCACCAAAATCCTAAATAACATCTTTCTTTCTCTCCGTATCGGTCCCAACGATTAAGTCACGATTGTTTTCGTAAAATATCGCTAAGATTGTTCATTCTCTACGGTATTAGCAGGATTCGCCGCCCACTAAAAACCTCAAGCCTCTACCAGAAAAGAATTACCTTTGACGAAGGTACAGCAACCCGAGGGCAGAACTCCCATGTCTCACGCATTCTGCATCGGACACCGGCATTTTGATACATTCTCATGCTCACGAAAGGAAAATTCTCACGCATTTTATGACTAAAAGGGTTTGATTTATTAAATTGGTTTGGATTTCTGATAAAAATATTATCCTAAACGATAGAGGTATACTTGTTTTAGTTTTAGGTTTAGTAACAGTGTCGATTGTGGGATTGGAATACTTTATTGATATATATTCTTGAAATATCATTGAATACATATGACTCCTGATTGCAAAAGAAAAAAAGGTTTAAAACCTGAGCCAAATTCAGAGAGCAAGTTTTGAAACTCACGTTACTTTGAACGACAATATACAAAACTTTTTAAACGAGCTTTGAAAAGACTCCAACACCACACTCAATTGTAGGACCTAACATATCCTGAAAAATGCCTTTTTAGCCAATCGTGGATACATCATTTGAAAAGTTATTTTTTTCAGCAGAGCATGCTCCCAGACTCTACTATAAGCCCCACCCCCAATTTTCCGAATGCTAGCAAGAATTTCTTTTCCCATCCATTCTTGATATTGAAAACTAGACAGATATGCCTCAGGGTGTCTGGCGCCCTTTAAAGTATAATAATATTCATGTGAACAGTGAAAAAATAGATATATCAGAATTAAAAGTTACCAGATTTTCCTTCGCAAAATGTTCCACTTAGTTGCACCACAACATATTCATGAAAAATCTGACTTCATGTAAGGGAATTTCTAAAATATTGACTGTGTTTATTGTTTGATTTATTTGTACTTGGAAAGTCCTACTCTGTCGGACAAATGATGGGCGCCCCCCAGCACTTGGTGCCCTGGGCGACCGCCCGTATTAACACCACCTTAGGACGACCCCGTAGGAGTATAAATTATTAGGAGCAAAGGATCCGCATTTTTTTTTACGTCTTGATTGTAACAGGGGAAGGAAGACGATTCTGGAAAACGAAAGGGGGCCTGAGAGAAACAAAATAAAAAAAAGAAAGAAATTGAAGGAAACACGTAAGACATAACGCAAAAAAATGAAAAAGAAGGCAAAAAAGAAGAGAATTAAAAGGATGGGAGGGAGGCAGAGGTTAAAAAGACCGGATCTATGACGTAAGCTTCAGCGTCCGTCTGACGTCATTAAGCCTGTAAATCCTAATCTGATAATAGAGGCTAAAAATGTAGACGTTTTTAGCAATTTTATTTTTGTACTTTTTAAAGAAGTCGGATTGGGTGAGATTAGGTTACTATTTAAATAAACGGGACTCCATCGCTTGCTAAGTTTTGATAATGAATTCCAAATATTTAATTAACTGGATACTTTGATCCGAATAACAGAAAGGAAGCTGCTGCTGCTGCTGTTGCTAATAATAATAATAATAATAATAATAATAATAATGATAATAATAATGATAATAATAATGATAATAATAATGATGATGATGATGATGACAGTCTTAATTGAGGGATAGATGAGTTTGACTCCATGAACTAAGCTCAGTCAACCTTTCCTAATCTTTTTTGGCTATGGTCGCCTCAAGAGATTTTCTCAAGCTAGATATTTTAGTCTACGATCCCCTTCAAATGTGAATGGCTACTCTAGGAAAGCCTCTGTTGTCTGCTCATACAATTAGTTAGCAATCTAATCCGAGTACTGTATTTTACGACTCATAAGACGCGCTTTCCCCAAGTTTCGTCAGGCGAACATTTTTATCATAACTAACGTTACTGCTCTATACGCTAATCAAGTAAATAGTCTGTCACCGTTAGAGTTATTATAGATCTGAATAGATATGAGCAAAAAGAGATAAAAACTATAGCGTGAAAGGTTATGAAGGTCAGGGAAGAAGACGGGTGTTTTTGTTTTCATTCCTTCGAGATTAAGCCTGCAGAAATTGAGGAGTGACTTATACACCGGAAAATACAGTAGTTTTGTACAGCTCCAAGTGAACCAACTTTCAGTATTCCTCGATAGTTTTATTTCCATCTCGATGCCGTGGCTAGTTGCGGAGTTCAATCCATTCTGTTTTTTTCCTTTTTTTTTTCTTGTGTGCAGTTAGTCCCACAAAACCATTGAATCTTCCCGATTATCATTAGGTTGGCAAGCTTTCCAAAAAAGAGCAAGTACGA
>OY735231.1:4930092-5035092 GCA_963457665.1 Thysanoteuthis rhombus
AACCATTAGATTACTTGCAGTAATTCTGTCTGATTCTCTAACCACTACGCCACTGCAAGTAATCTTATGGTTCTAGGTTCAATCCCAGTGTGAGACAATGAGAATTCGAAAATATTACTACAGCTAAGAAGGGAGTGTGGTCTATATACCCCCGTCGGTTAAATAAAGGGTTCGGTTCGTTACTTCCCCCACACCTACCAGATGATACCTGATGAAGGCCGTAGAGTACAACGGCCGAAATGTTATATGGAAAACAACCAAGATGAGGATAGTCCGAACAATAATGAAGAGTTGTTATACAACGAAACTGCGTTCTGTATATGACTCAATTATTAATTATAATCATTCATATAAAAGTCTCTTGCATATGAATCTGTTCAAATCTATGCTCATAGTAATCACTGTCTACTCGTACACATTCTGATCTGTTCATACCAATCTATCCATCTATTACAGTCTGTTCACATATAACTCTATCAATCTGTTCATAGCTATTACAGTCTATTCGTATCTGTTTCGTTCTCTTCATATCTACCTATTGATCTATTTCTGTTTTCTCCTTGTCTGGCTCAAACATTTATCTTCTTGACAGTTATTCCCTAACCTCTAAATCTCATAATCACTGACCCATGACTATCCCTTGTATAATTTTCATCGTCCTTTGACAGCCAAGCTGACACAATCTCTAATGTCGAAGAGTCTGCGATTTTCAATCAATACGCCGTGGCACCTTCATGTGTCCTGGAGGAGTTTTGAGGAGTGTTGATCCTTGCTCTAATAAGGGTCGTGGGGCAGTGTCCCAAATGTGGATACAAAAATAACATTAGAATACGTTTGGTCATTACTGGTCATTTTATGGAGCACACCAAACTCTTTTTTCCCCTCGATGATGCCATGAATAAATAAACGCGTTGTCCATTAAAGCCAAAATGACAGTTTTGAATTCTCTCCAGAATTCTGTAGTGTAGAACCTTAAATCTCATATTCTTTTAATGAATGTCAATGTCATCTTTTTCAATGACATCTTGTATCAATGAGCAGTTATCACAAATTAGCACAAAACTTTCAGAATCTTTCGAAAACCTTGATCAACAATATACTTTTCGCAATTGAAGCAATACATTATCATTTTTTAAAACTCATGGACACATTATCATTTATCTTTTTTCAGTTTATCAAATCTACCCATAAATACTGATGGCGCGCCTCGAAAATTTCAGTGAATGGCTCATTGTGCCGTGAGATGACAAATCTAAATCATATTGTTATCATTTTTATCAAACAAGACGCAAAAATCCAAATCGAATAGGTAGACCTGGAAAAAAAATAAACCACGACATCTAGTTAGAACAAAGAATCTCTATGAACCCCACAAACAATGAAGAAATCGAGCGAAGAATAACTCTTGGATGGCAAGCTCAACCTTTAAGAAGAAGGAAAAAAAAAATTTAAAAAGGAGAGTCTACAACCAATGTATCTTCTCTAAGTTCCAGTTCAATGGTGAAAATGGCAGCGCGGTAAGAGATGGATTCTCCGGCAGAGATGGTCGTAAGTTCGATTCTCATCTAGAACATTTTTTTCATTCCGATCTGCAAAGTTGATATATTCACTCGTCGCTGAAGGGAACCCGCGTGCGATAAAAAGCAACAACAATTAAGAAGTGATTAGTTGAATTTTTTTTACATAATAATAATGACAACAGCAGTATAATTTAGACTGATGTCTTTAATTCTATTTTTCTTACAGTAATTAAAAAAAAGATATCAAATGCTCTCTGATTCCCATCGATCTAACTTTCTACCTTATAAATCCCTCTTCTCTAGACATTAATTTACTGCGTGAATGTGAGTACCTTTCTTTTACCTCTTGACTATTTTTGAGAATATTTCATTTGCACGTGATGATCTATCCCCCCCTCCAACCCTCAGCTCAGTCCCCCCCTCAGGGTGATATTTTTCCAGTCGAGAATGACTGATCTAAATGAATAATAACGTTTAAAGATCGTCCGTACATCTTGCTTGAGTGAGGCCTTAACAATACTGTTGGGGTGACTTTTTTCAATATCATCCTTATCATCATTTTCAAATGGCAACTTAGTTCTTATGTAATTCATCTTGCTATTCAAAGGTTAGTAACATATTTATTCTTCATGGATGATATAAATGAAGCCATCAACATTTTTAACATTTTCAATAAATATAGACTCTACTTATCTGATACGCTTTTTGCTATCTTTACGCAATCGCTTCAACACAGATTTCCTGAACTTTTAAAAATACAAAAATACTTTCATTGTGCAGCACATAATTTGAACCTTGTCGGGGATGATGATTTGAAAGGAATAGCCAGATATACTGATCTGTTTTACACCATTGTATGCTTGTAAAAGTTTTTCAACGCAAGTGATGAGAGGCGATGATCGCAAGTTGGAAAAGACATGTCATCGCAGACTCTCAAACGATCATGTCTTAGTTTCATGATAATGCTTGTTATGTCTTCCAATACGTTGTCGTTCACAACTCCTTTGAAAAAAAACCCCTCAGATTTGGTTTACCGACATACAAGATGCTTTGAACAACCTAAGGAACGCAAACGAAGGCATGAAACGGCTGCGAGAATATTTTGAAGATATCAAGATTTCAGTTATACATCTGGTCCAGTCATTGGGTGTAGAAACTCACTTTCAAGAGGAGAGAATTCGTTGGGTAAAAAACACTTTGATAAACTAAGCCAAGACGGAAGAATTGAAAAGAGTGAAAAGCGCTGAAAAGTGGAGGTTTTCAATGAAGCTCTTTTTATCTTCTCGGTTAGATAAACGTTTACTCTTTCCGGTGCGTTTCTCAAAAATTCAAAGTCCTTAGCTGCAAAGTTTTTGGACTGTGTTGACAAAGAAGATATAAATTATGAACATTTTAACAAAGAACAATAGATTTGAAAAAAAAAAAGTTTATTTTAATCCATTCTTCCAGCTAACTTAGTCTGGCGACCTATTTCAAGTTATTTGATTGGTATCGAATCTATTTGGTACTTGTTATTTACTCGCAAAACCATACAAATTTAGTCTGATGATGGATTTGAGGTTATTTGATTATTTAGGAAGGGCTCTGAATATCTCACTATAGATACTGCACATGTATTGGAGCCTTTTGAAAGATTTCTGCTGCCGAGTTTTGTTTCCAAAATCATCCTTGTTCTTCTTAAGTATTCTTTTCTGATCTTTCTCTTCTTTCCCATTCCATTTTGTTTGATGGTATGCGTTTCAAACAATTCTGGATATTTCTATTGTTCTTTTTCGTTCTGTGTTCTGATGATCTCCTTGTTGGGTAGTTGAATTCCTTCTAGTGTTACCTGTTTTCCTTTACGCATCTTCAACATTGCCTTGGTATTGGCTTAAAAAAAATCTGTTTCCAACTCATGTATTTTTGGGGAAATATTTTCAGATCACCGAAAATGATGAAATAGTTGCAGTTTGAGTCTTTTTGATCAATAAGTGAATTTCTTCTTCTTTTAGTCATTATTATTATTATTATTATTATCATTATTATTATTATTATTATTATTATTATTATTATTATTATTATTATTATTGTTGTTGTTGTTGTTGTTGTTGTTGTTGTTGTTGTTATCATTATTATTAATAATAATAATGATTTTTACACCAGTTGCTTGTTGGTCACAGCGAGAGACTGAGTGACAGCAAGTATCCTCTCCAGTCCTCCTCTCCACACTATTCATTGCAGTGCAGTGGTTTACCGGTTAACACCGGTTGCCTCGGTGTGAAACTGTAAACCACTGTGGAGAGTGTGAA
Source organism: Thysanoteuthis rhombus (assembly GCA_963457665.1). Lineage (NCBI taxonomy): Eukaryota > Metazoa > Mollusca > Cephalopoda > Oegopsida > Thysanoteuthidae > Thysanoteuthis > Thysanoteuthis major. The sequence continues at coordinate 4,933,901 of OY735231.1, forward strand.
GATTTTTCTTCTTCTTTTTCTTCTTCTTCTTCTTCTTCTTCTTCTTCTTCTTCTTCTTCTTCTTCTTCTTCTTCTTCTTCTTCTTCTTATTATTATTATTATTATTATTATTATTATTATTATTATTATTATTATTATTATTATTATTATTATTATTATTATTATTATTCCTTTTGATGTTTAGCCGTATTCATTACACACTGAGTTTCGGCTTGAAATTTAGGGCAGGAAACAATGTTATGATTTAGTGGTCACTGGTGTTTTTTCCCTTTTGTAAATATATTATTGTTAAGAGTCACATTATTATCATTGCATATTCAGATATCTGATCGTCATTGCTGGAAACTGAGTGACAGTAAATCTCCTCAAGTTCCTAACTCCCCTTTCATCACAGCGCCATGGTTTGTATCGTCTTAACCTTTCCTGGTTTCACTTACAAATGTCGTACGTTGTACTTATCACGTTTTAACGCAAGTCGTGGCTGGCAGCATTCACTGGAGATCAAGTGAGAGCAAGTCGCTTCAACACTCTCCTCGGTATCCATGCTGATCTTATAACTATTGTCGTCTGTTGGGCTTCAATTTGTCTGATCTCCAGTGTTTCCCATCTCTTTGCTAGGCACCTCGGAACTGATCGAAGGTTTACTCAGTTTTCAAGTGGGTCTGTCTGGTTGGCTATGTATGTACACATTGCATGTACAAGCTGTACCAGTGAAGCTTGAGGGCTGAAAATTCAAACATCTACTCTTTATCATGTTTAGAAAAACTTTTCTTGAGGTTTTTACAGGAGGTTCAAATTATAATGTAAGTTTATTCTAAACCGGTCCCATAGTTTTTATCCGGCGGTGTTTACGCGTGTATTTTTGGAAAATTCAGATTTTTATTGATTTTCGCCCAACAAAAGGCAAGAGAACTTATTTATTGATTAATCTTTTATTTCTAATTTTTTGATTGCTCAACCCCAACATCTACCACAATACCTTGGTCACCTGGCGGTTTCTATTAGGAGATTAACCAGACCTGTTATTATTATAATTCATATTCCATGCATTTGCATGTTCGCAACAGATTTCTGGTGGTCATCGCTGGAGATCATCTTCTTCATCATCCACCATTTAATGTCTTTCGATGGACATTGACCTTACCGAAGCTTCGCCAGAATTCTCGGTCATGGACGTCTTGGCGCCAATATCTCCTGAATCCGTCTATATCGGCACACCATCTTTTCTTTCGCATATGTAAGTTGTAATGTACTGCAGTTGTCTAGCATTCTTGCAACATGGTCAGCCAATTGCCATTTGAGTTTTCTAATGAATTTCATATCTTTGACTCTTGTTTTCTAATACACTGTGCTGTGATCTTGTGATCAATCCTCGTGATGTTGAGCATGATCCTCTTTTGTGCACGTCACATGGTTTTTTGCTTGAGAGTTAATATCGACCCTCTCAAATCTCCAGCACCTTTCTCAGTATCCTCACAGACCCCAGCAACATTGTGGCCTGGACAATATCAATTCTGCCCCAGAATTCTTATTCATTTATTCTCGATTGCCCCGTTTGGGGCATCAACAATTACAAAGATAACTCTAAACTTCATGTCCTTCTGTTTTCTCAGTTCCCTGGTAAGGTCTTGGTATTTTCCCCTTATTTTCGTTTACTTTTTTCTTCACCCGGTACTCCACTAGTACAGCCCCGTCTACAATTTCCTAGGTTGTTTTTCTCTTGTTTTACGATTATCAGATCCTGTCTTCTCAATTGGATGGTGTTGTCAGTCTGAATGTCAGTTTCCCAGATTATCTATTGTTCTATTTTCAAGGACATCAGATTTATGCTGATACCATTTCTTCACATGGTCGAACCCAAGTCGTTTGCACAATTCCCTGGGCATCAATGTACCTACTCAATAATGTATGTTTTTAATATTCCTTTTGAGCCAGGTTGCTACATTACTAATGAAGTTGCTTATCATTTTATCTTTTTTTCCTCAAAGGCATCATTTCCTCTTTTCCTATGCTTTATCTGTTTTCTTCCTTCTTCACTCCAAGGTCCGTTACCACGACAGGCGTGAAAACATGGTGCGTACAAAGTAATGGCACAATTCCCAAATCATCATCATCCTCATCCTTTTAGTGTCCATCGCAAGATCTTTCTATCATGGGCGTCGCTGAGCCAATACTTTCGGAATTTTTCTAGCTCGTTACACCATCTGACTTTCTGTCGGCCTCAATTTTGCATATGATCTCTGGAGATCCATGTTGTAAGCTGTGATTTCCAGCGACTGTCTGAAAAAATTGTAATATGACCAGCCCATTGCCATTTGAGTTTTCTTATGGTTTCTATAACATGATAACTCCTGTTTTTTTTTCGTCTAATATTTGTCCATGTTAAATTGAACATGATTCTCTCACGTTCATGTTGCATGGTTCTCAGTTTGAGGGTCAATCTTTTGGTTTTGTCCCATGTTTAAGCCCCCTTGGTGACGAGCAGGAGGATGCATTGGCTGTATACCCCTCCGTTTAGGATTATTGGGATTTTCTATTCTTGAAGGTTGAGCTTGCTTTACCGAAAGCTTACCAACCCTAGTGTGATTGCTTCTTCTTTTGAGGGTCTTATGGAGATTCATTGTCGTCAGTAAATGTAGTTATCTACTTTCTCAAATTCTGCATGTTTGATTTGATTGTTGTGTAAAGTAATTACAATTATCAGCCCATATCCCGTTGTTCGCTGTCTGTTATCATGTGTGCAGCAACAGGTTAGGATTATAGCTGCAACTGATACTATAAGTGTGACAGAAACAGAAGGGATGGAGAGGGAAGGAAAAAGGAATAAGGAAGAAAAGGAAGATAGGTAGTATGATAAGAGGGTAAAGAGAGAGAGAGGGGAGAAAAGAAAAATAGTTTAATAATAAGGTGGAAAAAAGGAAAAGAAAACAGAGAGTTGGGTAGGAAGAGAGATGGGGAAATAATTATATAAGAGGCTAGGGAGGGAGAGGGAAGAAAAGAAAGTCAGGAAGTGTAATCAGAGGGAAGGAAGAGAGTGGGAGGAAAGGGAAGATAGTTTGATAAGAAGGAAGGAAAAAAAAGGAGAACGGAAAGTTGGGGTAGAAAGGGAGATGGGGGAAATGATTTTTCAAAACAGGAGGGAGGGGGGGAGAAAAGAAAGTTATCCAATTTAATAAACAGATAAAAGGGAGTGGGGAGGAAGAAAGTTGGGTGGTTTAATGAGAGAGTAGGAATGGAAGTGGATTGATGGTGGCTACTGATATATACTATAGACGTGGCTCAATATGCATATATCTATCTTTATCATTATTATCATTATTATTATCATTATTATTATTATTATTATTATTATTATTATTCACACTAGTTGCCTGGTGGTCACAGCTGGAGGCTGAGTGACAGCAAGTCTCGTCAGGTCTCCAGCTCTCCTCGCCACACTCTTTCAATCAACAACAGTGCTGTGGTTTACAGTTTCAAACTGATTACCCGGTGGTTATCGGTGAAGTCGAGCGACAGTAAGACTCGTCAGGTCTTCAGCCCTCCTCTCATCTTATCTTATCTCTCCCTCACCTATTACATCGGTGATTATTATTATTATTATTATTATTATTATTATTATTATTATTATTATTATTCCTATTGATGTTAAGTAGTATTCATTACACACCGGGTTTCGGCTTGAAACTTAGGGTAGGCAACGACTTATGACTTAATAGGCAGTGGTTTCAACTCAAGACCAATAAAAGTGGCTATACAGGAGACAGTACATAGATATATAACAGGAAATATAAATATTTACTGGTATTCTAGCGATATATTTGTCGGCTATCCATCTTATGACACCAAAGGCTACTATTACAATCGGTATTGTTACAGTCTTAAGTTGCCACATTTTTGTGATCTCAATTTCCACGTCTTTGTATTCAGACAGTTTTCAAACTCTTTTACAGATATATGTTTGTCATTTGTCCGACGGTTATCGCTTAGGGCTAAGTGACAGTAAGTCTCCTCAGATCTCTAATCCTCCATTCATATCGTCCTCACCTATTACAGGGGTGCTGTACTTTGTACCGTCTCCATCATGCCCTTTTCTTTGCTTTTAGGCCATTGCTAACAGCTGGGGTCGGAGATCTCATGTTTCCAGTACTTTCCTCAGTATTTGGTGGTCCCCTAAAGTTCTCTAATTTGTATAGTCTCAATCCTTCCTCTTATCCCCAGTTCCTCTAGTTTCGTATTCAGTGTCTTTGGTACAGTTCTGAGTGCGCCTAATATCACCAGTACTACCCTGACTTTCGTGTTCCACACTGTCTTCACTTCCCTTGTCAGGTCCTAGTATTTCCCAAGCTTTTCACTCTCTTTCGTATTTGCTGTGATTTACAGGCACAGCCACGTCTATTATTTGGCAGATTCTCTTTCTCTTGTTCACGATTACTAGGTTTAGTTTTCTCGCTTTGATGGGGTAGTCAGTTTGAATGTCAAAGTCCCTGAGTATTTGTGACTTCTCTTTCCTAGGAATGTATCCGATTCGTGCTGACACCATTCGTTTGCTCAGATCCCAGTGTACCACTATTGCCAACCTGTCGTGCCTGTTTTTATACTCTTTCTATGCTGGTTGACTATATGAACTAGTTATGTAGTTTACGGTCTCACCCCTTTCTTCACATTGGCAGCATTAGCGGTTCGTTTGGGTTCGGTCGATTTTTGCTATAACATACTTTGTACTGATGCATTTATTTTGGTCTGCTATGATGAGCGATCCTATTTCTCTATTCAGGTTTCCTTTGCGTAGCCATGTCCATGATCTCTTTTTTTTGTAATATTTTGTATCTGTCTCTTGAATTCCCCCATGTATTTTTTTCTGTTTCCATTTTCCCCTTAACTATTGTTGGTCTAGTTGTTTTCACATCAGCAACAGTTGACGGTTTTCATTGGAGGTGAAGTGACAGCAAGTCTCCCTATAACTCCAGGACTCTTCTCAGTATTCTGGCTGATTCCAGTAGTGCTATACTCTTGATTATGATTATCATTATTGTTATTCTTTTCATAAGCAGGAGGAGGATGAGCTGTGGAAGAAAAAGAGCTGTAATTCGTGTCATCGAAGCTTTAGAGGTTTGTTATTACCATTGTTTATTGTACAATTATTCTAATTTCAGTTATTATTGCTGCTTTTAGCGTTGTTATTATTGTTTGTTGATTCTTTGTGCTGTTCTTCTTGTTGTCAAATCATCCTTTTCAAATGTTTATTTTTCTCTTTTAATTTCCATCTGCTTCAAATTAAACACTTTTTTCTCTCTCTTCGCTTTCCTGTCGTCAGTCATTAATCTATGCAGCCACCGGAAGTGGATGAATGCTGGGAAGATGGCTTCGCTTTTGCGTACAAGCGATTGACTTGATCGTCGATGGCCGATGACGAGGTCCAGTACCTCTTCTCCCTGAAAGCGTAGTCGGTGGGATGAGGCGAACAACCACCCTATTAATCCTGGGCCTCTTTATTACAAGATAAACATATGAAAATTAAAGCGTGCAACTAAAGGGCGGGTAGGTTTAGGGCTTGGGGTGTTTTTTTTCTTCCCCCGTTCGTCGTGAAACGTGAAATGACCGGGCATCCATTTTGATGTATGAAAAACAAGGCAAAGATGGATTCTTTGTTCGGTTGTCGACCTTGTTACCAATCTGTTTGCCAGAATGCTGACGCTCGGAACGGAGATTGTCCATCAATCAGGGTCAGCTTTCATTTGGGGGAGGGGGGGTAGGAGAGCAAGGGGAGGACTGGAGTGAATCTGAAAGAGGAAGAGAAAACAAAGAACGAGAGAGAAAGAGAGAGAGAAAGAGAGAGAGTCATAAATCGAAGATACGAGAGAGATTCATAAATCGGAGAGGAGAAGAAAGAGAGGATGACAGTGAGGAAGAGAGAGAGTTATAGAATGAAGAGAAAAGAGAGTCATAGATCGGAAAAAGAGATACAGAGAGCGAGAGAGAGAGAGAGAGAGAGACAGAGAGAGAGAGAGAGAGAGAGAAAAAATCATAGATAGAAGAGCAGAGAGAGATAGTTGAAGACAAAAGGAAGATAGGTGAAGAGAAGTGTGAGAGAGAGATCAATAGAAGAGAAATCAATAGAAGAGAAAGAGAAATGAAGAAGAGAGAGGTGGATAGTAGATAAGAGAGAGAGAGAGAGAGTGTGAGAGAGAGATTCATAGATCAACGAGAAGACAGAGAGATCGATGAGAAGAAAGAGAAGAAAAAAGCAAAGAAAACATAAGGGACAAGAATTTAAGGAAGGAAAGAAAAGAAAGAGAGAGAGAGAGTGAGAGAGAGAAAGAAAAGGGGAAAGTGTAGGAAAATAAAAGATCAAAAGAGAGAGAATTCAAGAAAGGAGAGGTTGAAAGAATAAAGGGGAGGGGTCAGGAAGAAGAAATAGGAAAGAGAGAATGATATAAAAAGAAGATAACTTCAGATTGTCAAAATGAGAGAGAGAGAGAGAGAGAGAGAGAGAGAGAGAGAGAGAGAGAGAGAGAGAGTTTTAAGCATTGAACAACCATAGCCACCAAAAGAGTTTATACATGCGTGTGTTTGTTTGTGTGCTTCAGTCCACACTATTTTGTCAATAGACTTGGAAATTGACATCAGTACTCCCCTCCACTAAGAATATTGTTATTTATTGATGAAAAAAAAAAGAAGCTTTCTTGACCTTTTAAGGGACTTATTTTAACGGGCATATTGATAACATCTAGATTATCTAGAATCTAGTTATTTTAGATGTTTTGTTTTTTTCACTCTTTTTTAGATCGTCTTCCAGTGGGAAAAGCCAGTGATATTATGAATAGTACTTATTCTGATCATATTTATTCTTCAATGGTATCCTTTTTACGTGGCTCCAAAATTTGACGCTACAGTTGTCCAATCATTGACTGTGATGGCGAGTTTTCTCCACTTTTCACATATAAGCAATCGACAAATAACACTTATTACCCAGGAAAAATCACCCAATCAAAGAACTTCTTTACTACCAATATGGAATTGGGAATACTTGAAAAGATGATAATCTCTCTAGGAAATGTCTGGTGAATATAGAGGACGCTGCAAGACTTCATATCCCAATTCTCTAATACACTATCAGTCGAAGAATATGGAGGTCTTGCACAGTCACGTAGTATTTCACTCAGTTCATATATATTTTTCTCTTAAAAATATAACATAAGATTTGCTTATATTTGGCTTATTTTCTTCCAGTTTCAATATTAGAATCAATAAACAGAAAATGCGCTAATTTTGATAAACCATACAATCAAAACGATTTTTAAATGGTATTATTCAAAACAAAACAATTCTGCAAAAGATTAAAAAAAGTCCTTTGACCAACACAATATTGTGAAAGAAGAGCAAAACAAATGAAAAAGAAAGTAGATACAAAGGAAAAGAAGAAGAAAGAAAATGATAGTCCAAATAATGCAAGAGAGAATTGGTTGGATTCACCATTCGTTGATATTTTTGAAAACATGGGTTGATCACTTAATGGTCACGTGATCCATTTGGCTCACACTTGTGTTTTGCATGATTAAAGATGCCTTAAAGCGACACATTTTATGTCTGATTTGCCGAAGGCTAAAGTGACGAATCAGCCTCTAATTGAGAGGCCGTATTTTAAGCACAACAATTCAAACCAGTGATTTATATTATCCACTATTGAATACAAGTCCCTTTACTCACGGTATAGCGAAAGCTGTGTTTTTTTCCAGTATATTTATACAGTAATATGAAAAGTTGACGCACGGTATTGTTAACAAAAATCTTATATTCATTTTTTGTATTAAACTTAAAAGAACTAGAAAAATTAGACGTATACTGGTTGGCTTTGGAATTTAATGGGTTTATATTGCATAAAGTGTTTTTGGGTCATAATTCCAAATGGAGAAAAATCCGACATGAAAATGACTTTCTTCCATGATATAGCAACGGAGTTGTTTGATTCGATGTGTATTGAGATGCTATAAATCAAATAAGGAGGAGGATTCTTATGTAGAAAAATAGTTCAACTATTCTTAACAACGTAACATTTCATAGATAAATTCAATTATTGAGGAGTGAATACCAAAGATTTGATTAAGTGAAATAAGTAAGTATTATTTAGTAAAATACGCGTTACTTTGCTAAAGGCATAACTAAGGGTGAAAATCTAAAGCACTGAAGTATCTGAAACAACTCATGCGAGTGTAAGGGTCATCAAATCCATATATATAAGAATAAAATGTATTTAGTCAATTATCTAGAATAATCTAACATATTACCTGCTAAATTATTTCCCACTCATTTATGATAATAATAATATAAGGGAAACCACTCTGAAACCAATTTTGAAATGTACTCTCCCTTAGTATGACAAACAGACGGACTTGTTGCAAATAATATAGCTTTACTAAGCTCAGTTTGGTATGGCTATGACGAGACACACGGTGGAGATCGATCTTACTCCAGTGGTTTATGGTCTGAGAGACTAACTTGCTAACAACTACTCGACGGCTAAGCTCTCAATAAAGATATTTTTCAAGCTCTATATAGTTTGGCACAAGACTTATATTCTAGGGCGTCCTGTGGGGATTGATCTCACTACATCAATGATGATCAGCGAGATTAGCTATTTGACTAGGGTGAGGTGTTATTAGTCCCTATAAATGTTAACATCTGTATGTATGGATCGCGCATAGAGGACACACCAAGTAATTAAATTCAGATTTTTAATAATCACAGCCCCCCCCCCCAGCAAAAATGCGAGAGAAGCAAGTTATCCATCGATCACCCCCTTTTCCGAATTTTTAATTGATCATCCCGAAACAGCAACCTGCTAAAAGACATAGATCACGTGACGGTTTCTACCGAATGACTAACAAGAACTGTGTATAGGTATATTCTAAGCTTTGCATAGTATGACAAAATGTCCCCAATGAGGATCGAATTCGCTTCTGTAACGGTCAGCGAGGTAAGCTTGTTAACTGCTACACCACAATGAGTTGATCTGTATAGATTTCGAGTAATTTCAAGCATAGTCTGGTTCAAGGCCAAACTTGTGGTGTATCCACTGGGGATTGATTTTCCCCCTGAAATAATGATTTGTAAGATTAGATTGCTACCAATTGCTTATAATGATAATAATAATAATAATAATAATAATAATAATAATAATAATAATAATAATAATAATATCGGACTGATAACATTAAGCAAAGGATGTATTTCAGAGATCGCTTAATGTGAGCAGTTTAAATGAAGTAGTAGGGATGGATTGATTTTGATAATAGTCGTTTCTCTGTATTTACCAAGATTAGATTTGTCTTACACAAAGCGAGATATTTAGGTTACCCGGTGAGGATCGATCTTACTCTTTTGATTATGGTTTGTTTGACAAACTCGCTAACCACTGCTTCAAGGAGAGGTGTCCACAGATTTCTAATTGAATCCATGAGAATTTATTCAAGGTTGATAGTGAAAAATCTTTCAATTTTGCTTCTGTTTGAAATTAGGAACCATTTACCAAAACTGTCAACATATGTTGTGGATCTGCCTGGCTATCTCTCTCTATATATATCTCTCTCCCCCTCTCTCTCTCTCTATATATACACACACACACACACACACACACACACATATATATATATATATATATATATATATATATATATATATATATATATATATATATATATATATGTGTACGTGTACTGCGCGTACAGAATTCATATACCGCATGTATAAGACTGAAAATTCTAACATTTACTCCTTATTATGTCAAGAAAAAAAACTTTTTTTTGTTTTGCAATGTAAGTTTATGCTAAATCTATCCCTTAGTTTGTGTCTGGTAGAATTTCCTTTTGAAAATTGAGGCTTTTTTAGTGATAACTGTTAAACAAAAGGGGAGAAAAATAATTTATCCATTGATTACCCTTTTTTCAAATCTTTTGATTGATCATTCCCAACACTGCAGACTGCCGAAATACGTTCCATTGAGTGAGTAACCCTAGTTGTCTAACTTAAAAAAAAAATCAAGCTGACCAACAAGTTATTGCATAAATCAGTGTTCTCCAAAGGTTTAACGAACGAGGGGCACACCGAATACATCTATTATTTGTGAATGAATGAAATATGAATGAATGAATCAGATTAATTTGGTTATTTTTGTAATCAACATCATAGTATGAGTCAAAACATAAGAGAAGTGTGTCAATCATGGAAAAAACCCAAACAGTACCAAAAACGCAGAGAGAAATTATATGTAATGAGTGAAAATATCAAACACTTTCAAACGCTCCTACAAAATAATCAAGTGTTTGACTGAACGTGTCAAATATCCAACTGCATGCCAGGATTCGATCGCACAACCTGCCGGTTACTACACTCTAACAATTTTTCGACTCCAACCTCTTCATTCACCTGCTTGTGTTGTGTAAGAAAAACATTTACTAGAAAACATGTTTTATTTCTATATTGTCAAATATTAAGTTATTCTCCCCCCAGGCAAAGCTATGATTCCCTGCAAGGATATATTATAAGCTTATGCAATGCTCTTCCAACTTAGGAATAGAGCACTCTGGTGGATGGGGAATTTATGTGTGAGTAAAAATATGTCGCTTAGATTCAACGTTACTGACTGTCCAGCTCTGCGTAGGGCAGAGGTAAGATGCCAACCTCTGGGTCTGAAGCGAAGGTTTCGATCCTGCCTCAGGGTATATATATATATATATATATATATATATATATATATATATATATATTTTATATAAATAAAACAATGATAAGTGCAATACCAAGTTGAAGCGACTACCTATCGGTGACAGGTTCGATTGCTGCTGTAGCCCCATTTTCTTAAATCGTTTATTCCATTTTATGCTGTTTAAATTGGATAATATATAAATGGTGTAACGACGGGAAATCATTTCAGATGAGTTTCTGTATGATATAAACCAATTTATAATTCATTCTGTCGGGCCAAATAATGTCCATTTCTTATACATATATATATATATATATATATATATATATATATATATATATATATATATATATATATATATATATATATATATAAGCTCTACAGCTTATAACACTGAATATATAAAGATATACTTCCAAAGACTTATGTCATTTCAATCAATCATTTCCCAATATCTGTTAATATAATCTATGTAGTTTATTCATTAGGTTGTTTTTTTTTTACACAGGATTAGATATCATAATACTATGAGAGAATTTGTCTTGTTGAGATTATCAATTGTTTACCATGTATCTGGAAGATACACACACACACACACACACACACTCACACATATATATATAGTCTAAAAAGTTTTACAGCTTTAAACACTAAACATTAAAACACTTTTTCAATAGAATGTTTCACTTCAGTCACCCATTTCTCAATATCTGTCAATGCAATTTATGCAATCTTCCAAAGTGTTTCCTTATTTGTTTCTCCAATAATTTGTTGTTATTGTGCAATGTATAAATTGTCGTTGAGATCATCAGTTGTTTATAATATAACCGTTTCGAGGATATTGAAAAGAAAACAGTTATATTAACATGGCACCCCCAGCAGTATTGATCAAACACCACCTCCCTTCATTATATAGTTTTTGCTATACATATAGTCTGTCATTTTATGTAAGGTTTTATGCGTATTGTATATTGATATCATTTTATACTACATAACCCCTTATAACAAAACTACCTTATTTTTTCAGTCAGAAACAGAAGCTATTTACTTGAAATTCAAGGAAATGAGAAATAAAAAGGAGTTCATTTTCCCATAAGTCAACGTTATCAATAAATACAGAAACACTCTACCGGCACATTGTGTCTAAATGAGGAAATATAGTGACATGATGACACTGGCAACAACCGATCTGCGCCAATGTAGCAAAAATGAGGACATTCTGCGCAGTAGTGAACAAACGGAAGCCATTTTCGCAATAACGTTGCATTTAATGAGTGACAAATTATAAGGTGACCACTACAAAAGTATTAAAATATGAATCGTAAAAGTGATTTATTGCTGGTTGAGAAAACAGCTCGGACAAGGCAGTACAAATGATAGTATAAAAAATGGAAATCGAAAGAGCATATCTGCTTTATAGGGTCCGTTGAAAAGTGAAGAAATGCAACGAAGACTCAGGTATATCTTATAAAACATACAATAAGGACTATTCCAAGGTATTAAAACAGCAGTGAGTGTCTCGAATGAAGCTTATTGTCAGAAAATTGCATGCTATTACTTCATATATATATATATATATATATATATATATATATATATATATATATATATGCTATAGAAACTCATATACATGAAATATATATATATATATATGATAATTAAATAATTGTGTCATCTACAGACTGATTGTATTACAACTCTTTAGTTTATCCATTTATCCCATCCAGTACCACGAGGTAGGATCGAAACCTTCGCTTCTGACTCAGAAGCTGGCATTTTTTATCTGCCCTACGCAGAACTGGACGGTCAGTAAGGTTGAAGCAATGTATTTATTTACGCAGAATTCCCCATCAACCAGAGTGCTCTATTCCTAAATTGGAAGAGCATTGCATAAGCTTATAATGAACGAGTTACTTCACTTAAAGAGTGCTCAACCCTGAATAAGGAAGAGTTAATTATATATATATATATATATATATATATATATATATATATATATATATATATATTTCATCTATATGAGTTTCTATAGTTTTTTTAAATCTTTCTTTATTCAATCTGTGTGCTTTTTGATTATTTAATCAATATGCAACTAGTGTATCATTGTGTTTTCTACCCATGTTTGATAATTTGGCACGATACTAATTGAAGAATTAAAAAAAAAAGATACCCGTATTCTTCACTAGCTGTAGATATAAGATCAATATTCATAGCGATTGCGAATATTTGTGTGGAAGAAATATCGAAGTTTGCACCCTGTAGCAGGATTTATAGGGGCAAAATATACTTGCATAATAATTTGACACGCATTGTATAAATAAACACATTCCAATCGATTTCTTACTCTTTTGTTATTTTCATAGAAATACCCCGGGTGGTAAAACCAGAAAGCTTGCAAGCAGTTCCATCGTTAGTCATATTGACTTTTCTTATTTTTTGATATATATATATATATATGAAACATATTAGGATGTTCAGAAAGTAATTCCGTATTTCACTGCTATGAATCATAAGCCAACCAACTAAGGTAAAATCAGGTTTAAATTGTAAGAAACGACGTCTGGATTTAGTTGATCATCTCTTTTATCCGAGAGTGTGTCATTTATTGTGTATAGTAAAGTTTAACTATATTGAAGATAGAGACTTTAAAAAGCAAAACTTACTGTAGTGTGAAAGAAATATTAAAGTTCGTACCCTGTAGCAGAATTTATGAGGGCAAAATATACTTGCATAATGATTTGACACGCATTGTATAAATAAACACATTCCAATCGATTCCCTACCCTTCTGTTATTTTCATAGAAATACCCCGGGTGGTAAAACCAGAAAGCTTGCAAGCAGTTTCATCGTTAGTCATATTGACTTTTCCCCTTATCTTGAGGACGTCTAAACATAACATTCTAATTGAGATTGAAGGCAAGTCTCCTCCACATAGAAATGCATCGAATCATTCGATTTTCGCATAAACGACAGGTCTGAGGGAAATTCCTAAATTCTCAAATCCAAAACCAGTCGGTTGTCGCAAACGAACGAAGCTCTTAATCATCATCAGTCTCTCAACGTCTGTCGTTGGACATAGACCTTCCCCAGGAAATAACACGGGTCAACAGAGATTTTATACCACTGAAAATAATATATTAGGATGTTCGGGAAGTAATTACGTATTTCCCTGTTCGGAAAATTACGTGTTTTCAAAAACGAGATAAAAGCAAATGTCAGTGGAGTTTAATAAAATATTATTTATCAATAATGTAATCACTATCATTATCAATGACAGCAGTGTAACAGAAAGGCAATATTTCGACTTTTCGGAGAAGAAATTCTGCGATTTAAAATAATTCTACGGCAAGTTTTGCTTATTAAAGTCTCTATCTTCAATAGTTAAACTTTACTATACACAATAAATGAATAAACGACAAACTCTCGGATAGAAGAGATGATGAATTAAATCCAGACGTCGTTTCTTACTATTTAAACCAATTTTTACCCAAGTTGGTTAGCTTATGATGTATAGCAATACATGAAATACATAATCACTTTCTGAATATCTTAATATGTTTCATATATATATATATATATATATATATATATATATATATATATATAAGGAAATAAGAAAAGTTAATATAGTTAGTGATGAAACTGCTTGCAAGCATTTTGGTTTTACTAATCCATCCGGGATATATATATATATATATATATATATATATATATATATATATATATATATATATATATATATATATATTGCTCTTCCATAGGAATAGAGCACTCCGGTAGATGATGGATTTCTGTGTAAATAGACATATTGCTTAAATTCAGACTCACTGACTGTCAAGTCCCATAGGTAGGATATCGGCCTACGGGTCAGAAGTGAAGGTTTCAATTCTGCCTCGCGGTACTGGATGGGATAATGGAAAGTCTATAGCCACACTGAAGAGATGTAATACATCAAAACAGCTGTCTGTGGATGACACAATAAAACATATATATGCCTTTTATTTCTATTATTATTCGGACTATCCTCATCTTGGTTGTTTTTCATACAACGTTTCGGCCGTTGTACTCTACGACCTCCATCAGGTATCATCTGGTAGGTGTGGGGAAGTAACGAACCGAACCCTTAATTTAACCGATAGGGGTATATTGACCGCACTCCCCTCTTAGCATTTCGAATTATCATTGTCTCACACTGGGATTGAACCTAGAACCATTAGATTACTTGCAGTAATTCTGTCTGATTCTGTAACCACTATGCTATGTGTCCACGTTGAGGCTACTCCTATGTTCTTGTGCTGGCTATATTAGAGGAAAAAACACAACCACAAACATTGCCACTTTGAAGGTCTGCTCTGCTAACCCGAGACAGGCGCTGCTAGCCACCCACTAAACTTTATACAGACCTAAGACTCCTACGACTGCCTATAATCTGAGAAAATGATAATGATCTTGGTGTTTCTATATTAGGTGCACCATATCGAAATATTTTAATCCTGAACCGAACCCACGTCGTCGAATCACTCACTGGTCACGCAACTTAATCTACCGAATTTCAGAAACCATAAGACTGTTTCTTAGACATTGATGCTGCAGTTTCCGGTACCGCCATCTTTTGGCAATGAGATGCAAACGAGTAATATGAGAACCCGTACAGTTTTGAACGCACAACATTGATTATAATGAAGGAGACCAAGAGTACTTGAAGATCGAGGCGCCCTTATAACTAAGCTGGCGGACTCGGTAAATGTTCATTATTTGCTATTGTAGATATTGACTAAGCAGATTCCACTGACTCTTGTTGCAGACGTCAGTATGAGCCCCTAACAGTGCAATGGGGTGTGTTGCTTACGAGACGGATATTTTCGTCTGTATGAGTGTGTTTTGTTTTTGTTTTTTTCTGTGCGTATTTCCGCCTGAAAAAAAAATCTGAGGGCGTATCTGCTGAACTTAGGATAGCCAATCGACGTTCGAGGGTTATATTTGCAGAAAGTCGACACATAAACAAATCCCAAAGACAAACAATTAGGTTATTACACATTGAGTGTTTTTTTTCTTACATCAGAGAGAATAATGCTGAAAAAAAACCCATCATTAACTTTGAATGGATGCTTCGAAGTTGAAATAGTACAAGCCCTAGTCGGCCTTTCGATAAAAACCGTCCGTATAGGGAGTTATCAATTCTAAAAATTGGAAAAAAAAGGTGATCAATGAATGAGTTTTTTTTTGTCTCGCTTTGTGTTGAGAAGTGATCACTGAGAAGTCCGAGTGTAAATACTTCCGGGCGCAAACTGAGGGATCAATGTTGCATAAGCTTACATTGCAAATTGATCCCCCACTAAAAGCCTATCGAAGGGGTGTTTCCAAAAGACAAAAAAAAACCAATTTTTAGAACATCATCATCATCATCATCATCATCATCATTCTTTTAACGTCCGTCGTTGGACATAGACCTTCCAAAGAATCCACCACATCTCTCTATCGTGGGAGTCGCAGAGATGAACGAGATAAACATAATAAGGAGTAAATGTTTACTTTTACAGTCCTCCAGTATCTTTGCTGTGACATGTACATGCGATACATACATACATACATACATACACGCATACATTCTCAGCCAAACAGCCTGATTATCTTGGAAACTGAAGAAACCTATTTTGATTGTGTAAGTTACTATTCGGTTGCCACACATAAAATATCATTTCTATATCATAGAGAGTAACGCTAAAAGGGAAATATTTACTAATTCAATCGTATTTTCTTTCAGATTCAATATTGAGATATAATTCGTTCTTTTTGCAGGTTACTGAACAATAGTGTTCAAGAAGGTTGACAAATTTCCAAGTACGATTCCAAATTAGGAGATAATGCTTCTCAAGCTGCAGATGACGTCAACAGAGCATTCAGGGTGAACACTACTACACTGCGAACAGTTCTGCGTTGGTTCGGCAGGTTTATGTCTAGAAATATAGATACCAATAGTAAACCTCAAGGGAGGCTCAAGCCTCAACCTTGATGATGAAGAATAATCGATAGCAGGGGCCAACGTACCACGAACAACGGTTTTAGCACTTTTTGAGGGATGCAGCAGTGACCATATAACGTTATCTGCAGGAGATAGGAAAGGTGAAAATTTGGGAAAATGGGTTCCGCGAGAACTGGATGAAATGTTCCACGACAGTTTCTGGCCTCACACCTCTCAGCCGACTGTGTTCAAGCTTCGAGAAGTGGAATATGAAGTCTTGTAGCGTCCTCCATATTCACCAGACAACTCCTTTTACAGAACAGATTATCATCTTTTCAAGCATTTTCAACATCATATACTCCCTAAATGGTTCAATAATAGGTAAGCGATAATCTGTGCTTTTACTGCATTCGTGACGACTGAACCTAAAGATTTTTTTTCATCGAGATGGCAAATTAAATAATTCTCATACCATTAGAACAATGCGATAAGTCTTTCACTCACATCACCCTTCTGTGACAGGATGAAAAGATTCGCATTCAATGTGTGGTCAGATAAATTCCTAAAGAAAAAAATGTCCGATCAAATCATTTTGCTCTTTGAATCTTCATTGCATCATTAGCAATTTTTTTTTATTCTCTGAATAATTTCAAGCGGCCATAAAGTCAGGGTACACTTCTGCATTGTAATTATGAAACCCTCTTCTAAAACATTACGTCATCATCAAGATTCGCCAGACATTTCTATCATGGGCGTTGCAGAGCCAATACTTTTTGAACTTGTCTACTTCGTCTCGCTACTTCATATTTGGCTGGCCGTATTTCTGTACCTGATTTCTGGGGATTCACGTTTTGAGTCGTGGTGTCCAGCAGATGTCTGACATTCTTGCAATATGACCAGCCCATGGCCATTTGCGTTTTTTAATGGATTCCCCGAAATCTCTGACTCCTGTTTTTTCTCTAATATACAGTACTATCTTGTGATCTCTCCATGTGATGTTGTGCATGGTTCTCTCGACTATGTGTTGTATGGTTCTCAGCTTGTAACGGGAGGAAACGATTCGATTTAGTTTTATTCTCGAAGTTGGAGCACGACGAAGATGAAGGACCAAAAAGATTCCCTCCAACATTTCCCAAACATCCATTTCGAACATATTGGGGGCCAATAGACCAACTGATCGACCCTCTTATAGAGATACGTGTGGACCCATCTAAAAAGGTCATTGTTTCAAATGCGTCATATCTTAATTAAATCTTTACCTTTTTGTTGTTGATATCACTCTTTATCATACTATAGAAAAAACGAAATTTCATATGAAACAACCAAATATTAATGTTTCACAAGACTATTATGCTAACCCCCGGGGCCGGTCCAGGCGTTAGTACAAGGGGGTGACTCTCTCGTGTCTGAGTCAGTAGAACTTTTCAAATTGAAATGAAAAAATCGGGAAAGGAATTAATTAAAAAGAATAAAAAGTCAAAATAAGCAAAATCCTTTTTGTGAATTTGGATTTTACAGGGGTATCTGATAGTCGAATACTTCCTATTGTCGTTAAACTGAGAGAAACTATTGTGAAAGGAAATTCTTATGACTAACAACGAGCTCAAAAGGCATCGAAGCTTGGGCTGGCCCTGCTAACCACAAGCAGTTCTTGGGAAGAAAAAAAAAACTATATATTAAACTGACAAGACTTGTAACCAATCTTTGTTGTTTGCGCAACATGCCTTTTGTTCAATAAAAATGACATTTAAGTTTCTACCTTTTAAAGCAGGGTTGCCAAATTAGCCATTATTCAGCTAGATATGGCTGATATTTTTCCTAATTTGGTCGAAAAAAAATATGCCGGAGCAAGAGATCCGGCCATTTAAAATAATTAATTTTAATAAAAGTAAGTATACAATTTTCTTTATTTGTTTCTCTTCGGTCGTAATGAATGGTTATTTCATTATTTTTAATTATTACTATGACTGGTTTCAAAACTGAGGCCCGTGGACCCTTGAAGGCCTGGTAAATAATCTTTTGGGTATGTGCAGCAATATACCCTTTAAACCTGAAACTGTAAATCTTGTGACGGAAAAACAAAATTATCCATCGACCAACTATCGAAAACATGATTATTGATACATTACAATTCCACAAACGTAATCCATTAAGAATAAAGATGTAGAGGTTAAAATTTGTTTATTGTTGCTATTCATTGATTATAGTCAGAAAATGCTAAAAATCGTGGCCCACGAGAATATTTTCTTTATAGAAGGGGTATTTGAATTTTCAAAGTTTCATGCTAACAGTTTTAGCGATAAACTTTGCAGGAAATGGAAATCCTGCTGTTTTGCCCTTTTTAAAGACAGTCAATAAAATAAATAACAATCGTACTTGTCAATTCTGTTTTGAAGTCTGTTTTGCCCAGATCTTTTGTTAGTAAAATATTTCGGTTGAAAATAATACAAAAGGTTTGAGACGGTTTTATTGCTTCCACGAGAGAGTTTACGAATTCATTCGTGCAAGATATCTCTTTTCCAAAGCCTAACATTACTTTCCCGGACAAAGTAATTAAAAAATCTTTGCAACGACACATGATGCAAGCTAAAGGAAGAAAAAAAAAGGTTTAGCATAGTCTGAAACAAGGTCACAATCAATATTAGAAACCTTCAACTGAAACAGTCAACAACACGTTTTTGGTCCAGCTTGCTGGCTGGTTGGCTGGCTGGCTGGCTGGCTGGCGGGCTGGTGGGCAGGCTATTTATCAGTTGTTCAGACCGCAAAAGGGAGCTCGTTGGTTGAATATTGGACCATTTACTTCTTATTATGTCAAGGAAAAACAGTTTTTTTCCTCTTCAAAATTACCCCTCTAAATACTTTATTAGTGGTGGTTCAGTTTACAAAATAAATTCATGCTAAATACAGAGAATTGAGAGTCATATGAAACAAAAATCTTAACAATTACATCCAGGTCTTTTGTCTTTTTCACTTGTTTTAACATAGACTGGCATGACTTCATAATATTCGAGCACTCACGGTAGAACTCCCTATCGTAGAAAACAGACATCAATACAATCTAAAAAATCCTTGCAATGAAACTCAGGTTTTTTAATAATGTGATCCAGTAATAGATACCCACCAGCTTTAACATAGTTTGGTACAAGGACACAATAGTGGCGCACTCGGTAAGGGTAGACCTTATTGCCACAGAAAATTAATCGCTACTCAATTTAAATCATTCCTAGTTGCCATAATCAGGGTTTTCAATAATTCGATTCAGAGATACATTTTCACTCACCGAGCCACAGGTAGATACTAGTTCTTTCATAGAATGATACAAAGTTATAACAGAGGGGCACCGTTGAGAATCACAGTTACTTCAATATTAATGGTCTATGACGTGGGGGGCGAACAATTTTTGAGGTACGCTCGATTAGAAGTGTCTTTATGTTTTTGGGGTCAGAGTGAATAAGAAACGAAACTGCTTTTTTTAGTCAGTCAATAGAAATAGTCATGTGATCAACGTCTTTTGGTAGTATGCTTTGTTGGGATGACTAATTCAAAAATGGATAAAGGTATGATCGATGAAAGAGTTATTTCTTTCGCCTTTTGTTGGGCAGTGATTATTAAAAGATCTGGATATTCAAGAAATGAGAGTGAATGCTGCCCGACACAAATGTAGCAAAATACGTGTTCGCTCATCGAATAAAGGAAGAGGGAACCATTAGTTTTCGCAGGAGTTGGTTGTGAGGTAGATCAGCCAATTGCAGGGTGTCTCTCACAAAGAGTTCTGACTCGCCTAGCCATCCAGAGAAGAGCTAATCAACGCTTCTCACTGATTGGTTCTTCAAATTTCGGCACCATGGTGGTAATAGCAGTTGTATTGTTGAAGCTGAGTAAAGACACTGGTAGCCTCCGAATCTCTCCTCCACTAACATCCGGTTGATGAAGGTATAGGGAATTAGATGAAGTGGCTAGCGAGTTAGAGTCCACGTGGGATGGAAGACTGAACGACCAACGATGAACGATTGTAAAGTTTTGGATACATGATGCAAATCCCTCAAGTTTGTTGTGGAAGTTCTCCTTTCAACGTTTTTCTTTGAATTCTATTTCAATTTCAACTCCTCATTTTCCCACTGAAATCTCTCTATTCGCGTGCTGTTTTCATTCTTTGTTTTTCGGAAGCTCTTCTTGTGACTTCAACAAGTTGTTTAATTCACAATGACTTTTCTTCGGACCTGCACGTGTGTCAAGATGCAAATAGCTTTTCCTTGAATTCTTGTTTCACGTGCAAATTCGTTTCTTCCATGCAGTCATAAAACCCCCCAAATATCAGTTTAGCGTAAATTTACAAAGTGTACCCCATGTTTAAAGCCTATTTCTGGGTGGACCTTTAAAAAAAAAACGAAAAAAAAAAAAAGAAACGGAAAAAAGCAAAAAACATTTTCTACACATAATAAGGAGTAGATGTTTAGAATATCTACTTCTTTACTTTCATTGGTACAGCCTGTATGTGTGATACATACATATATAGCCAGCCAGCCACACCAACTGGGAAACTGAAGAAAATTATGTTGACAGTTTTGTTGACAGTTTTGTTGACAATTTTGGCTGATTTTTTCTAGCAAAGATCATATGAAGCTATGGAAACAGTTTATTTTTTAATCACTTGGATGTTTTTTTTTCATTGAAGGGATGTCCTATCACCCAATGACAACCATCCAATTTTTCTTGAGGGACAAAATATTATTTAAGTGTGTTTCATTTTTGTGTATATCAATAGAACTGAAGGAATACGAAATTTCAAAACATCTTAGTTATTGAACATCGATTTGTTTGAAGCCACAGCAAAAATCACGGCTTTTCCTTCATTTTTAATTCTGGTTTTTATTGTTTGCTAACCAAAGACGGAAAAGGAAAACAAAGAATTTGGGGTACACATACAATAATGGGGGGCAACAATTAAAGCAAAATAGTTATTCCCCTTTTTAAATCAAGGGGAATGTCTTTTTTTTCTCGATCGTTTGACCCCACTATTGCATGCACACCGGTGGATATTTTCGTGGCTAATAAGATAATAGAAAAAATCGAACTAACTAACCTCTATTCTACGGCAGGTGTCCTTAGATATTTATTGAACCTAGCAAAAAACCACCATACTGACAGATTTGAGCTTACTACACTGGCAATGGTTCATGAGTCGAATTCGGTAACCATAGTCCTCTTACTAGCGGCATTTGTTCCAAAATAAGTCTGCATCAAAAAAAAAAAAAAAAATAGTTTGCTTCCGGAGGCGGATCAGAAGAATCTTATCTTTTTCATAGAGAGTCAGCCATTCTTAATAAAAATAAAACAATCATTCAGTTCAATCACATACTTCATTTCTGGCTCTTCGAAAACTGTCAAATCTAAAAAGAAATAATACTAGCAGGAAAATCATAGGAAGTCAGATATTGTTATATAAAAAAAATCAAAAATTATTCAGTTCACATGCTGACGTTTTTTCCTGCTCATCGAAAACTGCCAATTCTAATGAGAAATAACACTCTTACGAAATGCTGAGAACCGCAAGGTACAATATGGCGACTTAAGTATACTGCTATAGTCTTCAAAGCCTTCTGTATCAGGGGAATAAGTCAGGTGGATTGGAAGATTATCTCAAACTGGTCGAAATTCCCATTTGTGTGGTTATAGTTGAAAACGTTTCAAGTTTTTTGCTTCACAATGCCACAGGGTTTTTTCCTGATTAAAGTGTTCGTATCTTAAAGTAGATGCTTTTAGCTACACAATGAAAGAGAAAATAATGGAATATGAGTCCAATATGGCATTTAAAAAGATAACAAACTTCGGATGCATTTTCTCCTCTTTCGTATTGTACTTGCTGATGTACCTGTCTACGCCAGGTAAAATATTTAAGGCCGAGAGAACAAGACAATTAAAGTTTTCAGACAAATAAAATGGTCTCCCTCAACTCAGGGCAGTAGCCAGAGATTTGGGGAGCACAGAAAGCTTGGCTCTTTTAGGCCCCCCTCCAGCATTTAGTGAAAGTATCTATTGTATAATATCAGTTGAGATGCAGTAGGCGAACTACAGGTTACCGGGGGACGTTTTAAAATAACCTCCTTCTATTAAACCCCCGTCTTTAGGGGAAAAAAGCTTGACATCACTTCTGGTCTCTTACAGGGGGGGGGGTCTCCCTTCATTTTTTACCCCTTAATTCGGCGGGAAGTCTCTCTAATTACTCCTGACCCCTTGGAGAGATGAAAAACTATCTTTTTACTTTTTCCTACACTTTTTAACTTTTAAAGGAGGAAAAGGTCTTTAGGCAGCTTGAAAAGAGAAAATCTCCGCTCACTTTTGACCTTTGATGTAGGGTGTTGACTCCTTGAAAGTCATACATAGGCATATAAAATAAGAAGGTATCAATATTAGACGGAAAGTAAGGTCCCACTTCGACATTACAGTTATATCGTAAATAGAACTCTACCTCTAGAAACCTTGACATTTTTATATACAGATTGCTGAAATACCTGTCTATCTCAGGTAAAATATTTCAGGTGTAAATAAAGGTACTAAAACTATCAGAAAAGTTTTTAAAAAAAAACAAACTTTTACTTTTGACCCCTTATCGAGGGAAAATGCTCCCCTTCACTTCTAATCCCTAAAAGAGGGAAATAAAGTTGAGCTTTTTTCTGAGACCTTGAACGCAAGAAAAAGTCTATTTTCAGTTCTGACACCTGAAAGGAGAAAGAGTCTCCTTTCACTTTTTACCCTGTTATAACACTGAACCCTAAACGGGAGGAAAAGTCTCCCTTCACTCTTGACCCCTTAAAGGGGGTAAAGTCTCCAATTCTCTTTTGACTTCTTAAGTCTCCTTGCATTTTTGACTCTATTTTGACACCTTGAAAGAGCAAAATGTTACTGTCTAAAACCCTGGGGATATTTTTTCCCAAAACTTTCTCTACGCCCTTTAAGTATACATGGCAAATTTAGTTAAGTTGCACCTATGTTTGGGGTTTTTATATATGTTGACAGACAATCAAGCACCTCTTACACACACACACACACACACACACATATGTATATGTATATAATTATAAATTTCGTTGTATTATATTGGAATTCTTATTTGAAATGATCCCTCGTCATTACTCAGTTAATACATCACTTGGCCTTGACAACGTAGATATCATTAATAATTGAAGAAAATGGGACAACTGCAGGAATCGAACCTGCGATCGATAGGGTAGCCGCTTCAATGTAGCATTGCTCTCACCATTTAGCTGAACAGCCACCGGTAATACAGGTTCGATTTCGTCAGCAGCCCCAATTTCATTAATTGTTTATTCTATTTACGTTGTCTTGGCCAAGCCAAGATAGCCAATATAAATGTGATTTTTTTATTCTATATTACACTCCCAACTTATCGAAAAAAAATCTATCTCAATTGGCAACCCTATGTTGGTAGTGATAAAGGAATAAATTACTTCTTTAAAACTCGAAAATAAAAATCTGAATATCGTTAACACTGAACTCGTAAAATCAGGAAAACAAAAAAAAAACGAACATCATAATTGACGACCCTGGTCACGTGACGGTTTCTATTGATCGACTGACCAGACTTGGAATACAGAATTGTAATACCCCCCTCCCCTATCTTCTGCTTTTCTAATGAAATGACCCAAGAACTTAAGCTTTCTTTCATTTCATGTTCGGACAAGGAATTAAACAAGGAAATAAAAGGTGTGAGCATTATTATAGAAAATGCGATTGAATGGCCGCGCATGATAAGTGCCGAACGAACCATTTTCTGAAAAGTTGATATTTTGATTATTTTTAAAACTACAATGCTCACTGTTTTAATTTTGCTGCTTGGACACTGTATTCTGATTAATAGAATTTTCGTGATTCAAAATGAAAACAAAACGATCATTTTAGCTCTAAACGTGACGAAAATCCCAACTTTTAAAAAATGGTCCGTCAGGCACTTATCATAGGAAACCACTCGTATGTTCCGTTCACTTGCAGGTAACAACCTCTGCACTCTCCCCCCCCCCAGTACTTTATTTCTCTCCCGTAGGTAAATGTTACACCGTTCCTTTGTTTATTCATGTATTCAATATCACTCAACCCAATTTAGCTCTTTGGTTGGTAGAGGTGGATATTTGGTACTTGATACTGCCCATGGCTTCGGTGGTATGCTATCTAGAAAACGCCTAGCTGTTTGACGAACTTGCGACAAAAACGTCTTACGGATAAAATAAATACAATAATTCTCGTGAGATCACCAAAGTTAAGCAAAGTCAAACCTGATCATTAACGTAGACGGGTGACCGTTTTGTTGTATCAGTCGCAGTGAGCGAAAATCTTGAAGTGAGAGATTCCAATATGGATGCTTGTAACCTCTGAATCTATTTTACATACGGCAAACCGTGACAAGGTGAAACTCGTGATACGGGAAGGCTGGGAAGGGACAATTGATGCCGTAGCCAGCGCACGGGCACTAACGAGCTCGCTAGCTAGCAACAACAACAAAAACAAACAAAAAACAGTTTCGTTCATTCTTCACATTGAGAAAAAAGAAAAAAGTTTGTTTTGCTTTGTGACTTGTGTTGTTTAGAATCTTAGCATCTTTTATCCAGTGCTTTCTTTTGCTAAACGAAGATATTTGATACTCAGCTAAAGAGAAGAACAAAGCGCTAAAAGAAAGGTGGAAAGAGAAATGAATAGACACACAAAAAAAGAAACAAGAGAAAGAATGAAAGAAAAGAAAAAAGGAAGGAGGCCGAAAGGGAAGAAGGAAGACAAAAGAATGGAAGAAAAGAAAGAAAATGAACTAATCAAGTAAGAACGTTGAAAAGTGAGAAAGAGAGGAAGGCAAGGAAGGAAGGGTGGAGGAATGAAAAAAAAAATTAATTAATCAAGGTAGAAACAATGTTGAAAAGGAGAAAGGAAGAAAAAAAAGAAAATGAATGAAATAATGAATTTTGAAAAAAGAGAGAAAAATGAATAAAGCAATTAGATAATCAAGAAAAGAAAGAAAGAAAACCAAAAAGAAAATGATTGAATTAATTGATTAATTAAGAAGGAATTTGAAATAGAAAATAGGAAAAAAAGAAAAAGAAAAAAAAGAAAAGAAATAAATCAAGAAATAAAGAAGGCATGGAAGAAAAGAAAAAGACTAGGAATCCAAGGGAAATCATGAATCAACACCACCCATATATACTGTGTGGATGTGGGTGATCAAGTTACTTATCTTGCCTTTTGTTGGACTGTGATCACTAAAAAAGTCTGAATCTCCAAAAAACAAGTGGGCACAAACTAGTGGCCAATTTAGAAAAAACTTACATTGCATATTGAAGCCCTACTAAAACCTATTTTGGAGAGAAAAATCACAAGAAACAAAAAACAAAAACGAAAAAAAAAACATTTTCCCTACTCATTGAGAGGAGTTCGTGTGCAAAATTTCAAGTTTTTACTATGCAGGGTTAAGGCTGGGCAAAGTATGGGTAGACAGATAAATGGATACATATGAATGTCAGAACACATAAATAGCCTTAAGCCAGCAACAGCGATTAAACTGGTTTGTTGTGTATAGCGGCGATTAAAAAAGGCAATTTAATTAATTAATGAAAAGGGAAGAAAGAGAGGTAAAAAAACTGTAGACATAATATTAAAAATGAAGAAAAGTAAGCACAAAAATGAAAGAGAGGGGAGAGAAGGAAAAAAAAGAAAATCAAACAAAGAGATACGAAGAAAGAGAGAAGACAAAAAGAAAACAAGAAAAGGAGAGAAAAGAAAGAAGAAGAAAGAAAGAAAACAAAAGAGAGAAAAGAAATAATGATACAGGAAAATTGAAAAGAAAGAAAGAAAGAAAGAAAGAAAGAAAGATGGAAGTAGTAGAATGAATGAAAGACAAGCAAAAAGAAAGAACGAAAGAAAGAACGAAGGAAAGAAAGCGAAGAGAAAAGAAATGGAAAGAACAGCAAAAATGAGAGATAGAAAAGAAAGAAAGAAAGAATGACAGAAAGAAGCAAAGAAAGTCTCTTGTTGCCCTTTTATCTCATAGTCTTTTTAGTTGGCCCATGAGTCTTATTCTCAACAGATGATATGAGCCGTTAATTTAACCTGAACGGGTTGGTAAAAATGTAAATGCGTGATATCTTAGTAAACTAGCAAATATGTACCTTTGTATGAGAGAATCTTAAACGTAGCAGTTGTTCGATAGTAGTTGTTGAGCGGTCGCACTGACTCCCTGATTCCAACGGATCAAATTGCACTTGTGACAGCCAAGATGTATCTTGATGTAACGCATTTTCTATATTTGTAATTCCATTGTGCCACAGTTACCATGTGGCGTTTCTATTTCTGAGAGGCCCGGGCTGGTGTATCGCCAAGATTCTTTGTCGGTGTTCTGATGCTAAAAATGCGCTGGGTGAGAATTTAGTGAAAAAAAAAAAAAAGTTCTTACAGTGACAGGAGGTGTATGTGTGTGTGTTCTTACAGTGTACGAGTGTGTGTATGTGTGTGTGTGTTTGTCGAACAGAGAATGGACTCGGCGAGGCGAGTTCAAACTCCGACTAGGACAATTAGAATTCACTTTGCTCTAATGACCCTGGGGAAAAAGCACGGCCGCCCCCGCTGAGCTATGGGTCAATTAGCGCGAGGAGAGAGACCACTTTCGCTCTAGTTAAGACGGTTCGTGTTCATGTCGTACGATTGTCCTTTTGGAACGGCATTAATCCATCCATCCATCTATCTATCTATCTATCTCTCCTCCTTGCTATGGGTGGAATAGCACAAATTGAAATGACGTCACTTCGAGTGGTAGTTGCTTTTGAGCCTGTCACATATAGAACGGGTTGTGTAAGTAGCAATTTGATATGTGGAGCCCGTGCAGGTACGGTTAGAGCTATAGCCAGTGTGAGGGCAAAATGCATGAATGATATTGACAGAAATTTGTAAAAACGCAATTGACACCGCCATTCAACAATTTTCCTCGTATGTCTGTCTTTGTTATAAGCGGCAGTTTTACGACTGTTTTGTCTAGATCGCCCGGTGTTTGTACTTGTTCTTATCGGAAATACCAGATACCTGGCATTAGAAACCGTCAAGAAAAACTGACAACAAGGGTTTCTTCAGTTTTTAAGTTAGTTTGGTGAACTGGCTAGCTGGCTGGTTGATTGTCTGTGTATGTATCACGCGCACAGGCCACACCGATGGGATTAGAGGTTCGAAAATCTAAACGTTGAAAAAACGTTTCATTTACCACAACCCGAAAAAAAAAAAAGAAAGATTTCTAGTGGGTGGCTCAATTTGCAATATAAATTCATGGTAAATCTGTTCTTAGTTTGTATCCGATAGTTTTCACGCTTGGTTTTTAGAAATTCAAATTTTGTTTTTAGTGAACATTGCCCAACATGAAGCGATAGAAGTAACTTATTCATTGATCGTCCCTCGTTCCGATTTTTTAATTGATCACCCTAACATACCATGCTGCCAAAAAGACTTTGGTTGAGTGACAGTTTCTATAGAGTAACTAACCATACCTGTTTTTTATATCTTGGAAGTAGATTTTATGGTCTTTTAACAAGCTGCTATAAAGAAAATCTCTTTTTGTTGGAGATATATGGTTCATGTACGAAAAGTTATGATTTATATCGACACTGGATGTCATAACATTGGGGTTCTTGCATTTTTCGGGAAGAGAAGTCGTTATAAATTTGAGAACCTGAGGACGGGAGGCACAGCTCCTTGAAAGGCTCATCCAACATTCAGTGAGATTTGATGAAGTAAAATTTGCAATAACTAGTCATGCACCCTCACTTAATTGGTGAAAAAACCCAAAGGCTGAAATGATTTTTTACGCAATTCCTCTTAATAAAAAAAAAATATTTGTTATTGCATAATGTCAGTAGAAATGCAATTGGCGAAGTACTATTCATAAAGCTTTTGGTTTCCTCCGTTGAGGGCTTGCTTTTTTGAAAAAAAGAATAGCCCCCTTCGTCCATCCTCAGCAACGTTTCTCGGTGGTTAAGTAACTTGACTGAAAATGCAAAGACGTTCAGATCTAAAGCACTCTCTTCTGTAAACCCCGGGCAATAAAATGAGCCAAGCTTTTTTAAATCATTTCTCTCCATTCGATAAATTATTCTAAAAACCAACGATGAAATATTCGACAATGTTGCACAACAATGCACACAGTGTTTGTGTGAAGAGTACGATTTAGTTCGGGATAGTTTTTCCTTTGTTTTTCTTCAGGGAATTGAGCCATTTTGTGAAGCTGTACGATAGTTGTTCACAGAGTATTGATCAAATGTTCAATTCAACTCTGGCTGCTTCCCACAGCTTGTCTGTGTTCCCGAATTTTTTTATCCAACCAGCTTCATCATCATCATCATCATCATCATCATCATCATCATCCTTTCAACGTACGTCGTTGGACATAGACCTTTCCCAGGATTTGCCACATTTCTCTATCATGGGCGTCGCGGAGCCAGTACTTCAATATGTTCTCTATGGTGTTATTAGATCTTTCCTATAATGGAAAGTGCTTGACTCATTTCTTTCCCCAGGACTGTACATCTATAACAGGGTAGGCTAAAGTTGCTTAACAAAAAGCCCCAAATACCGTAAACTACAGATGCTTGAGAGTCGCTAGGCATGAACAAAATTTACACACACGTTTTTGTTGTTATAAACACCTTTTGCTGTAAAGACTTTCGATATATGTTGAGAAATACCCGTAATATTTATTCATGTATGTACTTCTTTGGAATGTTAATTCGTATTAGTCTCAGTAATCACAAAGTACATATAACATATGTTTTCAAGATCTTCAGCAATGATTTCTTCGACTATATTGAGCGTATTAAAAACGCTGATGAACATCGTGGACATCTAAGAAAAATACGCGAATTTACATTTCAGTGGCATGAAATTAGATTACCAACAATAACATTGAAAGGGAAGAAAACTGAGATAGTTTTAATAAAATTCGTTTCTTTCAGTGAATATCCAGTCAAAACATGGAGGAATATTTGTAAAAGGAAAGACAAACCGATAAAATTATAGATATTCCAATCTGATACCATTTAGCAAAATTACAGTTTAATCATAATATTTTTTATGACAGAAAAGTTGATGCTACAATTACCAGGCTATTAAAGCTGCTATTTATTGCTAGGGGAGGTCTTGTGGGTCTCTATCTTGGCTGTGAGCCGCTGAATATCCGGCTGCTATGTTATCAAGGCTGTATGAATTAGCGCCGTCGATCCCATTAATCCTAAAAGGAAGAGTATACAACCGATGCATTCTCCCGATGGTCAACAACGGAGCTGAAACATAAAACCCAAACCAGAGATAGACTCATATACTGAGAAGCACGCAACGCGTGCATGAGAGAATTATGCTCAATATCACCTGGAGAGATCACAAAACAACACAGTATAATAAGGAAGAAAACAGGAGTCCAGGACATCATGAAATCTATTAGAAAATTTAAATGGCAATGGACAGGCCATGTTGCAAGAATGAAAGACAACCGATGGACATTATGACCCACAACATGGATCCGACGACATCACATGCGAAAACGAGGCCAACAAAATACAAGATCCAGAGATGAAATGGACAAATTTAGAAAATACTGGCTCCTTGACGCCCACGATAGGGAAGTGTGGTGAACCCTGGGGAAGGTCTATGTCCAACAGCGGACGTTAAAAGACTGATGATGATGATGACGATGATGGTGATGATGGTGATTTGTAAGGATTGTACGATGCTCTGATTTCACAAACTCCATTACAGAGCTGTTATTCACAGCAGTGTGTTCCGATGAAGATTGAGATGAGTCAGACAATGGTTTTCTTTGCTTCAGAATATTTCATTTCTGTAACTTGATTCCAGAACACAATAGTAGATTGGAATTTATAGATCATCTTAAGAACCATACACTCCTGTAATTCCATAATTTCCATTTGGACAGCAGATTCTTCTATAACTATTGGTTCGGGAATTGGGCACCCGCCATTGGCCTCATCAACTGTGAATGGACTAATGAGAAAGGGGAAGCAGGTCTTCAGCTTTTGTTCGCTATCAAAGCTGAGAAATTATCAGGCTGTCATTGTTGTCTATCTTTGCATTCTTCCAGTTTTTGGTCTCTGATCTCAATATAGGGAAATATATTCACTCCCCTACACTGAAAAAAACCTGTATCGTGTTAAAACTTGCAAAAAATACTCCAATTTATTACAAGTGAATTCATTAGTTTATCTCAAAATAATATTCATCATACCTAATCGTAAATTTACTTCAGGATATATACTAATAAATTTAGGTTAAAAGATTTTTTTTATTCGAGAAAATCATTTTTTTCATGTTGGTCCAAAGAAAAAAGTGTTTTCAATGTACTTAGATCAAAAGAGTGACAGAAGTTTTTTTGTCAATAAGTCTTTTTCTTATTTCATTCTGAAAGCTGAAAATTGTCTGTGTAAGATCAGTAACAATCTTATTCTTACCCTGGAATGCCAAATTAAAAGTTTGTTCCATAAGAAGCATTGTATCTTGCATCCATTCACCATTTTCCAATTGAGGATAGGATCTTTTCTTATATGTATATAGAAAATTGTCTGAGTAAGAGCAGAAACAACCTTATTCCTACCCTTGGATGCCAAGTTTAAAGTTAAGAAACATCATATCTTGCATCCATTCACCATTTTCCAGTCGAGGATCGGATCTTTCCTTCTCTTTAATAAAAGTAACAATAGGCTCAAACATATCAACAAACCTACTCAAGGCGTTGCTTGTTGACAACCATTAATACAATAGAAAGAGACATTTCTTGGTTTATCTTTAGGATCCAGTTCTTTATCAAAGTCTTTGAACTGTCGTAAGGTCTTCCCGTGTGAGCGAATGAAATTAACAATTACAAGGACAGATTTCATAACAGCTTCATACTTGAAGAATGTGGTTACCAGTCGTTCACGATATATAGTGCAATGAACAGGGATAAACTCTGGAGAGCAGGGATCATTTTTCATGTGCATTTTACCCCTACATTTGCAGGTGCTCCATCTGTTGTAGCATTGACGAGTTTATTCAGTGGAATATTTATGAAGGTTCTGTCAAGTACATTTTTAATGTCAACACCACGAGTTGTTTCTTTGAATACCACCAAGTCTATCGTCTCTTCTTTCACAGTTACGTCAGAGGAAACGACAAACACATACCGCTAGTTGGGGGTTGTCTTGTATGTCTGTTGATTCGTGAAGAGCTAAGCTAAGGGAATTCTTTTGATCATTTAGCATTTTGCCTGCAATATCAGCACAGGTCTGGGTGATACGCCTATCTGTAGTGTGGCACGAAACTAGTGTATGTGCTATCAATTGCCGAAGTCTGGTGTTATTCGAATATAATACCGCAACAGCTTCAGCTGTATTTCTCTTGATAAATTTGCCATCATTATATGGGCGTTGAGCACAAGTAATATTCCATGACAAAACAATACAAGCTTCAGTCATTGTATTGGCTTTCATACTGAACATTGCCAACATTGTCTGCTGGCTCTTTAGTGATGATTTCAACACAGTTGACTTATTTTTGTCGCAATGATAATTCAGGTGGATCATCAGACGGAAAACTTTTGCGATGTTTCATAGTGACGTTTCAAGTTACTTATGGGATTTTGCTTCATGAGGCGCGGTACTGTTCTGTGAGGTCATAGTCCCAGGGTCTCAGGATTCGTGCTGAAAGCCAAAGACCGGAGTTCTTATGTCTACTCACAAGTTCGTGTGTGCGGTATCTCCACGTTAAACCGACCTTGTGTCATATCCTTTCCTCGTGGGGGTTAAGGTAAATAGTGGCTTTGTAATGACCGAGTGACTAATCGTAGATAAGACAAAAAGGTTTACCTCCTTTAACGGGGAAATCTCCTTCCCATTCTGGCTTCAAATTTCTATATCCATCTTCATATTTTCGTTAATCATAATTTGATGACGTCATCTTTCTTCACAAACTTTTCACAAACTTGTAAACAACTTGAATCCGATGTGTACCAACTAGGTCTGCACAGTTCAACTTCTATTATACGCTGAGTTAATGCACTGTAGAAAGTGTTACATAGTAAAACTAACAAGTAAAAGTTTGAATAATTACACTAATTGTTTACACGTAAATTTACTAGTTTATCTCAAAGAAATGTTCATCATATTTAATCATATATTCACTTCGAGACAAACTAATAATGACAATTTTTCTTCAAAAACTAAACTTTTCATAGTTAGTTCAAGCAAACATTTATTAATGTGTACATGACGTGAGTGAGGTCAGGACAAAACTCATTGGGTTGCATCGAAAAAAAAGTGTTTGTTCAAACAAACTCGAAAAATGACTTTGTTGAAAAACATTTTCTAGCTTCAATACATTGGTTTGTCTCGTAGTAGATTTCTAATTGAATATGATGAACCTTACTTTGAGATAAAACAATAGATTTACGTGTAACAAATTCGGGCAATTTTAAAGTTTTACTAGGTAACACTTTTTTCGTGCAAGTGTGACAACTCCCATTCCCCCTGTTGTACCCAAATCTTTAATACCTGATCCATGACTTCAGTCATGTGATATTCCTCTGTAACCCTTTGCTGACCTGATATTTTTCAATGATTTTGCCTCCCTACATTCTCCACCTCAACACTGAAGAACGAGGATTCTCACGAATCAAGAATTTAGACTATGATATAAATACTGAAATATTAAAAAAACTCCCTCTGTTTATCTCTCACTATGTATATATATATCATGAATTGCGATATATTATATTAAAGTTCTGTTTGAAATGAATCTCCCGTTGCTACACGGTGAATGTATCATTTGGCCTAGGTAATAATGGGAGATTCATTTCAAACAGTTTCAATGTAATATAACACAATTTATAATCCAATATATATATATATATATATATATATATATATATATATATATATATATATATAGAGAGAGAGAGAGAGAGAGAGAGAGAGAGAGAGAAAGAGAGAGAAGGGGGAGAGTTTCAATATAGTAATAAAATAATAATGATAATAATGATGATGACAATAATAATAATAATAATAATAATAATAATAATAATAATATAATGATATAACGCAATTTGTAATCATTCTGTCCATTCATATATCCATTTCTTAACAATAATAATATAATATATATATATATATATATATATATTCACACACACACACACACAAACACACACACACACACACACACACACATATATATATATATATATATATATATATATATATATATATATATCAGTCTCAGTATTGAAAAGTTCAATGCAGTATCCAACAATCTTTTCCAGCCTGTTAATATCTATCTAGCAATCTATTCAGTCTAGTCTTTCGTTATCTATCTATCTCGATTACAGACCATTTCCATCTTTGTATTTATTTTCAGATCGATATCACCGTGGTTAATGCTTCTTAAATACCTCTTGTTCACCGACAAACGAAATTAAGAAAAGCAACTTCATTCCCTAATACTTGTGTACAACACCATCATTCTCTCTAAAAGCTAATTGTTTTGGGGTCTGCCAAGAAAAACATTGAAACCTTCTGCTCTGTCAACAAAGGTAATTTATGTTGGGAGGAGAAAGAAATCGTCTGAAAATGTTGGCTCAGAGACGAAGAGCTTGACACTTACTCAAAGTTCAAATCAAATCAACGTATGATTTATATTTTGTTGACTCTGCAGGTCGGATCAAGTATACATGAGAGGACGGTGTGTCAGATAAAAGCCACGAAAAAAAGCTTGAAATATGGGAATTATCCATTCAAATGGTTATATTTTGCCTCAAATCAATGAATAACGTGTTAGAAAATCATTGTGCTTGATCGAAGATACTAGTCAATGAATAAGAACTCAATTTACTTGCTATTTATTACAATCAAGGTATCATTCGAATTTATTAAGAAAGCAAAGAATTTTTAAAGCATAAAATGTAAGTATAGTATCTCAATATTTCTTGTAAACTGGTCGAAATCCTTTGGTCTGGCCTGCAGGCCGTAGGTTGCCGACGCCTGATATAGTAGATCGTTGGCGTACCATGCTTGACCATGAATGCCATTTTTCGTGTCAAAATGGTTATTGGGCAGTGTCCTCCTCCTCCTCAGTAGTATGCGACAGGTTGGACTTGGTTATAAGGTAGGGAAGTGGATTCATGCTTTTCTCAAGAGCATCCGTGCGGAATACGGATTACTTCGATTTACAGATTATCATTTTCCACGCTGTTAACCGTTAGGATAATTTTGCACATAATGACGCCTGGTCATTATATATACATATATATATATATATATATATATATATATATATATATATATATATATATATATATATATATATATATCACCTTGCCGATACGCTTAAAGCGTATAGTATAGAAAAGTAAATATGCAATGAATGCATAATACCAGCTATGAGTTACGAATGCAAAACATCAGAATTGACAAAACAAACTGGAAACCAACTCAGAATTGTTCAGAGAGCCATGGAAAGAGCAATGCTAGGGATAACTCTAAGAGATAGAAACAGATCAACATGCATCTGAAGGTAGACCAGCTTGACGGACATCATACAAATAATCAAGTGACGAAAGGTGGAAAATCAATGGGCAATGGATCGACCGATAGGCACTGCCCATGGACTAGTAAACGCATTAGGAAAAGACCAGACACAAGATGAGGGCTCAGTTTTGCTGTTAAAGCATGGCAAAAGTTAGTAGAATCACGGTCACCATGGAAGGAAATGAGAAAGGCGTTTGTCCAGAAGTGGACTTACAATGGTTTTTGCTACAGCTGACACACACACACACACACACACATATATATGTATTCACTGTGTGAAAGATCATTGTATTGACTGGATCCAGGGAAAGGGGAAAACATTTAGCTCCAGTCCATTCGTCAGACTGATAGGTAATTGGGCAAGAGATCGAACATAGAATGCCAAGTAACAAATTGTCTTAGTATATCAGTGGAATAGCCCTTTGAGGAATTACTATCCGCTTGAAAGCGGTTCCGTTTCAACTATGTATGTAAGGATATTTTATTTGATAATTTAGAGGGAAAAAATAAATAGATTGAAGCTTGATGGAATATGACGTAGAAAAATTAATTTTAAAGTTAACGGAAAAAAATGTCAAATTCTTCGGTTGAATAAGTTAGTAAACAATCAACTCGAAAGAGTTTTTCAGTGTGATTAGTATTCTTAAAGATGATATAAGTTGGTTTGCATGCAGTCTGAGGTTAAAAACGACACAACGGATTCAATATTCACATTGGTGAACACTCAATAGAAGAGATACGAACAACAAGTCATATCTGTTGTTATACTAACTGATCCCTCAACATTGGACACCTTTTGGAGTAAACTACATAAGTAAGCATTATTTCAAAAAGATTAAATGATGTGTAGTATGAAAGAACATTCATCTACATTAAATTGTTATAATGCTCTATATGAAATAACATGTATGCCATAAGCTATGTATTATAATAATAGCTGGAAGGGAGGTGAGTTTTGATCAACACTGCTTTGTTGCCATGTTAATATTACTGTTTTGTTTTTAAAATCCCCGAAACGGTTACATAGTTAAGAACTGATGATCCTAACAAGAGAAATTTGCACATTGAACATAATAACAAAGTATATTTACAATAGAGAAAACAGCACTGTAGAAAATTACATAAATTTGATTAACAGAGATTGGGAAATAAGTGACTGAAGTGACACAAAAATAATTGAAAAAGTTTTCTTTCTTAAATACACACACACACACACACACACACACACATATATATATATATATATATATATATATATATATATATATATATATATATATATATATATAAATATATGTATATAAAATGCAATCTTCAAAAATTAATTAAAACGCTGATTTAATGTAATTGCACGATATTTTAATTTGAATTTCCACGTCAAAATAGAGTTATCTAACTTTCTTCTTTGGTTATTTCTTTATGATACGAAATTGTCTTCCTCTTTAACTACCGGAACAGAATATTTTACCCATATCCCAATTATTACAAAAATATAAAATCTAATTTGATAATCAAATTAAACAATTAAACGAAATATTGATTACTATGAAAATAGATTTATTCCTAAATGCAAATCTTCATATTTTATAAGATAATCATTGTGTAAGATACAGTATATT
Organism: Thysanoteuthis rhombus; assembly: GCA_963457665.1. Lineage (NCBI taxonomy): Eukaryota > Metazoa > Mollusca > Cephalopoda > Oegopsida > Thysanoteuthidae > Thysanoteuthis > Thysanoteuthis major. The sequence continues at coordinate 4,970,792 of OY735231.1, forward strand.
CTCGTGTAAAATGATCCTCATTTTTGCCCCCCACCAAAAAACAACTTTGGTTTTTTCCATGTATCTCACGTAAAAGTCGACCGTAGCTCTTCACGAATAACTGATCAACATTTGTGAATCAAGGTATTATCCGAAACACAAATATTACGATGAGGAATTTCATTTTTCTACGCTAGTATTTTTCGACGAACACATCAAAACACGCCCTACTTAATACTTCACAGAGAAATCATGAATAAGGCGATATCGCCATTATAAATATCGGTTACATTCAATTTTGATCTGTATTATCTTGTAAACTATTGCTCCTGAATTCAGTGGTGATGTGTATCTCTGCTTATCGCCGTGTAAAGAGTCAAGAGTAGCAACGCAGCTAGGCAGAAAATCATTAAAATCGTATTATTACTGGGTCAGTATATCACATCATCATTTCTCATATAAGCTTGACCGATATTTATTTACCTATAGTTCACTATACTTATCATTGAATGGGTACTTACGGTAATTACGGCGCAATTCGCTAACTTTGACCATTGATAACTCAAGTCTGCCAACCGTTTGCAGACGTAAAAACTGCGATGGATAGCAACACAGCTAGGCTGAAATGTATTAACGATATATCATAAATATCAGTTTCTTATTGTTGAACTTTTTGAATAAAATACTACTGATGGTTTTTTTCATTAATTCTTTGTTCTTATTTCACGACGTAACAGGATTTTAATTTCTACCCGCCTTCATGCAGGATTCATACAGCTGTTGATGATTTCTCTCAGCTACAGGGATCAATGAGATTGTATGACAGTCAAATGTACGACAATTTTTTTATCATAGAAAATACCAGTTGCTTAAAATGTTAGCTTGAGCTTTCAAAAAAGAGAGATGTGAGAGGAAAAATGAAATGGGAGATTTTGGTAATCGAATTTTCATTCAGCTTCTTTGCTGAGAACAATTGGCTGAAAGAGCTTGTGTGAATATCTATAAAAGATATGCAGCCTTATTTATCTGTTTTATTTGGAAGAAGCATGATCATTATCAGTTTTATTTTGGTGCGTAGAACCATGGGTCTTATTCCTGTAATTCATTGTTTTTCTTTCTTATTCATTAAGTGACCAATTAGGCTTTTGCTTATTGATACGGTATTTTGAATTGCAGTGTCAATTTTAGCTCCTCGAAAGTAGTATCCATGAAATAATCAACAGCATAAATTTAACCTAAAAGTAGCCTTAGAAATCCGGCTTTTACATGAGTACATACGGTAATTATGATATTTTTGAATTGATATTTATTGTTTTCAATTCGATTTATATATAGGACAAATTATTATTATATATGTATATTATATCTTGTTAATTTCAAACAAACAATTCTGAATATGCATTAATAAATGTTATTAATAATACTTATACTCTGATAATAAATATATTTATAAATGAAATTTTTTATATATGTAATTTTGTGGTATTGGGATTTTAAAGTGTTATATCATATAAGTATTTTTCAGTTGGGTTTCAGTTTGAATTTTTCAGTATGTCTGCATTTAGAAATCATGTCATTCCTTAGTTTTAATACATTCCTTTTATCTTTGATTTTTGATATTATCATTTTTTCTTTTGAACACAGGAAACATCTGTCCTGAAAGTTATTGTAGGGTCTTGAATTGTTTATAACGGACCATTTGATAAAGTTTTTTTTTCTTTTTTACAACAATGATATTCCGAAAGTGCTGCGTCATGTTTATGCTCTTCATTTGAAAAGGATATTTTGTGATTATAGCATTTCTAATAATCTTCAGACGCCCCACTTGTTGGAAACAAAAATGATGATAAATAAGAAATAGTAGAAATAGAACCAGAAAAATGAATTGGTTCAATCCCCCACATCATCTGCCTTTTAGGGTCTGTCGTTGGACATAGACCTTCCCCAGGATTTGCCAGACTTCCCTATCAGGGGCGTCGCGGAGCCAGTACTTCCTGAACCTGTCTAGCTCGTCTCTCCATCTAATATTTTGCCGGCCTCGGTTGCGCATGTGGTCTCGGGGGATCCATGTTGTGAGTCGTGATGTCCATCGATTGTCTGCAATTCTTGCAAAATGGCCAGCCCACCGTTATTTTAGATTTTTAATGGATTCCACCAGACCCCCTGCTAACACGTCATGGGCCAGCGTGGCAGGGCATGGCCCATCACTCTCCATGATTTGCACACCAAATATTATCCCCCACATAGTAAATTTATAAACATTAGTATTGGAAATTTACTCAAAAAAATAATCGACCAATATTTCCTCAAAGATAACCCATCAGACAGGGTTTTTAATAGAAATACCATGAAAAATTAGTGACATTTGTACTAAAAACATTGGTAAAATTATGAATTGACATAATGAGAAAAACAAACCTTTCCTTTCATCTTTCCTCTCGTCCCTTATCCCTTCCAATACTTCCCCCTCCCTCGATCTGTCACAGAATGACCCTTCCTTCCTTCCATCCAGTGATCTTAGTTTGCTCCTTTATTTTTTCTTTCTTTCTTTCTTTCTTTCTTTCTTGCTTTCTTTCTTTCTTTTATCACTCTCCATCTTAGCTTGCCACTTCCTTCCTCCTCCCTTCCCTACCAATCTATCTGTCTATCTATCTATCTATCTATCTATCTCAATTTTCTCCTCCGTTCTGTCCTCCTTTCCTGTTTTTCTTTCTTCTTTCCTTCCAATCTATCACCCTCCCCCACCATTCCTTCTCTCTCTCTCCTCCTCTCCTCCTCCCTTCTTTCCTCCTCCCTTCTTTCCTCTTTCCTTCCTATCTTTCTATCTCCCATTGCATCTATTTATATGTATATGTACAAGCGCATGTGTGTGCGTGTTCGCACGTGTGTGTGTGTGTGTGTGTGTGTGTGTGTGTGTGTGTGTTTGTGTGTGTGTGTGTCCATGAATGAATAAATGCTAAGATGAGAAGGAAGACGGCAGTTTCCTAATATGATATTTTCTGTATAGAATTTTGATTCATATTGACCAGGGGAATATTCTCGGATGTTGTGCCGCCCGCTCTCCGCCCGCTCTCCGCCCGCTCTCCGCCCACTTCCTATTCGTCCTTAACGGATGCGTATGAATGTTTTCTTTATGAATGGACTAGTACAGTTGGCCTTTTTTTAATGAATGGACGCGCTCTAATAGACTGGGATGAATCGGCTTTTTATGAATGAATTTTGTATGAATGGCTTTTCTTATCTCATTCACTCATACACATCGTAACAGCTACAGAAGGAGAGAGGTCTTTTCGGTAATGGAATAAAATATTAAAGGAGATAACAGGAAACTCTTTTTCTTTAAATAATGAATGTTATGACTTCAGCAACTCAGATTGACCTTTTAAGGACATGTCATTTCTGTTCGAAAGCTGATAAAATAGAGCATTTTTTCTCACAGAAAGTATATATCTTACACTTGATAATCATCTCGACTTGTTTTTGATAAATGTATTTTTAGCCTGAGAACTATGCAAACAACTCAGGTGCGCCCATGTAAACAAAAAACAAAAACAAAAAACAGCTGAAAAACCCAGGGACTCTTGTTGAAAACGAAAAGAACAAAATATTTTGTGACTGTGAGATCCAGACTGACCATCCCATCCAAGCAAATAGACTTGGTTTGATAGCCGTAAGCGTTTAAGTAGAGTTGCCAGATCGTAGATGAGGCTGTGCTGGCGGGCCATAACCTGAAAAATTAAAGAAACAGAATAATGAAAATAGCAGGACCTTGCTTGGGATCATAGGAAAGTGTTCAACATGAAAGTTAATGTCGTAATGTACTTGGGAAGCTTGATGAATTTACTCGCTCACTCATTGTGAATACACCCACCCTGTACAGTATAAGGGATCCTCGTCGTGTCGTAATGGCTAACAAGCTAGTAGATAGAAAATCATTGCTCTGAGCACGCAATATATTTAGAGAATCTTGAAAAATCTAAAAAATAATTCAAAATAATCTAAAAAATAATCTAAAATATAACCAATAAAAGATTGAAGGGGCTGGTACTGTCGCTGTCAATATCCAATCTGAATGTAAATGTAAATGTTTGAAAAAGGAGTCTCTGTATTTGTCAGAGAAAGAACAAATAACTGCATTTGTTTTTGTTTAGAAACCGTCGACTAAAACTGTCACCAAAGCTGTCAACACAGGTTTCTTCAGTTAGTCTGGCTTGCTATGTATGTATTTATGTATTTATGTATATAAGTATAAGAGGCCATGAAAACAACCAACACATGAAGTATCAAATAGCCACAGGTCACAACACCTGTTAGTCTATGAAAAGGATTGCAAACCAACAGGGAGGACTTAAAAGGCAGAACAGGGTGCATAGAAGCCGTGCACCGGGTACCCACACCATGAATTCTCTGGGGTGCCTATTTTGCACCAGATATTTGAAATCCCTGACTGGGTTAAAAAGCCACACCCTTTTATAGCATAGCTGAGTTTTTCTTTGGAGTGATATCACGTGATGGCCATACTCGAAGTCGGAGTTAAGCTATTATACATGTATGACGCGTACAGGCTGCCCCAATGAAGCTAAAGGGCTGAAAATTTTAATATTTAATACTATGCCTACAAAAAATTTTTTCTTGTTTTTTGAAAATCCCCTGCTAAATAAGTTTTTTAGTGGGGCGTTCAGTTTGTAGCATAAGTTTATGCTAAATTGGCCCTTTATTCTGTGTCCGGCTAGATCCACGCTTGTCTTTTAGAAGTTAGGACCTTTTTTCTGATCATTGCCCAAAAAAGGCAAAAAATCTTATTCATTGATCACCTCTTTTTCTACTGTTATTTTAATAATTGATCGTCCTCAACATGGCATGCTGTCAAGAGATATTGGTTATATGACGTTTTCTTTTGAGTGACCTACAAGATCTGTTTTAGAAAAAAATATTTTTAGTTCATTTCTTGTTTACCAGCGATTCAATAGATACTTTTGCCCAAACAAAAAAAGGGTTATCAGCGATTTGCATATTTAGACAGGAACATTTATGTTATAACCGGAAAATGCAGAAGCATCAAACGCAGTTGATTCTAGAGAATCCGGCTGTGAAGTGAATGGCGAAGTATTTGAGTGGCTAGACTTATAAATAAGGTCTGTTTACTAAGATGTCGTCAAATGCCACCCGAAAATGATAGCAAAACAGTGAACCTGTTGTTTTATTGTCGAAGTTCTGAATATAAAAAAGTTGGAATTTCTGAAACGATTCGTAGTACCAATCCTTCAAGAAGAGTCAAGATAAACTCCCCTTTTTTCTATCAATAGTTCTATATCGTTAGAATGAAAAATGAACATTTTCTTCCCTGATTATTATTTTTATCAAGTTCCAGTCCAGACTTGGAGTTAACTATAAATAGTTTTTCTATCGTAGCAATAACAACAAAAGCAACAAGAACCACACTCACCAAATTTAGGGGCATGAAAAATTAACACCCCTCCACAATGATTTGTAAACACGACCAACTGATTACTAGTCGTGTTTCGTGTCGACTGAACCAAACTGACAAGTCATACATAACTACGAAATTAATCTTACAAGGGCTTATTTCATTCTGATATATGAATCAACATCAGTTTTTTATCCTCCATCGATGGACATAGACCTTCCCCAGGATTCACCAGACATCTCTATCATAGGCGTCGTGGAGCCAATATTTTCTGAATTTGTCAAGTTCGCCTCTCCATCTTATATTCTGTCGGCATTGGTTTTGCTGGTAATCTCAAAGAATCCATGTTGTGAGTGATGTCCAGCGGTTGTCTGACTTTCTTGCAACATGACCAGCCCATTGCCATTTGAGTTTTCTACGGATTCTGTGATGTCAAGGACTCCTGTTTTCTTCTGCTATATTGTGCTGTCTTGTGATCTCTCCAAATGAGGCTGAGCATGATTCTCATGTGTACGTTGCATAGTTTTCAGTTTGAGGATCTGTCTCTTGGTTAGGTTCCATGATTCAGCTCCGTAGGTGACGATCGGGAGGATGAATTGGTTGTATACATTTTCTTTTTAGGACCAATGAAATTTTCTTGTTCTTGAAAGTCAAGCTTGCTGTACCGAAAGCTTGCCATCCCAGAGTGATTCTTCGCCTGATTTCTGCTTTTTGCAGAGAATAAATCTAGGACGTTTGTACTGAAAATGTTTTAGTACATGAATATGTATACGATATAGAAGATGCAGTAATCATCTTCAGTTGGAGTAGAAGTTTGAGAGGGCGTTTGGCCCTATAGTAGCCAGACTTGTCCCTTCTTTTTCTTTTGTCCGTTTGTTTGCTTCCTCCCTTGGTCACTTTATCTCTCTCTCTCTCTCTCTCTCTCTCTTTCTCTCTCTCTCTCTCATTTTGCGTATCTTTTCTCTTCTCTTTCTCTTTGTTTGTTTGTTTCATTCATTCATTTTTTCTTTCCTTCATCTCTGTTTGTCTTTTCCCACTCTATTTTATCCCTCTTCTTTCCTTTTTTTTACCGTACATAAGACGAACCTCAATTTTTGCAGGCATATTCACGAAAGATTCGACCGCCCCCTGATCTTCATAGACCTTCATGTTATCGGTTTAGCTTTTTGCTCTTATCTATTCAGTTCTATAATAATCTCCACAGAAACTTAGGATGGGAACACAAAGGAATCAGGATAGACGATGAATACCTAACTAACCTCAGATTTAATGATGACATCGTCCTCTTCGTTAAGAACCTACACGATCTCCAAATAATGTTAGACGAACTAAATTTAGCAAGCAAGAAAATTGCTTTCCACATGAACTTCAGCAAAATGAATGTCGAGCACAACAAACATGTTGGGGATAAAGACACAACGATCAAAATATAGAACGCAGAGCTGGAGAAAGTAGATCACTACATCTACCTAGGACAGTGAGTCTCCATGAAATCACCAACAGAAGAAGAAGAAGAAGAAGAAGAAGAAGAAGAAGAAGAAGAAGAAGAAGAAGAAGAAGAAGAAGGAGGAGGAGGAGGAGGAGGAGAAGAAGAAGAAGAAGAAGAAGAAGAAGAAGAAGAAGAAGAAGAAGAAGAAGAAGAATCACACTAGGTTGGCAAGCTTTCGAAAAGAGCAAGTTCGACTTCGAAAATCCCATTAGTCCTAAAAAGAAGGGTATACAACCAATGCATCGCCCCGAAAGTCACAAGTCACCTATGGAGCTGACACATGAAACCTAACCAAAAGATTGGTCTTCAAACTGAGAACCATGCAACGAGCACAGGAGAGAATCATACTCAATCTCACATCATACGACAGAACATTACGTCAGATATGGCAGAAGCCTGAGACACCATAGAAACTCAAATGGCAATAGGCTGGAAAAGAATGTCAGAAACCCTGGGACATTCCAACTCACGCCATGGATCCCCAGAGATCATATGCGAAACTCTGGCTGACAGAAAGTAAGATGGCGTGACGAGCTAGATAAATTCAGAGAGCACTGGCTCTGCGACGCTCATGATAAAGAGGTTTGACGAATCTTGGGGAAGGTCTTTGTCCGATGAAGGACTCTAACTGGCTACTGCTGCTGCTGCTGCTGCTGATGATGATGATGATGAGTAACGTTAGTGAACAACTGACAAAGCGTTCGCCCCACGAGACAGAACTTAGAAAAAAAAGAGCATCTTATATGCCGTGAAATATTGTCTGAAGAAGCTGGATACTCGTCATACAGACGGGTTATTCGGCCAGCTAAAACAAAGATAGGTGTTATCTGCCCGTAGTCTTAGCATAAGGGTTTCTGTCCAGTATCTTTTTAAATCTTATTTTTTCTGCTTTATAGGATTTCTAGAGTTAGTGATGATAATGTTTAGATCCTTAAACCCTATCTGACCCTAAAGTCATCATCTGCTGAAGATTCTGTTGGGGACAGTGAAATCTTCACAGCGTTAGCTAGTTGAGATACAATGCAGGAAGAAAAAAATTGTTCAAAGGAATGAAACAATGTTTTACATTAATGTGTAAACGACTTCGTCAAAATGCGAATAACATATTGTTCCATTCAAAAATCATGTTTTCATATAATAATAATAATAATAATAATAATAATAATAATAATAATAATAATAATGATAATAATAATAATAATTATTATTATTATTATTATTATTAAGAAATGGATACATAATTTGACAGAATATTTACGAATGGATTATATCATTTGAAACTCTATTTGAAATGACATCCCGTTGTTACATGGAGAATAAGTCACTCAGCCTAGACAGCGTAAATAGAAAGAAGAATCAAAGAAAATGTGGCTGCTCTAAGAATCGAACCTGCGACCAATAAAGTAACCGCTTGAACGTAGCGTCTCAATTAATAATTGAGGTGAACAGGCTGACGAAAAGGGGAAGGTCCAAATAACCGCTTTATCGCCACTCTTGTTCATTCATTGTCCTTGTCTGTACTGTTGTTCGTAAGGCAGACAATCATTTTATCAAGAAATTGACTTATAATCTGATAAAATATTTATGAATGCGTTATATTATCTGAGACTCTATCTGGAATGACCTCCCGTTGTTAATTTGAGAATGAGCCACTCCGCCTAGACATTGCAATAGAATAAACAATTAAAGAAAAGGGGGGCTGCAGCGAGACTGCATTGAAGCAGCTACCTTATCAGTCCCAGATTTGATTCCTGTAACATTAGGAAAGTATTATTCAATTTTTTTTTTACTGCAGAAAGTTTCACTGAATGTAACTACGACCTTACCCCTGTCTGAGCAGTGGGGGGAAATGCTGTTTGACGTAAAGACCCCTGGCTACCAGTCAACAAATATTTTGGCAATCGTCCACACACGAAATGATTCTGGAAATCTGAAAACGTAAACGAACTGTAGAAACAATCAGAATAACTAAAGACTAAAGACTTTGAACCTCATGGGTTGCCTGCCCTTGGGACCCTTCACTAAAATAAGCTAAGCTAAGTAAATATATATACTTATTTTTATGCAATGTGTGTGAAGCCACAGATATATTTATTTAGTGAGTTTAGCCTAGTCTGGCATAAGGCCATATCTTTTGATTTGGAAGAGATTAGGTCGCCACATTATCCATGGACAAAGCTGGCATTGAGATTTTGAAGGGAAAAAAATGAGCGCGCAAATTAAACAGACTAAAAGAAAATAGATTATAGAAATATCAAATCTGAATAGAAACTAGCATTCCAAGGGAAATTATGAATCACCACCAACCATATATGCCGCTTTTTACCTCGTAAACAGTAATCGGTGGAAACTACTTCTTTCTTTTCTTTAAGTATTTTGTGTGTGTGTGTGTGTGTGTGTGTTTGAGTCGGTGGCGAAGGATGAGAGGGAAATTAAGATGACGTTTTTCTTTGTACTTGGATGACATTGATTGAAGGCTTTATTTCTCAAGCAGACATCAAAGATTGAGTGAATCTTCATTTGCTTGAGGGAAACTAGCACCGTAACCACTTTGATTACAAGTACATGAATACTCGCATGAACTCATCCATCGATGGTTAGAAAACAAGCTTTGGTTGTGAGTTCGATCCTCACTGAGAGCTCTACTATTGTGGCCTATCCTCTGACTGACTAAACTGAGCGTTACTGTGTCATCCCCCCCTTGCACACATGTATGTGTAAGTAAGCCCTGTTTCAGAAAAATTGAATGATGCGTAGTATAAGTTGTAGCGGCTATCCTATTGGTTGTGGGTTCGATTCTCTACAGCAGCTCTATTTTCTTTAATTGTTTGTTTTATTTCCTTGTCTAGGCCAAATGATACATTCAGCGTGTAATGAGGAGAGATCATTTCAAATTAGAGTTTCAATATAATATAAAGCAACTTATAGATATTCTATCGAATCATATTTCCATTTCTTAATTGTGTGTGTGTGTGTGTGTGTGTAAAAGAACAATGATGAATATACGACATGCGTTTTAAAATATTAAGTAGATCTTTATTCCCAAAAGTGTTCAATACCATCAGTAGAGTGGTTATAACACGAGTAAAGTTTTTTCAATGATCCATCACTGATTGTACAATCAATTTCACTTCAAAAAAAGTTCATTTGAAAATCTTTATGAAGTGAAACAGAATGTAATGAAACACTGGAAGAATTAATACTTAAAAAAAAAGTGTTTCATAGGAACTCACTACTTTTGGATTGCCTCCAAAGCAAATACTAAACGCTATTTTCGCTTCTAACCTTTTTTCGCGGAAAAAAAAAAAGTGATGTAAAGTAAACTTTCAAAAAGTTGGGGGACGTCTGCATTATTTTGTATGTGCACTCTTATCTTCAACACCGGGATAGATACCCTTACCAAAAACAAGCGCCCTTTTATTTAACGGGTGGCCTACTAACCTTTGTGGGTATTTATTTTCGTGTCCAATCATCCTAACTTTCACCTTTTTTCACCTATTTCATGTACATCGAGTTAAGGGTAGAGATTCTAGGGCGTGATCCACCATTAGGTACATTCGACCCCTAAAAATAAAAAAAAAAGATAAATGTATTGTTACTTCGCTAAAATCACCTATATCATACACACACACACACACACACATACACACACACACACACATATATATATATATATATATATATATATATATATATATATGGAATAGTCTAGTTTTATGATCGGATGACACACTATTATTTTTTCTCCGAATCGTTCATTGATATATATATATATATATATATATATATATATATATGATTTGTCAAAATTAAATCGCGTATTGCCATCAAAGACGATACTACAAACTATGAAACTGAATGCTGCAGAGAGTATTTATTTACATTAGAACAAGAGATTCGCTCACTTGTACGAAAACCAGAAAGAATTAGTGGAAAAAATTAAGATGTTCCTTGTCTGTCATTTTTAATCATATATATATATATATATATATATATATATATATATATATATATATATATATATATATATATATATATATATATACCTTAAAACTTCATAGATGTATTTGAATTTCTATGAAACGATTAAGAAAAAAATAATCGGGAATTAGTTTCATTTAAAGAGTCAATGATTCAAATCGGAGGATATTTTCATAAATTTCACCCACACCCCCTCTTGAAAGAGACCAGTGTCACGGCCAGCAAAGGAAGAAAATGACTCAGTTCATTAATAGAGTAGATATTAACTTGGGGTGAGTTTGTATCAGACTATAAAGCTGTCAAGAGATACTTAGCCAACTTGCTCGTTTATAGGGTTCGATCTCATATGGTGACTTACTATTGTAGCTGCCATTTTGACAGGCTAGGACAGAGCTTTCTAGAATGCGAGTCACGACACGTTAGTGTGTAACCAATGATTTCTAGGTGTGTCGTGATATTAAGTATAATTCTCTATATCGTTTAAAAGGTACTTTTCATGAGTCACTTAAACTGCTGGGATGACATCATATGTTCGACTTAGATAAGAAAATATGAGTAATGTGTCGAAAGGTGTATCGCCAATGCAAAATGTTTGAAAGTTCTGGACAAGGCTATACGTAGTTAATATGTATGCATGTGCACCTACCCTCAATATGTATGATATAGTAAAGGATCCACTACATGAACACGTTTTTGTTTCTGTCTTGTTTGGGCTTCTTCAGGCAAATGATTTAGATCCCTATTTAGGACATTTCAGGAGTTGATATCTATTTTTCTAAGTTGTAGGATCTTCCATCTATTCTATTCATATATCTTTTCTTTTTCTTTCTTCTTTTTTGTTGTTTAGTGGCTGATTATTGCTCGTTATGTTTCTTCTATTCTATTTAATTGAGGCACTGTGATTGTTGGCAGTTATAAATTAGCAGGATATAGTGTAGGCATTTTCTTTATCAGTATATTGTTAAACCATCAGCTCTTTGTAGTATGATTCCTCTCTGAGAGTAATTTATTCTCACTTAAATCTGTTTCTCTGTGTTAGTGTTCAATTTTACATGACCTTAGTTGTTAGTTCAATTATTCTGGGTTTGGTCAGTATTTGCATGTGTAAGATAATTATGGTGATTGGGTTGTTCTTTAAAGTGGCTGGAGGTATAGAATAATGATAATAATAGTAATAGTATAACGAAGAGAATAAGACAGCTGTGGTGGTTAATTTCTTGTCTGCTTACATGAAAATTGCTAAATTATGCTTTTTTTTATATAGAAATTTTAAGCAGTGCCAGCATTTTAATACTAATTAATTTTTCCGCTTATTGATTCTGATTTCGTTTTTTTTATTCTATCGGTAAAATTGAGGATTTCAAATTTTTCATTTAGGCATAGGTTACATAGGGTTTCAATATTCTAGCATATGTGTGTTTTAATGTTTTCAATTCTACTGTGGGTTTGAAGTTGCTATCGGTTAGTCTCCAATGATATGTCGACAGTGATGCACTGTTTTTGCATTTTCGTTTGTAAATAATGATATATGGTTGGCTCATCTTAGTTTAAAGGTTGTTTTCGACATTCCTATATATAGTACATAATATTTTACTTCTAAGAGTTTCTTTTGACTTGATATTTCAGCTTGGTATACAATATTCGATTTGAGACAATTGTTTTGCAAAAGGGCAACTGTTTCTGTTTGTACAATTGCAATCTTGTTGGTTTATGCTTTCTCCTTCGGTACTACCTCCTGGTTAATTATTGTTATGTTTTGTTCCGAACTAATTAAAATTATCCGTACAACAATAGCTAATTTTCAGTTTATTCTTGTTAGATGTTTTACTCAGTTGGTTGCTCGGGGGACGTGTTTTTTTTTATTTATTGTGTGAATATTCCTAGGACAACGAATCTCCATAAGATCCTCAAAAGAGGAGGAAATCAAGCGAAGAATCACTCTACGATGAAGAACCTTCGGCAGAGCAAGCTCAACTTTTAAAAACCAGATGATCCCAATAATTCTAAAAAGAAGAGTATAAAACCAATGCATCCTCCCAATAGTCACTAATGGAGCTGAAACATGGAATCTAACCAAGAGACAGACCTACAAACTGAGAAGTATGCAACGTTCACATGAGAGAATCATGCTCAACCTTACATGGAGAAATCACAAGACAGCACAGTATATCAGGAAGAAACTATTAAAAAACTCAAATGGCAATGGGCAGGCCATGTTGCAAGAATGAAAGACAACCAATGGACATCAATTCTCACAGCATGGATCCCCAGAGATCACATGAGAAACTGAGGCCGACAGAACATAAGATGGAGAGATGAACTAGACAAATTCAGGAAATACTGGCTCCGCAACGCCCATGATAGAGAATTGTGGCGAATCCTGGGGACAGACGTTAAAAGACTGATCATGATGATGACGATGATGATTTTTCCTAACTTGGTTTCTACCTGTAGGTTGAATGGCGGTGGATATCAAATGATTTTCTTACCTTTACTTTTTTGTTGTAAAGTTTTATTCTATTGGATTTTACTTTTCCATCATATTTAAAGCCAGTTTCTGTAAAACAGCTGTTCTTCAAGGTTTTAGTATATTTATTTCTAATTTATTAGTGTATATATATTATTCAAAACTGGATAAATAAACCAACAGACTAGTTATGAATGCACTATATATATAAACTCCCGTTATTACACGGAGAATATATATATATATGTGCATACACGTATCATTTTGAGACTACACTTTATCTTTTGGAGTGTCATTGATATCCTCACATCTGACTGGTGACCCACTAACCTTCAAAAGTATTTACATTCTTCTTCTCTTATCCTAACCCAGGAATCAATCATCCCCACCCTCTCTTTCTCTCCCTCTCCCTCTCGTTTTCTCTGGTTTTGGTTACACCTGTATGTCACTTATATACAAAAAAATAGACAAGAAAAATCCTGGCCCATGGTTCACCGTCGGGTGCATTCGACCCATAGATAACAATAAAGATAAAAGTATCTTTTCTGCACTCAAGCTTATAGATTGTCATTCACGGCATCAAATCAGTCTTTCATCGGTAATCTCTGAATTTCCTTGGAATCCTCACCGTCCTTAATTTCCTCGAGAACAACTGCCGTTACGTGGGACCAGAATCAATGGTCTTTTTAGTGGTCATTGGAACATGCCAATAGGTAGGGACTCCATAGAAAAGTACTCAGAGAAAAAAAGCACTAATTGTTGTTACAGGCAAAGCGTCTCAGTCATTCACCATCCTGTTTGGAAAAAAGTTCTATCTAATGGGCGTTAATGAGTGCTGTTTCTGGAGCTTCTTGCTCCGTCCACGAAGTTTGTGTTGGGCTTCAGTAAAAAAAATGAAAGTGTAAGATGAAGTTAAAAAAAATCAATACACTTTCTTTAAACTTGCATTCTTCTTACGTCTAAATTTGGAAGAACAGCTTCAGAAGTAGCATGTATTCTCCACAGGGGCCAGTTTCCAGTTTTGAGAAAAGGTACTATGCACGATTTTGAATGATGATTTTCAAGGTACGCACGCACGTCCAACTTCTTGAAAGTCTCCAATCCCGTGCATAGCCTTCTGCCGAACGAAACTATACCCATTAAAAATCTAAAAAGTTCCTCTCCTCAAACTTAGCCCAGTGCCGAACTGAGGTATATCCAGTTAATATCTAAGAAGTTCCTCCCCTCAAACTTGGCTTTGTACCGAGCTAAGCTATGCTTAGTAAATATTCAAAATGACCTACACTTTTGAATATTCAAACTGACCTAAACTTAGTAGATAACTAAAAGTTCCCTATCCTCATACTTAGCCTTGTACTTCCCTCTCGTTGAATTTTTCAGGGAAATGGGAGTACTCGGCGGTAATCACCTTCTTTTCAAGTTATCTGTGACAGATTGTGCTGTATTACATGGTACCAAGGTGTAATTCCTACTTGCTTTATTCGTTTCCTAAACTGGTTGCCAGCCAAGGCTACAGAGTCATATTTACCTTAAAATTTACCCATAGCTGGATGAATAGTAGAGCAAAGCTAGGAGGCCCAGTCTGACCTGCTATTTACCCATATCTGGTGGGAGGAGTGGATTTATGCCTTTTCCCAGGGGCATCAGTACGACACTGACTGTCTAGGCCAGAATATGAACTCGGTTCTCTAGTTAGATTTTCCACTGACTCCGCCAAACCTTTATACTTTACTATTTTCTATGTGTCCGTTCTATCATGAGAATGCAGGAAGTCTAACAAGCACCGTAGATTCGTAGGCTCGAACAAGAGAGACAGGGGAAACTGTGATATGTCTCAATATCATTTTTGAGACTTGAATCACTGGCATGTAATTAATCTGGTTACATCACTTCATCCACATTCTGTTTCGTCCATATTGAATCTATCAGAAAACTCAAATGGCAATGGATAGGTTATGTTGCAAGAATGTAAGACAACCACTGGACATCATCACTTACAATGTGAATTCACTGAGATAATATGCGGAATAGTGACCGACAAAAAATGAGACGACGTTGGGATTTATTAGAAAGGTTCAGGAGATATTGGCACTGCAATGCCCGTCATAGAGAGACATCGCGGATCACGGGTAAGGGCTATGATGATCGTAATACGCAGTGGAAAAAATCATTAATCAATTTGAATTTCGATGAGATGATTTTTCATAGAAAAGAAACCCTGTCTCCATGTCTATCTGCCTCTCTCTCTCTCTTTCTCTCTCTCTCTATATATATATCAATAATTAAATAATTGTGCCATCCACAGAGAGCTGTTTCGTTGCATTACAACTCTTCAACGTGGCTATAAACTATCCATTATCCCATCCAGTACCACAAAGTAGGATCGAAACCTTCGCTTCAGACCCTGACGCTAGCATCTTTCCTCAGTCTTACGTAGAACTAGATGGTGAGTAAGGTTGAATTTAGGCGATATATTTATTTACGCATAATTCTCCATTCATCAGAGTTCTCTATTCCGAAGTTGGAAGAGCATTGCATAAGCTTATAATGAACGAATTACCTTACTCAAAGAGTGCTCAACCCTGATTAAGGAAGCGTTAATTATAATGATTATTAAATAATTTGATAATATCCTCCGGTACATTCACGCGCATGCACACACACACACACACACACACACACACACACACACACACACATATATATATATATATATATATATATATATATATATGCGTGCGTATGTACCGGAGAACGTAATGCGTTTGGTAATTATGACTATCCGTGAAATGCTTACGTCTAATCGATTCCATCCGGGATTTTATTAGAAAGTAACTGAACCTATTACAGTGGAAAAGTCTGTTCTTCCAAATGGGAGTATGAAATGTTTTTATCAGCAGCATTATCACCATTAAGAGGAAGAGTACATGGTTACGGACAGACAAACGAAAAAAAAAGTCAAATGGTTCATCTTATTAGTAGATCAATTTTACTTACACCCAATTAACCATAATGCAACTTCATGTGCCCTTTATGGCCCTAAACCCAGAAAATAAATACTAAAAAACAAAGATATGTCAACAAGGACTCGTCTGAACAAGGACTTATCTAAACAAGGACTTGTCTAAAGCAATCAGTACACTCACTGATTTTTTAGGATAAAAAAATGCTTGCAAATCTCCAAGTGCTTTGAACGAAAAATTATCGAAGGTCAATGAGGACATTGATTTCAATTTGGTAAAAATAGATTTTCAAGTATAAGGTCAAGAAGTAGAATGAAACTAATGAAATGCTATGAGTCATGACTCATGGTTGCCTTTGGTCAGCATTCTAGCCCAGGTAAAAGGCAGGGATTTGAGAAGCTGATTTTTGTAAGATAGGTGTATTACAATCTCTCTGTAATGGGGTACCTTACCTAAGAAATTGTGCATATTGCAATAAAAACAGATAATTTGGTAGTGTTATAGCGAAAGGCACCCCCCAAAGTGTTTGTATTCGGCTATCATGAATTTTTGTTAAGTCGTCTGACATTTTTCAAATCGGCTGACATTAACAACTGCTTTCTGATCAATTTTTCTATCAGTTTGATGACATAACTAGATTGATTTATTTAACACACACAGTTTTGGGGGATTGCAATTTGGATTATACATGAAAGTCATTGAATTGCTTTTGGGCAATCTATATATATATATATATATATATATATATATAGTTTAGGAACTTTTTCAGCTTTAAACATATTGCATATACTTGGTTATTATTAAATTATGCATAAATTTTCTCTTGTCGGGATCATAAGTTGTTTACCATATAACCGTTTCAGGGATTTTAAAAACAAAACAGTTTTATTAACCTGCCAACCCAGCAGTGTTGATCAACCCCCTTTCAGCTATATTTTTCATATAGCTTATGTTATACTTGCAGTTTGTTATTCTATATAGGGTATTATCATAATGTATTATATAGGGATGTTATTTTAGACGACACGTCATTTAGTCTTTTTGAAACAGGGCTCACTTGCGTTGGTTAACCAAAAACGTATCAAAACGATGAGGGATCAGTGAGTATAACAACAGACACGACTCGTTGTTCGTGTCACTTTTATCAAATGTTCGCCCATGCGAGTATAATGTCAGTTTTGATCTCAGACTGCATGCAAACCAACTTATGATATTATCAAGAATATTGATTATACTGAAAAACTTCTTTGAATTGATTTTCTACCATCATTTTCAATCAAAGAATTTAACAATTCTGTTCACTAACCTTAAAGTTAATTTTTCCATGTTGTATCCTATCAAGATTCCGTCTATTTATTTTTTCTTCTAAATTATCAAATAAATTATCCTTATATACATTGTTGAAACGAAACGAAACCACTTCCCAGCGGATAATAACACTTCAATTGGCTATTCCATCAACATACTTAGACAATTTGTTACTTGGTATTCTATGTTCGATCTTCCACCTTGCGAACTACCTATCAGTCAGACTAACGGACCAGAGCCAAATGTTTTCCCCTTTCCCTGGTTCCAGTCAATACAATGATCTTTCGCTCTGACTGGATTCATCTCTTTTGGTTAGCGAATTCCCCTTTCATTATTAAAAATTGATTTTTTCTAATATATATTATTCATTTATTCTATTTTTATACTCTTGTTAACGTTATCTTTGATTGTCATTATTATCGTATTACAGCCAGTTTTTGAAAGGATCAGGATGTCTAGTCATGGCTCTATCAAATTGTCTAAAGATTTTGATAATTTCTCCTCTTTGATTGACTATTCTTACAAATGAAAAAACAATTTTTAGTATAAGATCAATAAATCTAAGTGTAACCCGAGCTATTCTGAAATTTTCTGATAGTATAGTTCTGCAAAATGGATAATATGGAATACTACTTGTTCTAAATCGCATACGTACGATATGGAACGGAAATGAGTCTCGTATACCAAACAATTCATAGACAAACATTCCATCCTGGATTTTAAATCAAGGAACGTTGCTTGCATCCCGTTATATTGACACGTTAGTTCAAGATCCTTAGGGCATATATTGCTTTGTGATTTTCCTAATTTCTTTTCCATCATTATGAGAACATAAACCGTCAGTAAATCGGGTACAACCTAAAAATGAACGAGTTTCCTTTATATTAGTTCTAATTAAAGACCACATGAATATATATTCGTATCCATGTGAATACAAATTTGCCCAGTAGGGTGCAGGATCGATTACCAGTGGGACATCTTTGATCAGATGAAATATTTCATTTCCTATCTTAAAGTAACATTCCCCACTAAGATGACCAACAATCGACTTAAGGGCAGAGCACGTAAAGTAAGTCTTGCATTTTTTTGTTTTACACCAGAAAGCTTTGCAGTTTGTAAGCCAAATAAATTCACTATTTCCTCCTGCAAATGCCAAGTCTATTATATAATTCAATTCTTTAATAAGATCTTAATGAGGATTTTTTGTATAAAGAGTTTAGCCCCATAACGGGTATTTATGGTATCCAATTTTTCTTTAACCGGCTTAGAATTATTTACGAGATATAAATTATCATTTATTTTTATTACGGAATTTCTGTATTTGATAGTATATTAAATCTTAAAAGAAACCTTAGAAACAGCTTTGCTAAGAGGTTTAGTACAACAAACTCTTGAGGCTACAATATAATGAATAATATTTGAACAGACATCGACTGGGCGTACTCAATTTTGCGCTTTTAGTACAAAATGCACCATTGGCTATTTTATTGTTCAATTATTGACTGTGATAGCATATATATATATATATATATATATATATATATATATATATATATATATATATATATATATATATATATATATATATATATATATATATATATATATATATATATATATATATATATATATATATATATATATATATATATAAAAAGTCATCCACAGACAGCTGTTTCGATGTGTGGCTATAGACTTTCCATTATCCCAGCCAGTACTGCGAGGTAGGATTGAAACCTTCATTTCAGACCTGGAGGCCGATATCTTACCTCTGGGCTACGGAACTGGACGGTCAGTAAGGTTGAATTTAAGCGATATATTCATTTACACAGATATTCACCATCCACCAGAGTGCTTTATTCCTATGGAAGAGCATTATGTATATGTATAAACAATAGGTAAAGAAGCAGATGCAGGAGTAAGAGCGTATGGAGACTGCATTCATTAATCAACTTATCCATGAATGAATTAATTTGTACGCTATACATGTTTCAGGAGGTGTTCCCATCTTGGTGTGTCTGTATGTGTGTGTGTGTACATTTCGCTACGGTAGGCACCTATTCACTGACATTGAAAACTGTCGGATCTTATCAGCCAAGAGATAATTGAAAACATTGACCTCAGACAAAATCTGGGTGCAGCGATAAGTGCAATAGCTGAAGTATTTGCACTTACGCCTGGTCGGTCGCTGCCAGATATTAACAGCTGGGTTGCTAGATTTAGCCTGAAGTGGAGATAATCTGAGTTTTATCTCGGAGACTTATCCATTCCGAGCATTGGAATAGCGCTGGATATGGGAATAGAGCGTGTCTTGAGGCAGAGGTTCAATACCAGCCTCTTGAGGGAGAGTCTAGAGGTGAAGGTTCAAATCAGCCTCTTGCAGCAGATTCTGGAGACAGAGGTTCAATACCAGCCTTTTGAAGCAAAGTCTGGAAGCAAAGGTTCAAATCAGCCTCTTGCAGCAGATTCTGGAGACAGAGGTTCAATACCAGCCTTTTGAAGCAAAGTCTGGAAGCAAAGGTTCAAATCAGCCTCTTGCAGCAGATTCTGGAGACAGAGGTTCAATACCAGCCTTTTGAAGCAAAGTCTGGAAGCAAAGGTTCAAATCAGCCTCTTGCAGCAGATTCTGGAGACAGAGGTTCAATACCAGCCTTTTGAAGCAAAGTCTGGAAGCAAAGGTTCAAATCAGCCTCTTGCAGCAGATTCTGGAGACAGAGGTTCAATACCAGCCTTTTGAAGCAAAGTCTGGAAGCAAAGGTTCAAATCAGCCTCTTGCAGCAGATTCTGGAGACAGAGGTTCAATACCAGCCTTTTGAAGCAAAGTCTGGAAGCAAAGGTTCAAATCAGCCTCTTGCAGCAGATTCTGGAGACAGAGGTTCAATACCAGCCTTTTGAAGCAAAGTCTGGAAGCAAAGGTTCAAATCAGCCTCTTGCAGCAGATTCTGGAGACAGAGGTTCAATACCAGCCTTTTGAAGCAAAGTCTGGAAGCAAAGGTTCAAATCAGCCTCTTGCAGCAGATTCTGGAGACAGAGGTTCAATACCAGCCTTTTGAAGCAAAGTCTGGAAGCAAAGGTTCAAATCAGCCTCTTGCAGCAGATTCTGGAGACAGAGGTTCAATACCAGCCTTTTGAAGCAAAGTCTGGAAGCAAAGGTTCAAATCAGCCTCTTGCAGCAGATTCTGGAGACAGAGGTTCAATACCAGCCTTTTGAAGCAAAGTCTGGAAGCAAAGGTTCACATCAGCCTCTTGCAGCAGATTCTGGAGACAGAGGTTCAATACCAGCCTTTTGAAGCAAAGTCTGGAAGCAAAGGTTCAAATCAGCCTCTTGCAGTAGATTCTGAGGTTCAATACCAGCCTTTTGAAATAATCACATATCTATATCCCTGAATACTGCTTACGCTTCTCTTTAGGCATACAGCCACGATTTAAAAGAAAATAGAACATCTGCTAAATCTTTGATCCCCCCCTCCCTTGGAAAAAATAATTGCAGAGCAAACTTTTTTGAGGACAAAAATTTAATCAATTTAGTCATTTCACTTTTTTTTTCATTTTTTACCGAAACTGATCGATTACTTTTTTTTTTCCCCCAATGTTTTTTTTTTTCATATTTCGTTTCATAACTTCTTGATTCACTCTTTATTAGAATTGGAATATTGGACGCTTAATTGTGTAGGGAATTTATAAAATTCATTTCCAATTGTTATCATCAAGAAGTGAAATACCGAGAAATTTGTATTCTTTCAGCTTGTACGCATATTAATACACATGATTCTTTCATTTTTAGATAGACCAATTTCAGAACCCTCCCCCCCCCCAAAAAAAACTGTCATCCGAATTGTCCACATAGGTTTCTTCGATTTTTAAGCAGATCTGGCTGGCTATATAGGCATCATGAACGCGTACATTGAAGATAGTGGGCTGAAATTTTGAACATTTACCCATAGGTTTTTAGAGATGGTTCAATTGGCTATGTTTATGGTAAATATACTCTTTAGTTTATTTCTATTTTTGCGCTTGTTTTTCAAAAATGCAGACTTTTTCATTGATCACTGCCCAACAAAAGCCGAGGGAAATGACATGTTGATTGATCACGATTTTTTCCAAATTTTTAATTGATCATCCCAAACACGGTATAATTCCAAAGAACGTTGGTCATGTGGTGTTTCCTATCGATTGACTAACCAGTCCTGTCTAATATGATTTATTTTAAGTTTGATGGCCCCAACTGAAGAAAGCACTTGAAACATTCTGAGGATGACAAAAAAAAATCTCTCGTTTTATGAAGGTCGTAGCTTTAAGACCATTTGAGAAGAAGATGGGAGAAATAAATCCGTTGGAATTTCATTCCTGGTGTTGATCGATCGTTGTATATTTCGTCTTTCTGGCATTTTTATTAGGAAACCAACACTGTCACCAAAACTGTCTACGGTTTCTTTAGTTTTTAAGATGGTATTGCTAGCTATGTATGTATGTATTTATGAATGAATGCATCATGCATACAGGTCACTCTAAAGGAGCTAAAAGGCTGAAAATTTAAGCATTTACTCCTTATTAGAAGTGTCGGAGGGCGAGGGGTTCATCATAATCATCATCATCATCATAATCATCATCATTCTTTTAACGTCCATCGTTGGACTTAGACCTTCCCCTGGATTCGCCACAATTCTCTATCATGGGCGTCGCAGAGCCAGAATTTCCTGAATCTGTCCAGTTCATCTCTCCATCTTGTGTTCCGTCGGCCTCGTTTTCTTATGTGATCTCTGGGGATCCATGTTGTGAGACGTGATGTCCATCGGTTGTCCTACATTCTTGCAACATGGCCTGCCCATTGCCATTTGAGTTTTTTAATAGTTTCTATGATGTCACGGACACCCGTTTTCTTCCTTATATACTGTGCTGTCTGGTGATCTCTCCATGTAAGGTTGAGCATGATTCTCTCATGCGCACGTTGCATGCTTCTCAGTTTGTAGGTCTGTCTCTTGGTTAGGTTCCATGTTTCAGCTCCATAAGTGACTATTGGAAGGTTGTATTAGTTATATACTCTTCTTTTTAGGACAATTGGGACCATCCAGGTACTAATGCCCTTGGGAGGGGCGTAAACCCAACTCCTCATCCAAGCTATGGGTACAATATCGTACAGTGAAGTGAGGGACGCCGTTTCGGGTGCTTGTCACCTCTAAATCTGTTTTCACTTGTAGCAAAAACTCTGAGTCGAAGAGAGACGTGAGAAATGTGAAATAGAGTTATAGACAGCTGTTGCCATCGCCAGCGTAAGGGACCTTACTTCTTTACTCCTTCTTACATCTAGAAAATATTTGTTTTCTGCAAAGTCCTCACCTAAATAGGTGAAGGTAGAGGGCAATTTTCAATGTAAGCTTATCTTAAATTGAACCCTCATTGTCGGGCAGTATTCATGCTTGTTTTCTTTTTTATTTTTTTTTCAAATCCAGACCCTTTTAGTGATCACATCCCAACAAAAGACCAGCGAAGTAGTAACCAATTCACCGATCACAACTTTTTTCCAATTTTTCAATTGATCATCTCCAATACAGCTTGTTGCACAATGACGTTAGTCATGTGACGGTTTCTATTGATCGATTAACCAGACCTGTCTAATCTATTTATTTCAGGCTCGGTGACTGTTGCAAAATTAGGCAGTTGTCACGCCCTAAGAAAGAAAAATGGTGAAGGTCATAGCTGTAGGGACAATCAAGAATGAACTGAAAGAAAGAAATGTGTTGGGCTTTCATTCCCAGCGCAATGGTTTAAGTCTTTCCATGATTTGATACTTTGTTCAGTTAAAAAAAATCGTCAGCCAAAACTATCATCAAGATTGTCGATGTAGGTTTCTTCAGTTTTCAGCCTAGTCTTGCTGGATAAATGCGTATGTATCGCGAAGACACGTTGCACCAGTAAATATTGAAGACTGAAGATTTCGACATTTATTCCTTATTACGTCTCGAAAAAATGTCATTTTTGTTCTTTGATCCCTAAAGGTTACAGTGATCGGTTCAATTTGCAATGTAAGTTTATGCAAATGTAATTTTTTAAAAAATTCGGACCTCTCTTTGATGATCGTTGCCCAGCAAACGGCAAGAGAAGTCACATTCATTGATCATCTGTTTTCCCAATTTTTTGAATTGATCACGCCTAACGGCATGCCACAAAAAGACATCGGCTGTATGATGTTTTCTATTGAGTGACTAATCAGGCCTATTCTTCTATCAATGACCAAAATAGACCCGTCACGTTTTTTCATTTCCTTTGATTTGGTTAAGTCAACAAAGAGACTTTAACCCATCAACAACGGCAGGAGCAGTGCGTTTGCAGCAGTAACTTTGATTTGGCAATTTCTGCGATAACGCATCAGGTACCGCCATTTATAAATTACCTATTTAGAATTTGTCCATTTCTAAATTAGCCACATAGAATGTCTGAAAGCGGCTAGATTTTTTGCCATTGTTCAAATAATGCCAATCTCGATCTAAAAAAAAACCAACCAAAACGTTTACTTAAGAGCTAGTACAGCAAGTAGGTAGGTTTATGTTTAGGGTTAGAAAGGTAGGCTTAATGGTTAGGGTTAGTAGTTAGGTTTAGGGTTAGTGTTTCTTATTTTCCGATCATATATCAAAGTTATTCCGTTACCTGGAAATCAAATCTACCCAACAGTCATTTGAAAAAAAAAATCTAGCCACTTTCAGCCATTCAATAATGACCAAATCAAAAATGGTGGTACCTGATGTGTTAGTGTAGGGATGGCCCTTTGATTATACCGGGTGGTGTGAAATAAACTGAAAAGTTTGTTTTCTTTGTCAACAAAGGGCCATTCCACTTGATGTTACAGAAGTATCCATTGTTTATTGAGAAAACAAACAGTTCAGATTACAGATGTGGGACTGTTTGAAATTTCTGTCATTCGCAGTTGAGCCATAGAACAGCAATGGCCGAAATTTCAATTATCTGCACTTGATGATGATGATGATGATGATGATGATGATGATGATGATGATGATGATGATGATGATGGAAACTACATCTTAGCAGACAAAAGCGACACAGTCAAAGATACCCAGGCCCTGAACCAAGTCCGTTTAGAAAGCGGCCACAAGAGGGTTACATTTTAAAATTCAAATCAACTCCAAAAAAAAAAACCTAGGAAAATGTTAGCATTTTAGAGGTTAATGCGTTACAAAGGTAAATGTACGTCTCGGCTTTCTTGAACAGTTTATCAATATACGTTAATTTGGGTGGTGTGTTCCACTTAGTTTCGTTTTTAGGTTCAGAATTCTTCTTAACTTCTGAATATAGGTCTCCTGCCACCGGAAATATCTTCGGCCATAAGGCAAGGAAGAAAATGGGGGGAAAAAATAAATGAAAACAAAATAAAAAAAGAATCAAAATGGCCGTCCAGTCTGTCTAGAAAAAAAAGTCATGTCTATTTTTACACAGTCTCACCTGTCGAAAAACAGTATTATCTGAAAATTAATTCGAAATCTATTCGTTGTCCCTCAGCGAGATAAAAAAAGAAACGAAACAGAAAAAAAGGGAAAAAATTAGATAAATACAAAAACAAACAAAAAAGAAAAAAAAGAAAATCGAAGTAAAAAACAAAGAGAAAAAAGACAAAATAAAAAGAAGCAAAGAAAAGGAAAAAGTAGAAGAAATGAAAAAGACGGAAAGGAAAACGAAAAAGAAAGAGAAGAGGACTTCACTCAAAGGAAAGAAACAAAAAAGAAACTAGAAATGGCCTATAAGTCCTTTTTTTACGTAAGTCTATTCATTTTGACACAATAATTGTTCCTCCTGTCGGGAAACGGTAAAATCCAAAAATTACTGCTAAGTCTATTTGTAGCCCTGTAACAAGCACCTCAACAATTCGTCAGACTCTCGTTCCTTTTCAGACAGCATCCACCAAAAGTACAAACAGTCTTCATCACCATTACTCTCAACCTTTTAGCACCAGTTGTTGGACATAGTCCTTCCCCTACATTCACTAAACCTCTCTATCATGAGCACCTCAGAGCTAAACCTTTCTGAATTTATCTAGCTCGACATGCCACCTCACTTTCTGCTGGCCACAATTTCGCATATGATCACTATGGATCCATGTTGTGAGTCGTGATGTCCAGCGGTTGTCTGACATTCTTGCAACATGTCCAGCCCATTGCCATTTGAATTCTATCTTCTATAGTCGTCTAGGTAATAAATAAGTGAATAGTATTCTCACATTGTCTACACTTTCATCCTACTCCTTCTAGGCTCCAAATATCCCATCACAACTTATTTGGGCTGTTTGCGAAAAATGAATTAGACTTAGAGGTAACATGCACCAGAGGTGGTATCACTAGATTTCCCCTGCGCTATCTTACCCATATTTAGGAGAAGAGGTATTCATACCTTTCCCAAGAGCATTAGTGTGAAGTGAACACAAACTATCCCTGCCAGAGTTTGAACCCTGCTCACTGAGCCCATTCTCCGTATCCGTAACCCTGTCCATCCCTCTTCTTGGTAATACCAACCAGGAAAGTGTAGCTATATTAATAATAAAAAATAAAACAAAACAATAATAGAAACAAATCTATAGATCAGATCAACCCATTACATCAAAGCTATTTCATTCTGAGCAACCCGTGTAACTAAAACTATTCCATATTTTGTATACACGTTAATGCACACCAATAACTTCTTCGTTAAGCAAAAACATCCAAGAGTTGAAATCCACACTGATCTGATTTATACATTTGTCTGCCAGGCTAATTATTAAACGTCTCTTCCTTTGATTTTCTGATCTTCCATCGATGCTCCTTATCCCAGAGAAGGTAGAAGGGGCTCGAGACATTTCATGTTCGTGGGTCGTCTCATAAATAAAAATCAAAATACACGGTAAATCAAAAAATTTACACATCCAAGGCCGTTGATTGGATGTAATCAGAACTGACAAGTTATACGTACGTAGAAAGTTCAAATGAATTATATGTACTAAAATGTCGCTTCTGTGACCTCCATGGAGAAACAAAAGACCACCTCGTGCCTAGCTGCTCTGTTTTATCACCGGTAGAATACAAGTCCAAACATGAAAGAGTGGGTCAATATCAACATTGAAGAGTCTTCAAACATTACAGGATATCAACAGAAAACAACTGGTATTACAACCAGCCAAACCCAGTAACTGAAAGACAGAACGTCACAACACTATGGGACTTGGAGATAAATGCTGACAAGACCATCGAAGTAAATAGAACCGACAGAGTAATTAAGGACCATCAGAAAAGTACTTGACCTGAGTTGCCTTCTGATAGAGATATAACTGTAAAGGAACTTCTGGAACAGAGCAAGATCAAGGACCTTGAAATCGAGGTACTGGAGATGTGGCACTTGTAAACATAATCCGTCCTCGTTATTGTCGGAGCCCTCGGGATGATCAAGAAAGGCACTGAAAACATTTCGTCAAATTCCCTGGGGCCCTTCTCTCTCTGAAATCCAGAAGATAGTGCTTACAGGCACTGTTTGTATACTGAAAAGAACATTATCATACGGTATATACTAAAACACACACCAAACACACACGGAAGAAAACTGCCACACCCATGAAAAAAAAAGCAACAACGAAAAGTGTAACACACACGAAAAACTTTTTTTTACATCACTCGAACCTCCTTTTGCCTTTAGTTGTTGGTAATGACTCGGCATTAAATTGTAAAGGACAGAGATCAAGATAATAATAATAATAATAATAATAATAATAATAATAATAATAATAATAATAATAATAATAATAATAATAATAATAATTCATTTGGAATGAATTTCAATATCAAAATGATATCCAATTAATTTTTCCAGTGAAATAATTTCCTATGAGTTTCTTTAGTAAAAAATTCCCAATAAGGTTCTACATATATTTCTAGTATTTGCTGCGTCAGTATTATAAACTGTCAACCAAAACTGTCACCAAAATTGACAACATAGGTTTCTTCAGTTTTTTAGGCTGGACCTGGTTGGCGATGTATGTATGTATGTATGTATGTGTACTGTGCATAGGCCACCCCGATTGAGTTAGAAGGTTAAATGTGAATATTTACTCATTCATCATCATCATCATCATCATCATCATTCTTTTAACGTCCGTCGTTGGACATAGACCTTCCCCAGGATTCGCCACAATTCTCTATCATGGGCGTCGCGGAGCCAGTATTTCCTGAATCTGTCTAGCTCATCTCTCCATCTTGTGTACTGTCGGCCTCGTTTTCTTATGTGATCTCTGGGGATCTATGTTGTGAGACGTGATGTCCATCGGTTATTTACTCATAATTATGAAAAAAAATTTTTTTTTCAGCGGATTATCCTTAAACCTGAAATTAGTAAAACAAAATAATGCCACCAAAACAAACACAGAAATCTGAGAGGAAATTGGAAAATAAAAATCCTATCAATTAATGATAAACTTGAAATAATTAAGTAGATGGGACGAGGTATGAATGTATTAATTCCGGATTATAACATGGGGTTTTCAGTATTTAAGAAAGAAGTCCAAACTGAACCCGTATGTTTGGCATTAGACGGTGAAAGGGTGATAAAAAGTCATTTTTGTCTGCGCTTTTCCGCTTCTCATTAATAATACGCTTCGTATTAATTCCATCCGTCACAACGATAAATTTGTTATGACGTCACTTTCAAATACCTGTGGGTGTCGTAATAAAGGGAGTCTACTGTCTGAGGAATAAGTAAATAATCAATGAGCTTGTCTCTCACGCAACAGAACCTTAGAGTGGAAATAAATCAAATATATTAAGTATGCTGATAAATTTGATAAACACGTCAGCTCTTTTATTCACTTTAATAATAACACACATTGACAGGTCTAGTCGACGTCTTTTGGCAGCTAGGGGCCAATTTATCATAAATTTACATTACAGTTTTCTAGACATAACGAGGAGTAAATGCTTGAATGGTAATCCCTCTAGCTCGATTGGTGCAGCTTGAACACACGACGCATACACAGTCAGTTAGTCAGCCAGACCCTATTAAAAAATGAAGAAACCTACGTTGATGTAGAAAGTTTCAGTTGGCGGTTTCTAACATGTCAGATAGCAGATTTCGCCGTTCTGGCATTTTACAGAATAAAACCTTCTTTAAATATCGAAAGTAGGAGAATATATTGTCTTTGCCAGAGAAATAGAAAAATTATGGAACGAAGGGATAGTAGTGCCAATAGTATTCGGAGTCCTTGGAACAGTCCTGAAGTGTCATTCAGACAGCAGCACTACAGAGATCAGCTAGAATACCGCGTAGAGTTTTAGGGAGACCTACTATCACGATCTCCAGGGGAAGTCCTCAGTCACTACTGGAGCGCAAACTTGAAAAGTGTGATTCGCCAAGTGAAGAACTATATTTTCTAACTGTGACATTTGTCAAGGGAGATAAATATTAAATGCTAATTGTTGAGTAGCCTCCCCAATTTCTTTTTCAAATGCGTGAAAAATCCATACTGTACAATTGCAAAATTATGTCACATACCTCCACCACTTCTTGGAGACATGAGTGAACTTGTTATCAAAACACAGTGTTGAAGACGTGGGTTTGGCTGTGTTCAAATACCACATTTTTGGAATACCTGAACAAGATCAAAAAGACACGTCATTGAAAAGAATAAGAGTCATTCCTTTCTGTTGTTTTTCTACTTGTGACACTCATGTCTACATAAAAATCTCCCAGATCTTTATTGAGCTTTAGATGACTGATGAAGCTTTGTCCAATAGTGGTACCGACAATGAGGATTTTCGGAAGTTTGGCTCTCGCTGTCTGCAGAGGCACAGGATTCGTTCTGTGGCCTCAAAAAGAGTAAAGCTTGCTCATTTTGGAGAGTTCAGTTGTCCTGGGACAGTACACCCAGACCCAGTGTCAAACTTACCGTCGGGGGTGGGTAAATGAACAAAAACTTTAGATAACAGATAAAGCTTTGAGCAGCTGTTCTTTTTTTCTATCTGTGACATTCATATCTGCATTAAAATATCTCAGATCTTATTTGAGTTTCAGATAACAGATGAAGGTTTGTTCAGTCCTGGTATCGACAATGAGGATTTTTTGAAGTTTGGCTATCGCTATCTGCAGAGGCACTGGATTTATTGTGTGGCCTCAGAAAGAGTAAAGCTCGCTCATTCTGAAGGAGTCAGTTGTCCTGGGAGAGCACACCCAGACCCAGTGTCGATATTTACCATCGTGCTGGCAATGGGGATTTTCTGAAGCCTAGTTATTGCTCCTATTTAATCCTACCCACACGAGAACACTTGATGTGAACAGGGTCGGTGTAACCTCTAGAACCTCACACTTGAGGGACAGGAACCTCCAAAAACTTCACTTTTGTCCTTGCAACAATAGTAGCGAAGATATAAGAGCATTTGACTTGGTCACAGTGAGAACTCTGATTACATTAAACCAGACTACGCATAGTGATGCCAAGTACAGTGCACCCGCGTCAGTTTGATCAGAAATGATCTTCCAGATATAAATTTGGAGGTTCAAGAAGACGTGGTTATTGCTATGTGCTAGGATCCAAGGTTTCGTCTTGCAGCCTCGAATCTACTGGAACCCTGCAAAAAACAGGATGTGTCACATGGTTGCAACAGGAACTTTCTCAAATTTTCTCAAGACTTTTTCATAGGACGAACCATGATCCCACTTACGTAGACTACAATGCTAAGGGAATCGCATCCATCTGGTCAGAAATTATCTTCTAAATATGAATCTAGATGATCAAAAAGCCTGTTTATGGCTATGTGCAGGGGCCCAAGATTCGTCCAGTGGCCTCAAAAAAGTGTAGATTGCTCAGTTTCGAAGGCTCAGTAGTACAGGGGCACCACCCCCGACCTTGTATCAAATGTGCCGTTGTGGGGAGACAAATAAATAAAACCTTCCGATAGCAGATATGTCAAAATATGATGATCTGAAGAAAAGATTAAACCAACGTCAGCTCAGCGTTTGATATTTAATGTCGGCTACTTTAAACATTGTTATTGTAATTCGAGAACGTTATACAAGATGATGTCGCTTCGAAACAGGAAGTTTTAGGGCCACGTAAACACAGATATATGAATAAATAAGCTTAGCTGCGCTAGGGTCAAACTCTCTTGCTTCATTATACTCTAAAAGGTAAACAAAACAAATTCTTATCTCCATACAATATTATTCCCAAACTACGTGCCCCATTTCAACTCCTATATTAGTAGTTCCTATAAATGAGATTCGCAAACTGTAACAAAATAAGTCGACCTGAGTCGGAGTGAATTTTTCATCAGTTTTCGCGTACGTCAGTATATCACTGTGATTTGTGCATGACATCACTGGTTTTTGGTCTGATCATTGCCATCTGTCATTATTGGTAAATACGAAAATAAAATCAAAACTCAATAGTAACTGTTTGGTAACACAAGACAGGAAAATAAGTTAAATCTTTCACCATTTGTTGTGCAGTGATCACAAAAAAGTCCAGAGTACCCCCCCACCCCCGAAAAAATAAGTGTGAACACTGCTGGACACAAACTAAAGGACCAATTTAGCATAAACTTACTTTACAAATTAAACTCATACTAAAAAACTCATTTAGGGGGGTTTCGAAAAAAAGTGTTTTTACAGAACAAGGGGTAAATGTTTGAATTTCAGCCCTTCGGCTCTATTGGTGTGACCCGAAGGAGAATTATATTGATAGCTTTGGTGACAGTTATGGTTAACGGTTTCTGATATTAAAAAAACAAGAGCGATAACTCTGAATGTACAAATATTGGGTTATTGCCCTCGAAATTTGAGCCCGTTACCTATTTTCTTTCAACCTTTTTTTTCGAGTAGAACAATTAAGAAAAATATCTGTGAATCAAAAAAATAATTTCTATATCCGCGCAAAGATTTAATCGTTTACTTCGTGGCCAAATTGCTCATTCTTCTACGAATTTTCATTGAAATTCACCGAGAACTTTTAGGAATATCGTGTTGACAGACGGTCTGACAGAGGTGAATACATATACCTCTACCAATTCCATTTACAGAGATGAATGAATACATAAATGAATAAAAACAAGACGAACCGTAGGGAATAAGAGGTATTCTTTTCTTGTCTGAAATCAAAATCTTTGCTTTTTCTGTCTAGAATTGATATTTACAAACACGTTAAAGACAAACACACAATGATCAAAACTGATCGGGTAAATTGTTGTGAAAATGATTTAAAACACACAGATGGTAATCATAGAATTTGATTTGTTTTCAAAAAGTGATATTACAACTTCTAGAATTTTTTTAAAGATCTTACAATTTTTCTTACCATCAATGAGAGAAATCGTCAAGCTTTGAAATTAGCATCTGAAATGATAACATTTACCTGGGCTTCGAACATCGACTGTAGTAGCTGGAGGCAATTACACAACTATTTCAGCCACTAAGCTGACCCTAGATATAGTCAATGACTTATCTGAGCTTTGCATACCATAAGGCTTCCTGCGTGAATAAGTTATTCCAAGCAGCAGATAGTGGATTTAGCGGACAAAAAATCTAAGCATCTTTTGCAGGAATTTACGTTATTTACTGATTACCGTGAAAAGATATTTTCGGGGTGATTTTCACTGAAAAAATTGCTAAAACCCTTTCCTGTGGCCACAGTGGTACACACAAAAAAATTCATGGTTTTATGTTCTTTGGTTTTTTGCGGTAGGCTGTCACATGCATACATCCGGAGAGACAAACAGACAAACAGACTTGTGAATCATTATAAGATAATTGGTATTATGTCTGATTATGCTGGTTGTTTTATTTTCTCAAGTCTCACACTACTACATAACATTCCAGTCACGGGCATCCTAAAACGTCTCATGGTCGGGCCGTGTTAAGATTTCGGTTTCTTTATGGACATACCTATAAATGGATATATCTATATATGTTGGGGGGGGTGGCTGGATACCTTGTACACATACATCAAATACTTGAAGGATAATTCTGAAGGATGGCCCCTGCAGTGGCGGGGGGGCACGTACATGTCCATTTATGGATGAATAAATTGCAACCTTTAACCATAATTTTTTTTTCGTGTAAACAAAGAAAGAGGGAGAGGAGGAAAGAAAGAAAGAAAGAAGGGCATAAAAAAGAAAGAAGGATAGAGAAAGAAAGAAGGATAGAAAGAAAGACAGGAAGAAAGAAAGAAAGAAAGAAAGAAAAAGAGAAAGAAAGAGAGTAAAAGGAAAAGGATAAAAAGAAAGACAAGAAGACAGAAAGAAAGAGAAAGGAAGAAACAAAGAGAAAAAAGAAAGAAAGAAAGAAAGAAAGAAAGAAGAGAAAGAGGCAAAAGAAAGAGGAAAAGAAAGAGAGAAAGAGAGAAAGAAAAAAAGGAGTGAAAGAAAGAAAATTTTACAGATAGCCTAAATTTAAAAACAAAATGACAAGTAGGTATTCCAAAAATCAATTAATTCTTTTTTTAAAAAATTCACTTTCCGGGGCAGCACTTCTTATGTCCAACTTTAAATAAAAACAAAATAGCGATCCTTCATTAAAAATACAAAAGCAAATCTGACCCCCATTTTAACAAAATATAACCGGTAAGGTCGCTTTCGCGTAGCCTTTGCGGCCCAGCCTTTCATTGCCGGAATTTGGGGAATCAAAAAACTGGATGACTTTCTCTCAAAGTCAAAAACTGAACAACCATAGCGTCAAAATTTGAAATAATATAAAAAATTTAATCGAAGAACAAATATAGTCGGAATAAATTCGATTTATGACATCACTGGCGTTTTCTACTGGAACCATCTAAAATAGAGAAAAAAAAAACATTTAGAAACATCTAGATTTTGGAGAATTTGGAATCTATTAACAAATACGTCAGAATAAGCCCCTCCCCATTTTATTTTCTAGAATGGGTATTGTGGAATGCTGATCTCAACTTTCAAATCTGTGGACAAAACAGTATGCCCAAGAGCACTGAAACAAATACATAAACACATAAACGAATGCATGCATATATATATATAAAAGGGATAGAACCCTTCAACATGTCAGATGGCAATGGTTGTTCAATAAATGAGTGGTATTCCGGGATTTGAGGATTTTTTCTTAATAAGGAAAGGTTATCAAATACCATCAAATACAGTGGTTATTGATGGAAATATAATCACCTTCCTCACTCATATATATATATATATATATATATATATATATATATATATATATATAGTCATAAACTTCACAGTTTAGTCAGAAAAGAATTTTAGTTTAGAATTTTCATAATTATAATACCAACTGACCTTCAAATCGTTCTATGATGTCTTCTTGTGCGAGTCACTTACTTCCCGATCGCTGTTAATATTCAGATATTTTGTGTTAGAGAATATCAGATTTTATCTTTGTTGTTTATATTTCGATTCTAGTGATATATATTAAATATCATAGTGGGGATCATCAGCTGTTTAACCACGGACCTGTTTTGGCGATCAAAAACAGTACAGGTATTTTACCATGGCATTCCCCAGCTGTATTGATCGGTCACGACCTCCACACTTGTATTTTCTTTTGTTTGACTCGTCTATAATTATTTAGGTTTTTAATTTACTATTATTTTACAAATAATTAGATTAATGAATTAAAAATGTGAAATAGAATTTATACATATATATATATATATATATATATATATACATACATATGTGTATATATGTATTACTGATATATATCATTGCAGCAAGTAGAGCGCTCAATATTTTTGTAGATAGGGTTATTATAATGATAATGATACAATATCATAATTTACATTGAAATTATTTCACGACAATTAGTTTTTTGATAGCTGCTACATTTATATATATATATGCGCATGTATGTCTGTGTAAGTATGTGTGCATAGTGGTAATTTGACAATGTGCAAAGTGAAAAATTTGAGAAAAACAAGTGTATCAAATCTCAAAATTTCTTTATCATCACATGGAAAGGCTTGATGCATTTTGCTGGAGTTCTGCCAGCATTTTCAAAAGCACGTGGCAATGCAGGAAACTTTTGCAACAAAGCTGGCTGAACTCCAGCGAAATGCACAAAGCCTATCCCTGTGATAATACAATTTTTTGAAATGTAACATACTTGTTTTTCCCAAATTTCTCATTTGCCACATTGTCAAATTACCAACACCATTTTTCTCGGTCTACCGCATATGAACACACACACACACACACACAAACACATATATATTTGTCTATATTGTGCCAACACAAAACGAAACAATAACAAAAAAAGTGAGTCAGAGACAATATCAAAATTGACTGGTATAGATCTAGATAAACAATGTGCATCTTGTTTATTATACAAGTATACAGAGAGATGGTCAGTAAGCTTTGAGGATTAGCATCTGAAATCATGACATTCACCTGAGACTCGAACATTAACTGCATTTGCTGGAAGCAATCACAGAACTATCTTAACCACTAAGCTGACCCTAAATATAGACAATTACAAATATGAGTGGGGTAAACCACAGGGCTTCCTATGCGAAAAAGTAGTTCCAAGCAGCAGACAGTAGATTTAGCGGGGACAAAATGAATGAATTTACATTATAAATCGATCCCCTATTAAAAGATATTTTGGGAGTGATTTCCAAGGAATAATTTGCTAAAAACTTTCGTTGGAGTTACTTTAGTATTCACAGAAAATTTCATGGGTTTAGGTCTTGTGGTTTTTGCGGTAGGCTGTCACATGCATACGAACGTTGAGATAGACAATCGGGCAAACGTTTGGTGAATTACAAGATAATTAATATATTTCAACCGACGTGGCTTGAAGCGAGTTTGTTTTTTTCTGATAGAAAAAAATTAATGATACTGAAACATTCCACTTACGAACACCCTAAAACCTCTCTGGGTGCGCTGTTTTTAGAATTTGGTTCCTTTATGGACAGGCCTCATATATATATATATATATATATATATATATATATATATATATATATATATATATATATATAGATATAGATATAGATAGATAGATAGATAGATATAGATATATAAATATAGATATGTATATGTATATATGTTATATTTTGTTATATTGTTTATTTGTTATATATATGATACAAAAGTTGTAGTAATCATATCCAGTCGGAATATAAGTTGGAGTGATATTTGACCCTACAGCAATCAGTCTTGTTTTTATTTTATTCTCTCTTGTGTATAATTTTTAATTCCTTTCTATCATGAGCAAAGAGCATAAATCAACTCGTTTCTCCAGTGTTTATTTCATTCATGATCTTGAGCATCCTAATGGTATTTAAAGAAAACTAGGAGGCACAAAAAATTAACATAGAAAATTATTAAAATGTTTCTTGTTTACATGAATTTAGCAAACAACATCTTTAGAATTTAGGATTCAATTTTTAGAAATGATTTTTCCTTATTAGATATGTTTACTTTAAAAATACTTCTTTTAATGATAGAAAAAATATAAATAACTGAGTAAATTGAGTCTTTCACTTTTTATGTTTCATTCACCTTTCATAAACCAACCTAGTTTCATTCATCCCATGAGATACTTTCATTCCCCTGCCATACTTCATTCAGCCCTCATTCACCCCTCTAGTTTCATTTACCCTCAAATTAATTTCGTTCGCCCTTGGATGAATTATTCACAAATTTAAGAAACACTGCATCACACCATGGGAAGGTCCCAAGCAGGACGTACATTCAAAAAAATTATGACAAGAATGAAGGGAGGACGGTTGGGAAATAAAAATGAAGGAAAAATTTGTGAAAAGGAAAAACAGAAATCATTAAAGATGGGAAGAATAAAAGGAAGAGAGCAATGGAAAAATAAATCGAATCAAACAAAAAAGGAAAATTGGGAAGAAGTTTGAATGAAAAGGGAAGAAAAGAGAAAACGAAAGAAAATAAAGGAAAAAAAAAGTAGAAAAATATTCCTCGAAAATGTTTGACATTGAAGAAAGATATTGCAATTGGTTTATTCGGAATAATTATCTCGTCTTTGTTGATATTTTTCTCAATGTTGCGGTTACATATTTTCTGATCGTCCTTGGGTGTCTGTTTTGTTCATTTATGTCGAATCTGACCGGGGGATGGGGGGCACCTAGCCTCTCATACGCGCCACATGTGGCTGTTGCAGCTTTACGTTTTTGGGGATTGTCTCCTCTTGGCATCTGTGCTGGCCTTGTAAACAACAAAAAAACAAGGAAATCAATTCGAATAAACAACATACAACGATCAAAACACTCAGTCGTACAAAAATCAGAGAAAAACTTCAGAAAAAAAAACATGCCATGCTCCTCGAACAACGCTTTCAAGATGAATATTTTTCAAGTATGAAAAGTGATTATGATTCGACACGGGATAAGGAACTCTTCAGGCAGAAAGGAAAAAAAAACGTTTCCCTCCAGTCTGCTCCCAAGTTCAAATACGAAGAATTGCTTAGTCTGACACTAGGCCACAAATCGATAAGAATAATTAGCCAGCTAGACTCTCGTTATTTATCGAGATATGCTTCCTCAGGTACAAGGCTGCAAGCCTTCTACAGTGCCTCATGTTCCTAAGAGCTCAGCCATATAATTACAGACCTAGCTTGACACTGTTTAATACGGTGACAAGTTTTCAAGTCGATAGTTCGATGAAGGCCAAATTTGAATGAGTTTATAGTGTTCATTAAAAAAGAAAGATGGAGAGAATGGACGAAAAAAAATGAATATTTCTTTCTTTTTAACGTCATACTACGTCTTATAATATTCTTTTTTTTACCAATTCTCGAAATAAAAATGTGACGCAAGAAAAAGCGTCCGTAATGAAGGATGTTGCATATTGTAAGCGTAGTGTTATGACTTATAACTAATCGGCAACACAAATATACTCACACTTCTTGGCTAAAAAGGTAAATGTAGCAAGACTCGAGAAAAAAAGTCAATGTTCATTTTCAGAGAGAACAGTATCTGATGTCCGTAAGTCATCATCTAAGCACTGACCTGGTTATCTATCTATGAAGCTTTGCCTAATTGGGCGCAAGGCTACAGGTTGGTTTTAGTATCTGGTATTCTTAAGCAGTTACCCATCAAAATACGGACCAAGTTTGACCCTACTTAACTTCGGTGATTGGGAGTAGCTCCTAATTCAGAAAGAATGCCATAGAATTTTTTTATCAAATGGACCACAAAACCACAAAACTGTCTACGATGATTCCTTCAGTTTTTATGTGAATCTATGTGTGTCACTCAAAGAGTTCGGAGTTTGAGAGCTGGAAAGTCAAATTCCTTATTGTGTCTAGGAAAAAAAAAGATTTTTCCTCCCCCCAGCACAATCGATTGTAGGGAGTTTAATTTACATGTAAGTGAATGCTAAATTGGTCTCTTTGTTTGTGTCCGATAGCGTTCACGCTTGTTTTTTTTTTTTAAATTCGGACTTTTTTTTCAGTGATGACCACCGAACAAACTGTTCAGGAAATGTCTTATTAATTGATCATCCCCTTCTTTCCAGCTCTTTAATTGAACCTTCGTCCATAACACGGCATGCTGTCAAATTTTTAAATTTCCTCTAGGTTCGTGAACTGCACAACTTATTTGCGCCACTTTGTACATAAAGCATATTGTCTTAGAAAAAGTGAGAAAGACATTTGTAAATTTGCGAGCAGGTTGGTTAATGTGTGACGTCTATTATGTTCCAAGTGCCTAAATAACTAGAAAGCCAATTCTGGGAGAAAAAAAATGACGATACGAAAAGAGTCAAAGCTATTATATAGGAACCATTTAATAGCATGCTTAACATTACAGAGAAGATTATTGATAAAGGTTAACGCGGCCATGACTCGGTAGCTGAAAGAAAACCGAAGAATTTCGGTTAGCAAGAAATCTCTACACGTGCACAGACAACACTCAATTGTAGTCAGTCGCCTTACTTACCAAGACAGGATGTGTTTCAAAAAGAACGTAATAAGAGGGTAGAATCAACGCACACGTGAATCTTATGCGACAATATTAGTCACGTGTCAACTCTGCACACAGAGTATTTCGCAGTTTAAATGATTGCATCATGCGTTACCCTAATTCAAGCATCCATTCCTTTGTGTTGTGTCAGCTATGTCGTTTTCCAATGTAATGAAACGTTCAGGTAATGAATCGGGTTCGAATCTACGTCCTGGTTGAAAGAAATCATGGTCAACATCTTTTGGGGAGTTAAAATGTATGTGTAATTCGTATATTTTTGTAATCTTTTGCGATGTTTGTATTGTGGATGTAATGTGATCGGACACAATGTTGTCAGATCACACATATTTTCTCTGAAAGAGATAGCTGGCAACCGTTGAAATGCATCAAAATATGTCTACGGAATAATAGAATGAATTCGTGATGTAACACTTCTTTTCCTTGAGTTTCTCTGTTCACCTTCCAATTACCATTTTCACCAACATATATATATAGTCTAGAAAGCTTTACAGTTTTAAACACTGAACATTAAAAAGCTTTTCCAATTTTTTTTTGTGTCACTTCAGTCACTTGTTTCCGAATATCTGTTAATCTGATTTATGTAATTTTTTCTTAAGTGTTTTCTTCTTATGTTTTATATAAACTGTGTTATTATGATACTATGTGTAAATTTTCTATTGCTGGGTTCATCGGTTATTTATTATGTAACCGTTTCGGGGATTTTCAAAATCAAATCAAACACCACCTCCGTTCCATCTACGATTTCAATGTATAGCTTATGATATACAAATAGTTTGTTATTATATATAGTGTATCATCATAATGTATTGTATATGGATGTTATTTCATACAACAGATCATTTGATCTTTTGAAACAGGGCTTACTTACGTAGGTTACCCCAAAACGTATCTAACGATGAGGGATCAGTAATTAAAACAACAAGCGTGAATTGCTGTGCGTGTCAGTTCTATTGAGTGTTCACCTACGTAAATATTGATTCCGCATGTATATATATGATTGTCATAAACCACTAAATAATCTTGGAGACTACCCAACACGTGTTTCCTGGTCCAAACAATTGTCAAGAATGGTGGATTATTTCTAGTTTTGATCTAAATATTCTAAAAGTTTCTGCTATAATGCATGGTTGAAAATAAATCGAAATATATCCTAATTTCTGGATTTTGCTCATGTTTATAGATTTGTTCCGAATACTTTGTTAATAAAGTAATATTTTTGATATCTTATATATGCTCTAACGTTGACGAAAACAGCGGTCGGTTATGCAGAGGCCGAAATAAATGCTTTCATCCCAAATTCTCATCTCGTTTATTTTGGGTCTTTTCGATTCTTTCAGCATGACAGTTATGTATCAAGAAATGGATATGTGTGATCCAGCAGAATGAATGATAAATTGCGTCATCTTATACAAGAACTTATTCGAAATGATCTCCCGTCATCACATGGTTAACATATCACTCAATTTAGACAACGAAAGCGAAATGAGAATTTAGTTTGAAAGCGGTTATTTGGGCCTTTGCATTACCGGCGGTTGTTTGGCTCCATGGTAAGAGCATCGCAACGTTAACGCAGCTATCACATATATGGATAGATAGATAAGAACTACAAGTATATATATCTAGTGAATGTTAACGATTCGTGTTTACTGCATTCATGAGCGACCGACAATATGATTTCCTTGTATTTTTACAAGCTGGAATTATTAGCAACAAAAATTTGGGTTACCGATGGGGTCCCCGATAAGTGTAGTTTTAGCCAGTCTGTTTCTGGAATTTCTGGAATCAGGCCCTTTCTCATACATCATACACAGCCTCCAACTTTTGCTACATCGATGGCACCTTAATGATACACCTATAACACATAGATTTAGACAACCTAGTAGCTAGACAGAACTCAGTGGAACCATCCATTGAGTTCACACCGGAAAAAGAGTCCAACAACAC
Source organism: Thysanoteuthis rhombus (assembly GCA_963457665.1). Taxonomy (NCBI): domain Eukaryota; kingdom Metazoa; phylum Mollusca; class Cephalopoda; order Oegopsida; family Thysanoteuthidae; genus Thysanoteuthis; species Thysanoteuthis major. The sequence goes on from OY735231.1 coordinate 5,011,307, forward strand.
ATTACCTTTCCTTGACACTCTTCTGTACAGAACCAACAACATCATTGAAGGCAGCATCTTCCCTAAAGCCACAAACAAGAACAACATTTCTACTCCCACCACAATCCAAAAATTAAGTCAGGACCAATTATAAGCTTTTACCTAAAGGTCCTCAGAATATGTAGCCCCGAATACCTTGATGACGAAGAAGAATCCAACAAATAATCTCTCGTTTCACTTCAATAACAAGGACATTTCATATACCAAACAAGGAGGAAAGCATACAAGATTCATTAAACAAACACCTAACAGGACAAAAAGAAAAACAACCCCACCACAAGACGTATCATATTACCCACCAATACAACCAGCATCAACCTCAGCTCCCACTTGAGCAAGATGGAAATACAAATTGCCACCAACACCTCAAAAACCATCAAAGATTTGATAAACAAATCACCTAATAAACACCCACCACCTGAAGCCGACGTCTACGCGATTCCGTGTAATGACTACAGAGAGTCACCGACACCTGTGGGAAAAAACGAACATAAGAGAGACTGGACGAGAGGACAAATGCCCACGTCGAACACAGGAACATGCACAACCACAACTTCAACTTTCACCAAGCCCATCTCATCCTCGACATACAGATGCGTCAAAGCAGCCCTTATATCCCAATGTAATATAGTAACTCAAAGGTGTGGTCATTTCAGATTGCAAACCACCTAAATACTCTGATTCTAACACAGAACCACATAGACACGATACACTACAACATAAACAACACCAATATACAAGGTATTGGCTAACAACCGACTGTCAATTTGAAGAATGTTACAAGCACACATACACCACCCCTTAACAAAAAAGTAAAAGAAGTCTTACCCATCATCAACCAGAGAGATTAAATGAAAACAACATACCTACTTGCACCTTGCCTCACATATACCAACACCTATCCATCAATTGCTTGACATCACCTCTCCATCTTAAAATAGAAATAACAAAATCTATCTTTCCCTGAGAAATGTCCATTCTAGTCCACCACTGCCTTTCTTATCTAAGATGAGCCAAACACCCACAGAGACAGGAAATATACACCACCTTTCCCCACTTCTCATAGACCCATCTCATTTCAAACCAAATGCCACCCTCAATAACAAAGATACAAACACCTCCCCTCTCACTCTTACCAAACAACTAAACATAGAAATATTCACATTCTCCTCTTCAGCATCAAAACATAAACAGCATATTTTCTCTGTGAACCACCACGAATATTTTTCTCTGAAAAAGATAGCTGGCCCGCCTTCGAAATGCATCGAACTACGTTCACGGAACAATAATAAAACATTTTGAGATGTAATACCTATCTCTTGAGTTTTCATCTCCACCTTCTAATTGCCATTTTCATCGACATTCTGTCAAATCACTTCACAGTACACACACATATATATATGTATGGAATAGAGCACTTTGGTAGAGGGGAATTATGTGTAAGTAAAGAAACATTGCTTAGTTCGGTCATGCTGACCGTCCTGTTCTGCGTAGGGCAGGGACAAAACGTCTGCTTCTGGGTTTGAAGCGAAAGTTTCGATCCTACCTCATAGTGCTGGATGTTGGATAGTCTGTAGCCACACTGAACAGTTGTACTACAATTAAACAGCTGTCTGTGGATGACACAATTATATATATATATATATATATATATATATATATATATATATATATGCTCCTCTATTCAGGGTTGAGCACTCTTTAAGTGAGGTAACTCATCCATCGTAAGTTTATGCAATGCTCTTCCACAGGAATAGAGTACTCCAGTGGATTTCTGTGTAAAAACAGATATATTGCTTAAATTCGGCCCTATTGCCCGTCCAGTTCCCAGTTCCGTCCCAGAGGAAAGATATCGACCGACGGGTCTGAAGCAAAGGTTTCTAATCCTGCCTCACGGTACTGGATGGGATAGTGGAAAGATTATAGCCACACTGAAGAGATGTAATACATCGAAACAGCTGTCTGTGGTTGACACAACAACAATTATTTTTTTAAAAATATTTTTTTATTTTTATTTTTATTTTTATTTTTATTTTTATTTTTATTTTTATTTATATTTATATTATATATATATATATATATATATATATATATATATATATATATATATATATATATATATATATATAGTGTCATCCACAGACAGCTATATATAGAGAGCGTGCGCGCTTCTTTTAATGGACGATTACAAAAAAAGCTGTTTTAAAAGTTCAATGGCCGTCCTTTATGGCAAAGATTGTCAGGACGCGTCGTTTCAGAAATACTGATGTTACGATGACGTAAGATCATCAGATTGAAGATACATATCACGTAACGTGCTGAGAGTGACAGGAAGCGTCGGCGATGTTGCAACGTGATTGGGTCAGGTGATATGCCTCAAGGTTACAAGGCGAAGATGTTATCAGTCACAACGCTAAAAATTATGTTCCTAGTCTATCAGTGAGAAATCGAAAATGAACAAAAAGCAGGGTAGAAGTACCGAGTTTGTCAAGACATTTTATCAGTTTGTAATACATAAAATGTTTCTACATCATAGAGCAGTGATTTTTTAACCTTTTTCCATCTCACAACACAGTGAGCCAGGCACTAAATGGTCGAGGCACTCCAAAAGTATTCAAGGATAGATTCGATCATTTAAGAGAAAATGAAAGATAATAATGTACTCACAAGTTGAACAAACTGATAGATTATCAATTTTACAGCTAAAAAGATATTAAATCTTACCACCAAACACGTATTGTTGGTTTTCAAAAGATTTAAAATTTTTTGAGCATATTAGAGATAACTAAATATTGAAACAAGATGTCATTGGAAAAGATTCCTTTCATTAAAAATAATAAGAGATCGGCGGTTCCACTCTATAGAATTCAAGATAGAAAGTAAAACTTCAATTTGGGTCTTTAATAAACGACACATTTATTTATTTATTTATTGAATCATTGAAAAAAAAGAGTCTAATGCAATCCACAAAAGTAACGACGAAACGTATTTAAATATTATTTTCGTATCCATAGCACTGTCACATGACCTTTGTTTTAAAGGGAGGATCAACCCTTCTCAAAAATCCCATGGCATACCTGCGGCACACCAATGCGAGCTTTGGTTAAACATCGCTGTCATAGAAAACAATACTAATAGTGAAAGATTTGCAAATGCAATAGCATTTTTCATGGATTCAATGTAAATGTAAACGTAATTCGTTATTACCGGATGTTTTGAGCTCTTAAAAGCAAAAGTGTTTATATATCGAAGGAGTTAGATCGAATTAGGACGACATAATGCACCTCAAGTTGCTGATAACGTCAACAGAGCATTCAGGGAGAACACTATTACAAAGCAAACTATTCAGCGTAAGTTCAGTAGAACTCAGCTCTAGCGATATGATTCCCAAAAATGAACCTAAACGAAGTCCCAAACGTGTTAATAATGAAAAATGATGAACAGCAGTGACCAACAACCCATAAACAACTGTTTGAGCAATTTTTGAAGACTTCACGACTACAGCAGTGACCATACGACGTCGTCTTAGGGTAATTAGAAATGTTACAAAATTGGAAAAATAGGTCTCGCATGAACAGAAGGACATTTTCAATGACAGTGCCGGACCCCACACCTGTTATCTGAGTCTAAGGTAAAAGAAGTTGAGTTTGAAGTGTCGTAGCGTCCTGTTTATCACTGGATATTTCTTCCACTGATAATCATCCTCCAAGCATTCTGAACTCACTATCTTTGATGAATGGTTCAATAATAGGGAAGCCATAATATGTGCTTTTTATGAATTTGCGAACACTCAACCTAAAGAATTTCATACAGATCGCATAAGGGTCGTAAAAAAAAAGGTTATTGCTTCAATGGCATCTAGATTTAATATTCACTGTTTTTCATTTTTTATATCATCCTAACTTACAATCAATAAACGACATTTTGTCAAACTCTAATCGGAATCAGTAGTTGACTTTCTTGCACCCATCCAGGAATAAAAATTCTATTCCTTCCCATCACGTTGAACCAAACCGATGTATAAAATTGAAATTTCCCAGTCGTGATCTAAAATCATTGCCAAGTTATCGGTAACCGTCTCCCTACTGACTGAGCTAAACCTACTAGTCATGAATATCTAGAAAAATGTTTGTTATATTTTTTTGTTAATTCCATGCACAGTAGAAAAGTTGCAATATTCATCTTCAGTCGACTTCAGTAGGAGTGGAGTTTGACCCTGTAGCAGGTAGGCTCGTCATTTATAACAACCTAACTGAAGCAACGAGTATGTTGATCTCAGTCAAGAAAGAGCCGTTCAAATAAGTTGAAGCGAATTTCTTCGTGGAGTTATCTGCCCTTCTTTTACATTTGAATAAAACTCGATGCAAAACCTTTCCTATTCTTGAACTGAATCTATTAGAAAGAGCCAACCAAAACTGTCAACATCAATACAGACAAAATCAACATAGGTTCCTTCAGTTTTCAAGTTGGTCTGGTTGGCTATGGATGCATATATTGTGCATTCAGGCGGCGCCAATGTAGCTAGAGGGATGAAAATTTAGACAATTTACTACTTATCATGTCTACAAAAACTCCTTTTTGTTTTGTCCCCCAAGGTTTTTAGTGGAGTTTTCAATTTGCAATGTACTTTTATCCTAAATTGGTCCTTTAGTTTGTGTGGGTTTTTTTTTGTTGAAAGCTGGGACTTTTTGATGATCACTTCTCAGCAAAAGGCGAGAGAAGTAAATCATCGTTTGATCAACCTTTGTCCCATTTTTTTAATTGATCATCCCCAACATGGTTGCATGGTTGTTTCTATGAAGTGACTATCTAGACATATTCATGATTCATAAGTACCGGAAAAATCTTGATTCGTCCCAAACTTTTCCGTACTGTTCAAAAACGCCCGATTCAAGATTTTATAATTCAATGTGTTTTTGTTTTCAGCTTATACTTATTTACACTTATTTGTACAGCGATACCTTAACCGTACTATATCGAAACCTGCACTCTTCAGAACAGCACTGTTCGAGGTCTTATTATGATTAAACGTGGTTTTGTTTTCAGCGTATTCTTTGTTACATTAATTCAATACCATAACTGTATTACACTGAATCACGCAATTTTCAAAACTGCACTATTCAAGGTCTTATTATGATTGAATGTATTTTTGTTTTCAGCTTATATTCAGTTACATTCGTAATGACAAACTAATTGATGTTTCTACAAGCAAGAGACTAGCGTCATCAGAAACCGTTCTTTGGCGGTAGCAAAACAAAACCCAATTCCAACCAAGCGAAAATTAACTCAGCGAGAGAAATAAATTCATTGGTTTTGTTTGGTATGGCGTATTTTTATTTTATTCATCTGTTTTTGTTGTATTGTATTTCTTTAAAACGATGATGATGACGGTGATGATGATGATGGTGGTGGTGGTAGTGATGATGATGATAATGATGATGGTCGGGTAAGTGGGTATGGGGACCCAATGGGCGATGTCCTGGGGATCTAGAACCGTAAGTATATCAAGGAACCCAGCCCTAATTTGTACAGCAATATCTTGCTCGTAGTACGTCAAAACCTGCACTAATGAAAATAGCTCTGTTCAAGCTATTGTTTTCATCTTAATTCTATTGCTTCTTATTGCAACTGCAAGGCTGGGATTTTGCAGTCGTTAGCATGCTCTTCAGATCAGAACTGCAATTCGTTTCGGAAGAAAGAAATGGTGCCAGAGTGGGTGAATGGAGAAAGTATTTTCGTTTCATTTTCTGTTTCTGTCCGGGATATGTAGTACGTAGTTAGTTTTTAGCTGGGTTAAAGACTCAGTTATGTGCAATCGTCCCAGAACCTCTCTCTCTCTCTCTTTCTCTCTCTCTCTCTCTCTCTCTCTCTCTCTCTCTCTATATATATATATATATATATATATGCGCCGTCCGATTTCATTGAAAAGCAAGTTGCATGAATATACTTGAAATGTGAAGTATATAATCAATTGCAATAAGTTAGGAAAAAGATCAAGATAGATTCAAGAAAAGGACCAGGGTGGAAGCTATCGTACAAGTAATTAAACGATAGAAATGGAAATGGACAGGACACATAGTGAGAGGAAAGGACAACAAATAAAATAAAAGATTAATTGGTACGATTGATACCCGCGGGACAGTAAAAAGACATGATTAGCGCAATCACGCTCGTCGTGAAAATGATGGGAAAAGCCGCTGTCCAGACGCTCATAGAGACTGGGTTCATAACAGCTGCTGCTGCTCATACACAAACACACACACACACACACATACACACACACATATATATATATATATATATATATATATATATATATATATATATATATATATATATATATTATGAACTGTAAAGAGTGAGACAGACTCGGGAGTAAAGTGTTTAGAGGCAAGGTTTATTAATCTGTAGACATTAATGGGCTAGACGTGTCTCAGGATTTATTCCCATCTTCAGTGGTGTGTGCTGTGTGAGTATGTTTTTAGGGTTTAAATTTTCACAATCAGGAGCTTTGCCTTGTGGGTAAAAGATTTTTTAAAGGCTGCTGGAGGCATCCAGCTGTGTGAGAGAGAAAGTCCAGCTAGTGATGAAGTCTATGGTTAAGGAGCAGTAGTTGGTCTTTGAGAGGGCAAAGTGTGTCGGGGTAGGAGGGAAGAGATGTGGAGTTAGATTTTTTGGTTATGTTAGGGATAGTGTAAATGGAGGAGTGATGAGGTTATATATATATATATATATATATATATATATATATATATATATATATATATATATATATATATATATAACTCATAGCTTGGTTTCGCAAACGACGATTTTGGAGGGCTTTTTGCGACTTTTAAGCCCTCAAGGCTTTTAGTCTGTGTCCCTAAAAAAAAAAAAAAAATAGTTGTATATTGTAAAATGATTTTCAGATGAAATCTTTTTTTCCAGCGAACAGATACCCACACCAAGCTGGAACCATGAAAACACGATGCACAATCATCTGAGGAAGGATAAAAAAAAAGGACGAATACAAATTTGAAAAAAAAAACAGGAACGGAATTTTAATGATGTATCTACGTACCACTGAAAGGGAAACTGCAGATTAGTGGGGGGGGGCTCTAAAAAGTAAACTGCAGATAAAGGAGATCCACTGAAAATGAAAACCACGGATGAGGGGACCTTTGAAAGATAGGGGTTCTGCAAGAACGGAAACTATAATTTATATGAATGATATATGTGAAAACAATTTTATTCTATATTCCCATACCTGAGAACGCCAATGATGTAACTCGAAATGTATGATGTATCACGAAAATTGATTAAAACAAAGAATAAATGATTGTTCTCTGATGGCAAAAAAGAACGTATCATTGAAAATGAAACCAGGGATATCTTTATCTGTCACGAGAATTGATTAAGAAAAAAAGGAATGACGTCAGCTAAACGATTACCAATAAAGTGAATTTTAGAGATGCTGAGCGCCCCAAGAAATACAAAGAAAAAAAGCAGAAGTTGAATCTGGAAGCTCTTGAATACACACGAATTCGAATCAATCTCGTTACATTCCCTATCATCTCAGGACAAAACAAACTAAACTAATCAAAAATGCTATTCAACCATCGACAATCTCCACTAAGAAGACCAACAGAGAGAAAGCAACAGAATATAGAATGCAACTCACTATAGCATTTGTTTACATTTAAAAGGCCTTCGACTCAGTGGAAATCCTTTAAGTCATTGACATAATACTATAACAAGGAGTAGACACCGTATATATCAGAGTACTTTACATAGCCGTTCCTTCTTCAGGCCACCTGGAGATTCAGGGCCCTTCCAACTACAAACAAGGTGATACCAGCTCATCCTGACTCTTCAGACTACCACGAGATGATCTTCCGAAACCTAAACTTGGAACACAAAGGAAACAGGGTAGACGGCTAATACCTATGTAACCTCAGATTTTCTGACGACATCGTTTTCTTTTCTGAGAACCTTGGGGATCTCCAACTAATGCAAGACGGACTGGATGATGAAAGCGAGAAAATTGGCCTCCGCTTGAACTTCAGCAAAACGAACGTCAAACGCAACAATCATGTTGGGGGAGGGGACGATGACACAACGATCAAAGTAGAAAAGAAGATCACGACATCTACCTGGGACAAAGATCTCCATGAAATCCTCAAAAGTAGAAGAAATCAAGCAAAGAATCACACTTGGTTGGCAAGCTTTCGTTGAAGCAAGCCCGACATTCAAGAAGAAGGAAATCTCACTTGTCCTTACAAGAAGGGTATGCATACTCCCGATGGTCACTTATGGAGCAGAGACATGGAACCTAACCAAAAGATTGCTCCTCAAACTGAGAACCATGCAACGTACACAAGAAAGAATCATTCTCAAACTCACATGGAGAGATCATAAGACAGCACATCATATGAGAAAGGAATCCGAGACATCATAGAAACGATTTGAAAACTCAAATGGCAAAGGGCTTAATATGTCGAACGAATGTCAGACAACTGCTGGACATCACAACTCACAACGTAGATCTCCTGAGGTCATACGCGAAAGTAAGATGGCGTGACATGCTAGACAAATTCAGAAAGTACTGGCTCTCTGACGTCCATGATAGAGAGGTTTGGTAGATCTTGGGAAAAGTGTATGTCTAGTGACAGACGCTACAATGCAGCTGCTGTTGTGGATGATGATGATGATGACACCTTGAAGTGCTGTATTACATACAAACCTATGTTGATCTTAAAATCTGGATCATATCAGGACAAAACAAACTGGAAAAATCTACACACTGCACATAATACCCAAACAAGGTCCTGTAACAACCAGCGCGTAACAACCGTACGCGGGGACATAGTAACAAACTTCAGGTTCAGGGAGCAGAAGGACCAAAGGGGGTGCTACATGGATGCTAAAGTGACGATTCATTGGAACTTGCTCAGTCAAGGAAGCAACAGTCACATCGGAGAATATGAATTCCTTCAAGAATAACCTTGAGAAGGAGATATCGTACCTCGCATAAATGAATCACAGTTGTCCGCGCGTGTACCTGGAAAAATTATCTAAATGAGTCTTTAAAAGATATCTTAAAAAATTAGGTAATTTATATGAATTATCTAAAAAAAAAAAAAGAAGATTTTTTTATCTAAAATTATCTAAAAATGTTTTGGGCAGTTTTGGTTCAAAATGACCATAGTGACCCCATAAAGAACTTTTTGAAAGAAAAATGTTTGTAGATGGTGCCTAGTGGTGTACTCATTGGAATTGGGGTTGTAGCCCTCCAAAATGTGGCCAGGAGTGCCGGGACACACAAACACACAAAATGAGGAAAGAATCTGTATCCCGCTTGGCTGGTTGGTCAAGGTGATTCGGTATTGGTCACAAAAAGTTTATATTTTCTCGCACAAGGAATAATTCGTATACACAGCTTAATTTAAAAAAAACAAAAACAAAACAAAACAAAAAACTCTGGTCGGTGGCACAATCTGCAGGCGTTCATAAATTCTCTCTTTTTTTTCTTTACTGGAGTACTTACTTGGCCACGATTGAGCTACGTAATATCAGAACCAAAAATATCACTCAATTATCACCTGTCGACAAACACAGACACACGTTTCCATACACGTTTACCAGACTTTTATTTATTGGCATAATCATCTGTGGTAACGTGCGAGCAAGTCAGGGTGCACGTGACTGCAAGAAAAATAGTTGATTCCATCTCACAAACACACACGCACACACACACACACACACACAAACATACTTCCGTCTCTGTACACGCACACATGTATGTACACGAACATCCATCCCCACACACGCACGGACACGCACCCCCTACATACGCACATGCAGGCACACAAAAACATTTATTCCGTCCAACACTCATATAAGCACGAATACAGGCGTGCACACGCACACACCCAAATCTTCCTCATCGCACAAACACACACAAATCCACCCCCACACGTATACAAACATACACACACATGCGCACTCGCATCCATCCACCCACCCACATGCAGTCACTCCCTTTATTTCTTCCTGCCTCTCTAACTATCTCTATTCCTTTGTTTTTTTTTTTTGCTATTTTTTTTTTCCTGGGGCATAGAATTGCATATTTCCTTACACACACAATCCCAAGATACCATCGAGTTATATCTTTCGATCTCAACATCTTATGCATACCATTGTATCCGACCGGCCGGATACCACTGCTACCGGTGGGGGAAAACGCAACCTTTATGCGCTAAAAATTCATACACACACAAACACACACACTCACACACACACACACACACACACACATATATATATATATATATATATATATATATATATATATATATATATATAATACATAAATAGTACACTTACGCTATTATAACACCCTCGGGGATTTTAAAGTGCAGTTATAACGACTATTCGGCATCGATTTTTTACGATATGTATTAATAACGAGAAAACAAGAAATACACATAAAAATAACTTTATATCACCCTTTTAAAGTCCAATGCCCCATAGGCGTGTTACAGGTCTGCAAATGAAATGAATGAACCAAAAAGTTTTTTTCAAAACTTGATTTTAAAAAAATAATAATGCACTAAAATCCTTTTGTACAGTTGCTGCGAACTAATCTCCGGTTTTGAGAATATAAAAAAAATATTAGAAAAAAAGAACAACCATTCTGACGTTACAACGTATGTCATTAAAAAGTGCCGTTAGAAAGAATACAGTTAGAACGATTGTTTACTTAACTCAATCAATCTGTCTATCTTTCTTTCAGTCTCTGTCTGTTTCTCTCTTTATACATATATTCTTCCTCCAGCGTTTATATTTCCTTAGGTTTGTAAGCCTTGTATAATCTTAACTGTATTTACGTCCCAGTTACCAACCTATATGAAAATGACTAATTTTGAATCCATAACACAGATCAAATCTCAGAATTCCGAAGGATGTTTCAAGCTCTTCTCTCCAATAAGGAGAGAAGAATTAAAAAAGAAAAAGCCAAAAAGACGAGAATTAAAATCAGGCGAATATCTTGAGTAATCCCAGATCCAAATAGTGGGTTCTTCCACTTCAATTCTGTAAACAAAACACCCACTGCCTCGGTAAAAAAAAATGCATGGAATCAAAACGAAGCAATCCGACGAATGCAAATCTTGGCACTTTGACACAAATAAAAGAGTAGCCAGAACGAGACTGAAATCAGCCATGGCGAGAATCTCGTCTAACAAGATGCCGGCTGCTGGAAACAAACTAACAGACCTATTTAGAGGTGGATTTCCGAGGAAACAGAGATTCGTTTTTTTTAGACAATAAGAAATAAATATTTACATTTTCAGCCATCTAGCTCCAGTGGAGCTGCCTGAACTCGTGGTTCATCTATGCATACATAGTTAAACAGCCAGTCAGATGGACGGACAGACTACCTTGAAAACTCAAGAAAACTATGTTGACAGTTCTAATGACAGTTGTGGTAGAAGGTTTCCAATGGAAAAAGATCGATTGTCGAAATACCAATCATCTCGATGATTTTGATTAATCAGGTTTTTGTCTTTACCCGATCAAACATGGCGATATGAACAGGGCAATCTGATCACGCAGACACAAATAAAAGAGTTAGCTTTAAAGATAAGACTCGGACCTCTTTCAGCTCGAGAAAGGAGTAAGACAAGGTGATACCAGCTCACCTAAACTCTTCACAGCCTGCCTCGAAATAATCTTGAGAAGACTAGACTGGGAGAGTAAAGGAATTAAAATAGACGGCGAGTATCTGAGCAACCATAGATTTGTAGACAACATTGCCCTTTTCGCAGGGTACCTACACGACCTCCAAATAATGATAGACGAACTAAATGAAGAGAGCAAGAAAGTCGGCCTACACATGAACTTCAGAAAGACGAAGATCATGTGCAACAACCACATTGGAGATAAAAACATTAAAATCGAGGACACTGAAGTGGAGGAAGTAGATCACTACATCTACCTAGGACAATGAATCTCCATGAGACCCTCGAAATAAGAAGAAATCAAGCAAAGAATCACACTAGGATGGCAAGCCTTTGGCAGAGCTAGTTCAACCTTAAAAAATAATAAGATCCCATTAATCTTAACAATAAGGGTGTATAACCAATGCATCCTCCCAATAGTCACTTATGGAGCTGAAACATGGAATCTAACCAAGAGACAGATTCGAAAATTGAGAACCATGCAACGTGCACATGAAAGAATTATGCTGGGCCTCACAAGGAGAGACCACAAGACAGCACAGTACATTCGAGAACAGACAAGAGTCAGGGACATCATAGAATCCATTGAAAATCTCAAATGGCAGTCGGCTGGTCATGTCGCCAGAATGGCGGACAACCGATGGACATCACGACTCACTAGACAAGTTCAGAAAGTACTGGCTCCGCGACACCCATGATAGAGAAGTGTGGCAAATCCTGGGGAAGGTCTATGTCCAACGACGGGCGTTAAAAGACTGATGATGATGATGATATCAGCAGGACCAGGCCTAGGGTCCTTGGCGCCCTAGGCAAGCCAGATTCTGTTGCGCTGACTGAGCTTTGTCAATTGTTTTCCTCGGTCTCATTACAACAGAGAAAATTTAATCGTCAGATATTCCTGTTAAATCGGACGTCACATTAGGGAATTAAAAAAAAATCTTTTTTAAATGTTCACAGATTTCATCCTGTTTAATCAATTCATTATTTAGGGAGTCTTACTGTGTCTAATACATGACTGACACTCCTGACAACTACCTGTGCTGCCGGTACCCAAGACAGGTCCTGAATAACAGCAATAACGAGATTCCCGTCTGACGCATCGGCCATCTTGTCTTTGATTCTCTCCTGGTTCCTCTGCGGTACACTGCCTTTAGTTTCTCACTCTTCATCTCTCCCAAACTAAATCGTCTGTGCTTTTTTTCTTTCTCTTGATCTTGTTTTAGTACTGCTAAGGATACCGCCAATCAAATCAAACAGACAGCACTGGGTATGGGTGCCGTGCCCAAAAGAGCAACCGTAGGGAAAGGCACCAAAAAAACATATAAACTATTAGATCCGTTAATTACCTTCGCGCAGTCTGTCTCAATGGATGGGAAACAAATATGTTGAGTGTAATACATAACTATAATATATCCATCCACAATGACGAGGTTATTTATTTACAGATCGGCACTAAAGAGTCTGAAGTTATTTTATTCGATAATTTATTGTAATGATTCAAGTATCCTAAGTTTTTTTTCCAAGTCTCAACTTGAAGTCTCAATTCGAATGTGATTGAACATAAGTTACTATGACGGACGCTCAATTGTTATAGAATGATATAATACTTAATCAACCAATGAGATCATCCCATTTGAGCACAAACAAACAAAACGAAATATATACAAACAAATAAACAGAAAAAAATTGCTTATAAGCCCATGATATGATTAGATGATAATCATTATTATTTGCATTTTCAAACCAGTTGCCTGATAGCTACCACTAGAGACTGAGTGACAGCAAGTCTCTTCAAGTCTCCAATTCTCTTCTTCACGCTTTTACAGCCAACAGCAGTGCTTTGATTCACAGTTTCACGTCAGTTGCCCGGTGATTATCACTGAAGGTTGAGTGACTGTAAGTCTCCTCGGGTCTCCAGCCCCCCTCTCTTCCAGACCTATCACAGCAGCACTGTGATTATTATCATTATTATTATTATTATTATTATTATTATTATTATTATTATTATTATTATTATTTCTCTCTCTCTCTCTCTCTCTCTCTCTCTCTCTGCTTCCATAGGAATAGAGCAGTCTGGTGGATGAGGAATTTCTGTGTAAATAAACATATCGCTTAAATTCAGCTTTGCTGACCGTCCAGTTCCATAGTCCAGAGGTAGGATATCGGCCTACGGGATAGAAGTGAAGGTTTTAATTCTGCCTCGCTGTACTGGATGGGATAATGGAAAGTCTATAGCCACACTGATACATCGAAACAGCTGTCTGTGGATGATACAATAATATATATATATATATATATATATATATATATATATATATGTGTGTGTGTGTGTGTGTGTGTGTGTTTATGTGTGTGTATGTGTGTGTGTGTTTTCATAGTTCATATCCACCTATCTGTCCAAACTGATCCTAGTATTTTCCCAGTTTTTCACTCTTTTCTACTTACTCTGTAGTCTGCAGGCACGGTCATGTCTACTATTTTGTAGGTTCTCCTCTTCTTGTCCACGATTACCAGGTCCGGTCTTCTTGCATGGATGAGGTGGTCTGTATGGATATCAAAGTCTCCAAGTAATTTGTGGTTTCCTTTCTCCAGGGCTGCCTCTGGTTTGTGCTGGTACCACCTATCTATATGGTTAAATCCCATTCGTTTACTCAGTTCCCAGTGTATCACTGTTGTAATTTTAACTTGTCTGTGTTTATTCTCCTTCTGGGCCAGTTGACTACATTCACTAGTTATGTGGTTCATGGTCTTACCCCTTTCTCCTCATAGGCGGCACAAACAGCCTGTGTTCTGTCGATTTTTGTTTCGATATAGTTTGTTCTGATGCATTTGTTTTGGGCTGACATGATGAGCGGTTCTGTTTCTCTCTTCAGGTTTCCTTTTCGTAGCCATGCCCATGATCTCTCGTCTACCACATCCTGTATCTGTCTTTTAATTTCTCCGTATAATTTTTTCTTTTCCCATTCCTCTTTCCTTGTTTGTTGTGTTGCTCCATCGTTTTCCACTTTTTGTTTTTGCTTGTTGCACTGTTCCAGGCCTCTTTACGATGGCTTCACCATTTGCTTTTGCTTGCACATACTTCTCTAATCCCGTTTTGGCATTTCGGTCACAGTCAGTTATGCTGATAAGTCCTCTGCCACTTTCTTTCTTCTTCACGTACAGTCTATCCATGTCATCTCTGCAGTGTAAGACTTTGTGCATTGTCATAAGCTTCCTTGTTTGCCGGTCCATTGACTGGAGTTCTTTCTTTGTCCTTCCAAGGAATGGTCCTGTGTATCTGGATACCGATACTGCCCATTTGTTCATCCCTTTTATAAGGTCCCTGCTATTTAGTTCAGTCTCTAATATCTTCCTTACCCTCCTAAGGTATTGTCTATTTCTTTTCTCCTTCATTTCTTCCCGTTTCTCGTCACATTCGAGAACTCCCAGCTATTTGTATTTGTATCGGTCTTGTGTGGTCAATGCTCTAATCTTCTTGCTGTCCGGGAATTCGATTCCTTCTGCCGTTGCGAGCCTTCCTTTTATGCATTACCATTATTGCACATTTTTCTACCCCAAACTCCATCCCAATGTCATTACTGTATCCCTTCACTTTGTTGAACAGCGTCTTCAGCTCTACCCTGTTCTTTGCAAATAGTTTTATTTCGTCCATGTATATTAGGTAGTTGACTTCTCCATTATTATTATTATTATTATCATTATTATTATTATTATTATTATTATTAATAATAATAATAATAATAATAATAATAATAATAATAATAATAATAATAATGATTTATTTATGGTTAGACGATTATTATTATTATTTGCAATTTCACCCCAATTTCAAGGAGGTCATAGCGGAAGACTGAGTGATCGTAAGTCGCTTCAGGTCTCCAGCCCTCCTCTCCACACTCTCACCGTCCACAGTAGTGCTGCAGTTTACAGTTTCCTATCGGTTATCCGGTGGTTATTGCAGAAGGTCCGTTTCCAAGGATCGTCTGTGGTTTGTGCAAATACCATTTTTCTGCATGGTCGAATCCCAGTCGTTTGCTTAGTTCCCAGTTTATCACTGTTGGTACCCTGTCGTGTCTGTTATTGTATTCTTCCTGAGCTAGTTGACTATATTCCCTGGTCACGTGTATTACAGTATTGTCCCTTTCTCTGCATTTACTGTTTATGTTCTGTCGGTTTTTCGCCTTGATTTTGTGCTGTTATGAGGAGCAATTCTGTTTCTCTCTTCAGATTTTCTTTGCATAGCAATGTCCATGATCTCTCGTCTGTAATATTTTGTATCCGTCTTTTGAATTACCTGAGTAGTTTTTTGTGTTCCCATTTTTCTTTCCTTGTTGTCTGTTGTGCCGCTCCTTCGTTTGGTACTTTTTGTTATTTGTCAGGTGTAGAGCCTGGTGCATTGTCATAAGCTTCCTAGTTCGCTTGTCAAATAATTTGAGCTCTTGCTTTGTCCATCCACAGAATGGCCCTGAGTATCTTACTACTGATTCGGTTTAAGTACTCATACCTTTTATCAGACTTCTGCTATTTTGCTTGGTTTCAAATATTGTCCTTATCCACCTAAGGTATCTTTTTTTTTTTTTTAATTTTTTCTGTTTCATTGCTCTGGCTTATATTCTCCAAGATATTCATATCGGTCATGTGTGGTCAATGCTCTGATTTTTTGTTGTCCACTCATTCGATTCATTCTGCTGCTGGTAGACTTACTTTCTGTATTATTATTAGCGAGCATCTTTCAATTCCGACCATCATCACTTTATTTCCTGTTTCATTACTCTTGCTTATATTCTCCAAGATATTCATATCAGTTATGTGTGGTCAATGCTCTGATTTCTTTTTTTAAAGAAAATTTCAAGCTCTTCTCTGTTTTTTTTTTTGGTTTTTTTTTTGCAATAGCTCAATGTCGTCCATGTACATGGGATGTTTGGCTTTTCACTTTTTTTTTGAGAATTTGATACTTTCAAGATTCTGTTGAGTAGTATCATGGTTAGTATAAAGATGCCCCCCTGAAAGATTCCACTTTTTATACTTACATCTGCTAAGTTTTCTCCTGTACCTGTCAAGTTTACTTTCCAGTTTTTCTTCTAAAGTTGACTGCGAATCTCAACACTCATTCGCTGATCTTGAATAACAAATATCCAGGTATGTGGGATCATATCGTATGATTATTTTTTTTTATAGTTGATCCATCCCCTTGCAACGTTTGTCCTCCTTTTCTTACTTCTTTTGGGATCATTCGGTCGATGTAGAACAAATCATCCGTCCTTTCGTTCCTTTCCCGTATCCTGTCTATTCTTGGGGTAATAGCTCTCTTATTTTCATGGAAATATATATTCTCTCTCTGCTATTTTCCCGGTCAGGATTTTCCATATAAGTGGTAGACACGTTATTGGTCTGTAACTGCTTGCCTACTTCCCTTCCTCAGTGTCCTTTTAGATGAGGGTCGTTCTGCCTTTTGTCATTCATTGTGGGACCTCACCTTCATCTAGTCACCTTTAGGGTTAGTAGATGAGTCTGTCATGTAGTGTGAATGTGGTGAATGTGATCCAGGTACATATTGGCTTATTTATTATTATTATTATCATTATTATTATTATTATTATTATTATTATTATTATTATTATTATTATTATTATTAAAACAAGACAGTTTTCGAAAATATGGTATCCTATAACATTACTGAAAATTTTCGGTGTATAGCATATCTTTCTCAGTCAAAATTCAAATGAAAAACAGCCATAAAGGCGTTAATGGTGCGTTCTGTAATGAAAAACGACATAATTCGAACGGCATACATCGAATAACGAGGGGGGGGGTTTGCAATAACGAGGTATTTTTAAAAAATGATTTTCAAAAATTTGGATAGGTGAAATGTGTGTTCTGTCAAGGAAAACGAAATATAACTTGGAAATCGTACATTAATGTTGCAAAAATCTCTTCTTCTTCTTCTTCTTCTTCTTCTTCTTCTTCTTCTTCTTCTTCTTCTTCTTCTTCTTCTAATTATTATTATTATTATAATTATTATTATTATTATTATTTGGAATCTCACACCAGCTGCCTGGTGGTAACCGCTGGAGTTTGAGTGACAGCAAGTCTCCTCAAGTCTCCAGCCCTTCTCTCTTAGTTCTCATAGGCCACAGTAATACTGCGGTTTACAGTTTCACACCGGTTGCCCAGTGGTCATTGCTGAAGGCTGAGTGACAATAAGTGTCCTCAGGTCTTCAGCCAACATCTCTTCTCTCCTTCGCCTATCATGCCAGTGCTGTGGTTCACATTCCCGCTTTCATTTCCCATCTTTTGTTAGGTCACTGTTAACAATTAGTGTTGCAGTCTTTATATTTCTAGCACTTTCCTCAGTATCCGTGCAGTTCCTAGCAGTGCTATTATTATTATTATTATTATTATTATTATTATTATTATTATTATTATTATTATTATTATTATTATTATTATTATTATTATTATTTGTAGTAGTAGTAGTAGTATGTTGTTGTTGTTGACTTTGATTTCAGTTTACATAAGCCATCAGCCGGGTCTTCTCTAGAGAATTAAGGCGGTAACTTTATAAGTTATGACTGTCCGAGCTTAAAAAGTAGAGGCAGGGCTTTTACATATACAGACGATACAATCCTTCCATGAGCATACTTTAACATATGTATAAAGTGATGTATGCTAGGTGTAATACATACATACACATTGACAGAAAATCTAATGATGTGTGCAGTGGAAGTAAGAGCTATTGTCTGCATTTCAGATATGCTGGGCTTTCCGGGTATGTTGTCGGTAAATTTGCCCGTCTCTCTTTTTCTTTTCTTTTTTTTTAGTAGTCTAAGGGCTTCAACAACAGGTTTTATTTTGGTCCTGAGTTGCCACATTCTACTGATTTCTATTTCAAGGGCTTTATATTTTGAGAGTTTCACGAATTCATTGACAGCAATATTTTTATCCACTGGGGCAGCCATATTTACTAGGAGGCACTTTTTTTCAGTCTTTCACTATAATATCTAGCCTGTTCGCTTTTGTCGTTCTATTAGTATGTTCCGTTCGGTCCCATAATATAGTCGTATATTTTGCTTCTGTAACTCGTTCAGGCTGATGTTTGTATCAGTTCTTAGCATATGGGACGTTATGATATTTGCAGATGATCTAGTACGAACACTGACCGATTCTGTCGTGTCTCATCTTATATTCATTTGCTGCAAAGACTGAGCAGCCTGCAACTATGTGGTCAATTGTTTCAGTCTTATCATCACAGTCAGAATTTAGGGGTCAGTACCATTTCTTGATATGTTAGCCTCGTAGTTTAGTGTTTTTTTGGCCCCGGTCTTTGGCTGCCAGTATGAAACCCTGATTCAATCCTGATCTACATCAAGTCTTTTTGAACGAAAGGGATACCGGCCTTGGATTGTTTTTTCTTTTTAGCGCTCGTGTAATATTCTAATTACTTCTTATTTGGCCTTACTTTTTACTTTCTTGGTTGGTTTAGTTGGTGAGCCAGCTTCTGGTTTACTTTCATCTTTGGATTAAGTCTTTTCTTGTACTTATTTGCCTCTTCTGAAATGGAGAGCATTTTTTGTTTCACGTGTTTTGTTCACCAGTTCTATGATCCAGTCGCTCGAAGTTAGGATGTTGGTTTGAAGTCTGATGGTGGTTGTCATATATGAGAGTTCTAGTTGAAGAGACCCCTGTCCTCCTCCTGTCTTGGTAGGTAAACTCTCTCTATATCTGTCACTGGATGCTGCCTTTTATTTCCTAGTTTTTGTGTCAATTCTTTGGGTTTCTAGTATGTTCCAGTCGATAATGTTAAAACAACTTTGGAGTGAATGGCCTGTATTCTATTTTTCGATTTTAGTTTCATTCTTATTATTCTAAAATATTGGTCTCATTCTTCTATAATATTGGTCTTATTATTCTATAATATTGGTCTCATTCTTCTATAATATTGGTCTTATTATTCTATAATATTGGTCTTATTATTCTATAATATTGGTCTTATTATTCTATAATATTGGTCTCATTCTTCTATAATATTGGTCTTATTATTCTATAATATCGGTCTCATTCTTCTATAATATTGGTCTTATTATTCTATAATTTTGGTCTCATTCTTTTATAATATTGGTCTTATTATTCTATAATATTGGTCTCATTCTTCTATAATATTGGTCTTATTATTCTATAATATTGGTCTCATTCTTCTATAATATTGGTCTTATTATTCTATAATATTAATCTCATTCTTCTATAATATTGGTCTTATTATTCTATAATATTGGTCTCATTATTCTATAATATTGGTCTTATTATTCTATAATATTGGTCTCATTCTTCTATAATATTGGTCTTATTATTCTATAATATTGGTCTTATTATTCTATAATATTGGTCTTATTATTCTATAATATTGGTCTCATTCTTCTATAATATTGGTCTTATTATTCTATAATATTGGTCTTATTATTCTATAATATTGGTCTCATTCTTCTATAATATTGGTCTTATTATTCTATAATATCGGTCTCATTCTTCTATAATATTGGTCTTATTATTCTATAATTTTGGTCTCATTCTTTTATAATATTGGTCTTATTATTCTATAATATTGGTCTCATTCTTCCATAATATTGGTCTTATTATTCTATAATATTGGTCTCATTCTTCTATTTTTCCCTTTCAAGAGTAGCTTTCACCCAGTACAAATTCCCCCCTGTTGTCGTCACTAAGTCTACTAACAGTCTTCAATAGACTGTTTTTTCATCTTTGCGTCGAGTTTCAAGTCATCCATAGAGAAGGGATGGGTAATGGTCTTGTTATACATTCTGTACCCGTATGAGGTATTGTTTAGCTCATGTGATATAGGTATCAGAAACAAACAGAACAAGGGTCGGAGAAGAATCACCTTGGGAAAATCCCTTCTTCTTCTTCTTCTTCTTCTTCTTCTTCTTCTTCTTCTTCTTCTTCTTCTTCTTCTTCTTCTTCTTCTTCTTCTTCTTCTTCTTCTTCTTCTTCTTCTTCTTCTTCTTCTTCTTCTTCTTCTTCTTCTTCTTCTTCTTCTTCTTCTTCTTCTTCTTCTTCTTCTTCTTCTTCTTCTTCTTCTTCTTCTTCTTCTTCTTCTTCTTCTTCTTCTTCTTCTTCTTCTTCTTCTTCTTCTTCTTCTTCTTCTTCTTCTTCTTCTTCTTCTTCTTCTTCTTCTTCTTCTTCTTCTTCTTCTTCTTCTTCTTCTTCTTCTTCTTCTTCTTCTTCTTCTTCTTCTTCTTCTTCTTCTTCTTCTTCTTCTTCTTCTTCTTCTTCTTCTTCTTCTTCTTCTTCTTCTTCTTCTTCTTCTTCTTCTTCTTCTTCTTCTTCTTCTTCTTCTTCTTCTTCTTCTTCTTCTTCTTCTTCTTCTTCTTCTTCTTCTTCTTCTTCTTCTTCTTCTTCTTCTTCTTCTTCTTCTTCTTCTTCTTCTTCTTCTTCTTCTTCTTCTTCTTCTTCTTCTTCTTCTTCTTCTTCTTCTTCTTCTTCTTCTTCTTCTTCTTCTTCTTCTTCTCATAATTATTATTATTATTATTATTATTATTATTATTATTATTATTATTATTATTATTATTATTATTATTATTATCGAAATCGGATCAGCTTTTCGATCCCCTCTTGAAACAGTAATGCTGGGACATTTTTTGCGGTTACCAGTTAAGATAGCATAATACACATCCAATCCATCGATTGTTATTGTTTACAGTTTGAGATGTTGTCATGACTCCCTAATTAAGATTAGTACACGAGCACCAGGGTCATTACGGGGCGTTTTGTTGACGAGTGCTCCAAATATCGGACTTTTTCTTTTAAGACCTTTTGCCGTTCAATTATTCATATAAGAGGTTCGAGGTTGGTCTAACGGTCAAACAGAATCGGCAAATCGAGATCAAATTCAAGCTGAGATAGTTTTGTATTTACCTCGAAATGATACCTTTTGAAGGTAAGAATCAACTGGCTCTAATTGGCCAGCTCAGGTGTAACTCTTTGCTACTTGTACCATGTAACCCAGGACAGTCTGAAATATGTTACTTAGAGATGAAATTAGGACTCAACTAAGTCGTATTGCCTCGAGAAATGCGATCAAGGATCCAGCTTGATCACCCGATGATCTATTGTATCATGGGTCAATTTGATTCGATTCGATTTGATTGAGCATAGCAGTTAAAGTATAGGTGTGTGTATAGGTGTGTGTATAGATGTGTGTATTTGTCTGATAATAATAATAATAATAATAATAATAATAATAATAATAATAATAATAATAATAATGATAATAATAATAATAATAATAATAATAATAATAATAATAATGAAAATAATAATAATAATAATGATAATAATAATAATAATAATAATAATAATAATAATAAAAATAAAAATAATAATAATAATAATGATGATGATAATAATAATAATGATGATGATAATAATAATAATGATGATAATAATAATAATAATAATAATAATAATAAATATATATATATATATATATATATATATATATATATATATATATATATATATATATATATATATATATATAACTTCAAACGCTAAACATCAAAAAACTTTTTCAATAGATTTTTGTGTCACGTCAATCACCCATTTCCCATATCTGTCAGTGCAACTTATGTAATCTTCAAAAGTATTTTTTTGTCTCCCTTGCACTTTGTTATCATTATACTATGTATAGATAGTCTCTTTATTCTTTTGAATTTTTTAATTTTTATATCAATTTTTCAACAAAGATCGGGATCTTTTCAACTCCCCCCCCCCATCCAAATTAATTCTGGAACAACATAAAATAATCAGCAAACATATACGGACCCATTTTTTTGTTTTGTGCTCATGCGGTATGCTATCCCGTGACATTATTTACTTTCGATATGCATGATATATATATATGTATCTTTTTATATATATGTGTATATATATATATATATATATATATATATATATATATATATATATATATGCATGTGTCTATTCTCACATTTACTACGCTTAGTTTGGTTGATCTCATGCCCAGGCGGCCACGGTGTCAGCGACCACTGTAGGAAGTGCTTGAGAAATCAACCCTTGTACCAGATTCATCCTCCTCTTGTATATACATTTAGGATTTTGATCATTGATTTCAAATGTGGGCACTTTCAAATTGGATGATTGTTTTTGAAAATCAGTTTGTAAAGGGCCTTTTGGGAAACACAAATTCTGCTCACGTTCACTAGAGGGTGACAAAAATCCGTTGCAGTTTTGTACAATAAATATGAGTTTGATAAACGTTTGTTGCATTTCAAATTGTTCCGTTCTTCCTGTCTAGCACTGAGATATGAAGAGATTGAATAACATCATTCATTCAAATATATGTTGTGAACGATATGTCATATGTAATAATCTTTAAATGGTTTGTGTAATTAACAGACAAAAGTGAGTGTTATATGTAGAACTTTTTGGTTGGCCAAGTCCAAATAGTTTCTAAGTATCTGGGAGTAATGCAAGAGTATTGCAAACGTCCCCAGTCTCACCGACTTATGACTAATGTACAAGTGAGCGAATGCATACATCCATCTGGTTGAATGTTCAACACGAAAATACAGAAAGGCCAGACGACTACATTAGGTTATAAAAACAAAGAAAGAAAACGATATTTATCCCAATCTTACCAGCTAAACTTACTTAAAGACAGAGCGTGGGACGCAAAGACCACGCAACAGCAGGGACGCTTGAGTTCTTGGGGTGCTGTATATCTGAGACCCTGAAAAATATAAAGAAAATTATCTAAAAAAATCTAAAAAATAAATCTTTAAGAGAGGCTCAGTCGGTCTAACCGCCGCCATTAACTTGCATAAACCTTCTTTTATTTATCTCTTTCGAGACGATTTAAGAACTGCCTCGTCCGTTATCTATGCCAAACAATTCTTGCAATCTGCCGTTTAGATTAAATTTAGAATGAACTCTGATGTCTGATTGAATTCTGTGGCTAGATTACGACTGAGTTATTTATTTCCACCT
>OY735231.1:5040092-5042592 GCA_963457665.1 Thysanoteuthis rhombus
TAAAGTCATACATTGGTGTTACAATAAACGTGGTTTATTTTTAAATCATGATAGTCACCTATGGAGAAACATAGAAACTAACCAAGAGACCGACCCGCTGACTTAGAAGCATGCAACGTGCACAGGAAAGAATCATGTTCAACCTCACATAAAGTGATCAGAAGACAACACATGTTTATCAGGGAGGAAACAGGAGTCCGAGACATCATAGAATCCACTGGAAAACTCAAATAGCAATGGGTTGGTCATGTTGCAAAAATGGCGGACAACCGATGGGTATCACGATTCACAACATGGATCCCCAGAGATCACATGCACAACCGAGGCCGGCAGAGTACAAGATGGAGAGACGAACTGGACAGGTTCAGAAAGTATACTGGCTCCGCGACGCTCACGATAGAAAGGTCTGTCGAATCCTGGGGAAATGTCCGGACGATAGAAGACTGGTGATGATGATGATCATGATGATGATGATAATGATGATTTTTACATCTTTGGTAAACAATTACCAATGAATCTATGGTGAATACCAACCACTTCTCTTATTCAAACGATCTGGTTCATGAGTTTTTATTGTTGACATTCACTTACTCTTGTGGTGTGCTAGAGCGTCGAGGCATCTCCCCACTTTCTCTAGGACACATTCCTCAAGGTCATTATCGGAACTACACGTTTTGTTTTCACTGAACTGCTTGCTCAGCTCTGGCGCTACAGGTTCATTTTTCACATCGTAGCGATGCTTCTTGAAACGCCTACTTAAATAGGTAGATGTAAATCCCACTTATAACAGGTCATGTTTTGCACATTCTACAGCATAGATATTATTTTTAGATTAACACAAACATCTTGAATTTTTGCATGTATTGCCAGATCTAACATTTTTCAACCTTTCTGTTTGTCTCGTGGTCACATGATTTGTGCGGGCGACTGCGCTTTTAAAAACACACCCGTGTGCATCTGATGCTTGCTCCTGATGTTTCTTCGAACTTTGGTTGACGAGAGGCAAAGATCGATTGAGAGTGTCGGGTTCGGCGGTCCGAAACTATTAGAGGCTGTGGGAAGACTGCAATCAGTTCTGGGTGATCCACGATTGATATCTGTTGATTTCTATGCAGCTGGCTCTTGACCGCTAGGGACACTCTATTATTAGAAGCTTTGCTTTTTTTTTCTTTATTTAAAGGTCAAGTGTCCTGGCGAATCCTCCCCTTAACTCCTCTCCTCATCTGAACCAGTTTACTTTGAAGATATCCCGTTCGGCAGTCTTCAACAAGACTCCAAATCCTTCCAATTCTAAAAGGTTGATTCGATCTGATAATATAATCTGGACAACTCGAAAGTCTCGGTGAAGTAGGTTTGCAGTTTGGTTCTGTCGTAAGTGAATGTTTACAGATTTTCACTCTTGTGTCTGAAAGCCTATTTCTCCGATGGAAAATTCACAGGTGACAATTTTTTAAATTTGTAGTTGTTCCTTCCAGCAAAAGAATTACATTATTAAAGGAATGTTTTAAAACTTTTCATATCTCCCTTCCATATGAGAAAAATATCATCAATGTTCCTTATCCATGACAACAACTGCATTCAATAATAATAATAATAATGATAATAACAGGCAACTGGTGTGAGATTGCAAATAATAATAGTAATAATAGGAGACGTTAGCTGAAGACCTGAGGAGGCTTATTGTCACTCAGCCTTCAGCGATAACCACTGGGCAACCGGTGTGAAACTGTAAATCGCAGAACTACTGCGACCTACGAGTACTAGGAGAGGAGGGCTGGAGACTTGAGGAGACTTGCTGTCACTCAAACTCCAGCGGTTACCACCAGGCAACTGGTGTGAGATTCCAAATAATAATAATAATAATAATAATAATAATAATAATAATAATAATAATAATAATAATAATAATAATAATAATATCCATACATCGCATATATGAATCATATTAGTCCGCGCGTGTACCAAAACTGATTATCTAAAATTATCTAGAACAATGGATCTTGTATCAAAAATCATCCCTGAAAATATTCCTGAATAAGATTTGGGCATTGTTGGTCCAAAACGGCCACAGAGACCCCGAAACACCCTTTTGATAAATAGTTTTTAAATTGTACCTGATGATGTAATCATGCAAATTCCCAAGACAGAGAGACAGACATGCAGACACGCAGACGAGCGAAGAAAGGAGAATCTGTAGCTGTCTTGGCTGGTGGGTCGGGCGGGCAATTAGTGGGGCTACGGATTTGACAAGAATAATCAAATGGATTTTATTAAGATTTTTAATATCTCAAATATGAACAACAGTATGGTATCAAGAAGTCGAAATATAGGGTGGGTTTAGAAAGGTAAAAATCACTCTTGCTTGGTCATGAGGCTTCCATGGAGCAGCCTGGCGTAAACTAAACTTCTCTCTGGTTGAAGTGCATGTCGGTTTTTCACCGCTAGCTTACTCTTCCGATCGCACTATCTGACTATCATCATCAGTTTTTCATTGTTGTTT
>OY735231.1:5045092-5395092 GCA_963457665.1 Thysanoteuthis rhombus
GTTGTGGGCCACTCTTCCCAGCGAAGATCAAATCCACTACACGAGAGAACTAAAAAGCACCCAGAGAGCACGTACCTCTACCGATGCCATTGTCAGCAGGGGGGTGGGTAATTGTGCGTGGATCCAACTAAAAATTCAATCACTTCTTCCATCGCCCATCCACAAAATTTAATTCAAATTTACTGAGAACTTTTAGAGATATCGTGAGGAAAGTCATGAAATCATGTTGATAGTATGTTGTGTGTACGTACAAATACGACTTAAGAGAGATAATTGAGCATGGATCCGCCCCCAAATATAATCACTTTTTCCGTAGACTTCTGTCCACCCCTCCACGGAATTTCATTGAAATTCATTGAGAACTTTTGAAGATATTGTATGCTAAGTCATACGCAAATATATGAGGAAAAAACGGATATATAATACATCTCATTATAGAAAAAATATTCCTGATACTGCCCAAAGTTTAACCGACCCCCTTGTCCCATTGGCCACCCCTCCACAAAATCTCATCGAAATTCAATGGGTACCTCTTGAGATATCATCTGGACAGACTGACAGACGGTGGCAGAGGAAATTATTCTGCAAGATGAGCTTGCTAACCATCGTGCAACAGTGAGAGCTCATAAAGATATATAGATGTATAGATAATGAGAAAAAAATGATAAATATTGTTTGGCTTAGTCTGGCACACGGCCACACGTGTGGGGCATCTGATGAAAACTGAACCCCCTACGTCAATAGCACACCACGATGGTTGACAGAGTAAAGAGTGAAGTGATTGAACCAATTTACAGAACTGCATTACTCGCACAAACTGAAAAGACAATGGAAAGCTGCTACACCCATTGCCAACCACGGCAGCAATTGGCAGCAAAAACTCGATCGCACGAGAAAATCTTTCGAACTGCTTTGGGACAGCTGAAAGCTGTTAACCGATCATTGTGTCTTATAAAATCATGACTACTTTCTCGTCACAGCTTGTCGTCAGCCCGGCTAGCTCAGTCGGTAGAGCACGAGACTCTTAATCTCGGGGTCGTGGGTTCGAGCCCCACGTTGGGCGAAGTTTTTCTTTTTGCTCTTAGATCCAGAATAAATACACAGGGTTAAAGCGAACCGTCATTCCTTTAATCAATATACGAACATTATGGGTGAAAGAGGTTTCGACCAAAAACAATAGACGAACCCTATAATCTGTTGGAATGTCCTGTTGTAATCTTAGTAAAATTGTGTACATCAACTGATATTCATGCTTGTGCCAAAGAAATTTATGCTTAGTAGTTATTGATATATCAATCAATGATTAGCCCTGCGACAGAATAATCAAAAATTCATTAATCTAACAATAATAATAATTATACACCTCGTGTATCTATTTATTTATTGATTGATTGATTCCCCAATTGGCTTGGAATCAAAGATGAGGAATCGATGAAAATCTAGCATAGACAGGCAAAAAATGGCGAATATTTTGGTTGCCTTCTCCTCCTAGATGCCAGGATGGGTTTTAATGAATCTTTGTCGAAATACTCAGGGTGATGGTGAAAGTAACATGAAGGGTGCCTTTGTGTAGAAGTCACACACATACATCTGATCACATATACATGAACAAAGAAACGAGGATTAGAGAGCGAGAGAGAGAGCGAGCGAGAATGAGTAGCAGTCATGGTAATGAGAGAGGGAATGATGAGAGAAAGTGCAAAATTCAAGTGAACGCCTTCCGGTCACGCATGCCCACGGGTAATGGCATGGAGTACGCATGCGCCAACGGGTGTGGCAAGAGGCGTTTATACCGAACGATCAACTCGAGTTTAGACTAGATCGCATCGTCATTAAGGTTAAGCTAGAATCGAAACTTAGTTATAGATTAGGTTGGACTGGTACATGGCTAGGTCCGTCGTATAACCAGCTGTTCCATCCCAAGAGTCATTTGATTTGAACCCACCGCTACCCCAGCTGGCCTTGTGGCAACAGTGGGGATGATATTGCAGTGTACCAAGTTCGTTGCAAAGCATCGTTTTCGCGAGTTTGTCGAAAAAAGCACACCCTTCGATCGTCGTAAAGCGAAGATTGATGCAACATCAAGCGAGGTCATACAACTTGAACCTAATATTGTATTGGGTTTACTTTCTGTCTTTGGCTTCAACTTTTGTTCCCTAAAGATAAAACCCCGTATTGAATTTAAAATCAAAACCTGAGCCATTGCAAAACTACAAAAGTACAAAATCTGCGCAAAACGAAGTCATCTTAAAACACTTTTGTCTTTTAAGAACTCTAAATTGAAAATAAAATAAACAATTTATGTAGGTTTCTTACGAATTCGCATTTTCTTAGCAAAATTGTGGCTTAAAACGGGGTTTCGCTTGAAACGTGCGAACTCTAATTGCTTCGAGTTGCTCATTGACAATTTGAGTAAGTGATGAACTAGATAGCTTTCTATATGTGCACGCCAAGAGAATAATACCGGCATATTGAAAGTAAAATTGAATGTTGCATAAATGAAGCTGAAAGCCCAAATATCTGCAATTTCTCAGCAACGGCGCTAGAAATAAGCTCGAACGACGTTAAAAAAGTAAACACCGCCTTGTTCACTCATTTCGATCGTAAGAAAATGAAAAGCAAGATATAGGAAAGCTACTCCATCTAATTTACAAAGCTATGGAGCATGCCCCCCACCTGGCGCAGGTATTTCCATCATGAAAACTATTGTCTGCAATTTCCTTGACAAAATGGCCGCTTTGAGAGAAGCCAACCGCTTCGCCAAATACAACGAGCGTCCAACCATCACAAGCCGTGAGGTACAGACCATTGTCTCCCTCGTAGTATCCGAAGAATTAGTCAAACACATCCTCTCTGGAGGCACAAAGGATGTCACAAAAAGCTTAAACAAGTAACCTTGTCTTCTGAACCCTATTCAACGAAAGGAGGAATAGCCCTTCCATGGGCTGCATATTTTCTGATGAAAATTATCCCAATCATAAAATATTCTCTCCTTGCCTTGTTGGAAGAGCAGAAGAATGAAAACTTATTTTTTGGGTGGTGTTTGTGCTGATAGCATCGAACTGTTTTGTGTTCATATCAAACACAATTAAGAGAAAGAAAAATACACAATTTTAATTACCCTCGTATCAAACAAAAGAAGAAGAAAGAAAAGCAGAGGGAAGAAGATAGAAAATAAAAAAAAAGGTTTGTTCGAGAGAATCGTCGCTGAGGCTAGTAGGCTCACCCAACACTAGCCTATCTCAACGAACTTGCTAAGAGAGTGTCCCAGCCCTAGGACAATGCTTCAGCCCCACAAGACAAGTAGAAAAAACGTAATGAAAATGTTGAACAAGAAAACAAGCCTGAAGATGAGGAAATTGATTTTGATGCCTTTGATAAAGAGCGTTCAGTCAACCATTTTGGGTGGAGGAATACGCCAAAGATACCTTCTGTTATTCTAAAGAACAAATTAAATCTTATGTTCCGGATTATATGGCAAACGTTCAGGCAGACATCATACCAGAAATGCGTGCAATTCTAATGGGATGGTTAGTGGAAGTCCGGATAAACGTTCAACTCTATCACAAAACCCTCTGCCAAATTGGTCGATGTATAGCTCTCCAAAATGAAGGTGAAAAAGCAACTTACAACTTGTCGGCGCAGCTGCTTCGTTGAATGCATGCAAATATGACGAGCGTGTACTTCAAGAATGTGAAGACTTTTTGTATGTCTGTGGTAAAGCGTACTCAATGGAAGAGCTGTTAGATACGTAGCGAAAAACTGTCTGTTGCTGTCGGCTTTAACATCGGTATTCTTTTCTTTTACAGATTCCTGTGTCACTTGTGCAAATTCGCTGGTATCAACACAAAAATGATGACTCTTGCCAGAAATGGGTAATAAACTCAATCAAATGTTATTAGAGGAATGGGCCACCGCTTCACCCATCGCCTTACCTTTGTACTTACAAAGAGTATACGTTTCCTTTTCTTTCTCAGATAACTCTAAGCCGGTAAAAAAGCTGACAACCAACGGACAAAAAAAAAATTAGATAATATGTTGTAAGCAGCAAAGAACAGCAAGTTTTATGGTATTATGGTATGTTTGTTTATACAAGACTATCAATGTTAGAGAACGGAAAAGATGAAGGACGATTTCACGGTCAGAATTTAATCTTTTTCCAGAAAAATAAATTCAATTAATTCGGAAAATCTGAACTGAGTCCGTCGGTGGACGGTGAATGTTGGATATCTATTTGAATTTCATCCGACCTTGCAAGGAATCGGTATGTAGCTTTGTAAATAGTGAACAATAAATTGGGTGTGCTGTTGTTTCGGCTTGCGGGTGGACAAGGCTGCTCGTCTCATTTATTTATTTATTTATTTATTTGTCCTATATCACGCTATGGGACGTCACCTATCTATATAATCATCAAGTAGGTTACCACGTGATGGCGTAGTAAAAATACTGTGCTTAGAAAATAATGTAAATATGAAAGGCAATAAAAACAACATAAAAAGATTAATGAAAATCCGTTTATGGCCAACACGACGGTGTTCTCTGAGCTCACTGAAATGCAAGTCTCTACAATCCTTGTATATAGAATGCAATGTGTATATGTACACGTCATCATTTCCGACGGCACGGGTTAAGTAGTCACCATCATCATCTCTCTTTTATCGTCCGTCGTAGGACATTGACCTTCCCCAGAATCTACCACATTTCTCTATCAAGGGCGTCGCAGAGCCAGTATTTTCTGAATTTGTCTAGTTCGTCTCTCCATCCTGTATTCTGTCGGCCTCGATTTCGCATGTGATCTCTGGGGATCCATGTTGTGAGTTATGATGTCCATCGATTGTCTGCCATTAACTAGTATCTATATATCAATCAATGTTCAACCTTTGTCAGATCAATCTAATCGTAGGAAATAACTATATTCCTATAAATCGTTGGCCTTTTGTCAGATTTACTTCAGCTCAGTAAATATCTATATAGCAATGATTTCATTGGGTGCCATTGAACAATCGTAGACATCAGAGATGGTATAAGGTTCAATCCTTTTTTACATATGTGTGTGCTAGATAGCGTTCTTGCTCCAGCGCTCCTGACCTTACCGTTTTGGTTACAGACTTGAAATGGCTTCAATGCTTCTCTAGACACATAAATTTTTTAATTTTTAATTTTTGGGAAAAAAGCTTTTTTCACCTTTTGGGACCTTATTCTAGTGGGTTTATTAATGACAATCTCGAGATGATTTTTGTACTCTATTTTAGATGTTTCCCAGTGCAAAACTCAAACGATGTCATAAACAGAATTTATTCTGATCATATTTATTCTTCGATGGCTGTTTTGTTTTTTTTTTTCACAAAATTTGACGCTACAGTTATTCAATTATTGACTGTAATGTCGAGTTTTAATGTATGTTTTTAATTGATAAACGTCTACTGTCAATCAGATCCATAGGACGATTTATAGAGTAAGGTATTTGATTCTTATTGTATGCCTTAATACAGTAGACTGATGATGTTTAAGGTAGATTATTCTTGATGTACTGTTCGGAAATTGTATAAATGGTCAAAATGTCACTATCCCATCATCAAAATCAAATTTAAGAAGTTATGAAGGTTGACATGCGTATTCTAGATTAATAAACTTTTTAATTCAATTTCCCAATAATTCTATCAAAATATACAATTAATCCATACATTGTTACTCTTCTTAGGCGCCTGACAAAAGTCGAGAGAAGTAACTTACTCATAAATCACCCTTTTTACCATTTTTTTCATAGATCACCCCCAAAAGACCTTGGTCATGTGACGGTTTCTACAAAGTGACTAACCAGACCTATTGTTATTCGGACCATCCTCGTCTTGGTTGTTTTTCATACAGCGTTTCGGCCGTTGTACTCTACGGCCTTCATCAGGTATCATCTGGTAGGTATCATCTGGAAGTAAAGAACCGAACCCTTTTATATTGACCACACTCCCCTCTTAGCATTAGTAGTATTATTACTGTCTCACACTGGGATTGAACCTAGAACCGTCAGATTACTTGCAGTAATTTAGTCTGATTCTGTAACCACTACGCTATGTGTCCACGTGGAAACGTTGTATGAAAAACAACCAAGATGAGGATGGTCCGAATATTAATATAAATAATAATAATACCTCATCTCAAAAATTCAGAGATAGACCTATTGTTGTTCAGGTTTGTTCTAGTAACCGGAGCATGATAAAAAAGTGAAATTTATTGGTGAAGAGCCGAGAATCAATATCTAAGATTACGAATATACCTCGATGTTTTCCAGGATTGCAAGTCAGAGAAAAAAATCAGGCGTTTTTTATCTCCCTTCGAAGATCACAGGACCAAAGATGATGATTGTTTTACCTTACTCTACCCCTTTTTCTAATACCACTGTTCATTGTGGAAAGTCTATGAGACGAACTATGCGGAGCACATTCTACCCAGGCCTGAAATTTCAAAGAGGGCACGAAAGCTGATGGTATAACGCCATGGGGGATGAAAAAAAAAAAAAGAGGATAACTGATGGAGAATGGAGAGGGAGACCAAAAGAAATCTTGTAACCCCCTGATAAAATTCCTTTCCGAGGCCCTGGTTAGGTGTGCCTCTGCGCACTAAGATATGTACCGAGGACGAAAACCTTTCCAGTTCATATTTGGTCTCCTTTCTTTGGAAAAGCGACAAATGTATGTACTTGCTCGTTCTCACTCCTTACCTCCTGACCTCAATCGTTTACTTGTCCTTTCTCTCACTCTATCTCTGTCTCTGTCTCTGTCTCTGTCTCTCTCTCTCTGCCCCAGTGACGTATAACATTGACATTCCTGATCTGATATTAACCAGTTCTTCAGAACGTGTAAGGCGAAGGGGGTGGCTTCTAATAAAAATGATATGCGTTTAAGTAAGGCAAAATTATGCAATGTCTTCCCCTTCCCTCGGAATATTCTATGTATAAAATATATTTTACTGAAAAAAAAAAAATGACTGACCCGCGTAGACTCGTTTTCGAATCCTTGGTATAAATTGTAAGCTTTCAGTCTTTCTGTGACACAACAAACAGAAAGAGCAGAAGGGGATATTGCGAACACTCGAATACAAAATGTTGTTCTGCTGTGTATATGTGTACGTGTGTTCGTTTGCTGGTTGCTGATAATGTAGCTACGATGACTGTCCCTGTTGTGCCAATTTCGTTTTTCACCCAAAATGAATACTACAATTTTAGTTGGCAATACCAACCGTTAACCTTTAAAATTACTGCTTAAACACACCGACACAGAACCTGCTTTGGGTATACCGTTAACCAAGCTACTTAATGAATACTGGGGGATATGCAGGCTTCCGATTTGCCAATAAAATGGGCTTACAGGGTAAACAAGGGAAGATATCAATATTGTTTTTTATATATAGCTACAACTGTCGATATATCAGATAAAAAACCTATGATACTAAGATCCCAGAACAAATGATTGATAAAAAATTAAACATTGAACGGATTTAATTGGCCATCGAAGGCTTTTACCAGCTAGATTGGATGAGAATCAGCCTAGTCTATTCGGGAAATGGCTAAATTGGCAACCCTGGGAGAAATTCGCAGATCACAGGCAATAACCAGTGTCACTTGTTGCCTGGATTGTCTTCTGCATCTGAACATTCGTAAAATAAGGCGTTCACGAAGACATCCTACCCCCAAAATTCGATACACACCCTGGTGTGATGTAACCTTAAAGGAACCATGATTAATATTTCAGATTGACAAAAATTTCGAGGAGATCGAGATACAATGATGACAAGAATATTCTGCCCTCTGTAAACTGTCACGTGTCTCTTCATACACCCCTCCCCATAAAAAACCCCGGGAATTCTTGCTCGATGTTCTAGAGAAGAAGATCCATTTTTAACTGGAATGTTCTGTTGCTTGGCAGCCGCTAGGTAGTTTTCCACTTGACGACAACGGGGTTAACCCCTTAACAGCAGATGGTTGAACTTATGGTCATAGTACAATGACTAGAATGCGGATGACGGAAATTTCCACCAGTTACACGTATGCAGGGCGGCGTGAATTCAGCTAAGTTTTGTTCTCTCTGTAAATAATTATTCTTTTTCCTCAAAGTTACGGAGTGAGAAATATAGAAAAAAAGTTGAAAAAGTCGTCGGTAATTCCCAGTGGAAGTGTCCATTGTTTACAGAGAAAACAAATTTTTCGAATTACTTTCCATCAACCTGTATGATCCGAGTTATTGCTCTGAATAGAGCAAATACAACTGATTTGCTACGGCAAGGGTTCATGGCTTGAATTCAGATTGACAGGAATAGTATACTTTTCTATCAGTCACGTTTCTTCTTGTTGTTCTTCTTGTTGTTGTTGTTCTTCTTCTTGTTTTTTTTCTTGTTCTTTTTCTTCTGTTTATCTCTACTTCCCCTCATCTGTATTTGTATTTCACTCTCTCTCTCTCTCTCTGAAAATGTATCTGTATCTCTGTCAATATCTGTTTGTCTGTCTGTTTGTCCGTCTGTTTGTCCGTCTATCTCTCTATACATAAATACACACACACACACACACACACACACACACACACACACACATATATATATATATATACAAATTGCATTAGATTATATTGAAAGTCTTGTTTGAAAAGATCTCCCGTCGAAGCACGGAAAATATACAACTTGGCCAAGACTTGGCATTTTCTTTAATTGTTTATCCTACTTATGTTGTCTAGGCTAAGTTGTATAAGTGTTTTCGGGGGCGTCGATCGATTAACAATAGAAAATCTATTTTGAAACGGACTCAATTTTTGAGCCTTCGGCACAAAAGATTGACTGATAAATGACTTTTTTCACCCACAATCGAAGAGCAGGTAGTTGCTTTGATCGTTTATCCAGAGGGTGAAAAGATAAGTTTTCTCCCCCTCTCCCTCCCTCTCAAAAAAATTCTTACTGTATCCCTCTCTAAGAACTATTGTACTTATCCCCCTCACTATAAAAGTGTAAGAACGATGTTTCTTTAATTTTCTTTTGCTGTTAGTAGCGAATTCTACTTTAGATAAGTCTCAGTTCTTCCCTTTTCGAAATATGTATTTATATTGAAAACATAGAGAATATTAAAAACGGGGAAAGAATATTTCTTTAAAGGAAAATATCCTTTTAGAAATGGTTAAATAAATACATTAGAACTAAATGACTTAGGTATGTTTTAATATTTACTTAATATTAAATATATATGACTTATAAAGTGGCTTATTGGTCACATCTTGCAAATGTTATGCGTGGAATTTTTGTACAAAATTTTTTTCAAATCTTACAATATACGTAAATTACTTTTTATATATCTTATCTCCAAAAAATTTAATTTATTTACGTTTTGTTTTATAGTTTTAGAAATAACCAACTTTTTCAGTTATAATTCACTCTTTATTATGTCTAGAACAAAACGTTTTTTCTTTCTTCAATAGCCATCAAAAAGTGAGCATAGTAATTTGTCCATTGATTACTCCGTTCGTCGAACTCTCTAATTAATCACCCCTAACACAGCATGCAGCCAAAAGGCGTTGGTCATGTGACGATTGCTTTTGAGTCACTAATCAGCCTGTATATCTTCGTTTCAGCCACTCCTTTTCGGCTTCCCTATTATTCTTTCTGCTCTCCCGTTTGGCCTTTTTTTGTATCTTCCGTTTTCTTATTTTTTTCCTTACATCTTGTCTTTCGCATTTTTGTCTTGACCTGCAGCCAAAAACAATAATCCACCTTTTAGAGCGGCACGTTGACGGGCTGCAAAGAATAGGAATGCTAAAAATATGTCCTGAACATGAATAATCCATTAATGGGGTGCGCTGTCAACAAAGGGTCTGCTGCAGATAATACTTTGATTGTACTAACGGCTGCCCGTCACGGCTCCGAAAAGCAAATCGTGACAGCTATATCTGTGATAATTGATACCGTTACTTCTAATCAAAACTACAGTAAACTCCCGTTATTACGGCATCCTCTGAAATTGGGGAGTGCTGTTATAACAGGTGGATTTTATGTTATGTGTATTAATGAAGAGAAATCAAAAAGTACGAACAAAAAATGACTTTTAATTACCATCTCGCACTCTAATGCCCTTTGGGGGAAATTATTTTGAAGGTTTATTAATTTTAGTTTTTAAAATAATGCTATGAAATCTTCGTGTTGTTATGAGTCTCTATTAAATCCTGAAAAATCCAACAGAGAGTCACCCTAGGTTGGCAAGCTTTCGACAGAACAAGCTCAAACTCTAAGAATGAGATGATACCATTAGTCTGAAAGAGAAAGATCTACAAACAATGCATCCTCCTTATGGAGCTGAAACATGGACCCTAACCAAAAATCCAGAACAATGCAACTTGCAAAGGGAGAGGATCATATTTCGCATCATGTTGAGAAATCAGAAGACAGTGTTTTAAAAAATCAAGAACCAGAGATATAAAATCCATCAGAACACTAAAATGGCCATGGGCAGGCCATATTGCCAGAATGCGAACAGCTGGATATCACGACTCACCACGTGGATCCTCAGAGATCATGATATTGTGGCTGGTAATAAATTAGATAGCGTGATCGTTTAGACGAATTCTGAAAATGTTGGCGTCACGACTCCCACGATCAAGAAGTTTGGGGAACCTTGAGGAACGTCTGTGTCTAATGACGGGCGTTAAAGGGCCGATGATTATGATGATGATTGTGATGAATTTCCGACAACAGTTTTGCAAGAATATAACAAACGTGCCGATAGAACGAGCGCTTACCGTACGTTACAATGAGAGTTTATTGTATGTTCTTTGAAATTCCCAGATAAATCATTGTCAATATTGAATGAATTATTTGCACCAGTGCCCCCATCTTTGCTTTTATCACAAGAAAAGATGTGTTCTCCGGCTTAGCACCGATTTGTTTTCGTAAAAGGTTTTATGAGCGGTTTCCACTTCTGTTGAGATCAGAGGATAAGCCCTTGCAAATGCTGCAATCTCTGTAGTTCTCTGATTTGCCATCTTCTTTTGCCTTCGTGTAACTGACTAACATTTTATTCACTTCTGTCAAGTCAATGAAGTTAGAGAGGTTTATGTATTTGGTCGCATCTTTGCGTCTGTCTGTCTGTCTGTCCACACGATATTTTCAAAAATACTAAATGGATTTTAATGAAACTTTGTGAACAGGTGGGCAGCGGAACAAGGATGGGGTGGTGAAATTAGGTGATGGATCCTGGAATTCATTTTTTGATTGAGAGATATTTTCCCGTTTTTTCCATACATACCAGTATACGTCATGACTATCCACACAATATCTCCGAAAGTTCTCAATTCCTGACTCTTAATAGTGAAAACAAATTTCCTCCACAATTTTGACCTCTAAAAGTGAAGAAAAAAATTCCCACTTGCTTAGGACCCCTATAAGTTTGAAAAAAAAAGCAACTATTCCCTTGGATTTCGAACCCTAAAAGTGGAGAATTCCCCCTATCTTTTGACTGATAAAGTTGAAAAATATCCTCTTTCAATTTTGACCCCCAGAGATTAACCCCCTCCACCATTTTGACTTCTAAAAGTTTCTAAAAATTCCCCTCGATTTTGACCTAAAAGTGGGAGAGGAAAATCTCCCACTCCATCTGGACATCAGAAATTAAAAAGATTTATCCGTCGATTTTCACCGCTAAAAGTGAAAAAGGGGAATTCTTTTGGATTCTGATTTGTTAAAGGTGGTGGTGGTGGTGGGGGGCAGAACATCTCCCACTCGATTTGGTCCTTAAACAGTAAAAAAAAATCTCTTGGATTTCGACCGCTAAAAGTGGAAAATTCCCCTCTCGATTTTGACCCCTTAAAGTGAAAGAAAACTTCGACCCTTAAAAGTGGGCCCCTCACCTTTGACTGCTAATAGAGAAGAGCACTCCCCTTCAATTTTGACACCTAAATATGAAAAGAATCACCCCTTGATTTTGACCCCTAAAAGTTTTTTAAAAAAATTCCCTTTGACCTAAAAGTGGGATGAAAAAATCTCAAACTCGATTTGGATATCTGAAAGTAAATACATTTACCCTTGATTTCGATCCATAAAAGTAAAAAAAACAAAAAACTTTCCTTTGACTCTGATCCCTAAAAGCGTAAAAAAAAATCTTACCCTCGAGTTTGAGCCCTTAGAGTGAAAAAATTCTTACGTCAATTTTGACCACAAAAAGTGAAAAAATTATCTCTTAATTTGGACCCCAAAAGGGGAAAATTTTCCTTGCATTCTGACCTCTAAAAGTGGAAAAATGATCTTTCAATTTGGAGCCTGAAAGTGAAAAATAGGAATTACACCTCGATTTACACCCCTAAAAGTGAAAATGAATTTCCCTTCGACTTTCAACCTCAAAAATGGAAAAAATATCCCCCCTTGATTTTGACCGATAAAATAGGAAAATAGCGATGGTAAAAATATTTAGTAATACGTATAATGAATGAAATAATTCTTTCTTGTGATTGGTCAACATTGAAAAAAAATTGATTCAAATTTATCATTATGACCGACACCCGTAAAATTATTGATGGTGTAAGAAGCATAGACCGTGTCTCTTCCTATGTCTTTCTCTCTCTCTCTTTCTCTTCCTCTCTCTCACCTCACTTCTCCTTTAGTTTTCTATTTTCCCTTTCTTTATTTATTTATTTCTTTCTTTCTTTCTTTTCTTTCTTTCTTTTCTTTCTTTCGTTTTCTTTTTCGCACACACATCCTCTCTTCCTCCCCTGTCTTCCTTTTTTTCGCTTTCTTTTTTTTCCTCTTCATGTTTGACCCCTAAAAGTTAGAAAAAAATCTCCCCCGCCGATTTCGACCCCCAGTAAAAAAAGGAAAAGAAATTTCCTCCTAAAAGTGAAAAAAAAAGAAAGTTCGTCATCGATTTCGACCCCTAAACGTAATGTGATCGGCATAATCTCTGATCCCAAAATTTCGTGTATTGAAGAATGTACTTAAAATGTACTACATTAAAACATGCACTAATCGAAACACCCTTATTCAAGATGCCCGTTTACATTCAATAAACATGAGATATGTTGAGAACATGTTTTTGCTTCTTTCTCAATAAAGAACGCAATCTACGTCACATTTTTCTCTCCGGGAATAGATTTTGGGGAAAAAGATAGAAATATTCTTTTATTACTTCAAAGTTTGATCTCTAAAGACTGAGTTCATCAAAGAATAGTTGTACCATTGATGAATAATCATATGAATGAATAAATACCATCCCCTTGGTTTGCATTCTCCTAAAAACACTTTTTTGGGGGGGGGGGTAAAAAAAAACTAATTTGCTTAAACACTTCCTGGTAATCAAATCCATACCCTCTGGAAATTTCATGGATTTATATCAAGTCGCTTTTGCGGTAGGCGAGTACATATAGTCAAGTAGACAGAAGGACACTATTTGGGCAAATTATAATAAATTTCTATTGTAAAGTAATTTGCAAAACATTTTGTTTGATTGTTGAGTGACTCTCACTGCCACTGTAATGTCACCCCCGCCAATTTCGGTTCGGCTGAGGACCAGGACGTTTACATGGTCGGTAGTCTAGTGACGTAAAGTATGCTCAAATTGGGACTAAGGTCAAAGTCGTTGTGAATGATAAATAATCTTGCGTTTTGGGGGTTTTTTTTATCTAGATAATCTTGAAATACATTTGCTGATGTTTGTAAAGGCTGAATAGGGGAGGATGAATTAGGATTTGGAAGAGTGTATTGTGCCAGCCCTTCGACAAGGAATGGTATGTCCACCTTGAAAATCAACATTCAAATCTTGGCATTTTTCGTTGGCTCAAAAACTGATTCCAATTGGAAATATGCAACAACTTCAGCTACAAACTAGGTCCTGGGATATTAACGAAGCTTAGCTAAACGTAGAGCTATTAAAAACTGTCTACAACATGTGTCATCAAAAATGTCAACATGGGTTTCTTCAGTTTTCAAATTGATCTGGCTGGCTTGCTGGCTGGCTGGGTCAAATCAATGGAGGTAGAGGGCAGTAAATTTAAATATTCACTTCTTATTATGTCTCAAGAAACATTTTCGTTACATTTTTATCCCACTCTTTAAATAGGTTTTTGGTAGGAGCTCAATTTGTGATGTAATTTTATACTAAATTAGTTTGTACCCGGTAGCATTCACACCTGTTTTTTTTTTTATGCTGATTTTTTTAGTGATCACTGCCCACCAAAAGGTGAGAGAAGTAGCTTATGAATTGATAATCCCCCCCCCCCCCAAAAAAATGGCATGCTGCCAAGGGCATTATTCACATGACGGTTTCAGTTGACTAATCTGTTGAGGTCTTGTGTAGTAGGAGACGACCCCCAAAGAACTATGACGACCAGTGACGTCCCGGTCCCGGTCGTCTTGAAGTCCTGGTTCTGTTACATTAACCAACTTAGTGAGCCTTGCAAGTTCCAAGTCTGGTCGAGACCAGGACCTTATAGCTACCCTACAAGTTTTCATGGACAACCCTAACGAAAGGACATATTCACACAAATTAGAGTCTACTCGGTTGCAGAGAGCACAGAAAAGTTTGACTAAATGAGAGCTATTCCGCGGTTCGCTCACACCGTGAATCGAACCCGAACATTCTGCGTGTGAGGCAGACTACTAACTGTTACACCAATTGAGATCAATGTAACCGTATGAAAAAGGGCCGTAAAATGGCTAATTTTGTTCTTTGACACGTTTTGGCGTTTTTGACGCTTTTCCCTGGTTAGTTTAGCGCTAAAAAATGCCAATTGTCAAATTTTACTGGACAACAACAACTTTTCATCAAGCATGTGTTCTGGTGTACTTTGTGTCGTTCTGGCTGCTGATTCCGAAAATGTAATCCATTTTCTTGTAGCACGTTTAGTTTTTATGATTGGGAAAAAAACTGTATTTTTACATATGACTCCTCACCATCATCATCAGTCTTTCAACATCTGTTGTTGGACATAGACCTTCCCCAGGATTCGCCATACTTCTCTCCTGTGGAGTTCGCTGAGTCAAAATTTTCTGAACCTTGTATTCTGCCAGCCTCAGTTGCGCATGTGATATCTGGGGATCGACGTTTTGAGTCGTGATGTCCTCTGGTTGTCTGCCATTCTTGCAACATAACCAGCCCATGACCATTTGAGTTTTCTCGTGTATTCTATGATGTTTCGGATTCCTGTTTTCTCCCTGATATATTGTGCTGTTTTGTGATCTCTCCGTGTGAGGTTGAGCATGATTCTGTTTTGTGCACGTGGCATGGTTCTCTGTTTGTAGGTCTGTCTCTTGGATATGTTCCCTGTTTCAGCTCCATTGGTAACTATCGGGAGGATGCATTGGTTGCATACCTTTTGGGATTAATGGGATGTCCTCGTTTTTGAAGGTTTAACTCCTAGATAGCAACATATAGCCACTAAAAGCTTAGTGTTTCCAGCCTATCCTTCTGCACAGAATCTTCTTTGCATATTTTTTACATTATAATTCTATTTTTCCGAATTGAAAAGGTCTGACTGTTTGTTTATTTTGTTTGTTTCACCCTTCGTTTATATTTCTTCATATAAAGTAGTACTAAAAAGCGAACATGTTCGTAAAAAAACGAGACGCGCTTATGTGAAACGATCTTGAAATTCGTAATCCCCGTCGAAAATTCACCCTAAAAGTTGAACTGCTACTCGGATGGAAAAATTGTTCAATTCTGTTGCCCAGTGCTTTGGGAAAAACATGCAATACTCTCAAAATATCTCCTCGGTCCTTGTCTTGTTAAAACTGACTTAAAGTTCAATCGACCAGTATTATCTCTTCTTTTGCCCTCTGTGTGTCTGTGTGAGTCTGCTCTCTGTTTCTCTCTCTCTCTCTCTCTCACTCTCTCTCTCTCTCTCTCTCTCTCTCTCTTTGCTTTTTGGATGTTGTGTGAGGTGACGAGGGAGTGGATGGGCTCTATTAATGTTATAGTCAATCTCCTCTCTTTTGCCACACCCAGAAAAGAGAGATGGCTGACTGTACTTTTCTGAAATGAAGCCGAAGTTGTTTTTTTTTTGTTTTGTTTTTGTTTTTTTTTTGTTTTTTTCCTAATCTGGATAGAAGATCATCGGTGAAAGAACATATCAATATAAAGCCAGAAAAAACCCTCATGTTCCTGTTTTCAAACAGCCTGCAAGTTTCTTTTATAGTTATCTAAAAGAGCGTGTGCCCATCCATATACTATAGACATCCAGCAGCTTACATGAAACATCTGTTGAGGAATTCGACCCTTCCAGCCGAGGTCATTGAGGGCAGATTTAGAAAGTACTTGCTTTTGCTCGGCCAAATATGGTGGCCGGAGGTGCAGATGTCCTAACGGTTACAAGCACAGAAAATTGAATCGCTTGGGCGAGAGTTCAAACTCGCGCTGAGAATTCGCTTTCACTTTGCTCTTTGGGAAGGCATGGATTAATCAACCCCCACCCCCGGTTATGGGCAAATAGCCAAGCGATTTTGGTTGGTTATTACTCTAGCTGACGGACAACCCCGGATTCCTAACCCCTCGTCCAGCATTGTGACAGAGGATGGAACTTTTTCCAGAAATACACGGTTGATAAAGTCTTGTTCAAGCTCTGAAACAGGCTGTGGATTATAATATATTTGTTGGCCCACTGATGAACGTAAGAGAAACGAGCGACCAAAGATGGATGGGGACAATTGCTCAAAAGACAATGACTACAAAAAAAAAAGCGTAAGACAATTGCACGAAAAACAATAGACAGTAAATACAAAAGAGCGCAAGACAATCGCGCTGAAGACAGTTGAGCGTAAGTACAAAAGAGTGTAAGACATTTACGTGCAAAACATTTGAGCGAAAGACCATTGAGCGAAAGCACGAAATAACATCAGACAATTGCGCCAAGGGACAATTGAGAATAGGCATGAAAGAGCATAAGCTGGTAGTTGTGATTTTATACCATAC
The DNA here is from genome assembly GCA_963457665.1 of Thysanoteuthis rhombus. NCBI lineage: Eukaryota > Metazoa > Mollusca > Cephalopoda > Oegopsida > Thysanoteuthidae > Thysanoteuthis > Thysanoteuthis major. The sequence goes on from OY735231.1 coordinate 5,062,014, forward strand.
AATGAATAAAATAAAAACGTCGAATATATATATATATATATATATATATATATATATATATATATATATATATATGCATCAATAGATATTTGGAAATAACTGATTGAAATGACGTAAATCTTTTAAAAAATGTTTGGTGCCTTTAGTGTTCGAAGTGGCAAAGTTTTCTCGACTATATATATACATATATGTATATAATGTATGCTTATTTACTCTTAAACATTTGAGTGAACTGAGTTTTCTATACGTTGGAACTACAAGACAAATTTTGATGACGTCACTCATGGGCCAAAGAATTGAGCCAATCTTTTTTTTTTCTATCAAAGTTTGGATTTAGTATGGGATAATTTTCCCTTGTTTTCCTTTAGAAAACTGAGCCGTTTGGTCAAGCTGTCCAATAGTTCTTTACAGTTCGTTACCTCAATGTCTGACTGCATCAGTGTTCCAAAATTTCCGTCACTGTTCCCAAATTTTTTCTCAGCCAGTTTGGCCTTAATATGCGCCCATTAGTTCTCGATGGTGTTGAAGTCTTTTAGACAATCAAGTGTGATTGGCTCATTTTTTTTCTTTTTTTTTCTCCTGCTAAGAAGTGTTAGATACGTCATTTTCTCAAGGGAACACAATTCGTGACGTATACATGCCTGCTGTGCCAACAAGAGGTATGTTACTAAATTCCAGTCTATTCTCTTGGTTGCTCTGTTTGTAAACAACGTCTTTACGTAAATACAATCAGTCACTGGATAATTACTCTTTAACAGACACCGGAAAGTGAAAGAGACTGTTGTCTTGTCTTTAAGCTTCTATTGGGTGGTGTGGACCGGCATAGCGGTTACACAGAATCACTGGATCAAGATGGAGTATCGTTTGCGTTCACTTCACATTGATGCCCTTGGCCAAGGCATGTGTATGGAGAGGTTATAAAAAGTTTTTTTTTTTTACAGTTAAAAAGAAAGACTTTCTCGGTCTTGGTAAGCACAAGGGTACATTGTTTACCTATCGACTAGTTACTTCAAAATTGTCAGAAACCGGTGGTTTCGAAACTATAACAGGTTTATATTTAACAATAGTAATATATGGTTACATGTCTGTATAAAATAATCATGTTTTTGATAGCTGTGCGGTGGATGTTGTTCCTCCACAAGATTTGCAATGTCGGGTTCAGAGAAAACACTGGTGTGAACCCTGGCCATTATTTGAGGGACCCAGTTTCGAAACCACTGGTCCAAACTTCTCATCGAATATGTGCATCGTCAATAAACCTGATCCAGTTATCAGAAGAATGTATTATGTTTGGCTAAAGAAATTTAACTTTATGAAAGGGGAAGAAAAATATTAATAAAGATATATAGTGATTGTTATGCAATGGTTTGCTGAGACATGAAATTCATTTCCTGGGTTCTCCAAGGGTGAAAAGGTTGGGAAACTTGAACTATAAAGTTATGTTGTTTCCTTTAGATTCTTCATTTGATGGACTATATATTTCGTTTCAACAGACGCCCGTAAATTAAGTCCGGCTTGGGTACCAGCAACAAGATTATATGCCTAGGGTGCCAAGTGCTTGGGAGGCCTGTCAGGTGTCTGAGACTGTGAGACTTTCCAATCATTAATGGAAAATAGGAAAATGAATATATTCAACAAAATATAACAGTCAAAATTTTAAAAAATCCCTGATTCAAAGTCAGATTTTCCGAGAATATCTGACAGTTAAATATTTTCTGTTGTGGTGAAACTAAGAGAAACTATTAACAAACGGAGTTCTCATGATCGACGACTAGCTCGGCCAGACTCAGCTGGGTCCTGGGAGGAAAGGAAATAGGGGTGAGGCGATGTCGTTAGTAAATAGATGAATAAGATAATACAGGTTGAACCTCTTTAATCTGGTGAGCTTGGGACCTGACCACAGAAAGATCAATTTCTTCAACAAGAATCTTGAAAATTTCCTCTTTTTGTTTATTGAAATCATACGTAGTAGACAACCCAAATCCATTGTACTCACACAAACTCTTCACAGAAGTTCCTTCGTCTAATTGCTTCAGAAAAACCAACTTTTCAAGCATAGATAATGTTATATGCTTACGCGTTTCGATAGTAGAAGCATCTTCTGCACTTCTTGGTCTCCTTGGTGATACCCCGAAGGGTTTAAATACAGCTGAATATGTTAGATTGAGCAAGAGTGTCACCAATACATTTTGCTGCAGTGGGAAGAAAGTTCGGTGCCTTAGCCGGTAACAGCGGTGTCCTGGTGACAGCTTAACAAACTAATGGCGGTAGATTCAAAATGGACCATGCGAGTTGCCAGACCGCAGTAAGCTGGACTAAAGAGATTAAATCTCTTCTTTCCTTTCAACATCATCAACAATGTCTTGTTATCCGTTGTTGGACATAGACTTTCGCCAGGATTCGCAAGCTCTCTCTATCTAGGAGCCATTTCTTTCTTAACTTGTCTAGTTCGTCTCTCCATCTTGAATTCTATCCGCTTCGATTACACATGTGATCTCTGGGGATTCAATTGTGCGTCGCGATGTCCATCGGTTGTCTACCAATCTTGCAGCATGACCTGCCCATTGCCACTTGAGTTTTCTCACGGAATATATCCTCGGAATGGCATCAAAGTCCAATTTGCTCAGGGCACCAGGAACCCTAGTCCCGGCCCTGTGAATATCTGCTAGTGCATTTACAGAATTGTTACGCTGATTCGTATACCAATCTGAACAAAGTTCTTAATTTGTTAATTCTGATACCTTTTCATTCCGTCTGTCTTCGTTTTTTCACTTCCTAGAATCTTTGATATCATGAATTTCTCTGAAATTGCAATTCATACGTCATTGCTCGACCGACTTTCTCTGTGTGTTGACAGATAAGACTGAAAGCAAATGAAGGAGACAAGGTGAGGAATGGATTTACTCCAGCGAAAGAAATATGAGAAGTGAATGATAAAATGAAACGTAAAAAGAAAGGTGGGAAGGCTAAAAAAACCAAAAGAAAACAAAATAAAAATAAAAAAACAGGTCTGGTTGTTCACTCAACATAAACTGTCAAATGTGACCAACGTCTTTTGGCAGCATGCTGTTTTGGGGATGATCAATTAAAAAATCAGAGAAAAAGTGTCGATCTCTGAATACGATACTTCTCTCGTCTTTTGTTGGACAGCGTTCATTTAGAAGATTTGAATATAAAACAAGCGTGAATGCTGCTGGATACAAACAGAGTGATTAATTCAGCATAAACTTGCATTGTTAATTGAACCTTCAATTAAAAACCTACTTAGATAAGATTTTTTTAAATACAAAAAAAGCTGTTTTGTAGATATATTAAAAAGTATTTTTTTCACTTTTCAGCCCTCTAGCTTCATTGGTACGCGTGATACATCCATGCATAGCCAGACAGACCGACTTGAAAACTGAAGAAACTCATCTTGACTATTTAGTTGACAGTTTTGATTCTAAAAACGGAAGGAAACAGAGAAGAGGAAAGATTCCTAGGAAGAAAAGGTGGAAAAAGGATCGATTCATATAGATTTACATAAAAGGGGAAGGACGATAAAGAGGGGGAGGAGAAAGGACTGCAAGGGGAGTAGGAGAAGAAAGGAAGCGATGAGGAAAGGAGGGGAAGAAAGAATGAGAAGAAGAAAAAGGGAAGGGGAAGGAATAAAGAAAAGAGAAGAGGATGAAGGCGAAGAGGAGGAGGGAGAAGAGGAGGAAGAGAGGGTAAAAGAATGATGACCAAAAAAAAGAAAAGAGAGGAAAAAGGAGAAAAGAGATAAAAAAGTAAAGTAAAAATCTTTATAATGATAGGGAACTTGTCTGCACACTTCTATCTGTTACAATTGCATATGACACACGTCTGTCTGTCACTCTTTTGTTTGTCACTCTTTTGTCTGTCACATGTCAGTCTATTACACTTCTGTCTGTCTTACTTAAAAAGAACTACGTTGAAATGGATGAGGGTAGAGAAGTTCTGAGATTGGAATTGCAACGCAAAGACCGTAAAGAGTACGAAAAGACGGAAAGAGATTAGTGAGCAAAAAGGTGGATCTGTCAAACAATTATCATTAAAAACGGGATTATTACGTTACAGACAAAAGCCTGCAGTCATTATTTATTAGATACATACCTTTAATAGTTTGGAAAACAACTATAATGTTTATCATATCTATTCATAGTTATCACCACGATGGTATGATTACTGTGTTATTACATCTGAAAAGCCGAAAATTGTTTATATCGCCATGTTAAAAAAAATCAAGTAGAAAATTCCGGGATCTGCTTCTAAATCCAATCAATGGTTCCTTCACTAATGGCTGACCTTTCTGCAAAATGTCATTGAAGTTCATCGGGAACTTTTGAGGATATTGTGTGGATTAGGAAGCAAACAACAACAAAAAAAAAACAAAAAACGATTAAACAGACAGACAAACACGAGTGAATACATAACCTCTGTCAAACTTCGTCGGATGAGGTCAGACTAAAGTCTGAAAAGAGTGGGTAGATCTTTTTCGCTGAGAAAGAAAAAAAAACAGACTTGTTTTAGCCTGATTAACAAACTGTTTAGGAGGATCAGACGACATTGAGTAAGTAAAAATAAGAACGTGGGATAAAGGTTGAAATATACACTTGTAAATATCGCAGGAAATCACGTGTGCTGTGAATGTCACGATATTAAAATGTTTATAATTATATTGCATTTGATTTATGATAACACAAGAAGCCATCTCTCATTTGATCAGTAATAGTAACTAGTTTACCCCTGCTGTCGAAGAATGGCGGTAATAATTAAGTAATTTGGTGATTGCGTTGTTTGCATTAAATATCAAATGCATTATCGTGTGCTGCGATTTCCTGTTCATGTCCAGTATTCCCTGGAAATTAAACAAATCTTGAGGTAAAAATAAGTGATGATTTCCTGCTGGAAAACATCTAAAATAGAGTAGAAAACATCTGGAAGCATCTAGATGTTATAAATAAGCTACACCCACCGGGATCATCATCATCATTGTCATTATCATCGACATCGTCAGCCTTTCAGCGTCTGTCGTTGGACATAGATCTTCCCCAGGTTTCGCGAGACTTCTCTATCATGGATATCGTGGAGACAATACTTTCTGAACTTGTCTTGTTCGTCACAAATATTTTGCCAGCCACAGTTTCGCATAAGATCTCTGGAGATCTGCGTGGTGAGTCATGATGTCTAGTGATTGTCTGAGATTCTTGCAACATGACCAGCCCATTGCCATTTGAGTTTTCTCATAGATTCTAAGATAAGGCTGATTCCTGTTCTTTTACTAATATACTGTGCTGTTTTGTGATCTCTCCATGTGATGTTGAACATGATTCAGTCATGTGAACGTTGCATAGTTCTCAGTTTTAGGGTCAGACAGTTGGTTGGGTTCCATGTTTCAGCTCCATAGGTGACTATTGGGAAGACCTGGAAGAGGCTTAAAAGCTACTTTTCTTCTTCTAAAAAACAAAAACAAACATATCTAAAAGATGTCTAATGGAGTACTGATGTCAATATTCAATTCTGTATAGAAAACAGTATTGTCAGGAACACACAAACACACAGACACACGCACATATAAAAAAAGGATAGAAACCTTCGCTACCTTTGGTGGCTACGGTTGTTCAGTCTATCAAGGATAACATAACATAAAATCCTATTTCTACAAGGTTAAGTCACCGACGTCAATGATGACGTAAGAGTGAGAGATGAGAAATGCACATAGCTAATTATTACATGTATGGATAGTAGTGCCCTTACGCTGACTGCAGCTCCAGTCGTCACTGCTTGCACTGCACATATTTCATTACTACTCACTCAGCCTGTTTGCAATGTGTGCATTGGACTAAGAGGCGACAAGTGCCCGAGCCGAAGTGGCGTAACTCACTTCATCTTGCAATAGCAGTAATAAAGACAAGAATGTTTGCAGAATGTAGTGTTTAAAGGTAGTGTTTATCAGTAACTTTATTATTAGCGTGGTGTAAACGTTTCCAAGATTTTTTGATTTTTTTTGCAAAAAATCTTTTATTCATATGAATTCACAGCGTCAATATCCAGCCATCAAAATAATCTCCCAGGCTTTATATGACCTTACTCCACATAAATTGTGTATTGCATCATATAATGCTGATTCAAAATCTCCCAGCATATATATTTCGATCGTATCAAATTAATGCTAAGGTTTCTAGTATTTTTTCTTTAGTAAATATCATGTTTTCATATAAATTCATAGCACAATTATTCAGTCATCAAAATATTTTCCTTGGAATTCTATGACCTTTCGCGACCTATCGGCTAAATTTTATCTAGTATAGCTTAATGCAAAAGTTCGTAGTATTCAAGGGAAAAAAGATTCTGTTGATATAAATTCATAGCATCATTAATCAGTTATCGAAGTATTATCCTCGGCTTCCAATTACTTCAAGTCAAACTCAAGTTACATTGTATATTCCATTATAATGAAACGATTTCAATGGACATTCCAATATTGACCGATTTTAAACGCACACATTTTCCCCTTCACACCGGGTTTACATTGAAACGTCAGCAGTCTTACAAACAAATCGTGTTTTTTCTGCCAAAAGTTAGCTATCGAGAATTTTTCTATCAATTGAAGAAATATTTTTTGTGCAAACAAATTGCTTTTAAAAATGTTTATCTCCATTTTCTCTCGAATATTCGATCTATTGGAATCTTAATCAAGAAATTAGGTGCGTTGAATTTTTTCATCGTAATTAATTTGCGTAATTTTTTTTTAACTGGATACTTGAACATGGATACAATCTTAGTCAGCTTTCAATCTAAAGTTATGTCAAAAAAAGGTCGAATATTCAATGAAACAATAGGAACAAAAAGTAGTTTTTTTTTAAAGTTTCGAAAGGTAGATTTTTGAAATCCGACCTAATCCATCTACCCCATAATGTTAAGACCTCAAAGACTAACGTTGATGATGTTATCTGTGTTTTTATTGAATATACATTTGATCAAATTAAAACTACCGATTTGTTTATTTTTTGTGAAACATATTTTGATTAAGACAGTAATGGCAAACCTATAACGCATAGGTTATTAGGTGACACATAATAGAATTTGAAAAAAAAAAGCATTTAAAATTCCATTTTATAATCCAAGTTTTTTAAAGTGTATTTTGAAATTTCAACTTATAATTTAAAAACTAGTTTTATAAATATATAAGAAAAATAGACCCTTATCTCTACACATACCTAAACTGAAATACATGTAAGTGACACGCGATAAGACTATCAAAAAAATGTTTCGGTACATCATGCTGAAAAGTTCGCCATCGCTGATTACGATTTGGTGAAGTCGAAAATTTTATATAAAAATAGAAAAAATTTGTATTGGTTTTCAATACAAAATACCTTCATTACCAGTGTAAATTTGAGATAATCTCTCGGAAACTAGCTATTCTATCCAACTTATGCCTGAAACAAAGTAAAGTCCCAGAAGATCGGAAAAGTGCAACCAGAATGCTGTTATATAAAAGAGAAAACCCAAAAGGCCTTAACTACAGACCAATAAGTATATTCAACAGCATCTTCAAACTTTTCACGAAAATCATCACTAACCGAATCACCAAAACGCTACATGAAAACCAACCACAGGAGCAAGCTGGCTTCAGAAGAAGTTACTCGACCATGGACCATTTCCATTCGATAAATCAACCGAAAGAAAAAGCAGCAGAATACAAATCAACTTAAATTAAGCTTCGGTGGAAATTCCCAAGGCTCTCACTCTACAAGGCGTAGAGCCCGTATGTCAGAGTATTGTAACATATGTACATTCACAGCAGCTCCTCTATCAGGCTACATGAATAATCGGAGCCGGTTCAGCTTCAAAAAGGGTAGGACAAGATGATACAAACTCGCCCAAACTCTCTACAGCCTGCCTCGAGATGATCTTTCAAAACCTAGACTGGGAAAATGAACGAATCAGAATAGATAACGAATATCTGAGCAATCTCAGATTTGCAGACAACATTGTCCACTTTGCAGAGAACCTCTGCGGCCTCCAACTAATGTTAGATTAACTGAATGAAGGAAGCAAGAAAGTTGGCCTTCACACGAACATCAGCAAAACAAGGGTCTTGTACAACAATCACTTCGATAACACACAATGATCAAAATTGAAAACACAAAAGTGGAAAAGTAGACCACTACATCTACCTTGGACAACCAATCTCCATGAAATCCTCAAAAGAAGAAGAAATCAAGCGAAGCATCACCCTAGGATGGCAAGCCTTCGGTAGAGAAAGTTCAACTCTCAAGAACAAGAAAATCTCATTAATCCTAAAAAAAAAGAAGGGTATACAACCAATGCATCCTCCCGATTGTCACCTATGGAGCTGAAACATGGATCCTAACTTGGAGATTGACCTGCAAACTGAGAACCATGCAACGTTCACATGCCCACGCTCACATGGGGGGATCACAAGATCTGAGACATCATATAATCCATTAGAAAACTAAAATGGCAATAGGCTGGTCATGTTGCAAGAATGGAAGACAAGCGATGGACATCACGACTCACAAGATCACATTGGTAACTGAGGCCAGCCGAATACAAGATGGAGAGACGAACAAGACATGTTAAGAAAGTATTGGCTACGCGACGCCTATGATAGAGAGATCTGGCAAATCAAATGACGGACACTAAAAGACTAATGATGATGTTGATGATGATGAATTTTTCTTTTGAAACTTGAAAAAACAACAACCTTTTTTTTATTTTCCATCGATTATTCGACTTTTGTTATTGGAATTGAAAGCCGGTGATACCAGAAGAAAGTATTGCTAGCAAATGAAAACATTACTGGAAAAAAGTGGATTTGATTAAATTGAATATCCGTTAGAAAACAGAAAAGAAATGTTATTTGCATGCAATTAGTCAGTTTTGAGAAAAACTGATTTTCTAAGGTCTTTTAGCCGTTTGCTGCAGTTAAATTTCTGAAAAATTGCCTTTCGGAACTATAAGAAGAAAAAAAACAACCTTTCTTGCTATTTATTGTCGAATATTCGACTTTCTTTTATGTAAGATTGAAAGCTAAAAAAAATTCCTTTTATTTCTTTTCAATAAAATACTATAATTGGAAAACACTTTGATTGTATATTTCATCCACGTGCGCGCACAAGCATATATATATATATATATATATATATATATATATATATATATATATATATATATATATATTTTATTTTGTAGTTCTGCTTCGTTTTCAGTAATCTACCATAATTGTAAAATGCTACAATTGCATTTTTCACACACACACACATACAAATATTATAAATTATATATATATATATATATATATATATATATATATATATATATATATATATATATATATATATATATATATAATTTTGTACTGAAGAGATGCAAATGATTTTAGTATAGTAAGGCATACTAAAAAAAAGAGAGATTTCCAATGATCCGAAATTAAAGCAAACACCACAAACATGTTTGGTTCGTCACTCAGTAGAAACCAATTGTCATGCGTCATATATTTTTTGGAAGGATGCTGTGCAGGGGTGATCAATGTAAAGATTAGAAAAAGAGGTGATTGATAAAAAAAAGTCACACCCCCCTTGCAACAATCATCAAAAAATTCTGAATCTAAAAAAACAAAAAGCAAAAAACAAAAAAACAAGCGTGAATGCTGTCGGGCACAAACCAAGGTATCAATTTACTATAAACTTACATTGCAAATTGAACCCACAGACTAAAAACCTACGGGAGTGATTTTCTATAAACAAAAGTAAAACTCATTTTCTAGACATAATAAGGTGTAAATGTTTAGAGCTCTGTAATTTCATTGGTGCAGCCTGTATGCATGATACATACATACGTGTGCAGCTAGCAAGCCAGAACAGCTTGAAAACTGAAGAAACCTATGTTCACAGTTTTGGTTGAGGGTTTCTAATAGGGCTACCATATGTATAATTAGAATATGCCAGAAATGACGGGGTTATGGATCGGCATTTAGGAGCCTAAAGTTATTTCATTAGGAAATTTATTTTTGATAATTCAAGTATCCTAATTCCAAGTGTTTTGAAAGTCTCAACTGAAAAGCTGTTTTAATGTGTGATGATCAGACGTGAAGTCTCAAGAGTGTTTGTGACGTAATTTTTCTTGTTATGTCATCATAGATCAATTAATGTGATCATCCAATTTGAGCGCAAACAAACGAACAAATAAATAAAGAGAAAATTTGCATAAAAGTTCATTATATAGTCAGATGATCATTTTAAAGTAGTTTTTTATGCAACAAATGTATTATAAAGTATTTTACTACTCCATCTTGGATCAAAGTGTAATATCTGTGTGCTCTAACGGGAATTACGGGTAGAGAACCAAAGAAAAAAAAACAGAAGGCATCACATCGTTCATCCTATAGAGCATTGGCTCCCAAATTTATTTCGCCACGGGACCGTTTTACGATTTTTTTAAAAATCGCAGAACTGATTCCTGCATTTTACGGAAAATCCCTGCCTTCCTAATTCTAATGAGACATTAAATGAAAAAAAAAATTTGAGAGAGAGGTCATTCATATATTAAAAAAAATTTGATAAATGAAATATTCAGCTAAGAAACAACACGGTTTTTAATTGTTATAGATTCATTATTTCTATTATTATTCGGACTATCCTCATCTTGGTTGTTATAGTCCGAATAATAATAGAAATAATAATAATACCTCATCTCAAAAATTCAGAGATATGTTATAGATTCGTTGCGATAGTTGTGGAAAAATATAAAAAGCAAATTGATGTCTTTTATTACAAAAGAGACCTTATCTTGAGGAACTCCAGAATTCTTTTCGCGGAACCCACTTTAGGGAAACACTGAAGGAATGTATTGTGAATGAGGGAAAAGGTATTTTGAATGATGAGAAATGGAGTCAAGTGTTACTTGAGAATAAGGGCTGAAGATAGACACTGAAATTTATACTAGTAAAACTCACTGTAAAGCAGGTACAGTTAGTCACAAAATAGAAACTGACACGTGACCCAAAGTCTTTTGCCACCGTGCTGTATTGGGGGTGACCAATTAAAAAAAAACTGGTGATCAATGAATAAGTTACTTCTATCGTCTTTTGTTAAGCGGTGATCACTAAAAAAGTCTTAATTTTCAACAACAACAAAAAAAAAATTAACAGCGTGAATGCTGCCGGACATAAATTAAGGGATCCGTTCAACACAAACATACATTTCAATCTGAACCCAAATTAAGAACTGATTTATGGGGTGAAAGAGTTAAAGAAAATAAAAACATTATTCGAGACATAATAAGGAGAAAATGTTTGAATTGTCAGTTCTCATACTCTGTTTTAGCCTGTACCCGTAATAAATACATGGCCAGGCAGGCAGGCAGGCAGGCAGCCAGCCAGCCAACCAGGCAGCTAGTCAAACCAGGCAAGCCAATTTTGAAAACTGAAGAAACCTATGTTCACAGTTTTGGTTGAGGGTTTCTGATACATATACACACGCACACAGGTATTTTTTTCTACCCGGTAAATTTCCATCAAAGATTGACTGAGTCGAATAGTTGGCGTTTATAAGCTTCAGCCTACGAGGCATACCTTCCGCCAAGGACATATTTGATGTGTTGCATACAAAGAATAGAGAAATGGGAGCCTCTGACAATTCGCCTATTATAAAGACAAAAAGGTTAGTAAATTTCCACTGTAACTAGCTAAAAAGCTCGTTCGGTAAATCACCATTGCCTATTTTATTCGATATATATATATATATATATATATATATATATATATATATATATATATATATATATACTTTTATTTAAATTCTGTATTACTTTTTGATGAATTGCTTTCGGAAACAATTATTTAGTGGCGTTCTGTCTTAATTTTCTCTTTATTTAGTTAGCATTTTGTGACTTTTGAAAATTGGTGAAGGTCAGGGTTATTACTTAACGTATTTCCTGGCGTCGAAGACGCGTCCCAAATTTGTCAAGCAAAATTTTTGTGAAAAACAAACAGGAATACTGTATAAATGTGCATGCCATTGGTTGCATTTGTGTTAGGAAATACAGTTTTCCTTCGCTATTCGAAAGTAGAGTGCTGCTATGAAACCTTTTGTAAGTTGAAATGATGTAAAACGAAGAAACTACTACTACTACTACTACTACTACTACTACTACTCGTGCACGTCATGGAGCGTAGAGCCAATCAGATTCATCCTGATCTGTCCAGTGTGAGATGCTTATTCAGCGCCAAGGAGACGCCTGCACTCTCAGAGGTTTTGGGTGACGACGTCGTGCCAGTGGGTGTTAAGATCAAAATTTAGGATGGCGTAAGTTAGATGCTCCGAGGGGCTGGAGGCGCAAGGTGTGTCCGCACCAACGGATGCATCGTTGTGCCGCAAGGGGTGAGGCGAGAGATTGTTGGGTCCGTCCTCGAAGCTCTTCGTTTGTGAGTAGGTGGGGCCTATTGGAAGCTTCCAATGTTCCGAGTTACTCTGCCATCGAAGTGGCCAGGTCTCAGACCCATACAGGAGGATCGGATATGTGTAGCTCCAGTTTTCAGGGGATGTAGAGTGATGCTTCCACAAGGGTCTCCAAAATGATTGCATAACTCCTGAAGAAAATCCTCGTCTGCGAGTTATTTTCGGTTTGAGGTCACCAGAAATGGAGATTGTGAACCATTATTTCATAAACGAAAAACACGAACTTCCCCAGAAAAGTTTTATTCAAAGAGTAACACTGTTACAAGCTCCTTCAGGTTTTCCTGATACTTTGGGACGGAATTTGCTAATCATTTGCACAAAAAAAACAATCGATATAGCCACTCATGCTACCAATGTCTTTTGGCAGCATGCCGTGTTGGAGGGGATCAATTAAAAAATTGGAAAAAATGGGTGACAAATAGATAAGTTACTTCTCTTACCTTTTGTTGGGTAGAGGTCATCAGAAATAAGTCCAAATTCTGAAAAAATAACTCGTGAACACTGGACATTAACTAAGGGACCAATTTAGCATAAACTTGCATTGCAAATTGAACACCCCATAAACTTTTGATGGACTGAGATTTAAAAAAAACACCTTCTTCTGGGCATAGTAAGGAGTAAATGTTGAAATTTCCAGCCCTCTAGCTCCATCGATGCAGTCTATAGGCGTGATACATACATAAATAGACAGCAAAATAGTGCCTCTCGAACTGAAGAAAGCTATGTTGACAGTATTGGTTGGAAGTTTCCAATAAATCGAGCTATCTTAGAAATTCTGCGAACAGAGAAAATCCTTGTCTCCCTGTCTGCTTTGAATAGTATTATCTATGGATTTGAAATAAAGGGAACGGTAGCAAGGAAAGAGATTGCCGGGACTCCCAAACCCACATTACGAAGAGATGAGACCAACATCTGAAGTCATGAGGAACAGAAAGCGAATTTCCAATCAACTTGCCGAGGAATTAAAACTGTCCACACTAGGATGGCAAGCCTTTGGCAGAGCAAGCTCAACCTTCAAAAACAAGAAGATCCCATTAATCCTAAAAAGAAGGGTGTATAATCAATGCATCCTCCCAATAGTCACTTATGAAGCTGAAACATGGAACCTAACCTAGAGACTAACCTGAAACCTGAGGACCATGCAGCATGTACTTTAGAGAATTATGCTGGGCCTCACATGGAGAGACCACAAGACAGCACAGTACATCTGGGAAAAGACAAGAGTCAGGCACATCATAGAATCCATTAAAAATCTCAAATGGCAGTGGGCTGGCCATGTTGCAAGAATGGTGGACAACCCATGTACATCAAGACTCACAACGTCACCCCAAACATCACATGCGCAACTGATGCTGGCAGAATATTAGAAGGGGAGACAAGCTAGACAAATTCAGAAAGTACTGGCCCAGCGACGCCTATGATAGAGAAGTGTGGCGAATCCTAGGGAAGGTCTATGTCCGACGACAGACGTTGAAAGACTGATGATGATGATGATGATGATGATGATGATGGTGGTGGTGGTGATGATGAAAACAACCTTGTGTCAAGGAGGAGGGTAGCTACAAGATTCAACAAAGTTTTCTATCCAGAACTTTCACTGAAGAAATCCATATTGATCCTCCAAGATCAAAGCGACCGGTACCATATTGTCTACTGTAAATAAGACGAAGAAAAACATCGGTTTTCCCCAAGTGATTTTTATTGGTGAAAGAAGTTTTGACTTGGAAGGTGTTGCAGATGATCCAATGAAAAATGCTGATTATCTGTCTCCGATTGTCAAACAAGATGGTGGAGGAATTAGGGTGTAGTGAGACGCTCTCTTAGATTGGGGTTTCCAAAATGAACTCCGTGCGTAAAAACGCAAATGCTTCCCACTGCCCAGAGACCCTATCCTGATGTAAATGTTGTCTTCGAGTAAGAATATGCTCCTTGAAAGTCTGCTGAACACATCAATACCCGACTGACAAAAGGCGGCTTTGATATCGTGTCTGACTGACATTTTACCCCTACCACACACATATATATATATTTATATATATATATTTATATATATGTAGATAGATAGAGAAAGAGAGAGAGAGAGAGGAGGCAGAGTAAAATGCCAGCCTCTGGGTCTGAAACGAAGGTTTCAATCCTGCCTCGTGGTACTGGATGGGATATCAGATAGTCTATAGCCACACTGAAGAGTTGTAATACAAGGAAACAGCTGTCTGTGGATGACACAATATTAATAATGATTATTTATATATGTATTAAATGAATAGAAATATATATTTTTGTATAAATGTATTTATTTCGTGATATATTTTCGTTAATATCAAGACTTGTCGATTTAGCTCAGTCAGTAAGACAGCCCCCCTAGCAATCAGTTGGTTGTGATTTGAAATCACAGTTGAGGAATGCAAATTTTACATATCAGTTTATATTCATTAATTTGGTGAGGATTATTCTTCTTATTCTTGTTGTAAGATTGAAAAATATAGTCAACTCCAGTTTAGCATTTTAATGATATCTGAATGTTGTTAAAGATAGCCAAATTAAATATTCACCCACCAAGTCTCAAAATTATCCTTTGTGCAAAATTATTGCATTATTGGTGAATTGATTTTCAATTTCTTGGCATTCGTCTGGAGTAAATGTAAACAAAGTCGACCGAAAGTCGGTTACCGATGACCGCTTCGCCACCTCTCATCTCCGACTCATACACGAATACATACGGCAACTCTTTCGATTGTGAAAAGAAAATTTGACCTTTTTAAATTGAGTAATTGGCTAACCTATTTTTTTTATATATTTACAAGTAGAACTTGTGAAAATGTGATTTAACAAAAAAAAAGTAGTTAGGTGATGTATTTATCAGTTAGTCGACTTACCGAAGTCTGAAATGTTCTGGTCTCAGGGAAACCAATTTACAATGATTAATGCGTAGGTTGTTCGTGTGGTGAAGGACTTTTTGAAGTTGATCAAATCTGCAACAAATGTTTCATCATAATGAATATTCTGGCTTTTTATAGTCATGACTAGTTCATTCATGCAGTCAGAAATGACAGTATATATAAATATGCACGTTGCATTTTATATACGTGGATAAGAGAGAGAGAGAGAGAGAGAGAGAGAGAGAGAGAGAGAGAGAGAGAGAGAGAGAGCGTCCTATACACATTGCATTTTATATACATGGATAACAGAGATTAACATTGCAGTGAGCTTGGAGAATAGCCTTCAATTCACAGTGTATTTTATAAACGTGGATAATAGAGATTTGCATTGCCATGAGCTTGGAGAATGACTTTCTATACACATTACATTTAAATACGTGGATAATAGAGATTTGCATTGCCAGGAGATTGGAGAATAGCCTTTTATACACATTGCATTATATATACAAGGATAATAGAGATTTACATTGCAATTAGCTATGTGGATAGCCTTTTATACACATTGCATTTTATATACGTGAATAATAGAGGTTTGCATTGCAGTGAGCCTGGAGAATAGTGTTGTGTTGACCACAAACTGATCTTTATCATTTTTGTTTTTGTTTTCATCACTCCCATATTTCTATTGTTCTTTAAATTCAGCTTGTTTATGCCTTTAGCACCTAAAATTATATTTTGCTATGTCAGTTATACGAATGAAATCCCATACTACTACGTCTGTTGCGTCCCTTGCCGTGACAAAAGACATCTACACATCGGCAATTATTATATGAATGGATTATTGGATCAAGTATTGCAATATGTTATTTCTATTGAATTTGACTGGGTTTTTTTTTTGGGGGGGGGGTTACCTCTTTTAGTCGTTTCATACAAACTTCAATTAGTTGCCATAGGAACAATGGCCCATATTAAAAGTCGTATAAAAAAGAACAACTGAATTTAAGATGAAGGTAAAAACTAGTGAAATTTAATAACGATAATGTTGGATATTCTTCCTGTTTTCAATTTCTTCATACTGTTGAAGAGAAGTCAGTTTCGGAGTAAACAATTGGATGGGGGTCGTGGTTGCCAATATATACATTGGTTAAGACTTTGTGACCGACGTGAAAGTTCTCACATCTGAACTAGTGGAGTATTCACTTCATTTTTTGTCCCTCCTTAAGTTCCAGACACATTTATACAGTCTACCAAAGGCTTTATATGCTTTTGCCAACCTTGTTGTCAACCTCTGTGTCCGACTCAGCTTCTACGGATTAGACACATCCCAGATAAATGAAGTCTTTAACTATTTCCATCATCATCATCTCCATCAAAGTTGGACGTTGACCTTTCCTAAGATCCATCAGATATCTCTACCACAGGCATCGCAGAGCCAGTACTTTCTACATCAAGCTCGTTATGTCATCTTACTCTTTGTTGGTCTCAATTTCGCATAAGGTCACTGGGGATCAACATTATGAGTTATTATATCCAGCAGTTGTGTTATATTCTTGCAGTATGACTAGCCCATTGCCATTTGAGTTTTTCCACTGTTTCCATGATTTCTTGGACTTCTGTATTTTCCCTGATATAGTGTTGTCTTATGATCTCTCCATATGAGATTTAGTATGATTCTCTCATGTGCACGTTGCATGGATCTCAGTTTGAGGAGCAGTCTTTTGGTTAGGTTCTATGTTTCAGCTCCATAAGTGACTATTAGGGGATGCAATGGGTAATGTTATCAAACAGCTATAGTTATAAGAATCATTAAGTCTCGCACACATTTTTCAAAATGAGTTGAAAATTATCATTATTTATTTATTATCACTATTAGATATTATATAATGAGAAGTTGATTATAGCATTGAATTTAATAACACAACAATGAATTTCTGACAATTAATATAAATCTATAACAATGAATGCAAATCATCCTAATGTTATATCCATTGCTTAATGTTATCAACCAGTTTTATTTATCGAAAAGAAACCACTCCCTAAAGTAATCATAATAAGCGGCTCCGCCTGTATATATAATTTGGAAATCAATACACCAACATTTGTAAGTCAGAATGCTCTTGTTTGGTACACGGTCCTTCTAAGGTGATGCACACGTGTATGAAAAACATTGAGTTTGCATTACTGGAGAGCAGACAAGGTTAATGGGGTTGTGCATTTTTGTAGACGGGTCATTGCTGTTGCTTCGTCAGGGTTGTTCTTCATTACATAGACGTTCGTAAACGAGACCTGAAGGCAGGCTTCATTAACCCAGCAAGCTGAGATATTGTGGACGCAAACTGTTTCAAATGGAGATTTGCCATCAAGACAAACATTCAGTCGAGCAAGAGAAGGAAAGAGGGTTGATATGGAGATTATAGGTATCGCAGACGGAAGAGGGCGGTGACCACACCCAAAAGAGCCGGGCGTGGACTACACCTACAAAAGATGCAGCAGTGCTCGTTGATCGAAAATCGGGCTGAGCAGTCACAGCAGGCGCTACAGATCAGTCATAAATTACACCTTTCCAGAAAGAGACCAAAGACGACACTAACAATAGCTGGTTGGCCCACTTTTTATTCTTGAATGCTCGGTTTTCACTGGCTGCCCAACTTTTACGTCCTGAATCAGGGTTAACTAATTCCTGTCTGAATTTTGCAAGACGGGGAGTATCAATCATTATGCATGGGTTGTTGGAACTAACTTCCCCGTCTATTTGTTCATTTATTCACAAAGTTTCAGCCGTGCACTCTCCGGCCTCCGTCGGGTATTATTGGTTCTTGAATGTGCAATCACTTCACAAAGAGACTATTTGAATGGATTGGACTTCTCGAAGAAAAAAAAAAGCAAACAGAATAACCGATACAAGGGAAGCAACTCAGAAGTTGTCATAGAAAACACAACCTGGATATACAAAAATAAAATGGATGTTACGCGTCCAGTCCAATCGAGCATGCGATCTGAGAAGTACATTCTAGAACCAACAACATCTGGCAAGGACCAGAGGATACACGGTCGAAACGTAGTGAACAAATGAACACATAGACGAGGAAAACAGCCCTACTAAGTCATGCATAATGACAGATTAAACTAAACTTAGAAAATATTTAAGTGCACCTTGTGCAGAGCAACATTCAGTACGCTAATCGGTATTTGAGCCCAGGTCATGAAAAAAATCAAAGGCCAATCTTCAAAACAGGCTGACAGGCGCTCCTCACAGACAGTTAATAGCACGGCGAACCAAGTTCAAACAGCTACGACAGTTTGCGCTCCTTTCTGACAAATACCATCCTCGATTCATTGTAAAGTAGCAAGGCAGGTGGATCTCTTTTGCTCTTTCGTAAGGTAATCCATTTTGAACGTCGACTTGGTATACCCACAACCGTAAAAATCCACAGTCGCTGCAAGCAATGATTGAATATTCACGTCTTATTCGAGTAATGGAAACAAAATCAATGCCATATGTGTCTTGTGACACAGGGAGCAATTTTGGTTCGCTTAGCGTTATAGGACCTTATACTTATAAGGTTGGCGCATTAGAATCTTCCTACCCACCTCTTGTGTTCTAAGTTCGATTCTCACTGGATGCCCTAAAAATGAAGCTCTATGCAAAACTTTGCCAAGTAAATATCGTTTTGGTAGACCGGTGATTAGTAAGCCAATCTCTCGGGCAATTGTAAGTGAGTTATATCTCTTATATCCACCTTTTTCAGCCTGGCAGTTCCAGATTCTCATGAGCCGCAACAATGGAGCTAAAGGACTGAAAACTAAAACATTTACTCCAAGGTATAACTTTGGAAAAACGTGTTTTTTTGTTGTTGTTTTTCGAATTTCACCCCAAAACAATTTGAAGGAACAATTTACAGTGTACTTTTATGCTAAATTGTCATGCAACGTTTTCAACTTCTACTGCATTGGACAAGAGAAGTAACTTTTCTATTGATCATCCGCTTTAAAAAATTTTTTCATTGATCACCTACAACTCGGTGTGCTGCCAAAAACGTTGGTTACATGACAAGTTTGTATTAGGTGACTAACCAGATCCGGTTTTTCTTTTACTTTCCAATTATACCAGTCTTTACTGAGTGGATACAATCTTCCTGTGTTATTACCACTCTTCCCCGTCACCAAACGATTGAACAATCTTATACACACACACACACACACACACACACACACACACACACACACACACATATATATATATATATATATCCTCACACCACCTCCTGAAAATATATCCTTTGATCTCTACCCAGGAAAGGTGGCAGTGAATACCCATGGCTGCACCTTTCCATTTCACTAGAAGAGGAAGGTCGTCGAATTGGAGAAATTTTGATTCTTGCACACACGCATCCCCCCAACGTAAAACTGACCTTGCGTCATATTTCATCCTCGCGGGGAGATGCTTGTATACCCACTGGGGAGGAAGTTTAATTCTGGTTGTTGTATGACCCAGATAGAAAATAGTTGAGTCACCTACCGCATACGCCACCCATCCTCATAAGCTGTCCCTCAAACCTCTCTACCTGTAGGGCGTGGGCACAGGAACACGTTCCATCAGCTTGGAATCAGTGTTGCCAATTTAGATATTATTTTTCATCTGGATCTAGATGTTTTCTGTAACGTTCAGATGTCAGCAATTGCAACTAAAATGTTTTGTTTATTATTTTCATTATTTTTTGATGAAATGAGTAATATTTTTATCTGATTTATAGTTATGAAATGTGTTTTGTATCTACAACTAAACTCACAAGGCCTTGTGCAGGAACAGTATTGGATTTTTTTTCTTTCCACTCAAACTATGTAACTAACTATTGAGCACATTTTAGAACAACGACCAAAGACGTCATGATTTAAGATAATGTCGTGACGTGATTTCAAATTCTCTTAATGATACTTTTTTTCAAATTTTGATTACTTTCTGACGTTTCATCTCTCGGAAACGATTTTATTTTGTGTCAAGACAAGTGGTACAAAATTTTAGGATAGCTATAATTGGCAGATACATACTAAACAGAAATAATTACATATACCTACCCTATATATATGTATATATATATATAATTTTTTCTGTTTAATATGTATCCACTACATATATATATATATATATATTATTGTGTTATCCACAGACAGTTTCGATGTATTACATCTCTTCAGTGTGGCAATCCCAGAGGCAGAATTGAAACCTTCACTTCAGACCCGCAGGCTGATATCCTACCTCTAGACCACGGAACTGGACAGTCAATACGGTTGAATTTAATATTTAATATTTGTTTACCCAGAAATCCCTCATCCACCGGAGTGCTCTATTCCTATGGAAGAGCAATGCATAAGCTTAGAGTGGATGAGTTACCTCACTTAAAGAGTGCTCAACCCTGAATAGAGGAGCATTTTATATATATATATATATATATATATATATATATATATATATATATATATATATATATATATATATATATATATATATATATATATATATATATATATATATTACAGGTATTCTAAAATTTTGTACCAAAAGAAGACCTTTCAATAAAATAAGTAATATTCTTAATAAATTGAGCTATATTTTGATATGTTAATGATTTAACTTACGTTTAATCTATGGATAATATGCAATATATCTCCTCGATACTCTGGGGAATCTAGATGTTTGTAGATATTTTTTTTCACTCATTTCAGATGTAAACTAGAGAGAATTGGCAACACTGCCTGTAACGCGATCAGGGAACGATGTTTACCCGAAGGCTGCCTGAAAGAACGTCAGTAGAACCATGTCGAAACGATTGTATGTCACTCTGACACCCACACACAACGAGACACTACCTGCCCGTTCCTCCCACTCCCTTGTCCTTCTTTGCTTTCTTTCACCACTAAATTTTCCCACCTGCCTTCAGCGTCTTTCCAATGAGGTAGCTAGAGGGGGCTAATGGAGTGGTCGCCCCCACATTCTTCAATAATGGCACCTTTCACCATCATCAACGACAGCAGCCTTTTAGCGTACGTCATCGGATATACACCTTCCCCAAGATTCGCCAGACCTCTCTACCGTGGGCGTCGTGAACTTAGTTCGTCATGCCGTCTTATTTTTTGTCGGGCACAGTTTCACATATGATCTCGGGGGATCCACGTTGCGATGTTCAGCGGTTGACCGACATAACTCTCTACTTCAGTGATTCTGGACGTGGGCAACGCCCTACAAGGGGACAATTTGAATATAAAAAGGGAAACTGTCACCTAAAATTATCAACATAGGTTTCTTCAGGTTTTTATGTTGGTCTGGCTGGCTCTGTATGGATGTATCACGTGTAGAAACCACACTACTGGAGCTATGGGACTGTAAATTTTAACATTTACTGCTAACTATATTTAGAAAAGAAAAAAAAAACGTTTATTAGGTCGGTTGTGGAAATTCCTGGTGATAAAAGGTTTTTAATCTGGGTTCAATTTGCAATGTAATTTTAATCATCATCGGACGTAAACCTTCGCAAAAGACTCGCAAGTTCTCTCAGCCAAGGGCACTACGGTTCTCTGCCCATCAAATTCATTGATCACCACTATTTCAATTTTTTTAATTGGTCATCCCCAACATGGCATGCTGCCAAGAGACGATGCCACACGATAGTTCCTACTGACTACCCAGAACTGTATCTTTACAGTGCAACATTTAACAAAAACTGAAGAAAGCAGTACGTGTGTGATGGGGGGTGTATTGCAATTTCTCAACAACTGGTTATTGTACGAAGTTGACATCGGCCAGATGCAGTGTCGAGTTTAAAGTTATTTGGATCAGCGGTTCTTGATGAGTCTAATGAAAATAAATAAGAATTACAGATCATAGATGTTTTTTCTAAAATTATCAATCAAAATTTAGATATAGATATCTAACCGAAATACTTCAAAGCTGTAGTTTCGTACGATGGACTGGAAATTAGTGTATAAGACTATTATGACAGGCTGCTACACACACCAGAAAGTCTGACCCCTTCCACACATGCACATCTGGAAAAGGGTACTTCAGCAGTAATGTTTAATTACATGAGATTCTCTGAGTTCTCGAAATGGGTCATGAAGCAGTAAAGGTTGAGAACCACTGCTCTATACGTGTTATGAAAGTCGAAACTCGTTATTTTTTTATTGGTATTTCTGGATGCACTAGCATCTCTTGCAGCGATTGCCGTCACTGATTGACATAGCGAAATTTTAGTTACGTCCCTTGCTCAGTGTTGTTACCGAGTTACGTCCTTTGCTCTGCGTTGCTGAGACGGCATGGGAAATGCTTATGTTTGATGTGGGTGCGAATGTTCTTCTGGCGGCTTGATTGGCAGTCGGTCGGGTTTTCATGATGGATCTGATCTACTTGACGAATAGCCAGGCATTGTTAAAGGTCTGACGGCTGCAAAGATGATTAAAGGTCAGTGTTACCAACTCAGATATTTTACATCTAAATCTAGATATTTTTTTGTTGCGTGTTGATGCCCAAAAATCGCTATTTAGATGAATTTCAATGAAACAAGTAATATTTTTGTTAAATTTATTGTAATGAAAAAGATATTATAAACTGAATAAATTGAATCAACTAAAGTAATATTTTGATAAAATAATTGTTGAGGATTGAAGTCATACTCAATTTGATTTATTTATAATCTCGCCATATAAAAGCCCCACATGCATATCAGTGTGTTTAATTGTATAATTGTTTACTTGTATATATCTTTGTTTTGCCCTGTTCCTCTCATACTACAAAAGCTTGAATGAATTGGTCCATGTGATATAGATTAAGACATTTAAAAAACTATAAAAAGTCCGTAATAAAATGAGATGGGCTGTTACGTCGAAACAAAGAATAATATTTCATACAATCGATGGATGTTTGAAATTAAAGAAAGAGTGTGTCTGTGAATGCTAGAAATGTGTAAAGTTGAAATGACATTTTTTTAAATCTTGTAATTAGGATACTTTATTCATTAAAAAATAAAAACTAATAAATTTGCTTCATACTTATTTTTGCGGATTCACACATAGAAAAAAACCCATCATTCTTGATGATAACTGCTAGTATGTAATATATCACCAAGATTTCAGATATTTATAATGGGGGACCCTAGATGTTTCAAGGTGTTTTAAGATGTTTGGGGACCCATTTTAGATGTAAACTTGAAAATAAAGTTGGCCACACTACTTTTGCTTGATCTTCTCACCCGAAAAGAACTAGCACATCAATGGTCTGACTTCTAAGCTTGTTCAATTTCATGCCATGGCAGAGGATTTTATTCGATCAACCTTGCTGTGTTTTTTTTAATCACATTTTGATTTTAAATAGCTGTTTTAGTATGTGCGTGTGTGTGTGTGTGTGTGTGAGATAGCTGTTCTAGTTATCTTATGTATAACAGGTGAAACAATTGGGACAGTGTCATTCGCACGACGAATGAAAGAAAATGAAAGGCTCGTGTAACATAAGAATAACAAGATATATATTTACTGTAACGAAAATACAAAGTTGAATGAATGTTGCTAAAGTTACTACTTGGGAAGAAGAGGTTATTGAAAAGTTCTGCAAATACTTATAAATGAAAGTCCCTAAGAAATAAGATTGTTTGCAGTCTGTATCGTATGAGAGAGTGTTTTAATTGTCTATGAGGGGCGTTTGATATGAGATGAGTGCGTGAGAATAGTTTTTATACGGATTATTTTGTAAGTTGTAATTATCAGTCAACAGAGGATGAGTTCGAATTATCTGGTATTTGAATTGCCTTTGTGATACTGAGAACGTATGCGTATCGTTTTACACGCAAACGTGTATGTGCGTGTGTGTGTGTGTGTGTGAGAGAGAGAGAGAGAGTGAGAGAGAGAGGAAGAGAGCAACCATGGATACAGTTGTCCGTAATGAGATGAAATTCGGACTTGTCTGCCTGAATTGGGTTATTCACTTGCTTTTATCATTTCGAATAGGATCGGGGAAAGCTGAGATTTGATTGGTTGGTTGGTCGGGTCAAGTTGTTTACACTTACGTCCACACATTTTCTTGATAGAGGTGTGTTCAAGTTTTTTTGGTTTTTTTAATGGTGGGTCTCCGTAGAGCCTTGTGATGAAACATAATCACGAGTTTTTTTACACTTGATTTTTCAAAGAATGGATGCTACAAATTTGGGAGAAGTTTTGCATTCTGTTTATCAACAGATTCCAGGTGTCTGGCAAAACTGTATCTACCTTGTGGTTTGATTCTGAAAACAGAATGAAAATCATGTACTTCCTTTAAACTGTATATTCGTCTTTTTATATCATCATCAGCAGCAGCATTTTAGCGTCCGTCGGTGGACAAATACCTTCCCCAAGATAAGCCAGACTTCTTTATCATAGGTGTCATGGAGTCAATACTTTCTGAATTTTATCGGTCACCGTTTCGCATATGATCTCTGGGGATCCAAGTTGTGAGTCGAGATGCTCAGCTGTTGTCTGACATTCTTTGAACATGACCATCCCAACGCCATCTCTTTGTGGTTTCTACGATATTTCTGATCCAAGTTTGTTTTCTGGTGTACTGAACTGTCTTGTGATCTCTTCGTGTGGTGCTGGGAGTTCAAACTTTTAGTTGGGTTCCATGTTTCAGCCAATGACTATCGGGAGGATATATCGGTTGCGTATACTCTTCTTTTTAGAACTAATAGGATTTTCTTGTTCTTAAAGGTTAAGCTGGTTTTATCGGAAGCTTGCAAACCTAAAGTGATTCTTCACTTGATCTCTTCTTCTTTTGAGGATTTCATGGAGATTTGTCCTAGGTATATGTGGTTGTCTACTTTTTCAAGGTTTGCATTTTCTATTCTGTTCGTTGTGTCTTTGTCCTCTATGTCTTTGTTGTACATGACATTTATTCTACTGAGGTTTATGTGAAGGCCGACTTTCTTGCTTTCTTTATTCTGTTCATCTAGCATTATATAGAACTCATGAAGGTTCTTAGCAAAAAGGACGATGACATTAGCGAATCTGCAGTTGCTCAGGTATTTTCTGTCTATTCTTATTTCTTTATTCCCCCATATGAAGTTCTGGAAGATAATCTTGAGGCAGGCTGTGAAGAGCTTTGGTGAGCTGATATCACCTTGTCTCACTCATTCTGGGAGCTGATAAAACTCCAACAGATACAGGGTGTACGCCTTGGTACATGATGCCATGGGGGTTTCTACTTCTGTACTCTGCTACTTTTTCTTTTAGCTGGTTTACCGAATAGAGATATTCAGTGGCTCGGTAGCATCTTCTGAAACCAGCCTCTTTCCGTGGTTTCCATCTAGCATTTTAGTGAGTCGGTTGGTGATCACCTCAGTAAAATGTTTGTAAACTCAGTTGAGTAGGCTTATTGGCCAGCAATTGTTTAGATCTTTCAGGCTTCCCATTTTTACATGACAGCATTATGATTGCAGTGTTCCAATCTTCTAGGACTTTATTCTGTTTGAAGTATGAGTTGAGTAGATGAACTATTCCTATTGATGACGTTACCAGCTTTTTTGAGTTATTCGATGGTGATGTTATCTTGTCCAAGTGCCTTTCTTTTTTCTTTTCTTTTTGTTGTTTAATCACTTGCTTCACCTTCCACGGAGCAACGTCTGGGAAGTCTTCGAACATGTTACTCATGACATACACCCTGCCCATTGCTCTGTTCCCCTTATTGGGGAGTTTTTGTTGGATGCGTTCAACAATTTGGCTCTCCGTTGTTATATCCCCATTTTCTTTGAGTGCACATATTATTTGTATTTTTCTTTTACTGAGAATTTAGTGATAGTTTTGAAATTTCGAGAATTTCTTCGATGAATGTCGTCGTGTATCTTCTTTTATCTCCTCTTAATTTGTTATGGGTGTTTGTTTTTTGTTTTAGTTTACTTCTGTCTTTTCTTTCGTCGTTGTCAATGAAAAATCTAGAACGCATTTTTACTAATTTGGTACATGTCCTGGTCTCTCTCTTGTTTTTTTCGTCCTCGACTAATTTTAGAACCTGGCTACGCCCTACATCCTACTCTCTTCCTCGATTTTTTTTCATACGGCTCCAACTGCAATAAGATGTAAAAGAAATTATAACAGTGTGTTATTTGAGATTGATCCCATCACGATCATTGTGAGAAGGAAAGGTTGAACTTTGCAGTTGATGCTCAATAGTCATATCAGATGAAGGAGAAGGTTTTGGCGAGATGCTATTAATTCCAACTAGTAAAAACTTGCAACTGAAACCTTAGCAGAATGGTTGCAGTTTTATGCTCTACATTAGTGGCTCTTAATCTAGGGTGCACGCAATAGGGGGGGGGGCATGAGAAAAGGGTAGAAAACAATTTTTTTATCGTCTTATTGCTGGTATATATTCTTTCTTAAATGAAAGGCGACGGCAGTGAGCGCATTATTAAATGGATGTATTAGTAACATCTTGGTCATCATCATCAGTTTTTTAACGTCCGTCGTCGGACAAAGACCTTCCCCAGGGTTCGCCATACCTCTCTATCATGGGCGTAGCAGAGCCAGTATTTTCTAAACTTGTCTAGTTCATCTCTCCATCTTGGTTTTGCATGGGATCCATGTTGTGAGTGGTGATGTCCATCGGTTGTCTGTCATTCTTGCAACATGACCTGCCCATTGCCATTTAAGTTTTCTTATAGATTCTATGGTATCTCTGACTCCCGTTTTCTTCCTTATATACTGTGCTGTCTCTCCATGTGAGGATGAGCATGATTCTCTCATGTGCACGTTGCATAACCTTCAAAAACAAGTCGATCCCAATAATCCTAAAAAAAAGAGTATACAACCAATGCATCCACCCAATAGTCACTTATGGAGCTGAAACATGGAACCTAACATCTTGGTACATAATTTTAATTTTGACACCTGATAGATTTTAACATTTAGTTATTTACTTTTTAATATTAATTTTGTCAATCTTGACTCTTTTGAAATTTAGTTTTTTAGCTCTGGGAGCACGAAAAAGATTTCGAGATATTAGCGGTGTGAGAGCCTTGACGGAGGTTGAGGACCGCTGCTCAATAAAGAGTCTACTGGAATAAACTATCCAGAAACCATAGAGCAGTAATTCTGAACGTGGAATGCACGCCCCACAAAGGGAGCAATTAGAATATATTTGACGGGGTAGAATTTCAATGTGAAGAGAAGAAAATGTTCCATGGCTCATAACTTAGTCGTGTAAAAGTTTCACTGATTAATTCTCAATTGAACAATACTACTAATTACTAATTTTACTATAGATTCCATATTAACTTATGCTTCACGTATAAACTTCATGTGGTGTCAAAGTGATGAGGCAATTGTGTGGTCGTAATTTACACAATAAAGAAATTACAAAAATCTTGTAAATACCCTCAAGTTAATACATCATTATTTTTTTACGAAGAATTTGCCACAAGATGTATAATTTCATTTTTTTTTTCATATTAAAGTGGACATCACAAAAAACAAAAGCTTACTGACTAAGAAAACCCAGATGAACTACTACTGACTTAACAAGGTCCATGTCACATAAATAACCAAAATGATTTTTATTTTATTTTAACGTGACGGTTGAAAATGATAATTAGGTAATGACAAATTATTAAGTATATTGCGAAAATGTCACTTTGTTTCACTGGAAAGGTCGCACGGAACCCTGGGGTTCTGTGAAACACAATTTTAACACCACTGCTCTAGAGAAATGTTATTTCAGACATGCGCAAATCATCTTCCGGTCTTTCGTCCCACATTTTATCATAGCTGCCCTTGTTTCTGTCGAGGATGTGCTTTGTAAACACCGTCTGTTCATAAATCGACAGCAGGTAGCAGGGCCCCCGCCAGGAATTTTTGGGGGCGGTGCAAAGCTGTTTTCGCATTTCACACCCTTCCCTAGCAAACACTGAACAAACACACTCGTCCTTTAGCCATTTATTTTTCATCTGCTACAAACCCCTTTAGCTCGTCATGCTATATTCGCCTACCGGTAAACTATAGAGTAAACCTATTTAACTAATATACATATCTCATTGAATGCCCTTGGCTTTCCGGACCCGGATCCAATGCACCAACCTGCATTCCTCTCTCATATGTCCTGGCAGGTATTCTAAGCGATCAGACAGACGAGATTCACTCTATTTTCGTCTCTGCG
Source organism: Thysanoteuthis rhombus (assembly GCA_963457665.1). Classification (NCBI taxonomy): domain Eukaryota; kingdom Metazoa; phylum Mollusca; class Cephalopoda; order Oegopsida; family Thysanoteuthidae; genus Thysanoteuthis; species Thysanoteuthis major. The sequence goes on from OY735231.1 coordinate 5,090,546, forward strand.
CACTCAAAGCATGTCTGCTCTGCTTTATAAACTCCTGACGACTCCGAATTCTGTTGGTCTGTTAACCATGCAATCACAAAGGGGCGGTTTACCAACTAACCCAGACAGGCACTCACGAACTTGCACTGTTCTGGCAGTTACACGCCCTTGAGCGGCGGCTTTGGAAACAGCCACTCCTGTTTCTGGCAAACACACGTTGCATACACATATACACACGCACAAATACGTATACTCATACATGCATACGTTTGTGCAGCTTGGTTTCTGAGACGATTGTTGGGAGTGATTGCCCCGATAGTGAGACCGTAGACGGTGGGGCCTACGTTCAGATTTTCCCTCTAGCCTGAGCAATGGATCTTTAAGGTGAGGCCAGCTTGTACACACACGCAGGCACGCACACACACACACACACACACATGCATATACACAAAGACGTACCAAGCCATATATACACGCACAAATACATGTACACACATATACACATGCACATGTACGTATAAACACGCCTGCACAAACACACTCACACATGCATATACACACTGAGATATACACATATATACACATACATGCATGCACATAAATGCACACATATACGCACGTATGAATGCCCATATATCTACTCATGCCTACACATGCATTCAAACACACACACACACACACACACACACACACACACACCTAAGCGGGATTAAGCTGGTGCGTAGAGATTAGGTCATTTAGGGTCTTAAAATTTAATATATACATAGATATATGAACACATTATTGTTTTACCTACAGATAGAAGTAATCAATTTTTCCATTTACTTTTCAGCCAGATAATTCGACTAATAAGCATGGCATTTCAGTAATAGTATCATTTCATTTTGATTTCTGTGCAGTAGCTATGACTTCAGTTTCAAATACCTCCGTATTTATGTATCGCATATATATCATTAGGTACTATTTAGGTAATAATAACCCTAATTAAGGATATGGTTAGCTAAAGTAGCTGACCGTAAACACACAGTTGGTCATGAAAGTTGAGGATGGCACAGTACTAGACCAAAAGTGAAAAATCACTGAATTGAAATTGATGGCTTGCAAACATTCAGAGCGGGGCCCTAGGAAATGTGGGGCCCGAAGCTTACGTTATTTTTTGCTGCTCAGTTGATCTGGCACTGGCAGACGCACAAACGAACAGTTATGCAACCTTTATCCACAATCAACGTTTGCGAATATATAACTAAACTCAGTTTTGTAGGGTGCAATGCCAAATGTGGAGATGGGTAGAGAGATTTTGTTATGTGATTCTTTATTTATAAACGAAAAAGATAATAAATAAAAGTATTTCAACAAAAGTCTATGTTAACTTTCCATTAGAATTAGATTGACGTCATTGTTTTCTTCTACTTTTCTTAGAAAATGTGAGTAAAATATATCATTTTTTTTTTGTTCTACGAAGAACGTATTGCCACGGAAGACTTCCATTGATGTACGCTGGAAAAGCCAGGCGGTCTCGCACGGTTTACCGTGGCGTTGGGCGGCTTTGGAACCTATTCAGCGGATGAGCTTCAATGCCTTGAAGCCAATCAAACCAGATGTCAAAAGTAGAAAAATTGGACTACACTTTCAAGTGAGGAGAGCCTACAAGCTTAAAAATCAACATTTTTAATTTTATCTCTGGATTTGTACCTGAGCAGATACGCCAACTTTAGACACAAGATATATATATAGAGAGAAAGAGATAGAGAGAGAAGATTCGTTGTTATCTATAAAAATGTAGTGTTCAATATTGATAAAAATAGAACTATGTAATTTTAAAAAATGATATTTATATACGTGAATAGATAAGATGTGTTCCCAAAACAAATCTGTTTCGTATTTAGATGTACTTTTACAACAGGGAATACAACTCATATTCATACGTATTTATGAGACAGACAGACAGACAGATAGAGAGAGAGAGAGAGAGAGAGAGGAAGAGAGATCGACATTTTTTTTCTTTAGGACAACTTTTTATATACCAAAATAAATTGAAATTCGGAAGTGCAATTGTCGATGAATAGAGCACATGAGTGAAAACGTATCCCCCTGCAGTAATGATTTTTGCTTGGTCACCAAAAAACATGTAGTCAGGCGTTTTCTCTCAACTAATTCAGAACGGATGCTAATCTTCGAGTGATGCCTTGAATTGGGATCCGTACTTGTTCGAACCAATCGTTTAGTTATATAGAACGAACTCATATTTGAAAACGCCCTTCCAAATCCCATCATATACACAGCATCGCCTTCTTTAGATCAAGACCAGCCTTTTTGATGTTACTGTAAAATATCCGGTTTCCTATTGCCCGTCAAACATATTTTGAAAACGGAACATTTTCATTAAGTTGAAATAGCGAATCGCACGCGGAGATACGGTCAGATAAGTTTCTTTCACTCAATTTTTGTGGAAGCCACACATTAAAGCAACTAACATAACCAAGCAGGTGCATTTGATTTTCAACGTTTGATTTTTTTGTTTTCAGTATGTATGATGTTGATTAAGGCAGGGACACACAGCAATTACGTCATATGAGTCCTTCCAGTTCTGCCCGAGTGACTCCATGTCTCACATTTTCTGTTTCTGCATCCATTTGCAGGGTGTGCAATAAGTGCATGAGGTTGTATTTCCTCCAATTTAGACATGTAATGCTTGGTGACCCCATGTAAAATCAATTGAGGTGACGCGATACAAGTGTGAATCCTACAGCTGATTTTCGTGGTTTTGAAGCCTCGAGAGCCTGAGTTCACCTGATGTGATGTAAATGTGTCACCATGTCTACTCCACAGTGATGTTGTGAGTCTATCGATATCAACCTCAGGTGGGCATAGTTCAGCTAGAAATCCCCTGCACAGAACTTTGCGAACCTCTTTAGAAACGCTCGATCATTCGCAGAATCTTTACCATAAAATGCACAAATCTTTCTTTTTGCAGTCAATTCGCATTTTTAACTTTCTTAAAATGAAAAAAAAATCATGAAATGAAAAAATGTTGCTTATTTTATTCAGCATTAGGATCAACAAACAAATATACTCAAATTTTGGCATAAAAAAGTACACAATGATACAACCTCACAATACAATCGAAAGCGATCTTTTTGAATGAAGTTAGTTAAAATCAAATGCTCCCAATGCCATCTAATGACAAAAACGGAAATAACTTGGCGGCCAACACATTAAAAATGTATGCTGATATGGCAGCTGAACGATCTTCTTGTGATGGAGTTCTTGCTACATGACCAGCCCATTGTCATTTGAGTTTTCCTAATGGATTTTATAAAGTCTCTGACTCCTATTTTTCTCTAATATGCTGCACTGTCTCTTGCTCTTTCTCCACGTAATGTTGAGCATTATTCTCTCCTCTGCATGTTGCATGCTTCTCGATTTGGGGGACAATATTTGGGTTAGGTTACCTGTTTTAGCTCCTCAAGTGACCATCGGGAGAATGCATTTGGTTTTTAGGACTGATGGGATTCATTTGTTTTGGGGATGTTGCACTTGCCCCACCGAAAGCTTGTTTTCTTCATTCAGTTCGTCTAGCATTATTTGATGATCATTAAGGTTCTCAGCAAATAGGACGATGTCGTCAGCAAATCCAAGGTCACTAGGTTATTAGCCGTCTATTTAGATTTTTTTCATTTTCACAGTCTTTATTTTCGGAAGATTGTCTCGATGCAAGCTTTGAAGAATTCGGTTGAGCTGGTATCACCTTGTTTTACCCACGTTTTCGAGATGAGATGCGAATGAGATGGCGAAACGATTTGGACAAGTTCAGGAGATATTTTCGCCTCGACGCCCACGATCGAAAGTGTTAAAATCCAGACCGACCGTGGTTGGTGAGAGAAATGTACATGTTCGAAGGCGGGGGTGGGCATTTTCTTCTTGAAAAAGCAGCCTGGGGATGGAGGAGCGTTCTACAATTGATATCTATGGTATCGATTTCGACCTTAGAGACAGAATAAATCATCACCTAACAAGTGCGACGTAGAAAACAAAAGGTGGTAATGTGATATCGATATATGACTGGTTAGCCTTGACATCTGGGTTGACAAGAAACTTCTTAGAACTGTGTCATTATCCTCCTCCTCCCCCTCCTCTTCCTCCTCCTCCTCCTCCTCATCATCATCAGCAGTAGCAGCAGTAGCAGTCTTTCAACGTCCGTCCTTGGACGTAGACCTTTCCCAAGATCCGCCAAACCTTTCGATCGTGGGCGTCGGGACGAAAATATCGGCCGAACCTGTACAAATCGTCTCGCAATCTTATTTTTGCCGTCCACAATTTCGCATATGATCTCTGAGGACTCACGTTGAGAGTTGTTATGTCCAGCGGTTGTCTGACATTCTTTCAACATGGCCTGCTCATTGCCTTTTCAGTTTTCTGATGGATTTCATAATAACTCGGTTTTCTGCTCTTTCTTCTCATCTGATATACTGTGCCATCTCGTGATCTTTCCGTGTGATATTGAGCATGATTCTCTCTCATGCACATAGCAGGCTTCTCAGTCTGAGTGCCGTCTTGTCAACACAGTGTCAGAGGATTTGATGTTATCCATAAAAAAGTAGACTCCGAACCCCAATGGGGTGTCAAAATTTCATTTAATCAAATCAAAAATGAAATATAACTATTTCTCCACGATACTCTTTTATGTAGTTAAATGGGTCTAGATTCTACATTTCATCCTTGTTTTAATAAAATTTAATTAAATTTCGATACGGTGTAATCTGAAAATTTGAGCTTTTGACTTGAAGTCCAGATACTACATCTGATCCAAATTATCAATTCTTGTTATTATAAAGACCTCCTATTCGTAAATATAAAAAAGATCGAGTCTGCAATAAAACCTCAAGTGTCGTCTCAGGTCAAGTATTATTACCGTTTGATCTCATCAATGAAATTGGTCTGGTCTGGTCTTCTCCGTTAGTTCTCAAAACACTACATACTTATAGCTTTTGCAGCTCGCCATATTTTCGTTTGCTAAATGAAATGAAAAATTTGAACTACAAACTAATCATTTCCCTGACTGATTGACGGACTGAACCGTAACCCTCAATAAGATAATGACAGTCGAGCTGCTGGTAAATTATAATTTTGTATCTATTTAGAAAACATAAATACGGTAAGCTGTAATGGTTATAATAATTAATACTAATTGCCTATTTATCATCACGTACAAAAGCCTTTCGAGTCTCCTTCTATGACAAACATGACTACACTGATCCCTGTCATGTTTTACCGAGTAACTTTTCTATTTCGTCCCTCCATCTGGTCTTTTTCTACTAAATTAACTGTCCCACGGGCTTATCCTTTTTCTCCATCTGTTATCCCTTCTTCTCGCTATATACCCTGCCCATTTCCGTTTTTGTTGTCTAATTACTTGTACGATATCCTTCATCCTGGTTCTCTCCCGAATCCATGCTGATATTTTTCTTTCTATCGGTAAGAGTTGTCCTCTCTGCTATTCTTGGTTTGTTTGCTTTTCGTGCGTTCCCAGGTTCTGCAACCGAACTTCATAACTGGTATTATGCATTAACAGTATACTTTACTCTTCGAGCATATTGGCAATTAGCTTTCCAACGTGTCTCTATTAATACCAAAGGCTCTCCAGCCAATCACTATGCGCCGATTTTTTACTGTTTGAATGAGTGAGTGGGCGAAAAGCAACGAAATACAACATTTGCCAGTATAGGTAGCCCCACCCGTATGTCGTTTTAGATTTCTTCCTCATTCTTTCAACATTCCGCCTACCATCTTCTAATTCTTCTCTTTTTACGTGAAAAAAACAAAACGAAAAAACAAAAAACAAAAAACGCAGCGCCATCTTCTCGACTGCAGCATCTTTACCGGTCTCCATCTTCGACACTTCCCACACGTCAGTGCCTCAACAACTTGTTTTTGTTTTCTTGTTCCGCCAACTCTTCATTGAATTCTATAAATGGCACATCGTCATCGAATAATCCCAAACGTTTGCGAGGTTTTGTCCGGAAAGTATCCAGGATGTTTTGAATATCTCAGGAACCGGTTGCCCGGTTATTATGTGACTTGGTAAACAATCAGGAGGGAACCTGCTTGAGCAGATGTACATCAGTGGGATTAGTCGGTCGGCAGTGAGCTGCTAATGAGTTTGCGTACGGTCGTATATGAAGTTGATATCTATGCTCAGCCTACTGACTGGATTCGGGCAGGGTATGTGCATCTTTCAAAACGTCTTATTACACAATATTGTTTCATGTCTACTTTATTGACGTCTTCCCGTAAAGGTTAGGTTGTCCTCATCACTACACATGATCAGCCATACCAGATTTCATTTTCCTTCTCAATAATTTTGAGACAGATGATGTGAGAGGGAAGCATTTGACGCAAAATGAAAATTGTTTTTATCAATCCTCCCACTGAAGCCAGTGCTTTCGTTCTCTTCCTAGAGTGACACATAGGTATGCGTCGATTTGCATCCAGGTTCCGTTCTAATAATATGGGCGCAGCACAATCAGGGCGTAAGTCGATCATTATAGGGAGAAGTGAAACATACGCACTGCACAACATGAAATACCATTACACCTAAATGTTGCACATACGTCTTTGTTATCCACTTCCCGAAGAGAAAGGAACAAATGCCATCCATTACATTCCTTTCATATAGTCATTATCCCTACCTCCCACTTCTACATTCTCCTTCTCTCTTTTCCTGTCTGGAGAACTTGAAACTAACATGGAGTATACATAACGTTTTCTTTAGCATCTAACTATTACAGGGCAGAAATTTCTGTCATTCGCAGTTGAGCCGTAGAACTTCAATGATTGAAATTCTAGTCATTTGTAGTTAATAGTTTTTAAGCTCCTGTAGGGACGTATCTATGATCGGGCGTAAATCGACGTAATTATACCTATATATTTAGAACTATGGGAGGAAATAAAAACGCCTTTAACGAGAAATTTTCCACTCTATCGACTTTATTGATTAGGTTTAAGTCCTAAACACTTCATTGGTCGACGTTGTCGTCTGCTAAACAATTCAGCTGTCTGGCAGAAATTATTTTTGGCTTGGACTTCGCTAAGATAACAACCGAACGGGAAAAACTAGAAGAGAATAAAATGAGGGAAAAGAGAAAGCTTTTTTTTTTTCTTCTTCCATTCATTCTTATTATTAGATAGATGAAGTCATTTGGACAACAGTAAACTCTTTGTAATGGCATTCGAACTAACGACACTAATCAATGACGCATGCGTTCTAACGGCTTTTATATTCTCGCGTGACTATTGTCGGGAATTATACCTTTTCTCGAGCGAATTAAAAAGTAATTTGCATGTATTCTTTAAATTTTTATTTCGTATTTTCTAATACGTACCACAATCGTTGACAAGTAGGTATTGCGGTAAAAAGGAGTATTTATGACCGTCTGTGGATTATGTTGCCTCTATGGGAATTTTTGTGATTTAAAAAAAAAATAACTCAGTTGTGTGCACGAATTACTTCTAGCACGAGAAAGAATAATCAAATTGTTCGTGACCACTATCCTTCTCAAGGTTACCCTTCGAGAAATTCATATTCTCCAACGTAACGATTGCTTGGCTGACTGTTCCACAGAATGGTCTTTCTAGCATCCAAATAGTATTATTTTCTTGGTCTTTTTGCTTTCTACGCTTGAAGCTAACAGCTATATCCCCGCGTACGATTACTACGAGATGTTTGTACCATGATCTTGTTTGGGTATAATTCGTTGTAACGGAAAGAAAGTTTACTGTATTTCAATTCGTTGCGACTGAACTTCAGGCCATTCAATTTTTCCCCCTTGTTCAACAAGCGGGTGAAAAGAAAATTTTTAAAAAAATCCTTCAAGAAATTTCATTTCATTTTCAATTTCACTTCACAGCATGTTGTCAATGAAGACATTGCTATAACTCTAAACATTCGTTGCACGCTATTTAACCAGAGATGCGTTCTGACAGCACTTTTTTTGCACCCCAACTGCAACGGAAGTCGATAGTTCTAAGAATGTTAAAACCAGATTTGAATAAGTTGACAGTGTTTATTAGGAATTAAACGACCCGAAAAGAGAGTGGTTAAATGGTGATAGACAGCGCTCCTAACAAAAGGGGAAAGCTTTTATACTAATGAGAATGATGGATAAGAGAGAGAAAAAAAAATAAATCATTTACCTTTTACGTTGCACAATGTCGTATCATTCCTTTTTTTAAAATTAATTCTTGAGATGAGAAATAAAATGCAAGAAAGAAAGAGAGAAAAAAGTGGGAAGACTAAACAGTGTTCATAACTAATGTACACACTTCATATATATATATATATATATATATACATACATATATATATATATATATATATATATATATATAGAGAGAGAGAGAGAGAGAGAGAGAGATAATACAAACCAGGAATACAATATAGCAACATGCTGATGAGGAAAATGCTAACAGTACCACCTGCTAATTTATAATCTATAACTAACAGACAGTAAAGTATCTCCACTATGCAAATTAGAAAACATTACAAGCAATGAACAACAACTAAACTGGGAAAAGAAGAAAGAAAAAAAAAGTGATATATGAATAGAATGATCAGAAGGTTCTCCTCCCTAGAAAAATAGACATCCCAACCAGAAAAAAACATCCTAAATAGGGATCTAAAATAAATCGAATCATTCGCCTGAAGATGCTCATATAGGACACAAAGATGAAGGTGTTCGAGTAGCAGATCCTTTTTTTTATTATATATATATATATATATATATATATATATATATATATATATATATATATATATATATATATATGTTTATAACTTGCCAATGAATTATATTGCATTTCGGACGATATTTTTCCTTTTGATATTTGATGCAATAATTATCTATTTTCATTTCAGACGTTTTTGATTTGAAAAATCAATTGGAAACAAAAATTTCTTTTTGATATTAATAATATTTTTTTCATTATAGAAACAAATATTGACTAATATGGCCAAATACCGTCAAAAATTGTATATAAAACGTTTCAGGATTTTGAACAGAGTCTTTTCTTTTTCCTGCGTATTCTTGCAAGGCTATTGTCGGAGATTAGTTTGGATCCACAGCACATACAGATTTCCGTGCATTATTTTGATAGAATTAGAATCGACAGGCCCTAAAATGGCGCTGTTAAGTGATATTGGGCATCAGACCTGGAAAGGTAATTAAAAAGTCAATTTTGTCTGTACTTTCTTGCTTCTTATTATCAATACATTTTGTATAAAATTTCAACGACAATCGTTTGAAACGACATTTTTAAATTCCTGAGGGTGCTGTAATAACGTGACTCTATAGTAAATGGTTTCATATTACTACTAGTTTCACCCATGGAAATTTCACAGGTGACGCCAGTAATAATCCTGCAGTCATCATTTCTCCCACATGCATATTTTTGCATTTAGAGTACATCATTTTGTTACAGTAATTTATTATATATGAAATATACACGCCTAATCTTACATGAAAAGATCACAAGACAGCACAATATATCAAGGGAAAAATAGGAATCCGAGGCATCAGAGAATCCATGAGAAAACTCAAATGGCAATGGGCTGGTCATGTTGCGAGAATGTCAGACAACTGCTGGACATCACAACTCATGTGTAACCGAGGCTTAAAGAATACATGATGTAGAGACGAACCAGACAAGTTCAGAAAGTATTGGCTCCACGACGACCACGATAGAGAGTACTGGCGAATCCTAGGGCAGGTCTCTGTCCAACGACGGACAACAAAACACTGGTAATGATGATGACGAAGAAAGGCAAATGGAACAGTTGCATCCATCATCATCATCATTATTATTATTATTATTATTATTATTATTATTATTATTATTATTATTATTATTATTATTATTATTATTATTATTAATATTAGCAATTTCACACCAGTTGCCTGGTGGTTACTACTGGGTCTTGAGTGACAGCAAGTCTCCTTAAGTCTCAAGCCCTCCTCTCCACACTCTCGTAGTCCACATTTTCATACAAGTTGCTCAGCGGTCATTGCTGAAGGCTGAGTGACAATAGGTCCCGTCAAGACTTCAGCCCTCATCTATCTCATCTCTCCCTCACTTACAACAGCAGTGCTGTGGTTCGTACCTCAACCACCGTTTGGGTGGGGTTTTTTTGTTTTTTTTTTCCTTCTCTGTTAGGCCACTGCTAACAGCTGGGGTCATGGATTTCATATTTCTAGCACTTTCCTCAGTATTCGTGCAGTTCCTTGCAGTGCTTTGGTCTGTACAGTCTCAATCCTTCTTTTTATCCCACCTTACTCCAATCTCGCCTTCAGTGTCTTTGGTACGGTTCCTAGTGCACTTATTATTACTGGTACTACTCTGACTTTCATGTGTCACACCTTCTTCAGTTCTCTGGCCAGATCCGGGTATTTTCCCAATTTTTCACTCTCTTCCTTCTTTACTCTATGGTCCACAGGTACAGCCACGTCTATTATTTGGTAGGTTTTCCACTTCTTGTCTACGATTTCTAGGTCTGCACTTCTCGCTGGGGGGGGGGTCCGATTGGAGGCCAAAGTCCCCAAATGATTTGTGGTTTCCATTCTCCAGGCTTGTCTCCGGTTTCTACTCGCACCACCAATCCGTATGGTTAAATCCCATTTGTTTACTCAGTTCCCAGTGTATCACTGTTGCTACTCTATCGTGTCTGTGTTTATACTCCTTCCAAGCTTGTTGAATACGTTCATCGATTATATGGTTTACGGTCTCGTCTCTTTCCCCACATAGGCAGCACTTGCTGTTTGTCTATATTCTGTCGATTTTTGCTTTGATATAGTTTGTTCTGATGTATTTGTTTTGGGCTGCCATGATGAGCGATTCTGTTTCTCTCTTCAGGTTTCCTTTTCGTAGCCATGTCCACGATCTCTCGTCTGCAGCATCATTATCTGTCTTTTAAAATATTTGTATAGCTATTACTATTATTATTTTATCATTATTATCATTATTATTATTATTATTATTATTATTATTATTATTATTATTATTATCATTATTATTATCATTATTATTATTATTATTATTTACTTTGGCTATTTGTCTATATCCCAGTGGTCAACTGCTACTACTATTATAACTTAATTTTAATGCTTCAGGTTTGTTAGGAGTGGGTTATGAATTAATGAGCTCCTTTGCTCCCAATCAAGCAAAAGCAACACTTTCCTCTCATTTTTACTCTTGTTCATTACATAGCAAGGGTGGGTAGGGAGTGAGAAGAGGAAAGATGAAAGATATGTGGAGAATTTAAATTCTATTGCTGTAAGATATTATGCATTATTTGATGTGGACAGCAATCAACTCGTTGTTTTCTTAACCCACTTTGTGAGCGGTGAAACGTTGAAAGAGGAAATGAGTTATACAACTCAAGAATATGTTACAACAAATAAACCAACTTTTTTTTTAAATTTGTGTAAGAAGACACCAGAGAATAAATTGATTATAATAAAAAAGGAACGACCTTACAAGCGAACAAGCAGAATTGTTTGAAGGCACTTGCTTTTTAAAAAATTATTACTTCATATCAATTTTTATACCAGTACTGATGAGTAGCTCTGACACAACATCAAGTGATAAACAGTCTTCTCAATTCTTCAACATGCCTCACAGTATTCTGGCTCATTTTGGTAATGCTGTCATCTGGATGGTTTCGATTCTTTTCCAGATTTTTTCAGTTCTTAAAATCTCATTGCAAAACTATCTGAGGTTGTTTGAGAGGGGCTGAAAGGATAGAGTATTTTAGAAATCTTACTAAAATGAAAAAATACGTGGAAAACTATCTTCCTGTGAACTGTAAAATACTGATAATCCTTTTTAGATTTTAATACATGTAAATTATTGAACTCACTGGTTTGTCGTTAGCTGTTTATGCAATATTCTTCATACGGGAATTCTTCACGGAAGCTATTTCAACGGTTCCTCCAGACTAAAGATGTTGAGAACGGCCTATAGACATTGTAATATGAGCAGTATCATTCATCAAATCATCCACGTATAAGAGAGGTGTCAGTCTGTCTGTCACGCTTTGGAAATCGTCTAAACATGGGCAAAGCCTTACTAAATCAGGTAAGGTTTTAAAGTAAAGGGTTTTGGTATTTGGGAAAATGATGTTTATGGGGTCTGCGTTCGCGCTTGACCCCAATGATAATGATCGATGTAATTAAATTTGGAATACATATGCAATGGACATAGGGGAAGATTTTAAAGTTTTTTTTCCTTGATTTTCGGAAAGATTTTGGGTTTTTTTAATTTAATTTTTAATTTTCATCCCCCAACGTATCTGAATTAAAAATACATTGTTCAAATCCACGATTTCTTATCTCAAGTAAGAATAAACAGAATTATATCATAGATTCTATCTGGAGGAAAAATTAAGCAATATAGAGTTTTACGCAGAGACTGTGCTTACCTGAGAGTGAAGCAAAGTACTTTTGTTCTCACCTAGGATCGGGTTGGGTAACAAGTACACGCCTACGTTTAGCCTTCACCCCACAGCGTCTATTTATGACATCCACACAGATTTTTTTTTTTACAATTATTTAACAATCAAAGAAAACTGTTCGCCTCCTACTCTGTTTATTTTATGGGGGGTGTATCTGCCTACCCGGTTCTTTTTATCTCTGGATAATACCCAAGGGCATTTTCTGTGTCTTGAAGCCAGACAGATAGCCCTGCCAGTGAGTGGCAGATAACCTGGGAACCCACGTAATCATGAACGAAAACTGTGAATGTTATTTTAATAAATATCCATAGGCAGGGTCCAAGATAATTCATACATGTTGTTATAATAATAATAATAATAATAATAATAATAATAATAATAATAATAATAATAATAATAATAATAATAATAATAGCAGCACTAGCAGGAATCTGATTGAAGGAATGGCCACTTGGGTAGTATCAGTAGTATGATACACAGGGCCATTCCTTAGATGGACAAAAAAAAATATTGGCAATGCACAGGGCCTAACATCCCAGAGATGTCACATATAGTCTGTATGTAAAGAGGAAAGAAAGGGGTAGAGGACTCATCGGCATAGAAAACTGTAACCAAAAAGCCAAAACAGGATTTGAAAAGTATGTGCAAGCAAATAGTGAAGGCATTATGGAGACCACCCGAAGCTGCACAACAAACAACAAAAAAGTAGCAAAAGAAGGAGCAGCACAGCAAACAAGAAAAGAAAAATGGGAACAGGAAAAACTATACGGATAATTTAAAAGATAGATACAAAATGTTGCAGACGAGAGATCATGGACATGGCTACGAAGAGGAAACCTGAAGAGAGAAAAAGAATCGCACATCATGACAGCCCTAAAACAAATGCATCAGGACAAACTATACTAAGATAAACAAACCGGAGACAGCCCTGGAAAATAAAAGCCATGAATAATCCTACGACTTTGACTTTCAAACTGACCACCCCATCAAAGTGAGAAGATCGGACCTGGTAATCGTGGACAAGAGAAGGAGAACCTACCAAATGATAGACGTGGCTGTGCCTGCGGATCATAGAGTAAATAAGAAAAAGAATGAAAAGCTATGAAATACCAGGAGGTGGCGAGGGAATTGAAGGTATGGAACATGAAAGTCAGGGTAGTACCAGTAATAGTAGGTGCACTTGGAAGCGTACCAAAGACACTGAAAACGATATGGAAGGAGCTGGGGATAAGAAGTAGGATTGAGGCCATATAGGCCACTGCTCTAATGAAGACGGCACGAATACTGAGGATAGAACTGCAAATATGATACATACGATCCTAGCTGGTAGCAATGGCCTAACAGCTAAAAAAACTGCATGGTGGAGGTGCTGCACTGATAGCTGAGGATGATGTAAGAGGAGAGCTGGAGACCCGAGGAGACTTACTGTCATTTAGCTTTCAACAATCATCACCGGGCAGTCGGTCTGAAAGTGTAAACCACAACACTGTCGTGGACTGCGAGAGTATGAAGAAGAGGGCTGGAGGCTTGAGGAGACTTGCTGCCACTCAGTCTCAATGATAATAATGATAATTATAATAATAATATTTCATTGTTACCACTGATGATAATAATTATTATAATTATTATCAATAATAATAATAATAATAATAATAATAATTCAGAACAGCTTTGCTAACCTTGAATTTATAGATTCTGCCATGGAGAAGCCTGGTACGTTTAATTGTGAGAATGAAGCCATATTGGAGGTGTAACGTGTTGCAGACTATGAAAAATTTGCTTGCATTAATTCTAAGTTACAGCCGTATCGAGAAAAACTGCCCCCCCCCCAACAGAGCAATTTTATGGATTTCATCATCATCATCATCATCATCATCATCATCAGTCTTTCAACGTCCATCGTTGGACATAGACATTCCCCAATATATGCCACATTTCTCTATTATGGGCGTCGCAGAGCCAGTACTTTTAAAAATTTGTCCAGTTCATCTCTCCATCTTGTATTTTGTCGGCCTCAGTTTTGCATGTAGTCTCTTGAGATCCATGTTGTGAGTTATGATGTTCATCAATTGTCTGTCATTCTCGCAACATGACCAGCCCATTGCCATTTGACTTTTCAAAAAGATTCTATGATGTCTCAGACCCCCGTTTTCTTCCTGATATATTGTGCTGTCTTGTGATCTGTCCATGTGAGGTCGAGCATGATTCTCTCATGCGCACAGTACATGCTTCTCAGTTTGTGGGTTTGTCATTTGGTTAGATTCCATGTTTCAGCTCCATAAGTGACTATCGGGAGGATACATTGGTTTTATACTCTTCTTTATAGGATTATAGGGATCATCTTGTTTTTGAAGTTTGAGCCTGCTCTGCCAGAGGCTCGCCATCCTAGGGTGATTCTCCGCTTGATTTCTTCATTTTTTGTGGGTTTCATAGAGATTCATTGTCCTAAGTCGACGTAGTGGTCTACTTTCCCCAGTTTTGCATCTTCGATTTTGACAGCGATGTACTTATTCTTGATGTGATTGTTGAACATGACTTTTGTTTAACTAAAGTTCATGTGTAGGCCGACTCTTTTGCTTCCTTCGTTTAGTTCATCTAACATTAGTTGGAGGTTGTGTAGGTTCTCGGCGAGAAGGACGATGTTGTCTGCAAATCTGAAGTTGTTCAGATATTCGCGGTCTATTTTGATTCCTCTATTGGCTGGCTTCTTTTCAGGACAAATGGGATCTTCTTGTTGGTGAAGGTTGAGCTTGCTCAGCTAAAGGCTTGCCATCCTTGAGTGATTCTTCGTTACTCCCTATGAAATCCACCTATTGAAACGGGAAATTTGTTATAACGGCATTTTTATATCCTGAGAGTGTCATAATAACGAGAGTCTGCTGTAATTTAGAAATTTAGGCAGAAATCCCCCTGCCAATGCCTTGAAAATCGTCAGGTTAGTTTTTAATCAAAACTGTCAGCATAGATATCTTCTGTTTTTTATTGGTCTTCCTGGCTGCCTAGCTGGCTGCGTATGTATGCATTATGCATACAATCTGCATGGGACTAGAAAGCAGAAAATTTACTCCTTATTATGTCTGTTACTTTTTTGATTTCCACCATTGCAATGTAATTTTATGCTAATTTGGTCCATTAGTTTGTGGTCGGCAGCATTTACGTTTGCTTCTAAAAAATTCAGAATTATTTTTAGAGTTAACTGCCACACAAAATCTTATTAATTCATTCATCAACCTTTTTGCCAGTGTTAGGTGAGGAGCTCTCCATCAAGTTTCAAGTAAATCTGACTCAAAACAGCTGAGAAAATCGATTTTAATACCTAAAGTTTAAACATCATTAGTGCCAGATCACGTGATCGCTAGTGGAAGATTTTTATAAATAAGAAGTGTCTTATCAAGAAAAACTTTTCCATTAGTTTCAGACGGACGGACGGATGGACAGATAGACAGAGCCTTTTATATAGATTCGGGAAGCTCTATGAAAATATGAATTTTAATCCATTTTTCCTGTAAGTATAGCCTGATGATAGATCTCAAGTTATTTGATTATTTCGGTACTGAAGTTACGTAAACTGGTCCCGAGACCAGACAAATTCGTGTCTTCAGCTATGGAGGACATCTGTGAAATCCGTTAGTCACAAGATATCGCAGATGTCGAAACGATGGTGAAGCTGTAAGTGTCATTTCAACAAAAGACTCTTGCATTTCGAATAAAGGCCGGTGTGTAAAAACTCAAGTAGCTATGCGAAACGCTACTAGTAATGGCGCAGTGTTGGAGAATAGTGTCAGCGTCGTAGGTTCTGCTTGGTGTATTCCCGAGATAGTACATTGCAGTAACAGGAGCAGCCGTTGCCTGTTGACTGATCAACAAATATCACAACGCTATTTTCCTTTCAGAAGCAGTTGCTAATTTAACCTTTCCATTGGCGACTCGCCGAGGCGCAACTGCCAAGACTGTCTAGAGAGTAGTAGTAATTGTGATAGTAGTAGTAGTAACAATAATAATAATAATAATAATAATAATAATAATAATAATAATAATAATAATAATAATAATAACTGGGCAACCGGTGTGAAACTGTAAACCGCAGTATTACTGTGGCCTATGAGAACTAGGAGAGAAGGGCTGGAGACTTGAGGAGACTTGCTGTCACTCAAACTGCAGCGGTAACCACCAGGCAACTGGTATGAGATTGCAAAATAATAATGATAATAATAATGAATTAGTTGAACTCGTAGAAATCCCATGGATGTTGACAACTAAGATTATCAATTATCTCATGTCTCTGCTCCTGTCACCCTATGCTTTTATCTTCTCATTTTTGCCCACACCAATTTGCATATTTGACGACCCTCATCATCATCATCAGCAGCAGCAGACTTTTAACGTCCCTAGTTGGATATAGACCTTCCCCATGTTTTTGCCTGACATCTCTATCATGGGCATCGCAGAGCAAATACTTCCTGAGCTTATCTAGATCGTTACGCCATCTTATATTTTGTCGACCCCAGCTTTGCATGTGATCTCTGGGGATCCACCTCGTGAGCCGTATTGTCTAGCGGTTGTCAAACATTCGTGCAACATAAACAGCCCATTGCCATTTAAGTTTCCTAATGGATTCTATAGGAACTCCTGTTTTTCCTCTAATATATTGTGCTATCTTGTGATCTCTCCATGATTCTCTATTTCGTCAAGCTATCTTATATTCTGCCGGTCACAGATTCGCATATGATCTCTGAGAATCCACGATGTAAGTCGTGATGTCCATTAGCTAACTCTTTGTCCCATCAGACGATATCTAAAGTTCAATCTCTCGCTTCCTTCGCTCTCAATAAATCACAAAACCCCTTATAACTTCTCTCCATCTCTCTCTTCACATCAGTCTCCCCTTTTTCTTTTTCAAAGAAAATATGGAATATTCTCAATGAGATGAGTTATAATTATGATAGATGAGGTGTATATCTACGCCCAGAAAAATTACGAAATCCAATAAATAGGTAGAAATTAGATTATCATTATTATTATTGGAAGATAATTTCCATCGACTTTGACCCCTACAAGAGGGAAACACATCGCCCTCCATTTGACCACTGAAAGTGGGAAAAAAAACTAAAAGTGAAAAAGAAATCCCCCTCCATTTTTCACCCTTTAAAGTGAAAAGAATCCCCCTCCATTTTTATCCCTAAAACTGTGTATGTGTGTGGTAGGTTACTCAAATCAATTTGACCCGTAAAAAGCGGGGAAAAACAATTGTCTCCTAAAAGTGGATAAAAACTTTCGATTTTGCCCCTCAGAGAGGGAAAAAGAGTTTCCTTTCGATGTTGAATCCCAAAAGTTGGGGAGAGAACCGTCCTCGATTTCGATCCCTATGAGTTGGAAATAGTAATTCATATAGTAATGAAATAAGTAATGTTGTGAATGAAATGATTCTCTATCGTGATTGGTCAATTCACTTAAATAACTATCCATTGGAAATACGTCAGAGTTGTAACAAGAGTATTAATATTGTCGTTATTAACAGTGACCTAACAGAGGAAGGGAAATGAAAGAGGAAACGTAAACCACAGCACTGGCATGATAGGCGAAAGAGAGAAGAGATGTTGGCGGAAGACCCGAGGAGACTTACTGTCACTCAGCCTTCAGCGATGATCACTGGGCAACCGGTGTGAAACTGTAAACCGTAGTATTACTGTGGCCTATGAGAACTAGGAGAGAAGGGCTGGAGACTTGAGGAGACTTGCTGTCACTCAAACTCCAGCAGTAACCACCAGGTAACTTGTGTGAGATTGCAAATAATAATAACAGAAATTCTTCACTAGTTATTTGGTTTACCGTCAGATCCCTTCCTCCACAGAGGCGGCGTTTGTTGTTCTGACATAGTTTGTCTTCATACATTTGTTTTTAGCGGCCATAATGAGAGATTCTGTTTCTCTCTTTGCGTAGCCTTTTCCCTGATTTTTCGTCTAAGATATTTCATATCTGACTTTTGTATTCTCCATGGAGTTTTCTTTCTTCCTTTTTTTCTTTCATTGTTTTTTGTTTTGGATTTTTTATCACTGCCTCGTTTGTTACTTTTTTCATTTTTTGTTGCACTGCTTAGAGTGCTTTTCATGATATCTCCCCTCCATGTTTGTACATGCTTTTCCAATCCCATTTTGGCCATTTGGACACATACTATTCTGATGAGTTCTCTGCTGCCTGTGTGCTAACTGTTTTATCAATTATCATCATCATAACTTACTATGTTTGCCTTCAAACGTGGAAAAATATGATTTTAGGTAGTCAGAGGAGATAAATATGCAAAACCAGTTAGCCAATGCCCACTGGAAATTCTAAATTTATTTCATCCCTTGAAATAGCACTAACAATCTTAATTATGCCATCATGTATAATCATGTATAAGAGGTATTGAATTTGACATTGCGTGTAGAGCAGAAACATCTTGAGTTTCCTAATTGTGTACGTCCGTTCGGATAGTGTAGTGGTTATCATGTCGTCCTCGTACAGTTCAGTTTCAAGTGTGCACTCAGTAGCTAATTGAGTACACTCTAAGCTGTATGTTTGGGGAGGAAGTGTCCCTTCAATGGACTTGCATCCTGCCAAGGGGTTGGTCGTAAGAATTTGAGGGAATAAAGTCCTGGTCTCCACCAGGCTTGAGACTTGCAAAGATCACTAAGCTGATGCATGAAACAGAAACTGGGACGCTTAATCCTTTTTACTAATTTGTGTGAATCACGATAATACTAGTACAGATACAACATCGATTTTCTCATAAATTTGGTCCTAGACCAGTATTTCCATTAAGAGGTGTGGCTCTGCTCAAGCCGTGCAGTAAAATCTTAATACCGCGCACGAATCTCGGAAGAGTTAGATGAAATAAAAAAAATCGTTCAATAATAAAACTTCATGGCCGAAAAAGCAATCGTCACATCGCTCTTGCTCTTAGTAGCATCATTTGATTGTAGGTTTATTCAAAAGATTATAATGGGTATTCATCAGTGCATGAATAGAGAAAAATATTGGATTAAATAATAATGAATAAATAATATAGAAAAATCAATATATAAATCATTCATTTTATCAGATGCTATGCTCTTGGCATTACTCTGTGTTGTCTAGACCATTGTGATCACGGTTCGTCTTGTTGCCAAGTTGAGTGGTCTTATACCCTCGTTATAATAGTTGCGAAAATTAAAGAGGATTTTAAAGGAAGTTCCGGTCTCGAATCTTCGTATTCGAAGCACTGTACGTTTAACCGACCTTGTGTCACATCGTGTTCTCGCGACGGTTCGGGTAAATAGGAGTAAGCTGGTCATCACTCTATACCGGGACCTCGAAATTGAATTTATACCAGACATTCCGGTTTCAATTATGCACAATGTTGCTTCACGGACCATGACCTACTATGTACGAAAATATCCACACGCTCTCGCCCCTTCCTCGTTCCGACTTTTTTTTTATCGAAGCACCTTTGATCTTCCTCTCCCCTTCCATTACGGTTGTTGTTGAAAGTAATTGAACGTTGTTCCATAAACCTTTCACTAAAATCAATGATCGCTGTAAAAAGTAAAAATATTTTCTGTACATTCCTCTCACTAAGTTGTCCACAGGCACTTTGGTCCCGCGCTGACCACACAAAATTGGAGGCAACATTGTACAAGATCTGTACCAGATTATCCATCTAACCGGACAAATAGAGGTCATGTAATCGTCATCATCATCTGTCTTTTAGCGTCCGTCGTTGGACATAGACCCTCACCAGGATTCGTCACGGAGCCAGTACTTTCTGAATTCCTCTAGCTTGTCATGTCATCTAATTTTTTGTCAGCCTAAATTTCGCATATGATCTCTGGGGATCCATGTTTTGAGTTGTGATGTTCAGCAGTTGTCTGACATTATTGCAACACGTCAAGCCCATTGTCATATGAGTTTCCTAATGTCCTTCATGATATCTCGGACTCCCATCTCTAATATACTGTGCTGTTTTGTGATCTCTCCATGTAAAGTTGAACATGATTTTCTCCTGTGCACGTTGCATGGTTCTCAGTTTGAGGGTCATTCTTCTGGTCAGGTTCCATGTTTCAGCTCCATAGGTGACATTCAGTAGAACACATTGGTTGTATACCCTTTATTTTGTGACAGGTGGGATATATTATTTCTTAAGCTGAAAAATCGAGTTTTCGTTTCAGTTGTGGGGGAGAAAGTCGAAGGGTAACTTTCAGTTTTTACTTTAAGGCATAAAAATCGATTTTATTTTCAATTTTCACTTTTAGGGGTCAAATCGAGGGAAAGATTTTTTTTTTCACTTTCAGGGGTGAAAAGCATAACTTTAAGGATATTAACCCCTCTTTAATTAACATTACCTCCTCCCCAAGAGCACTCCCTCTTTTTTTCACTAATGGCCCCCTTTTTGAACATTAACCCCCCTTTTGAGCATCACCTCATCTTTTTCACATTCGTCCATCTTTTCTTAACATTACACCCCTTTTTGTAACATTATGCCTTTATTTTTATAACATTAGGCCCCTCTTCCTTTGCATTATTACACCTACCCTTTTGGAGATTGACACCCACATTCTCAACATTAGCACCCCCTCTTTAACTTTAACCCCACTATGACACAGCAAAAAGCTTCAAATAGAATGAGATTTTTTGTGAATAATCTTTTATTATAGTATTTGTTTATCATAAAAATCACCCTTTTTAAGAATAGAAAAATATAGATATCTTAAAAAATTAAATTTCACCCTTATTCACTTCAAGTTTCTTTCAATCCAAAATAGTTTCAATCACCCTTGGGTGAATTATTCACCAGTTTAAGAATCACTGCAATAATAAAACCTCTGACCCACATATGCACGTGTTGATCGATTTGACTACACTAACAAATGGCCGAGCGAGACTAGCTCGCTGATCACCCAAATTTATATCTGGAAGATCATTTTTGATCGGACGAACTCAAATGCAATGCCCTTGTAGTCAGGGTCAGTGGGATTGGGGCTCGCCTTGTGACCAAGTGATCTCATGTAGTTGTGGGTACTAAAAAGGAATTTCACACTACGTCAAGCACTCGAAATTTAATTTACAACGGACTTTTCGATTCCAGTTATGCACAACCTTGCTTTACGGACTATGACCTTCTATGTACGAAAATATCCACACGCTCTCTAGCCTCTTCCTCTTCCAACCAATTTATACAAGCACCTTTTGATCTTCCAAGTCCCTTCCATTACAAAAAAGCAATAAAAAAAACAGAAATTGCTGATTAATCAAAGCAAGAAAAACACGTGTTGAATTATTAGCGGTAATTTATCTAGATATTTATCACGTTCTGATTAGTTTGTGAGGGCAGAAATGACGGAACAACTACAAATCAATAGAAATCGATACTCTTTTCTCGGTCAAATAAAGTGAATATATATATATATATATATATATATATATATATATATATATATATATATATATATATATATATTGTACATTCTGTTCCATTTGAAGAAGAATTTGGAATGAACATTTTATTAAAGGAAACAGAACATACGATTTGCAATGAACCATTGATAATATTTCCATTCAAGTTATATATATTGACAAGAAGGCCACCTTGCAATCATATGGTCACGGTGAAGAATCCCCACTTTATACTAATATTTGAGCCTTTTGATTGTTTATTTATTGGTGCCTCTTCTCCGCTAAAACCGCAAAGCCGGTTGACAAGATATTTGGCATGTACACTGAGAAGAGCTTAGCTCCCCTCTTAGGTTATTTGAGATTGAACTCCTAAATCATTCGAAAACAGCCAGGTTATGAACGTGGGAAAGAAATGATTTTTTTATAAAACAATTTCCAATAGTTCTTGAATTGATTTTTTTTACATGTTTGAGTGTTTTATCGTCCTCCAAATAATAGTAACTAATACTATTAGTAGTAATAATAACAAAACACACACATACTCTCACATACACACACACACATATACATGTATATTTCATCATTTCTGAGGGATTGAGTTATCGATGAATGAAGAGTACTCGATATCCTGGATTAAGGATTTGTAGACGGGTGTACATAGAAAATTCAGTTCTTTGCAGTGAGTAAGTTTTATGCCCATTGTGCAATTGTCAGAACTAACTATTGTACCACAGGCATGAACCTCAAAGAACTGAATTTCTATATGCACACACACACACACACACACACACACACACATATATATATATATATATATATATATATATATATATATATATATATATATATGGATAGATAGATTGTACAACTTCCTACTAACCTTTTTTCCTCTGCATTTCTATTTCTGCTAACAAACAAGCCACACGTGATGAATACAAGAGTTGTATTTAAAAAAAAAGTATTTTTAAGTGGGTACTTTTAAAGTTTTACGTTTGTTTTTATTCCGACATTTGAAAAAAATTAGTCGAAAAATTTCAAACATAAATTTCGTAATATGTCGGCCATTGGGTGTCAATAACATTTCAGTCAGTTTTTCAGCCGAGATTTATTATATCACCAAAAATATGGTTTTTGAATCATAAGACATCGTACTTACATTTGTTAAAAAACTAAACAATTTTCCGAAAAATATAACTTTGGATACATATTTTTTTATTTTGACGGTTTATTTTTCTCTAGTTAGATTTTTATTTTACATAATTGTAGTTTGGTCTGGTTTAAGTAACTTATTGCATAATTTATCCTACCATTTGAAAATAATACAGCTGTCAATCTTTACAGACAAGAAACTCAAATCAATATGTGTACTTAAGTGAAAAATATCATTGATCAATTACAGTTACTGCTGTATTTGAATAATTTACGATCCAGACCGAACATATCTTACTTACTTTGGTAACTCATTTGCTTCAAGCAACTTTTTCTATGCGATTTCGAAAATGGATTACGTCCAATCGTTTCGCATGGTGTACACACGTTTTTCAAGACAGAAATATTTGAGGGCCATTATAAGATTATTTTCATTTATACAAGGTCTGCAAATTCTTCCGTCACATTCAGTTTTTTCGTCTAATGTGTTTACAGGTAGCATCTAATCAGGAAAAACTAAATTATACATTTCTGTTTCGAAGCTTAATTGTTGGATCACTCTGCCTAATTTGGGTTTTCCTTCGATTGAAAGATTTCCCACTGGGTAGGATCAATATGGAGAAATTATTTTCTTACATTAAATACGTGGAAAAAAGAAATTCATTTACCTCAGTCTTGATTTCTGATGCTTCACACCAGTCCCAGTTGTTTTACCTGGAATCCGTCTCACGGCCACAAAGTATGCGGATCGTGCATTTTCCAGTGACTGTAAAATCTGTTTGGAACACCCGAGGCCCGGGGATGCTACATTTACATGCCCGAGGCCCGAGGCCCGAGGCCCGTGTGTGCTAAATTCTCATACCTGAAGCCCGGAGGGTGCTAAATTTCCACACTCGCGGCCTGCTGGTGCTTAATTACATGAAATGCCGAAGTCCGAACAGGCCTGTGTGTACGGTCCTGATAAGCCAGCGTACTGTTTGAACAGGTTCAGATAGGTTTGGATGGATTCATATATTTCTGTACCTCGCTTAACTTCCGGACATATCTGAACAGGTTCGTTCACGGTTCTGGTACTCACACATACTGTCAAAACAGGTTCGGACTTTTCCCGAATATTATGGACTTTTCCTGGATGTTCTGGACTTTTCCCAGATGTTCTCGACTTTTCCAAGACGTTCCGATCTTGCGGGGTTTCCACAGGTGTTCTGACAGATTCTAGCGTCATCCGAAATTTTCTTTTTCTCTCTTTTTTTTTTTTTTTTTTTGCTTTAGAGCATCTTATCAAATTTCAAGTAAATCTGACTTAAATCAGCTGAGAAAATCGATTTTAAAACAAAGTTTTAACACCATTATTTTAAAATCACATGATCCTGAGTGGAAAGATTTTTCTTGGTAAAAAGCGATCAAGGGATGCCTTCCTATCGAGCTGAAAGAAGACGTGATTTGAAAAACTGAGAAACAATACAGGGACAGACCTACCAACCACCCGAACGACGGACAGAGCCTCTTATAGAGAAGCGAGGACACCTCAAAAATTACTGCTCAGACGTATTTGATCAAGCACAATTCATTTTTATTGTGCAAGATTGGATTTTGAACAGAGGGGGTCCAAATTAACTTACTAGTTTAGCAAATCTTCCAAATAGCAATTTGAATTCGTCTTTTTAATCTTATCGATCGATTCTGAACAAGATTTTGATAAGATAGAACAAAAAAAACGTTTTGTTTTTTTTACTTAGTAACTTAATCCTAATAGAAATATATTTCCCGAAATTAAACGTTCAGAACCACAAAATATGACTAAATTCATGTCTTGTTGCGTTGATTGAAGAGAAAAATGCCTTTTCTTGCAATGTTAATGCTGCCGGATACAAATTAAGGGATCAATTAAACATAAACTTACATTACAGATTGAACCCCCTACCGCTGACATAACAAGAAGTGGGTGTTTAAATTTTCCACCCTCTAGCTTCATTAGTATGGCCTGTACGCGTGATTCATACATATTCAGCCAGACCAACTTGAAAACTGAAGAAATCCATGTTGACAATTTTGGTTGACGGTTTCTAATTGTGACAGGTCGATTTATGACCTTTTTCTTGACAGTTATGGGCATTACGTCAGCCGTGGTTTGCCCTCTGATAAAACAAAAAAATACTAACAGCAAGAGAAAGAAAGAAATATAGAACGAGAGAGAAAACAGAGAGGGAAGGAGAGAGAGAAAGAAGTCCCTTACTGAAGTAGGAGAACCATCCTTAAATAGCCCAAGCTCTGATATCAAAGCCATGTCTGAACTTGCTGACAGGTAATGACCAACGAAATAACATTTTAATTGGCTCTCGTAACTACGTGATTTACGTCGCATATTTGCTTGCTACGGAAGAATGTGTAAGTCGTAAACTGCTTACCACCAAGTTCCGACGAAAATTATTCAAAGCTCAACTCTAAGATAAAGGTGCAGACTAATTTCCAAAAGGTCTAAAGAACTCCCTGGTGTGTTGATAGACCGTTTACCATTATTCAACGCTCAAGAAAAAGAAAATCCTATCTTCAGTCCAGATCAAAGAACCCTTTGAGCTGGGAATTGATCGGTAACTTTGATCTTTTTATTAACTGAGATTTTAGGTTGTCGAAAAGGTAATAAGTTTTTCCAGGGATCAAAGATTGAATTTTTTGAACAAGAACCATAAGTTCAAAGATGTGTTCGCAATCGGTGGCATTTATAGCAGAAGGACGAGGGTAAATATGTGGATAGTTCACTTGAAGGTGGGGACCAAGTTTCATATCAACCCTAGATGATATGGCCGGGGGAATTGATATTTGCCATTACTACTTGCGATAGTGGTAGCAGGAGGATGATGATGAGGAAGATGATGAGAAGGATGAGAAATCTCATATCAATCTAACATGATACGAATGGGAAAGTTGATATCTAACTTTACTAGTTATGATAATAGTAGCAGGAGGATGAAAAGGGTGGAAATGTTTCACGTGAAATTCTGGACCAAGTTTCATTTCAATCCAACACGATACTTCTGTGAAAATTGATATTAAACATAAGTTGTTGTGGTGGTAGTAAATTGATATTAAACGTATTCGAGACCGACCGATCGACCATGAAGAGTCGTATAGAGATGCGTTGGGCGCATCCAAAAAAAGTGCTGATAGATAACAAGTTTGATCGGAGTAGTTCCCAAGTGGATGGATACACTTATACCAACGTTAAACAATACCATTTATGTTCTTAAGTTGATATTCCAACACTCAATAAATTCCGTAAAAGCTTCTTCAGTAGCTGCTTTGTTTTGGAACTGTTTATTCTGTATAAACTCGCCAAAATGTTTGAAAAAAATGAAGGCCTATAAAAGAAAGGTCAGGAGAATAATGAAGCAGAGCCTCAGGGGATGCAGCCAGACCTTGATCAATTCCGTAATTGTCACTTTTGTCCGGTCGATTCGTCTGATTTTCCATCCGTTCATGTGTAACCCGTCTCTCCATCAGGTTTTTTTTTCTCTCTTTTACTATTGCGCATAAATGGATAGAAACGCTTCATTTGTTTGTTCCCACAATTCTTGCGAGCTTACGGAGCAATGATTGAGTGTCTGCTGCTTCCTTGAGTGTGTATTCATCAAATGATCGCTTCCTTCTTGGTCATTCGAGATCTTCCAAGATTCTCATCTCGAGTAAACCTCTGAGACCGTGCGGACAAGAAGCAATCCTTAGCCAAGTACTTGGTTGATGCCTCAGTCAGTTCCAGACGTTTTCTTGGCGAATCTGTATTCTTAAAGAGAAATCATACGAAAGTCCTTTTGGCCAATTACGTCGTTAGGGGCAGATAACTCTTAACTGTGAAGAGAAGAACGATGGTAAAAAATGAAAAATAGGAAACGAACATCTGCTTTATGTATAACATTTTATACTCTATTTCATTACGCAAACTGTTTCGTTTGTTGATAAATATCAAGATGATAAAAATGCCATTTCTTTCTGAACAACTTGATAGATAATACTTATAAAATTTTGTTATTATTTACCTTCATCTCAATTTTTTATTGCAGATAAATTCTAAACTCTAAACCTACGGTAGTGAATGAATAACTGAAAATCGCGGACCGGCATCAATTATTAATTCCCAGGGTAGTTTGGTTAAAGCCTGATGGCTCTTACCACCGAGCTACATAACAAGTGGTAAATGTGAGTCCAGTTTGAACCCTTGTACTCATCCCCCATTCCGTCCTCTTCTGCGCCATTTTCTTGAACTATTGATGAGGACTTCGAGAATAGCATCCCATCAGCTAAGTGAAAGAGAGTCTTGCAGACTATCCCCACGTGCGCGCGCGCACACACACGCGCGCACACACACACACACACGCGCGCGCATTTTGGAACAATTGAAGAGAGTGTTATGAAACTGAACAGTAGAAAGTCACCAGGGATGAATTGATGGCATAAGTATGGTGGTGGAAAGGTTCTGCAGTATCTTCATGATTTGTTAGAGGTTGTTAGGTCTCTTGAATATCTTCCGGTGGACTGGCGATATACTGTTATGGTAGCACTGTTCACAGTCAAGGGTGGTAAAGATGATTGTGAAAATGATGGGGGGATAACCCCTCCGTCAGCCGTGGGTAAAATGTCAAGCAAAATTCTGTTGGATCTTTTTTTCTTCCCGTTACATCGCTGACGGTGTTCTTCCTGAATCACAATCCGGATTCTGCCCTGGTCGTAGAACCATTGATATCATCTAATAGGCAAGATCATTGCAGGGAAAGTGTGTTGAGCAAGGTATGGGCTTGTATCAAGTCTTTGTTGACTTGACTAAGATTCTTGACACTGTAAACAGAACTGCGTTACGGGGAATTCTTAGGAAGCTTAATTGTCCTAAAACGTTTATTGCTCATTTTACATTGGGTTAATTTGGTGAGAAACTGTCTGAACCAATATTTGCTGAAAATAGAGTTAAACAAGAAGATATTCGACACCTACACTATTTGCACAGTACTTTTACATGGTTTTCTGAATGGTGTTTAAGGAAACTAATCATGGTTTCTATATTTGCTATCGTACATCTTTTGATGTGTTTAACATTAGGCGATTTGCACTGAAAACAAAGGTACTTGTATCTATGGTAAGAGCAGATGATTATGATCTGGTGGCCCACACTGAGGTTGGCATGCATCATCTCATAAATAGGTTCACTAAGGCTTGTACTGCTCTGGGACTCACTATTAGTCTAAGGAAAACAGTGGTGATGTTTCAACCAAGCGAGCCCTTAAATGTCTATGTATTTGTCGAACATCTGACAGTGGTGGACAAATCCTTTGGTCTCTGAAGCACACTCAACAGGTTCTGTACTCTCGACAGTGAAATCTCCCAAAGGATTAAAAAAAACAGTGATGCCTTCAGGTACAACGTGGCTTATCTCAAGTAACAAAGATAGAGGTGTACAATACTTGTGTACTGACCCCTTTACTTTATAGATGCGAGACATAGCTGGCCTATCGTCTTCTTATATGACAGCTTGAGCGCTTTCTTCAACGATGTTTGCTTAGAATTATAGGCGTATTTTGAGAAGCGCACGTAAGTGATGTTGAGCTGCTTGAAAGATGTCACTGATAGTTTTGAAGCCACAGTTTAGGGTACGATGGGGATGGACATTTAGCAAGAATATATGATGAGAGAATCCCCAAACAACTTCTGTATGGAGAGCTTGCAAATGGTAACAATCCTCCTCATAAGCCAAAGATAAGGTACTAGGATTGTCCACAGGCTTCACTCAAAGCTGCAAATATCGACGGCAGTAAGACTCCGGTGAGAGACCGTCATTCTTGGCGGAAACTAGTCCATCGATGGAAAGCTACATTCGATGAATTTGCATTCAAAATTGAAAACTGAAGAGGAATGCCCGGAAAGAATCTGACTTAGAACTTCCCACCCATAAAGGCAGCCACTTCGGACTAATTCGTCGTATCTGTGGGAGGGTCTACCTCGGCAAAGCTAGACAGAAGTAATTTACAAAGCCATGAAAATAGACAACAGATGAATTATTGAATAGCTCCAGATCACAACACTTTTCACGTTAATGGAAAGGAATGTAGGTCAGCTGGAGGACTGATAAGGCTTACTAGAGTACACGGAATGATATCATGTAATGGTCTCGCTCAAAAACGAAGAGGAAGCCATCATATATGCGTGCATGCATCAGACGTACGGAGGGCACCAATAGGACTGGAAATTTAAACATTCATTTCTCATGTCTAGTTTGCAATGTAAATTTATGCTAAATTGATCTCCTACTTCGTGCTTATTTTTCTTTTTTTTTAAAAATCCGACTCATTAGTGATCACTAACCAACAAAGGCAAGTGAACTGACTTATTCATGGATCAACCCCTTTTCCATTTTTGTATTGATCGCCATAAACATGGTATGCTGCCAAAAGAACAAGTTTGATTTCAATTTGTAGGAAGGTTTCTATTTATTGACTAACCCGACCAATTTTTATTCTGAATGAAAAATATCCTATAAAAAAAATTAGAGGAATGCAAAAAAACAAAAAAACAAAAAAAACTTTGGCTGTTAATAGACCATTTGCAATTGCTAACGACAAAGCGATGGCGATGATAGCTCACTCTGGTGGCTGATGGAAGCAACATGGGACATAACCATTGTTTCCTCATATCATTCGTTGTCAGTATGCGCTAAAATCTTGTGTCGTGCCAATTTTTTTTCCTGCGACAAAAGTATATGCGCATGCTTATGTTAATGAAAATTTGAAATTGCTTCAAGATTATTTTGGCACGGACTGTCTCACATGGCTTATTAAAGTCTATTGGTATAAAAGTGCGACCGCAGTTCACGAAATGTGATATTTGGAAAACCAACTTGTTAACAGAAACATTTGGCCAAGAGATTATTTTCGATAGGCATTATTATTATTATTATTATTATTATTATTATTATTATTATTATTATTATTATAATAATAATAATAATATTAATCATCATAATCATGAGTATAATGTATTGATTATTACATTATTTCAAGTGAGTAACCTTTTGTGCACTGGTTGTTCGCATGGAGACCCAATAGCTTAGTTCATAAGACCAATAAAAATGACTGTTTCTCTTTGAAATTCCACACCCCGACGATATTTTCTGACTCCCAAACTGGAGTTGACTTCATTATTTTATCGAAACAATAACAAGAATAACAAAAGAAGTTTCCTCGCCAAAATTCGGGATGTGATCCGATGAGTAGTATTTACATCCCTGTACCGTTGAACTCCCAACCAACTGATTGATAGGAGGCTGTCTTACTGGTTGAGCTAAATTGATAGGTCTCAGATACTAACGAAGATTTATCATGCCAATACACAAGGTTTAAACGAATCTCCATGGAATCTTCAAGAGAAGAAGAAATTAAGTGAATAATCATACCAGGTTGGCAAGCTTTCGGTTTGAGCAAGCTCGACTTTTGAGAACACAAAAATCCCACTAGCTCTAAAAAGTAGAGTCTTCAACCAATGCATCCTCCTGATAGTCACCTAGTGGGCTGAGATATGTAACTTAAGCAAGAGACTGACCCGCAAACTGAGAACCATGCAACGTACACATGAGAAAATCATGTTCAAGACAGCGCAGTATATTAGAGAAAAAACAGGAGCCTGAGACCTCATAGTATCCATCAGAAACCCCTAATGGCAATAGGCTGGTCATGTAACAAGAATGGCAGACAATCGATGGACATCACGAGTCACAACATGGATCCCCAAGGATCAAAAGTGAAACCGACGCCAGTAGAATAAGAGATTGCGTAACGAACTAGACAGAGTCAGAGTCCACCCACGGATCATAAAAGTATGATGATGATGACACAAAAAAACACATTATTATACATACAAGGTGAAGGTTTTTTTTTCTTTTTTCATATCTCCGTGTGATTGTGTGTTCCAGCGCTCTTGGCCATACTGTTTTGTCTTCAGGCTTGAAAATCGACATCAGCACTCCACTAGACCTTTTTAAAAAAAAAAAAGTTTCATATTATTGTAAGTCTTTTAGTGGGCATTTGGGGGTCTTATTTTGCTGGGTTTATTAATAACATCTGGATCCTTCAGAATCTAGATATTTCTAGATTTTTTTTCGCTCTATTTTAGAGGTTTTCTGGTGGAAAATGCCAGATATGTCAAAAATAGGATTTACTCTAGTCATATTCATTCTTCAATGAAATTTTTGTGTATGACTTCAAATTTTGACGTTACGTTTGTTCAATTATTGACTGTGACGGCGAGTTTTATACTCTTTTGAGAAGGTAGTTGAGAAGAAGTGATTCGAATAAAAAAAAACATTATTCAAATAAAGACGTGAAAAATAAAACACATTTTAAACATCAAAAACAAGACAGTAAAACGTGATCCAACATTTTTCATTTACATTTGAAACCAGGCTTTTTAGCACTAGAATTGATGAAAGAGTTTGGTGACGAAATAATCAAAGAAATTTCCCACAGAACTTATAAATAAAGAATGGAAAGAATAAGACGGTGGCGGCTCACTTATGTTCGATGAATGATAAAATTAGATATTTTGTTTTTATTCTTAAAGCTAATTAATGATTACTTTGGATTATTTATGAGTTTCATATATATATATATATATATATATATATATATATATATATATATATATATATATATATATTGTGCACAGCCTGAGCCAGGAAGGGTCAAGAACCCCTTATCTCTCACCCTTTGCATCTGTGCCTAAAACTGAGCTTATTCAGAGAAAAAAGTAAATAAAAAAGTAATACAGATTTTGTGAGCTGATAAAGAGACAATGTGGAAACCAAGTTTTTTTTAAATAATGTTTTTCCCTGTGACATTAATTAAACTCTATTGCCATTTTTATACAATAAAAGTATGGTCATTGAATAATGAAACAATATCATAATCATACTTATAATCATAAGCATAAGTAAAATTATTAATTACTACGTTATTTGACTAATCTCGGATAGTGTAATGGTTAGCATCTCGAATGGTGTAATGGTTAGCATATCTGCCTCACGCGCAGAAGATCCTGAGTTTGATTCCTTGTGTGAGAGAAGAGTGTGGGAAAACTCTTCACACAGCACTCAATTCAGTGCACTCTAATCTGTTCGATTATGATGATGGAGATATCCCTCTGGTGAACTTGCGTCCTGCCAAGAGGGGTGGCCACGAAAACTTGTAGGTATAAAGTCCTGGTCTCGACCAAACTTGAGACTTGCTAGGATCATTAAGCTGACGCATGCAACAGAAACCAGACCTTCGTCATTGGCTGTCATACGCCATTGGGAGTTGTCACTTTACCTTACTTAAACTTTTGAGTGCATATTAATTTCTTTCAGAGACCCAGCAGTTTAGTTCATAAGAACTATTAATATAACAGTTTCACATTAAAGTTTTACATCCTGTCCGTATATATTTCGAGGGACTCACATGATAGAAACATGTCACAAAAATAAAAAAATCCTTCTTTTAAAACTTGGTCTCCTCATTGTCGCTTTCTCGTCGTTCGTCGTTATTATAATGTCGGATAAATCGTATCCAATCGCTCACCGCTTTGTTTACTGTAATTCAGGGAGATCTAACAAACCAA
Organism: Thysanoteuthis rhombus; assembly: GCA_963457665.1. Lineage (NCBI taxonomy): Eukaryota > Metazoa > Mollusca > Cephalopoda > Oegopsida > Thysanoteuthidae > Thysanoteuthis > Thysanoteuthis major. The sequence continues at coordinate 5,123,223 of OY735231.1, forward strand.
TTGTAGCCTTTAGATGTCTCAATCAATAAAGCATTTAAAGAATTCATGAAGGAAGAGTGAAAGGACTAGAGGTTTCAGATCCAGAAGTGATACTCACAGGAAGAAAGGAAAGACCTTGTACAGATGTTGGAGTGGGCAAGAAGTTCATGGAATGTGATAAAACAAGATGTAGTTGTGAAATCATTTTGAAGAAGAAATGTGACATTGTTACTCGATCTATGTGATTATAGGAGATACGTTGGATTAAATGCATCAGTGAGGGAGGATATATATATATATATATATATATATAGATAGATAGATAGAGAGAGAGAGATAGAGAGAGAGAAAGAGATAAATACGAACGAACTGAGATAGATAGCTGTATAGTTTGATAGACACGAAAAAACTTAGATGAATAGATATATAGATAAACACGAAAAAATGAGATACATACGAACAGACTATAAATAGATAGATAAATAGATAAGAACAAACTTACATATGTATATATATATATATATATATATATATATATAGATAGATAGATAGATAGATAGATAGATAGATAATAGCAAAGAGATGGATAGATTAATTGATAGATACGGACATACTGAGATAAATAGATACGAACAAACAGACATAAAAAAACGAGATAGATAGATAGATAGATAGATGGATGGATGGATGGATAGATATATCGATAGACAGAGAGATACGAACAAAGTGAGATAGATATATACGGAGAGAGCAAGATAGATAGATATACAATGAGATAGATAAATAAAACTGAAGAAAGTTCCGTCAATTTACTGCTGTATTGACCCTCAGCTCCCACGGTGACCAAAAATCGGTTAATTGCATTCATTCTCATTGGATGAGTCTCAACGGAATCCGATCATTTTTTGTCGTTTTTCTCCTCGAAATGGGCATAAAAACTGCATGAATTCATAAATAGTGTAAAATGTATAGTCTGCATCAATCGATTGCTGAGAAAGTAGCAAATACAACCTTTTTTTCTAAGCTATGACTCGAACCTACCCATATACCAACTTCAGTTTCTTCACTAGATGAACCATATCATGTTCCATTAGTAACGTCTTCTAAAGTAGATTGGAAGAGCATCAAATTAATGGAGAAAAAAAATCAAAATTTCCACCATTTTCCATCGTCTCCTTTGAAGTGGTCCTCTTGGGCACGTATGCAGCAATCAAAAGCTTACTGCTCTTATAGGGTAGCAGCAAAAGTCCGTACTATATTCGGTTTGCGCGCGCTGTTCAAAGTCCTGGAATATTTGGATAGCGCCTCATATAAAGGGTGTGCCCCCAAAAGCAAACACACTTTAATTGTTAATTGTAATCATGGTTATTTCCTGAAACCTAATCAAATAATTTTATAATAAAGAACGAATGTATCCAGATAAAGATCACATATGCAAATAAGTATGTTCATTAGTCTGTCTGGTCTGACAACCTAAAAGTCATTATGTATTGGTCCATGTGAAATATATTAACAGGGCTATAAAAAAACTATAAAAGGGTTTTTAAATATGCTCGTCTCTTGTCATGAAAACGTAGAATATGTCACAGAAACGCTGATCGCTTGAAGCTAAAAAAAAGATAGAAAGAGTGTACAAGTGACTGAAATCTTTAGTATTTAATGCTTGTTCAATCTTATAATTGAGACTGGAGACTTCATGTCACACATCGAAACAACTTGAGTTGATATTTTTAAAAAGGCTTGAATTTAGGGTCCTCAAATTATTAAAATCGTCATCATTATTGTTCTCAGTTTTTTATCGTCCGTCGATGGACATAACTTGATAAATTAGCTTCAGACTGCTTAATGCCAATCCATACCTGGATAACCCCATCATTTTTCACGGGCATATGCTAATGCTGTAAAAATCATTCATTGATGTGTACTTTTACGCATACTTGTTTAGGAAAACACACACACACACACACACACACACACATATATATATATATATATATATATATATATATATATATATATCATAAATTGTGTTATATTATATTGAAACTTTTTATTTGCAATGGTCTTCCATGATCTTACGGCTGATATCTCACTTGGCCCAGACAATGTAAATAGAATCTAATATGATGGTAGACACTGGGCTAATGGAAAATTGAGTAACTTCAAGCTCCAATCCAGGATTTCTTTTGCAGTTATCACCTTTGCATCGTAGCTATTTGTGAACTGATTCTCATCCACTTTTAGTGTTTCAAGACGTAATGTAAAATACATGAACTCTAAGCTAAAGTAGTAAAATGTGTGGATAATGATCTTGAAATGACCTCTAAGGGGTCATATGATTCAGTGTGGGTTTGATGTAAGGTCATTTTTTGGAACCTCTTGAGTCGAATTAGTCTGGAGAAACATTAAATAACCGTTGTCACCAAAGGGAGCAAGGGGTTCTATCCTTTTTTTTTATATGTGCATGTGTTAGCGTTTTCCAGTGCTCCTGGCCATAACGTTTTGTCTTCAGACTTGAAAATTTACATCAGTACTCCACTAGACCTCGTCTATTTTTTTATCATAAAATTTTTTTTTTCGACGAGTTTATTAGATTCTCCAGAATAAAAATATGATTTATTCTGACCATATTCATTTTATAATAAGATTTTTTTTTTCTTACATGACTTCAAATTTTGACGCTACGGTTATTCAATTATTGACTATGATGGCGAGTTTCTTTTAGTGTTAGATTTATGTTTGAAAATATTTTTGTTTCCCTTCTGGATCATGAATGATTCCAATGGCAGCCATCTTGGAATATGGCCACTACGACCACAAAATAATTTATTTCAGTTGGATCCATTGAAAATATCATTCTTATGCTATTATCTCGAGAAGTTTTGTTGTTTTGTCTAGGGTGTAACTCCAACCCATTCATCACACCGAGGGAGGGGACTATCTTGTCTTTTGCGTTTGCTAGGGTCAAGAAAATGCTTATAGACAAGGAGTTTTATCAGTGTTTGCAAATTCTCCTAATGATGGTAGATGTTATATGCTTTTTTGTCATGGGATAGCTGTCTGCTCTCTACGAGAAAAGGAAAGTTTAAGACATTATATATATATATATATATATATATATATATATATATATATATATATATATATATAATCATAAATTGCATCATAACCGAATAACCGAGATGAGAATTTGGTGAGAAAACACGTATTTCAGCCTTGTTATTACCGGCGGCTGTTTAGCTCAATGGTAAGTGCATCGCTACGTTGAAGTGGCTACCCAATCAGTGGTAGGTTCTATTCCTTTAATTGTTTATTCTGCTTGTGTTGTCTAGGGTGAGAGATATATTAACCGTATAATGACGGTAGATCATTTCAAATAAGTTTCTATATAATATAACGCAATTTATAATCATTCTGCCAGATCATATATATATATATATATATATATATATATATATATATACATATATATATATATATATATAGTGAGAGAGAGAGTTTTTGTTCTTGCATTAACTGAACATTGCAGTAATTCCCCGTTTTCAATCTTGAACGTCTTAAAAATTATGTGTATAATACCATAACGTTACAACATTATGTTTGTAATACCATAACCTTACAACCTCACAATAAAAAAAAATATATTCCCTTTCCGAAAAGTTTAACCCCGTCTGCGACCCCAAATTGCTTCCAGCAACCCTGAGTCCAGTTCTATGACGACCTCTTGGAGAATCTGGAGAAACAGAACAAGGAAAAGCCGTACATGTGGGTTTTGGCTTGATTGCCACATGAAGCCTATTTTCATCATGATGGCATTTCTCAGAGCAGAGAAATAGAGGCAGGTTGGTCCCTGTATATGCAAAGTGCGAAGGCAAAGATGGCGTAACGTCTTTGCCGCAGGCTGAGGTCAAGTCAAGTTTATTGTCTTTCCTGATTAGCATCGATTAAGTCAGCCAGCACCAGATTGCATTATGAGTGTAATCTGTTGTTCCTGGACTGCAGAAATCCCATGCAGAACGATGGCCAGTGGGTGTCTATCAAGCCAATCTGGCTGGTACGATGTTTTGTTAGTGTCGAGGGAGTTCTCTCTGTAACAATGAACAAACAATACAAGTACCAGTCGAACATTCTGACACAGAGGAAGAATTTAACGAATAACTGTATCGGTTAGCTTCGATTTTCAATACAAACACAGATGCTTCAGGTAAGCTGGACTGAAATCATTCAACTGCCTTAGGAAAGGTTTATTCTCCGTTAGAACCTTGTGAATCATCATCATCATCATCATCACCATCATCATCATCATCAGTCTTTTAACGTCCGTCGTTGGACATAGACCTTCCCCAGGATGTGCCACACTTCTCTATCATGGGCGTCGCGGAACCAGTACTTTTTTCAAAAAAAAAGCTCGTCCCTCCATCTAATAATCTGCCGGCCTCGAAAGCATGTGATGGTGTCAGTATATATGATCACTTTTCCATTTGACGAATGCTTATTACTTCTAACCCCTAATCGATGCTAATCCTGATTGACAATAAACTTTACTCGGCTTTATATTCGAGTTGCAGATATCTGGATAGTTTTGTTTTCTTTCTGCTTGCCTGTAGCCATCAAAACCGGCAAAGTTTTATCCTTTTTTTCATATATACTTGCATATGTTTGTATTTTTGGGTGCTCCTTCGCTCCTGGCCATACTGCTTTATCCACAGACTTGAAAATTGGTATCAGTTCTCCTCTAAACACCTCCTGAATTTTTTTTTTTCATTTCAGAAAAAAGCTTCTTTTTTTTTACTTGGGGGGGGGACTTACTTTGACGGGTTCAGTAATACCATCTAGATTCTCCAGAATCAAGGTATTTCTAGATGTTTCTTTGACACTATCTTATATGTTTTATTGTGGAAAACACCAGTGATGTCATGAATAGAATTTATTCGGACCATTTTTTTTTCTTTGATAATTTTATTCTACATGACTTCAAGATTTGTTGTTCAATCAACTGCAGGAATTACGGTTATGCTTGTAATGCCAAAAATAAATGTATTTTCATGTGCACATTAAGTGGCCTTTATTTTGGAAAATGCCCAAAGGTCAGCAAAGGTCAGCAGGTGGAGATGTGTTGTAGATGTACAGAATGACCTCAGGTACCTTTACAAAAAAATGTAATTCCCTCCCCCCCCCAACTCCCCGAAGTAAACCCCTCTTATAGTTCTGCCGGTCTAATAAATAAAAGTTTCATACAGATGTGTACACATTCTTTCTTTCTCTCTTTCTCACTTTCTTCCTACTCTCTATCTCTCTCCCTCCTCTCTCTCTCTCTTTCTCTCTCTCTCTCTCTCTCTCGCACACGCATACACGTCCATCATAATCGTACAGATTCTGTCAAATCACTCGATTTTTTTCAAACACTCTTAAACACAGCACGTCATCTTTTTCGTACCCACATATTCTTCCGTCTTCCTTCCTCACTCTCTCTCTCTCTCTCTCTCTCTCTGTCTCTCGTTCTCTTCTTCCCTCTCACTGACACAGACACAGACACACACACACACACACACACACACACAACAACAACAACAACAGCAACAACAGAAGGACAAACGCAACTTACAACTGACAATCTTTATCAATAATTTTCCTTGATGACAAAATTGTGCTATCAGCGATTAACTCCTTTCACCTTCAATAGTTTGGCTATCTCCACGTCTAGACATGGAGCATTACGTAACAATTAGAAACAGTCAACCAAAACTGTCATCAAAGCTGACTGACTGACTGACTGTCTGGTGTATAGGCTGCATCATTGGGGCTACAGGGCTGAAAATTTAAACATATCCATAGAAAACTTATTTTTTCGTTTGTTCTGTTGTTTTTTTTCGAATTCCCACCCTAATCAGGTTTTTAGTTGGACAGGGGGTTCAATTTACAATGCTGATTTATGCGAGATTGATCACTTACTTTGTGTCCGCTTTGGTGGGAGAGGGGTCACACCTTTTTTCATTGATTTATGCCCAACCAAAGGCGAGAGAAGTAACTTATTCAATGACCACCCTCTCTTCCAATGTGTTAATTGTTCATCCTCAACACGGCATGCTGCCAAAAGACGTTGGTCCCGTGACGATTTCTATTGTATGACTAACCAGACTGGTCATTATCATTATCAGTAGTAGTAGTTGCCGATGCTGTAGTAGTAGTAGTAGTAGTAGTAGTAGTAGTAGTAGTAGTAGTAGTAGTAGTAGACCCTTTTCTTCCCGTCCGGTCTTCCCACATTTTCTTTTCTTCCTTTCTTTTCAACTTACGGTTCCATTTAAGCAACATATTGACCTTTGGTGGGACTCGCCATACAGGAAAATGTTCGCCACTAAAAACTCTGAAATGGCGAGAGCGGGTCAGCGACAAGACGCCACCATATCCGCTTGTTCCACCCTGGGGATTGGTCGCCGGTCGAGGTGGGTTCGGCGCCGGTGGCCAAAAGTGAATTGCACATAATTGGGATTTGTTCGGAAGTTATATATCCTTTCAGCATCCTACTTCGGGTTGCTTTTTATTTCTTCAAACAACAGACACCTCCGCTTACGATGTATTGAGGAAAAGGTTGTTGATCTGCCTCGTGTACAGCGAAGTATGACCAGAAAGTATCCAGTCATTTTGAATATCTCGAGAACCTGTCGCTCGACCTTTATGTAACTTGGTGACCAATCGGAAAGGACCTTACTGCACATGCATTAAATGTTTCCTCTTTTTAACAGTCTGTTTGCACTAAAATCCTTTGTTATGATATTCTTCCAGGAACAAAATTATGTGCAAACCGTTGAATTTGCCAAAACTGAGTCAACTTTTTCTTTCAGTAGAATTTCAATTCTTTTCGCACGTTCATTCATTTCTTTGGAAAAATGTGCATTTAACAGTGTTCAACTCTTTGAGTTATCTCAGGATATTTTACTCATGGCATCAAAAAATAACGGGGGTATTTAGTCAGAGGTTCACGGTTTCCAGTCGTTAAGTCGAAAACTATGCAGAGTTTGTTGAGATTATGGTGAAGAACTACAGTGAAACAGACTAAAGGCTCTCCCTCAAAGTTCATATCCTCTACATTCATCTTTACGAATTCATGGAGAAAACTAGAGTGTATTCGGAGAAGCAAGGTTTGTTCTTCCACTTGGATTTACTGGACTGGGACGCTGTTACTAAGGAACTTATCACAAGAATATTTTGGAAGATTACACTTTCGGGTCTGGTTCGTGAAACTATCGTAAATCTCGGAAAACTACTCACATTAAAATTTTTACGGTCACTTTATTTTCACATTAGTGTACTTACACGTTGATTTAGATTCATATGTTACTGTTTTTTTTTCTAAGGAAAAAATGTGGAAAAAAATATGCGAATTCAGCAGTTGTACAAATGTGAATTTTAAAATATCACTGTCCTTGCTACAAAAGCAAAGGTTGAAGGGAATAATAGCCATTTTCTATACTTTTTTTTTACACGTCATCAGAAGATTACACTCACTACCCTGGAAAAAGAATTACGTTGCACAATGTTATGTAAGTAGATACGTACTTGACCGGAGTGATTAACTGTAGTGTAATGTATAGCAACCCAGCCTACCACTGTTCCGGTGTGGGTGAACTGGTATGCCTTCGTACGTATCCTGTCAACTGATTATAATCAACACAAACAGACATTGATAATTTAGAATCGATCAACGACGTCATAACTGACAATAATACCGGATCTCTTCTATCCTGGTGGCCAAATCAGCCCTTATTTCGGCTAGATCTGGCTATTTTTTTCCAATTTAGCCGATGAAGATCTCTGATAGCTGAAAATCAGGATATTAAAAAACATGATCAGTAAGCCAAGTCTTACTTAGACTTGGCTTACTGATCATTAGCATAGTACCTGTCAAAAAATGACGGATATTTTCTGTTATCTATGAATAGATTTGATATTTCAGAATATTCCTATTTAATATTTTATTTTAGGAATTTGATTTTTAATGTTTAATATTTATTAAATCCACCCCAAAACAGACAAACATACATACAAACCAATTTGGTGACGTTGGTATTCATATGTATAGATGTACAATCTTTTCATTCATAATTTGTTCTGGAGTCTTAGTCTACAGTTATTGTATTGATGTAGGCTTTAAATGAGTACAATCAACATTTTTAGCTCCGCATGAGAAAAATTAAGCCGATTTTAGCCACTTTTTAAAGACAGCTATAAATAACAAAACATACGTAGCAATACAGAAAACCAATCGGCGTCTACCGGAACGCCATTTGTATCGTAGAGTACAATGGTTATTTATTTATGTCCTAAACAGGAGGCACTTAACGACGATACATGGAGACGGGTTTGGCCGCAGTGGTAAAAGATTTGACTGAAGGAACAGCGAGTTTGTTTTCCAAATGACTTACAATTTAAGTCCATTACCATCACTTACATAGCTATGTAGTCGTTAACTTGAAACAGCTAACCCTCTGTTTAACGGACAAATAGGGTGATAGGCGTGTCTGCTGGAAATTCGTTAAAACAAAAGTTACCAATGAGCTAATTTTTATCTTTAGTAGTACCCCCTAGCTAGATATCCAATACTTCACTTCCTCTGACGACCCCTATAAAAACCCTGGACGCAGATGGTCCAATACTCACTACCTACGGTCGCGTCATGTGGAGCCATTTTTGGACGGATGGTTCCTATTCTTCCTAAGTTAAGCCTCGACCTTGTGTCACATTTTGCTGTAGTAGGACAACGAATAAACACACCCCACTAGCTCCAGCACCCCTAGCTGGTTATGCCCCTAGCCCCGGCCTCTGAGACCGGCCATTCTCGCTCTCTCCTTCTCTCTGGTCCAATGCTCATTGGCACCAGGACCCCTAGCTGGTCATGCCTTTGGCCCCGGCCCTCGCAGCCGTCTACTTTTCCTCTCTCTTTCCTTCTCTCTACGATCGTTATCGTTTCGCCTACCCACTGGATGATCCGATCTTAACCACCATCGGGAAACATGCATGGATAAAACTCCATGTTCTATGTCTTTCATAGTCTGTTCGTCGAGGGTCTATCAGCGTCTGAGAATAGCCCCCAAGTTAACTCACTGACTTGGCAGTAAGGCTCGCACAATGAACCCGGTTTCCTCGTATTATCTTGGACATATCCAACCATTCGGAATCCACGCTCCCACCTTTCGCCATCTCTTCTACCTCTTCTCCTAACATTTTTCTTCCCACGATCGATCGTATCTATGTTATACTTACATGTACCTCATCTTTATTCTTGTGTTAAACGTACGTCTTTTCCCTGGCCAAAATTATGTGTGTATCTTCATTCCACTTTATTTTAATGAGCGTTCAACTTCATACTTGGCGCGAATTTACTTCCAAACATCTCTTTTCACCCTCCATAAGAACAGGGCCGGTGCACTACAGTCAAACCACGACGAAGATCAAATCCCTTCGTCTCTCAACAATCCATCGCTGTTCGGATTAAACAAGAGACTAATGCACGAAACTTTGGAAAATCTAATGAAAATAAATACAATATGCATTTCTGTAAAATGAAAAATAAACCATAGGGAAGAATATGTAATACAAACCCATTGTTTTGACAGTGTAATTCAGTGGTCCTTGTACATTCTTGGCGATGACCTAAGATTACGTCTAGAATCTGTCACGGAGATTCATGTTCTCATCAATAGGTTTATTCTAGGCATAAATGAAAATATTAGGTATTACGAAAGCGAAATCAAAGGTAATTCATTACATTTTATGAACTTTTTTTAATGACTACGGTTATTATATATATATATATATATATATATATATATATATATATATATAGAGAGAGAGAGAGAGAGAGAGAGAGAGAGAGAGTGCTCGATACATACAACTCGCCTGATGAGGCCCGAAGAGGGCAGAAACATGAACTAGTTTGTGTAGCGAATCCACATTCTACTATATATATATATATATATATATGTTCTCTTTTTCGGCAAATGTGTTACTTCATATAATTTTCTAATGATGATATTTTGACCTTGCCGAAAAAAAGAATCAAATATATATCTAACTCGTTAATAATAACTAATACACAGAAATGAAATCGAATATCCATGAAAAAAATTCGTAAAATCCGAAATCAGTCATAGTGAGGTCGGTTAAAAGGAAGGTTCACTGTAATTTTAACTTGAAGCCATTAACTGCAGATTACTGAAATTTCAGACGTAGCAGTTGTAAGGGTCAACTGCAAATGCCAGAAATTTCTTTCAATCGAACAATGAACCCTTTCACTGGAAGCTTTTTTTCCCACCCTGTATAATCAAACATATCGTCGCACGGTAACAGGGTTGATCCTGGTTCAGTTAAGGGGTTAAAACCTGTGTAAAGGGGTCTACGATAAATGAGATATAAAATCTTGAATCAAAAGATAATTTTTGCCAAACTTGGAGTCAAATTTGCTCCCCCACCAATTACCAGAACAAGAAGAACGCTCACCAGACTTAAGGGAGAAATTCTTCACTGATTTTCTATCGCGTCACGTTAAATTGAAATTATGTATAACATTATAATTCCCCTATCATGATATGAAATCACGACCGTGTGATTGGTAGACCACTTTCTCACCAACAGAGCTGAATTGGCAAGTCTTATGTACCTACGAATTTATTTATTTTATATACAATTTCGCTGAGTCGATGAAATTGCCTAGTTGGCAAAAATTATCCTTCTTTTTTTTTTTTGAAAAATAGTTCTATTCCACTTTGATGCCAACATTTTTGATTGTAAAAAAATAGCTGTTTTATATCCCTGTTTTGATTAAATAAAGTTTTGATCAAATTAAAATTACGTATTTATTTTTTTTATATAAAAAAAGTTTGAAACTACGTATTAACTGATTTATTGTAAACATGTTTGATTTCACAAACTTTTGATTGTAAAAAAAATAATTGTTTTACATCTTTATTTTGATGAGATGAACTTTTGATCAAACCATAACTACGTCACTTTATTTTTTGTGAAAAAATTGAAACTTCGCCAATTAGGCAATTTTGCTGTTTCGGTGTAACATACATACGATACAAAAAATCGCAGTAATCATATTCAGACACAATACAAATAGAAGTGGAGTTTGACCTTGCAGCAGGCAGGTTTGTCAACTGTAAATTTGCAAAGAATGATATACGTGGATACATACAGTCAGTCAGATAGATAGATAGATAGATAGATAGATAGATAGATAGATATCTGTGCCTCGCTAAAATGAATCATCGTAGCCTGCGTGTGTACCAGAAATGATTATCTAGAAGAAAAAAATTATTCATTTATTATTTATCTGAATAATTAGATCTTTAATCAAAAATTATCGACAAAAAAAAATTACCAGCACAAATGTCGGTATTGTTGATCCAAAATGACCATAAAGACAAAAAAGGCACCTTTTTTTTATAAAAGGAAACGTTTCAGAGGGTGCCTAGAGGTACATTCATGCAGATTTCCGAGTTTCAATGTTATAGCCCCAAAAATGTGCCTAGGAGTGTTCAGAGATAAACACACGCACACAGACGAGCAGAGAGAGAGAGAGAGAGAGAGAGAGAAGAACCTTCAGCCCACTTGGTTGGTTGGCCGGGCAGGCTATCTGTGGGATTATGGTGATAGATAAATTGATAGATACGTAAAGACTGAGATAGATTGATTAAAGATCATTTGATTATCCGTGAAAGGTTTAGGAAATCTCCTTCAAGTTTTTTCGTTCAGCTTCATAAAATACTAGCATTAATGATAGATTTGGTGAAAAAGTCAGTCTTTCTGAGACGAGTGAATTTGTTATTTGACAAGTTCCAAGGAAGATGTTAGAAACTGCACAATATTAAACATGTTCAAGTGTTTCAGAATTAATCCCCAACCATACAGAAAATGCTGGCTACTAAAGCCATCAGTGTAGCCAATTTAGGAATTTTGAGCTAAATTTGATGCGTTTCTGGTTTTGGCAGTACGAAAATTTCAACATTTGCCGCTCTTTTTAGCTTATTTATAGAGCTATTTCTATTTTCAATTTTAGCCAATTTTTAGCTATTTCCTAGCCATTATGCCAATCTAGTTATTTTTATCTATGAAAATGGCTCTGAAATGGTAAACAGTGGTTTTCTTGGAATGGGGGGGTGCATTTTGGCAGTTTTTTTTTGTTTTGTTTTTTAAATGCTTCTCCAAGGTTATTTTAGCGCAAAAAAATTTCAGAGTTGGCAACCCTAAAAGCCGTGTCGATGGAAATAACAGCAAGGCATGAATAGCAGGTTCAGCCCAACAATGACACAAATTCTTCTCAGAAAACACATCACGAACCAGAATCGTTATGCTGGAGTTCTATCAGCACCTCTTGCATACCTGTCCCGAGACTGTCATGCGACCGACGTCTCTAGGCGTGTTGGGGGTGATCAATTGAATATTAGGAAAAGGGATGATCAATGATTGAATTACTTCTTAAGCCTTTTGTTGGGCTTGATCACCAGAAATGTCCGAATTTTCAAAAAAAGCAAAAGTGGAACTTACATTGCAAATTCAATCCGCCACTAAAACCCTATCTAGGGGGGCAACGTTTTTTTGTTTTTTCTTTCTATACATAATAAGGATTTAGTGTTTTGATTTTCAGCCCCCTAGCTCCATTGGTACGCGTGATACATTCATGAATACATTCGAATACATGAATTCATCGTCACCGAAGTATGGAAAATATCCATTAACTTCATCTGATCAGGGCCGTCTAATTACATGGACACCCACAGTAGTTACCCGGGGTTCAATGATTTTCTTCATCTTTGTCATCATCATCAGCCTTTTGGCGTCCGTCGTCGAATAAAAACCTTACCCAGGAATCGCCAGAGCCCTCTATCATCAGCGTCACGAAGTCAATAGTTTCTGCACTTGTTTTGACCGCCATCTTGTTTTTTGCCAGCCACAGTTCCGCATATGATTTTTGGGGATCCACGTTGTGAGTCATGATGTCCAGCTGTTATCGGCAATTCCTGTCACATGGCCAGCCTTTCGCCGTTTGAGATTTCTAGTTGATTCTATGATATCACAGAAATTCAATTTGAAAACTTAATTCCAATGTGCTGGATGGAAAGGTAGGGTCCCTGTACATTCGCCTGGGGGCCCAGATATTTTTCAGATGGGCTTGCATAGGATGCCATTACTGCTGCACTGGTTTCTTGCAAGATACTACCATTCGGATGTAGTTGTTTTTTTGTTTGTTTTTTTTTACCTCATGAGGAATTGCGTTGGACACATCAGGTCTCGTACGATCACCGGAATTTATCAAGGTCGAGCCTCGTCGGTACTGGGAATATCAGGTGCGGCAAGCTGTAAGGGATCATGTAGACCGAGATTTCTCAAACTCTCTATACTTATGGAACCCTTGAAACTGACTGGAAAACTTTTACGGGCAATTCCGAGTAATCATTCAATCATGACTCAACCTGAAGAACGAAAAACAAAAAAATTTGTGAAAACCATTAGTATATATATATATATATATATATATATATATATATATATATATATATATATATCAGGACTTAGCATCGCCTGGGTTATCAAGCATAAAATCTGAAAGTGCCGAGGCCCTAAACTAAAGTCTGAAAGTTAACATACGTGGAGTACATCAATTTTACATTAAGCCTGGTTTTGTTGATGAAAACCAACAATTGAAGTCTGGTTCAACGGACGCATTTTGTTTTTTTGTATCAATACCACATATTTTATTCGAAACTTTGAACGGTCCATTTCTCAAAATCGGCCACGGAATCAAAATATATATGATGCAGAACCCAGTTTGTGAAACACCCCCGTGGGGATCCCGCCATTCCTCATAAGGAGGAGACTGATCTCTAAACTTTATCCAATAAGGTTAGTCAAAACTGCCCCCTCCTAAAGCCTCCAACTGGACTGACCTGTTAGCGAGCGACAAAAATAGATGAACCTTCATAAATGAATGAACCTCTTCAGAAGTACAAATGTGTCCCATGGAGATGCACGCAGCCGAGGTTGGGAACCCCTGAGATTGACCACCCTCGGCAATTGACCAGTCAAACCCTAATCATTGGAAGCCAACCTTCCGTATGGTAGATATGATCTTGCGTCAGAAGGAAGAGACTTCATATCGATCCGAACGATGACCATCCCCTTCCCCCTCCCGCCCGAAACCTGCTCCGCTTGGGGTAACAACAAATATCCGGAAATCTCATAAACAGTCTGGATATTTTTAACGAGGAAGAAAAATGTCTTCTATTTTTGACCTGATTTTGGAGTTATCTGTGGAACAGCTTAAAGTGCATGACTTTAGGTTAAGCGAACCTTGTGAACTGATATTCCCAAGAAGGACGTGCATTCCAAAATAAGTACTAATATATCTGTACCTAGCATAGATGAATTACCGTAGCCCGCACATGCACCTAAATTACTAATTACCTAAAATAATGTCTAATTATCTAGAAAAATAGATCTTTTATCTAAGATTATCCTTACAAATAGATCTTTCAAATATCATGTCAGAAAAAGATCTATCTGAAATTATCATCCATCTAAAATTATCCTTAAAAATAGATCTTCAATCTATAATAACCTAAAATAGATTTTCTGTCAAAGATTATCTAAAACAAAGATCTTTTATCTAAAATTATCCCCAAAAAATGTATCTCCTATCTTAAATTATCTAAAAATGATCTTACATCTAAGTTATCTGAAAGAATTCTTCTATCTAAAGTTATGTATAAAAAGATCTTTTATCTAAAATTATCTTTGCAAAAAATAAATCTTCAATCTAATATTATCTTGAAAGATGTTTTATCTAAAATCATCTTAAAAAAATAAATATTTTCTCTCTAAAATAATCTAAAAAAATACCTGCGCAAGATTTGGGCATTGTCGGTCCTTAATGACCATTGAGACCTCAAAAATCACTTTTAAAAATCGTTTCAGATAGTGCCTGGTGGTATACTCATGCAAATTCCCAAGGTTATAGCCCCTCAAAAATGACCACGAGCACCCTGAGAGACCCAGCAACAATCACACTGATTCTCAAAGAGAAAAGATCTGTAACTCACTCGGCTGGTTGGTCGAGCAGGATATTTGTGGGGCTATGGTGATTTGTTATAATGCACCACAAATATGTCTATATTTTTGTCTGTAACATTTGTGAAGCGAGTATTGTATATATCAATACTAAGTAAAGAGTAGCCTCCCTTACTTTTTTGCAAATGTGTAAAGATATTTGAGTTCATTCTGGTTCAAATATCTTTACACATTTGCAAAAAAGTAAACAAGAAAACGCAGAGCAGCATATTGTTTTTGATATTTTCAAGTTCAATACGATAGAGAGGAAATTTGCTGACGTCATCAGTCGACTTCCGGTCCGAAGCACAAAAAATTTAATACCAGTTTTGCATAGGAAAAATCTTGCTTTTTTTCCGTTCTTTTTGGGGAATGGGGGATGTTTCGACTGCCATTTCGCACAATTTGTCAATATAGGACAGCCGGAATACTGAATGGGAATGTTTTTTTTTTTTCTAGTTTTGATGATTTCATCGATTTTCATTCGTATTTCCCCTTCGGAAACAGACGAACAGTAAGCGTTCAATTATAAGCTAGTGTGGGGCTCGTAGCATATGTTATGAAAGGATCTTGAATTGAAAAAAATACACACAAATATTGGAACATGAAAATTTTACTTAGTAAAATAATTATATTTTTTGTTTGCTATACAGCTAGATGATATGACGAATATGTCTGACAAAACAAGATCCAATAATTCCTAAAAAGAAGGGTATACAACCAATGCATCCTCCCGATAGTCACTTATGGAGCTGAAACATGGAATCTAACCAAGAGACTGACCTTCAAACTGAGAAGCATGCAACATGCAGATGAGAGAATCATGCTGAACCTCTCACAGAGAGATCACAAGACAGCACAATAAACAAGGAAGCAAACAGAATTCTGAGACATCATAGAATCTACGAGAAAACTTAAATGGCAATGGGTAAGCCATGTTGCAAGAATGACAGACAACTGATGGACATCCTGACTCACAATATTGATCCCGAAAGATCACATACGCAACCGAAGCTAGCAGAATACTGGATGGTGAGACGAACTGGACAAATTCAAAAAGTATTGGCCCCTCGACGCCCACGATAAAAAGATGTGGAGAATCCTGGGGAAGGTCTATGTCCAATGACAACAGTTAAAAGACTGATTATGATGATGATATTGATGATTAGAAACTGTCAACCTAAACTGTCAACATAGGTTTCTTCAGTTTTTAGGCGGCTCTGGCTGACTGGCTGGCTATGTATATATTAAGTCGCACCATAGAATCTAGAGGGCTGAAATTTTCAACATTCACTCTTTATTATGTCAAGAAAAGCGTTTTGCTTTTCTTTTCGCCTTCCCCTCCTCAAAGTTTTTTTTTCGGTTTTAATTTTCAATATAAGTATATGCTAAAATGGTCCCTAGTTCGTACCCGGTGTTCACGCTTTTTTTTCAATTCAAAAGCCATGAGACGTTGGTCTCGTGACTGTTTCTATTGAGATACTAACCAGACCGTTTTTTGTTTTGATCTTTGTGCATCGGCAATTTTCAAATCTCTTCATATTCATACCTTGTATAAGTATCACATAGATATTTACACTTTCATCAATTACTGCATTGAAATATTACCCCCAATGGTGATAATATTTTTTTCAAATCGCTGACTCTGAACATGCAGTCCTCCATGGAAGTTGGAAAGGCAATAGAAGTGGTTACTCTACCCAGCTAACCTTTCCGACACCAAGGCGATGTGTATTGATGAGAAAAAACTCTGAAACCTGTACCATTAATTTCATTGTAATGATCTTCGTACGTAAGTAATTCTTGATGAAAATTTTCTACTATCTTTCTTCTTATTAATAACGCCAAGACGATTACAATAAAATCGACAAGTTTAAGGCATTTTTTTCCTTTTTCATTGACACGTCACTTCGTTGTCAAAAACGTCCGTTGTTATGAGTAGGGGTGGATTGGGAGCGCGAAACGGCCTTACCAAACACCAAAAATCGGCTCATTAATGTAGACAATGATTCTGAAGTACTGGCTCTGCGACACCCACGATAGAGAAGTGTGGTGAATCCTGGGGAAGGTCCATATCCAACGACGGACGTTAAAAGAATGATGATGATGATGATGATGATGATGATGATGATGATGATGATTGCAGTGAATCCATATAGCTTGAGATACGAATGCCTTAAGCCCCCGCGAAAATTTCTAAAAATTGACCAATTACAGGGACATTTTGAGGACATGGAATGTGTATAAGAACACATTCTGAGTTCAATATCAAGTGGTTCATCCCATTGGCTCAAGATTCGATCACTAAAATAAACTTATCTTTAATAATGAAGTCTCGAAAAGCAAATAAGAATAAAATACCCGACACATGTTTCAAGTTGGATAACTCATATAGAGAAACAAACGACACTGATGAACCATCCTCAAAGAGCAAGCTAAATATGTTCTTCTTGAGATAACCCAGGGTAGTCTAAGGGTATCCATTCTGTCCAAGAATCCATTGGATTTTAAAACTGTAATTTTTGTCGGCCTCGGTGACGATGACCAATATACTACTTCATTCGAAACTGGAAACAAAGCACCATTTTGATATTTGGTTGGCATTCTTTGAAGAATGTCTATTATTTTTATGTATTTGAACTGCGCACATTCACCTTCAGAACTGCACTTATTCAATTAGATTTGCACATTTTAAAAAAAAAAGTACATAAGGCAAAAAATACTCAAGTTACACACATATATGATTGTATAGAGGGACAGATAGGCGTTAAATAATCATAAATACACAGAGCAAAGTTGAAATTTTAACATTTTGACTTCATCAAATTTACTAACATACTTGATAAAATAAAATGATCGCTTGATTTTGCATGAAACTGAAATCATTAAACAATAATAATTCGAATACTCAATAGAGGCTTGTATACGTATGGGAATACGACGTGATAAACTTTCCTGAAGAAGGATAATGTTTTATATTTTATGCAGTTATTCAAATAAGTGAGATTTACACATTTTTCTATTTGTATATATCGATTCTCGTCTCTAATACCGCCCCTATCTATCATGTCCTGTTGAAGAGCAAACTGTGAGACCGTATAATCAACACTGAAATTGATAAGTGTGTATATGAGGTAGCCGCACGCATCCATTTCCACAACAGCGAGTAAATGTGGGCGAAAACTTCGTCCGTAGTTACGTCTGGAACATCACCGTTCTCTATCGAAATATCAAACGGTCGTACTTTAACTTTGAGGCATAGAGATGTTCATAGTATCCTCTAGTTATTCTTATAATCTTGTCTCTACTTTTGTTAATTTCGCCTTTTCTGTTTTTTTTATGCAAGCATCTGTTGCTTGCCACTGTGATTTGCGGTTCGAGCGTGTTTCAAGCTCTTCTCGATTCTGATAGCCTTTACTATCCTCCTCGCTTTTTCCCTCCTTTTCTTCTGTCTCATTTTTTGTTTATTGGTCGATCAAATTCTGCTCTTCTTCTTTAGTCTTCAACTCCCTTTTTTAATTACAAAGTTGTCCGTGGGTATTTCACCGTGTTATTGTTTTCATTTGTTTCGCCCACTATGTTTACCAGATTCTTTTACTCTTTTTCTCAATACCACTTTCGTTATTCCACAAGGCCTCGAATCTGTTCTCTATCGCAACCTGGAAATTGGCAATTTTCCTTATTTGCTTCTCGGGGATCATTTTGTTCCTTTCTGTTTTAAAATCAAATTTAATTCTGCTCGCTACAATGCTATAGTCACTTCATACATTTACTTTATACATGAGCGTAACGTCTCTGGTGTTATTAACTTAATCGGTTATGATGAAGTCAATTTCTGTTTTTGTTTTTTCATTCAGGCTTTTCCAAGTCCATTGATCTTCTCGTTTTTGGAAAAAACGTGTTTGATATCTTCATTCTGTATCTCCCAGAGAAATTCACTGGCATGTCTCCTCTCTGTCTCTCTCTCTCTCTATCTCTCTCTCTGTCTGTCTCTCTCTCTCTCTGTCTTACACCAAATTTTTCTATAGTTGATTCCCCATACTTCGTTTTCCGCACTTAAGTATTGATGTCTCCCGTGAGTGTTGTGTAGCAGAAGAGCCCCTGGCGAAGATGGTATGATGATAGATCTTTCAGAAGATGCAGGAGAGGTCTATCCCAAAGGACTAGCACAACTATTCATGCAATTATTACGAGTGAGGACAGTGCCACAAAACGTCTGTCTAGGAATAGTGATCCTACTTCACGGTAAAGGAGACAATAAAGATCTTGGCAAATATCTCTCACGATTTTTCTACCTAAAATTTTCAGACTATTCTTGGAAATACAAATAGATTAACAAACACTTTAGACAAAAAAAAAACAACCAACCCAACCGATAGGTTTTGGAAGTGGCAATTCGACAATACACCACCTACATACATTAAAACAGCTAATTAAAAAAAAGTACAACAAACTACTGTTTGGCTCACGTAGATTATGGGAAGTCTTTGATTCAAAAGACCACGACAGTCTTCAACTCAATGCGAGAACAAGATCTAAATAGGAATTCTATAAAATTGATAATATATACAAAAATAGCGCTGCAATAATTAGACACATGAAATACTAACAATATGAATATTGACAAAGGAATGGGTCAAGGGGATATAATATCAATAAAACTATTTTCAGAAAACCTTGATTGCAGCTCACAGAAAACAGTCTGGGAAAACATGGGATTAAACATAGACTGAAAATATTTGAACATTCTAAGGTACAGTGATGATAATGCATTAATAGCGGAAACTGCAGATGATCTACGAAACATATTGAGTGATCAAAATAGGGAAAGCAAAAAATAAATTCATGGATGAACAGAGTAAAGACAAAAGTAATGTTCAATAATTGATAATTCTTGAAAAAGATCACAAGAATAGAGGATGAAGTCGTAGAAGAACTGAATGAATATTTTTACCGGGGTCAGGCGATAAAGCTAGAAAAAGACTACAGAAATTACATAAGACGGCGCCTAAGGATTGGCTGGAAAGCATTTGTTATGAATAGAGACATTCTGAAAAGCCAATTACCAATCCGTTTAAAATGTAAAGTATACATTCAATACAAAACCAGGATGGGAACTCAGAACGGCACCAAGGGCAATCGAAAAAAGAAATGTTGGGGTGACTCTTGGTGAAAGAAAAATATGAACATGAACCCTGAAGAGGACCAGAGTGGAGAATATAGTACAAATGACTGAGCAGCAAAAATGGAGGTGGACAAGGTAGAAGAAAGGACAAGGACACGAAATGAAGGAAAAGGCTGAATGATTGGTGCCCGTGGGACAGTAAACGCGGCAGGGAGAGACCAGACATAAGATGAAGAGATGAATCCACCGGTAAGACGTGGTAGAGGTTAGCATAATCATGCTCGATGTGGAAGGAGATTGGGAAAAGCTCTGATCCATCAGTGAACCCAAAGCAGCAGCTGCTACTGCCAATGATGAAGTAAATATGATTCCCTATTTAGGAGGGGGGCATTTAGAGGGGGGAGTAAAAAGTAGTCAGATGGCACACTAATCAGAAGCTGATATTTTTTAAAATACTAAACTAGACAAATTCAGAACGTACTGGCTCTACAACGCCCACGAAAGAGAGGTGTGGCGAAAACAGGCGAAGGTCTATGTCCGACGACAGACGTTGAAAGACTGACGATGATGACAGCAGTACCTGTGGAAATTCAACGGTTTAAAAAATATTTAATTGCTGAAGAGATCTAATATATATATATATATATATATATATATATATATATATATATATATATATATATATATATATATATTACTCCATCCACGCCTTCTTATCTATCAGTATTTTCTACAATATAATCGTTTCTTTTTCATGTTTTCTCTTATTCTTACATTTCCCCTTTAAAAAACATTCTTCATAAACTTGTGTTATTCCTCAGCCGTTTTTGTTTTTATTTCATTCTTCTATACTTTCGGTATAAATTGTTTTGTTTTTCTTTTTTGTTTTTTTTTTTAACTTTCTTCTCCTTCCTCAGTCGTCTGCTTCAATTTTCAAATAGTTTTAAATTCAGCGTTTTACTCTCTAACAAAATAATCTCTTGCACGTCCACTGTCCATTTCTCTTTTCATTGGATTTGGATTACCACTTAGGTGGGGAGGAAGTGTTTTACTTTACAACAAAAATTATCATTTTCCTCCCCTCTGCCCAATTTTATCGTCGGGTCGGTGGGGAGTCGGGGGTTGCCGTGCTAGTGAAGAGGGCCATTGTACAGCAGTGACTGCTTTCATGTTTCCCCTCTCTCCTTTTCTACTCTTTCTCTTACAGTGAGGTCTTTAGTGTAATATGATAGGTAGAAAGATAGTAGTGACGTGCATCAACAAATAGATATAGAAAAATGTGTACGACCCATTTATCTGAACAACTGCAAATAATATATAACATTATCCTTCTTCAATAAAGATAATCACGACATATGTTCATGTGTTCATGTATATATATATATATATATATATATATATATATATATATATATATATGTACTTCTTTGAGTTATTATCGTCTAATAATTTCAGTTTCGTGGAAAATCAAGCTATCATTTTATTTTTATACGAATGCTAGTAAATTTAACGAGTCCACTATCATAAGATTTCGACTTAGTTCGGTGTATTCATGAATAATGAATACCTAATTATCTATATATAAACTGTTCACGGATATACTCATATATTAAGAGGCGCTCTAGATGAAAATCAACCACGTGAACAGCCAGGCTTAAGAAGTGGCTACTGAACAATAGACCACCTGCATGCAATAAATCAACTAATCGAAACAAAACATTTTGTTTGTAGATTATGAGGAAGCATTTGACTTGGTAGAATATGCTGTAGTCATCAACTCCATGCTAGAACAAGGTGTTAAGGAGAATTACAGACAAGTCATCAAAAACATGTACGAAAGTTGCACAGCAATAATCATCATCAGTCTCTTAACGTCCGTCGTTGGACATAGAAATTCCCAAGGATTCGCCATGCTTCTCTATTGTGGGTGTCGCAGAGCCAGTACTTTCTGAATTTGTCTAACTTGTCTCTTCATATAATACTCTGCCGGCCTTAGTTGCGCATGTAACCTCTGGGCATCCATGTCATTAGTCACGATGTCCATAGGTTGTCTGCCATTCTTGCAACATGGCCTGTCCATTGCCATTTGAGTTTTTTAATGAATTTTATGATGTCTCTAATTCCTGTCTTCTCCCTTATATACTGTGCTATCTTGTGGTCTCTCCATGTGAGGTTGAGCATAATTCTTTCGTGTACACGTTGCATGGTTCTCAATTTGCAGGTCTGTCTCTTGGTTAGGTTCCATGTTTCAGCTTCATAAGTGTCTATCTGGTGGATGCACTGGTTGTACACCCTTCTTTTTAGGATTAAATAGGCTCTTTCGTGTTTTTGCAAACAAGATAAAAATAAGAAAAGGAGTAAGACAAGGGGATACAATATCACGAGCCTTGAAAGCATCTTTTGGAAAACTGACTGGGGGGAATGGGAATAGACATAGACGGGGGTGGGGGTATTAGAACCAAACGAGTTTCGCTGATGACATCTCAATATCGGAAAAATTACAAAACATGCTGACTGATCTAAATTGGGTAAGCAAAAAGTAGGTTAAAAAATGAACTGAGCAAAGACAAAAGTAATGTTCAATGAAAAAAAATAGGGAGCGATGTTATAGAAGAGGTAGACGGATCCATTTACTTAGGACGGATGATAAAGTTAGAGAAAGACTATGGAAGCGGAATAAAACGACGCATAACGATTAGCTGGAAATCATTTGGTATGAATAGAGACAAATTGATGATCACATTACCGATATGCTTAAGTGTAAAGCATACAATCAAGGCATATACCAGCTATGACTTAAGGATGCGAAACATGAAAATTAACAAAACGAACTGAGAACAAGCTTATAATCGCACAGAGAGCCATGGAAAGAGCAATGCAAGGGATAAGTCTAAGGGAAAGAAAAAAATCAACATGAATCAGTGAGAGGACTAGGGTGAATGACATTATATAAATGATCAAGCAACAAAAATGAATATAGGCGGGATACTTGACAAGAAGAGATGCCGATGGGACAGTAACATTTTTCATTTTTTCTTTGGGATGGGAGAGTCAAAGGAAGCGATCTGAAAAAGAAAAGGGGTTACAAAGGGGTTAAAACCTAACGAAAGGACGGAGAAAAATAAATATCTTTGGGGAGAGGGATCCAGGACCTGTGCTTCAGCCTACTAATGCCAGCAATACTATCAGGATTTACCTTTCTGCAGGGTCGGCAGATCTCTATATTCAGCTCAGGTATCTGCTTACGGTGGAATACATAAAATAAAAAGACAAATATGAACCCTTCCCTTTTCCATAAATGTAAAGAAAAATTCTAATTTCAGTGACATCCAAGTGAATAATGATAGAGAAGATGGTCTGTACCCAAAACAATCGACATATGTATAATGTATATATATATATATATATATATATATATGTGTGTGTGTGTGTGGGTGTGAGTCAATTCCTGCTGCAGTCCCATTTTCATTATTTGTTTATTCTATTTACGCTGGCGAGGGCGAGTGATACATTAACTGTGTATGACAGGAGATCTTCTCAAATCAGTTTCTATATAATGCAATTTATAATCATTCTATCGGACCAAATATGTCCATTTCTTAATACATAACTGTCGTGTTGAAACAGTCGAAGAGACCGATAATGAACGAGATGAGAATTTGGTGTGAAAGCAGTTATCTGGGCCTTTGCAATACTGGTGGTTGTTTAGCTCAATGGTGAGAGCATCGTTACGTTGAAGCGGCTATCCTATTGGTGGCATATATATATATATATATATATATATATATATATATATATATATATATATATATATATACGTGTGTGTGTGTGTGTGTGTTTGTGTGTGTGTTTGTGTGTGTGTGTGTGTGTTAGCAGAAGAAAATTCTATTGCAGGGGTAACCAAACCTGCTTAAAGTAAGAGGCACATGCGCTAAGTTACGGATGTCTCAGAGCCGCAAGACATGAACAAAATATACGCATGCATTTTTGTTATTATTAATACATCTCAATTCTTAAGTGTATATAAGTATCAACAAATAAATACTTGCAATTTTATGTATTTGCATCCGTAGTTTTTTAAAACTGTTAATTTGTATTATGTACAATAATCAAAATATACACATATAAACACGCTAAATGGTTTCGAAATCTTAACTGATGGTAATCTAACTATACTAAAACCTGCATAAAGATTCAATGTAGGTAAATATCTTTTCTAATCATGAATATCAACTTTACTTCAGTCAAGTGGACTCGCAGTTTGTAATCGGTAAATGATCATTAAGTTTGATTTTTTTTTTTTGCGTTTTATATTTGATGTAATGAGATGAATGAGAAAGGGGGCCCAGCCTAGATATTTGAACGAGCCGCTCATGGCCTGGGAGCCGTGGTCTGGCCACCCCTGGTCTATTATTTGGGTCCAAGTCAAGAGGTTTCACACTCATTTAACATGGTGAGCCGATGGTAAATGTGAATACAGTGTATGCAGGCAAGATAACAAAACTATGAGCAATTTACAATCACATATTAGGAGAGTGATATAAACACAAAAAATGTTGATTTTTTTCTACTCTTGTGCTCGCGTGAAGCTCTTAAAAACAAACGAAGGTGTGGCCCGCGCGCCACATGTTTCACACCTCTGGTTTATGTAATGCAACAACATTCTTGTTCCTATCAGATAGTTTTTAAGATATGATTGTACATATCAGGGAAGGAATTTTATGCAATCAACACACGCTCTATAAACTGAAAAACTACTCCTCTCTGAATTTTGTTTTCTGTTTTTGGTTTAATAAGAGTTATTTCTCTGATTGATTATGTCTTAGAAGTACAGAAAATGTGAACTCTTCCCTTCAAACTTTACTTTTGAGACCAAGAGTGATAATTTGATATCTACTCATTTTCAATTGGACGTCGGACGATTTTGCCCATTTAGGACCAGGAAGAAAAACAATTACATATAAATATTGCTTTTGGTTACAGAAGTAAAGTTTGAAGGGAATGCTTACCATTTTCTATTCTTTTTACGGATAAACAATAAAAAAAAAACAAAAAAACAAAAACAAACACTTATTACGCACGGTGCAAATTTTGTGCGTAAAAGACCAATTCTAAATTCGAACCCCATATCCACTACAATGTAGACTGTTAATTGCTCAATAAACTGCTCTAGTAATGATAACAAGACGAATATAAATGTCGTCCGATAAATAATGTTAAATGAGTTGTTAGCCGGGAGGAAATTTGGTCGAAAGGTTAATTTCCTGTTCGTTATCTGATTTCGCAGAGACTATTTAGATAGAAGGCCACTGGAAATATTCGAATTGGCCGGGGAGGAAATGATTCAAACAACTGCCGTACAGGATCATAAACCATCAATGTTGTTTAGGCTTTGATTCGAGTGCCACAAGGACTCTGAATATCGAGTGATGAGTAGAAGAGTCAGAATGAGTAAAAGATTAATGATCACAGCTTATGCGTTGCAGGAGGGGGGGCGAGATCTGCTGTAATTATTATTGTTACGAGCATATTTATTGATTTATTAGAAACCGTCAACCAAAACTGTCAACATAGGTTTCTCCAGTTTAAAGTTTATCTGACTGGTTAGCTGGCGTAGTCGGTAACGGCGCGGACAATGGATTCGGTAATATGAGTTTAAACTCTGAACCCACTAATGCCCATGGGAAAGGCATGAACCCATCTCTTATCTCCCGGCTATGGGTAAAATAGCTGGGCAGATTGGACTCTCTAGTGTTGGGGAGGCAACCAGTTTAGGAGAAGAACAACTCTTAATCCAAAACCAGGAAGTGGGGCGACTTGAGGCGGTTTGACGTCCTTCTGGCAGCTCCTGCAGCCAAACGTATTGTTTTCGTCTACATCAGCAAAGCCAAAAGGGAGATTCTGACAACTCGATATCCCAGGATCTCCATACAGGCTGCACCAATGGAGCTAGAGGGCTGAAAATTTTAAAATTTACTTTGTGTTATGTAAGAAGCGGGGGATTCAATTTTCAATTAAGGTTCACGCTAAATTGATACCTTAGTTTGTGTCCGGCAGCATTCACGCTTTTCTTTTGAAAGTTTACGCCAACAAAAGGCAAGAGAAGTAACTCATCATTGATCAACCCTTTCAATTGATCACCTCGAACATTGCATGCTGCCAGAAGACGTTGGTTACGGGACGTTTTCTACAGGGTAACTAACCAGACCGGTTCATTTTTAGTAATTTCTGCAGTTTTTAGTAAGCTGTTTCATGAATACTTACTGCAATAACCTTCCATAACTCCTGGGATATATGCAGGTATACCTAGAATTGTGCAGTTCCTTCGTTCCAAAATTTCCCGCACTGTTCAAGGTCTTACTATGATTTAATGAGCTTGTTCCAGCTTATACTCGGTTACATTAATTTGAAGACCAGCACCTTAGCTGTATTACATCAAGGTCCCAATCAAAACTGCATTGTTCAAAGTATTGACGTACATGCCGTGGTCTCTTTGACTGTTGGGATACATGGGTCCCATAGATCTCTTTGGAAAGTCCACTGAGATATTAGAATACCTAAGTGTTACTCAAGTCTTGGAAAGTAAAATATGAGTCCTTGTTTGTTGACAGCAGTCTTTAGAAACATGAGTGTAAAAGAATAACCCCCCCCCATTTATTCCAGATGTATTCTTACATTGTAGCCATCTGAATAAGAGTTATTTCTTTTCTTAAAATCGATTCGATAGAATGAACATAGCATATCTTGCAGCATATGAGATACGCTTTCAAGAACAAAAAAAAAAACTGACCCTCAAAATCACCCATGCAATGCTTGGAGCTAAGCTAGGGGTCTAGGAATCGTCTTAGTTTAATGATCCAGGCAACTTCGGTATATATATATATATATATATATATATATATATATATATATATATATATATAGTACATTATCAAGGACCTCACCGGGTGTGCTGGGTATGCTGCAAAATACAGTAAAATATTTGGATGCCGAGAAAAAGCAGCACAAGAGTGGACACGTTGCTGAATAAAATTCTTGGGAGTTCAGAACTAACAGAAAACTACACACACACACAAGCTTACATTTCAGTTGGTTATTAAATGTTAAATATCTTCAACTGAACACAATTTCGTCTGAAATAGACCATTCATTCATTATTTCAATCGAAGCTGTGCAAATGTCAATACTAATCAAGTGGGTGCACATGATAAGTGCCCAAAGAGCAAAATTGAGAAAATCGGATCCAACGATTGACGAACTTCCGCTCGCGATATTCTCATTATTTTCTAGAGCTACAATACTCTTTTTTCCCCAAAATATTTTCAAGCTTGAGTACTGTGCTTTGATTCAGATGTACATCACAATAAATCCTTTATGAATACGTCATGGTAATTGATTATAATCACGGATTTTGTTTTTGTTAAACCTTGGTGGAAATCGTGTGTCATTTTTTGACCAAGTTTCAACCACAATATTTTTTTACGATTAGGATGCTCATTTTAGTTTCGTTCTAAGCTTTGATACTTCGCTCTTGATTCTAAGCAAGTTGAACGAAGTCCTCTGGTACTTTGCTGTGGAATAGAGGTTTGCAAGCTCATCTCACAGCTCATTACAGCAGTAGTGAGTTTGATCCTTACTCGGTACCCTACATTTGCAGCCTTGTGTCAGACTAAGCAGTGATATTTTTTTTTAAAAAGTCTGAATTTTCAAAAATATAAACGGACACAAACTGAGGAATCTGTTTAGCATAAACCTACATTGTAAATTGACTCCCCCCACACACTAAAAATCTATTTAGGAGGAGAATTTTCAAAAAAATAAAAAATGAAAACTTTTTTTTCCAAATATAATAAGAGGTAAATGTTGAAATTTTCAGTCCTTTAGCTCTCCTGAAGAATACATGCTTTAAAACTGAAGAAACCTATGTTGACTGTTTTGGTGGATACAATGTAAGAACACATCTGTAATAACTGAGAACATTTGAGTGGCTGCACATGATAAGTGCCTGATGAGCCACTTTTTAAAAAGTTAAAAATTGAACACAAAATATTTATATATGTATGTATCATGCACACAGGAGAGACCAATGGACCCAGAGGGCTGAAAAATTTAGACATTTACTCCTCATTATGTCTAGAAAAAACAGTTTCTTTGGGTTTTTTTCAAAATCCTCCCCTCTAAATAGGTACTTAATGATGGTGGATTCAATTTACTACATAACTTCATGCTAAATCAGTCAGTTGATTGTCCCCACTTGTTTTAAGAACATTGAAATTACCAAGTGATCGGACAAGAGGCAAAAGCGGTAACTTGTTCATCTACCACCCTTTACTCCAATTATTTGATTGATCATCCCCAACATGGCCTGCTGCCAGAATATGTTTTGTGACGGTTTCTTTTGAGTGACTATTATTGTTTTGGATCTTGTAATGTGAGGATGAAGAATGGCGTTAGATGACAAAGGGTATGCAGGCATTTTATTTAAAAAGAACTTCCTGTATTCTCTTTGTGTCTGAAAATAATTTCCTGTAACAGAACTTCAGTCCAGATAATGTGAATATATTAAAAATGTCATTTTTTTTCTTAAACGCAATAAGCCTATCAACTGTGGGCATGCGCACAGAGGTACGTGCATGTGTGTATCTATATAACATTGTGGAAAAATATCTTCACAATCTTTTTTAGTATACATTATTATTGCCAGATATATTTTTACAAATATAAATATATCGAAAATATTGAAAATAAGAACAGGAAATTAAACTTACCATCACAGTCAAATAATTGACCAACCGTAGCGTCAAAATTTGAAGTCATGTAAAAAAAAAAATTCCATTGTAGAATAAGTATGGTCAGAATGAATTTGTATCTGGCGTTTTCCAATAAAAAACATTTAGAAAAAAGTAAAGAAACATCTAGTGTCTGGAGAATCTAGATGGTATTAATAAACCTGTCAGAATGAGGCCCAAGAGAAATTGAAAAAGCTTTTTTTCCATAAATTAAAGAATTACAGTGGAGTACTGATGCCAATTTTCAAGTTTAAAGACAAAATGGTATGGTAAGGAGTACTAGAACACACAAACACATCACAAAGGAACTCGTCTGCCATCTTTGATAGCCAAATTAGAAGAATTAATTATCTAAAAAAAAGATCTTTTATCTAAAAAATCATTTATAACACAAGAATTGGGCATTGTTGGTCCAAAATGACCATAGAGACTTCTAAAAAGCACTGAAAATAATTTCATCATAGAGATGCATTTCAGATGAGGGAAAAAGTTGGGATCAGTGGTCAGAAATTAAGGTAAGTGTTAACTGATGGAATAAAGTCATGTGTACAAAGTAAATACATTTTAATTATTTTATCATAGGAAGGCATTGCGGATGATATCATAATAGAAATGCATTGAAACCTATTTTTCCATAAAATGCATTGAAACCTATTTTACTATAGAAATGCATTGAAAATTATTCTACAATAGAAATGTATAAACAATGCATTGCAAATGAGGAAAGAAAGTGACTGTAAGTGGTCAGAAATCAAGGCAAGTGTTACTGACAGGATTGTACTGATATATGTATATTATTGCAACACCCAGACCAAAATTACTCCCTCTTTTCTCTAACCAATCTTTATAGGATTATATGAGATCTTCTTTAATGTGATAAAATCATTTACTGGATTTTGAAAGAGTTTGATTTTAAATGCTGGAGTCAAACATGACATAAAAAGGAAGAAACTAACATTTGATATACAAATGAGTTTTAATGCAATCAAATATAGATATATATATTACCACGTGATTGGCTATATTCTATTCCTGTAGCATTTGTGGAGGGAGACAACTTTTAAATGCTAATTAAAGAGTAAAATCCTTTAATTATTTCTAAAAATACATAAAACATCTAAGTTCATTCTGGCAGGAAATCCTTCAAGTACAGTGAAATAGCAAAAGTATTTAAATACTGTAGTCATTTTTTTATGTCATGAGTAAACTAGTATTGTATAAAATACACAAGGAATGAAAAACAAATCCAAGCTTTCAACAATAGAGATAAAAATTCAGTATCAAAATTAGATTTTTGGTCTATGTTTAGAAGTCATCATATCAGGGAAAGACCACCATATATATAGGTATGTAAAACAGACAACTAATTTAAGAAAATCTATGCAAATATTACACTGAGTACAATCTACCAAAACTCTTAAATGAACAGTTATGGAAGGATATTATGAAAAATTATTTTTCTGAAAATTTGCCTTTTAATAAATAAGTATTGAAAATTTCATTAAAATCGGATAATATACTGATTTTTGCCAGATTTTAAAATTTCTTAGATGCTGAATTTCCATTGAAAATTCTGTTAATATTGTTCATACCTATTGAATGGTATTCCTGAATACAACTTCAAATTTAAACCTTTTTGTTATTTAAAAAAAATATTTTTATTGTCTATAACATTGAAAAGAGTCATTGATATTCCAACTTTTGTTTGGATAATCCAATTGCTTCTTCCCATCTTTAACATTCACACGTTTCGGTTGATTCATTCTATGGCCGTCTTCAAGTGTGATGTATAATATTTCCGTAAGGAAAGAGAGTTTCTCTTTCCCCATCTTCGATATTAACACATTTTGGTCGATTCATTCTATGGCCGTCTTCAAATGTGATGTATAATATTTCCGTAAGGAAAGAGAGTTTCTTTTTTCCCATCTTTGATATTAACACATTTTGGTCGATTCATTCTATGGCCTTTTTCAGGTGTGATGTGTAAAATCCTTAAGGAATCTCCTCTTCCCATTCTCGATATCAACACATTTAGGTCGATTCATTCTATGGCCTTTTTCATTCTCGATATTAACACATTTAGGTCGTAATATTCATATGGAAAGGGAGTCTCTTTCTCTGTTCACTCAAAGAAGAAAATGTAGAAGATTTTCTTTCCAAACAGATATCACATATTAAACCTGAAGAAGACAGTAGAATAGATTGGTTGAAACATTGTGTTATCATCAAAGATGGAAAGTAAGGATTGGATTGTCTGGACCAATGTTGGAATATTTTTATTGATATTTCTTTTCTTTTCTTTTTTTTCTAACTTTCCGGATGGTTCCATTTTCATTTTTGTTTCCATTTGTACATCTTTCTGAATTGCTATGTGTTCCTGCTGTTCAAACTTGGGCTGCTGCACTTTGGGTTGTCATAAACACAGCCTCCCGTCTCCGGGGAGGGGGGATTGTTGGAGGAGTCAGCTCCTTTGTCTTCTTGGGTTCTTGCTTTTTTGGCAAATCAGCTCTCCAGCGTTCACCTTTCAGTGCCGCCTGAAAGACCAAAAACAGAATAAAATTTATCCATAAGAAACCACTTCAGAACACTGTTACTGGGTTTACGTTTTTCATGTGTTCTGACTTTTATATGTATCTATATATCTATCTGGACTTTGCCCAGCCCTTAACATTCGTAGTAGAAACTTGAAATTTTGCGCATACACTCCTCTCAATGGAAACAAACATTTTTTTTAGTTTTTTTCAAAAATTCCCCTTCTAAATAGATTTTTTAGTGGGGTTAGGACTCAATATGCAATGTAAGTTCATGCTAAATTGGTCTCTAGTTTGTGCCTGCTTGTTTTTTTTTAATTCAGACCTTTTTTTTAGCAATCAAGGATAAACAAAAGGCACAAGAAGTAAGTTATTCATTGATCACCCATTTTTCCAACTTTTTAATTGATCATCCCCAACATATAGGTGGTGGTGATTCAAAATTTCACTTTGAATGCTAATTTTCATTACCTTCTTCTTTGCAATCAATAATATATAAAATGTACCATATTTTCATTGACAATGGAAGCAACAGCCTCTTACTGTTACTGTTTGTCTGGTAATGTAATACACCATGAATTGATCTGACACTGTCAAGGTAACCATGGGAGTAACAGCCTTTCACTGTAACTGATTGTAAATAATTGATTATTTCATGAAATTCAGTTACTGAATATCATGGAGTCCAGGGGAAATCAGATTTCAATTTTCTTTACGAAATCTGACACTAGTTTTTCAGACTGGATACAAATTCCATTACATCTCTTTCATGTCATACATCTTCTGGATGCACCGGTATAAATCCTCAGGGATTTCATATGCCTCGGTTCATCAGGGGGTTTCGAGTCTTACAACATAGGAAACTTTTGTCCAGTTGACCGTGCCGTAACTGATAAAGTTGCAGCTTGTATCCCGACAGCAGGAGTTGTCCCCTTTATGCACATCGGAATCAAAGTGACTGGTTCATGCTTCGGACTGTGTGATATATATCCTCCTAATATGCATACCAGCGGAACGGCAGCCAATGGTTGTAATCTACAGCCACCCCCGTACCGTCCTGCCTCGGATATTTAATGCGGAGATGCAAGTCATATGGCTTTTGATATTGTTTTCCTGGCAATATGGCAGAAGGAATAAACTACTTTGACACACCAGTGAACGTTTAATTGATGCTGATAAGTTTCACATCCTTCTTTTGATCTTCTTTACTAGTCTTCACCAAAATTCAACATTGGTTCATCGATTCCATCTACCATGCTGTAATCACGACCCCAAACCCAGGGCTAATTGTCTTTTTTTTGATTTTTGTACCCTACTCACCACGAAATAGAGGATGCTGGATATGAGCAGACATATTCCTCCCAAGAGAGTAGGAAGTAAAAAGACACAAGGTATGCACAGTCTGAAAAGAAAACAGAAAATTATATCAAAATTTCTTGAAAAGAAAACTTTCCTTTTGCTCTGAGTAAATCTACTTGTTCATTAACCCTTTCAAGATTAACCTATTAAAGGGCTTAATGCCTAAATTTTTTCATATTTTGAAGATCAAAAATCATTATGAGATATATTTTTTCCATTAGACCAGACCTTTGAAAACTTTTTGCATTGGTGTATAGTGTATTTTGTTACACATTACACAAGTTTTAATAGTCAAGCCAAATATATAATGTCATGCCAGCAGTTCAACTGATTCAGGAAAAGTATATTTTGAAAGATATTTAAAACATACTTAATTTTCGTGACACAACAAGAGATTACCGACAACACACTAAGGTGTTGCGACACAATTAGGAAACCTCTGCTTCAGGCATTTAATCTGGGACATATCTATCCCAGCAAATAGTTATTGTTGATTAGGTTTCATCACTTTGAGCAGAAATAAGTTGATCAAATTTTCGCATAAGACACCCAGAAATTGCTATGAAAATAAAATATCACATCTTGGAAACAGTTTCTCATAATAAATAAAAACCTTCTCCATTGATTCTTTCAGACTAGTTTCCTCCTCTTTATTTTCTTCATCACAAAGTTTTGACAGCTCTGCCCACTAGCCTTCTTCAGGAGTCTGTTGCATTTGGTAACCTTACAGGAATATCTAATGCAACCCAAAATTTGATCCTCTGCAGTACCTTGTTCTCATTCCAATATTCATCATACCTGGAAATTTCAGAACCCATAACTTCGAATTGTTCCAAATAATACCTATCTGTATATTTCTGTATCACCTGACTCAAGGATTGAACCCACGACTTCTGGGGAATTAACTGATCAGCACTTTTATCTACTAAGCCATGCCTCGTAGGATAATCAGGAGGAGGTGTTTCGGATTCTTGATATCTTTTCGTACGAAATTAATAGTAAAAATCCATCTCGGAAATTAAGACGACAAAAGAAAACCTTTAAAAACTTACAGGAGATAGAAGAATACTCGAAAGTAATAGATTTGTCCAATGGGGCCCAAAGCATTCAGCAAAACGGTAAATGGAAACTGGAGCCTGAAAATCAAAAATCAAAAATTAAAGATTAAAAAAAAAAAAAACACTTTTAAATCTGAATAATGGCTTTGAATTTTTTGATAAGTATTCTATTTCTAGACTTAATGAGTAAATGTTGAAATTTTCAGTCCTCTAGCGCCGTTGGTGCGGCCTATACACATAATACCTAGCCAGCCGGACTAGCTAAAAAAGTGGAGAAACCTATGCTGATTGCTTTGGTTGACGGTTTTCGACTGTTATTGCCTAGTCCCATGTTGGTCAGAATCTGGTGCAAGAGTTATAAGGGAAGGTGATAAATGAGAGGAACGTCAACTGTTCTCAGAACAGGGAAAATTTCATGTTGAAATCAATTTTCAAATTGGTCGACAGCGTTTGTAAGGAATCAAGTGACACAAAGAGAGAGTAGTGAAAAGAGATAGACAGCAATATTCTTTTTCTTTCTAACTAGAGCATAGCGTTGGTAAAAAGAGAAAGATATGATATAGAGAGTGGACAAAGAAAGAGGAATATTTTTTTTCTGTTTTTGGTCACATTACATCATTTTATTCTTTTTGTAGATTCATTGTCGAGGTAAAAAAAATAGAAAGTAGACGAAAGAAAGAAAGAGAAGAGAAAGATAGAAAGCAGCCAATTCAGTGTTCATATACACTGTCACTTTTATAAAATACATATGGTACAGACCGGGTTAGCAATATAGCATAATATAAAGCAACGTCTGATGTGTGATAGATTTATTTCATAGAGTGTTCGATTCATTCAACTTTATACTTCGAAAGTCAAGTTGTTTTAGAGTAGAGCTAGAAATATATAACAAGATGTGGATTCGCTACACAAATTAGTTTATGTTTCTGCCTTCTCTGGGCCTCATCAGGCAGGCAGAAACATAAACTTGTTTGTGTGGCAAATCCACATCCTATTATATATATATATATATATATATATATATATATATATATATATATGGTCCAGAAAGTTCTACAGTTTTAAACACTAAACACATAAAAAAACTTTTCAAATATATTTTGAGTCACTTATTTAGCCATATCTGTCAATGTAATCTATATAAATTTTCTTCAGTGTTTTTTATGCCTTACATATACTTTGTTATTATGTGTCAGTTTTCTCTTGTTGGGACCATCAGTTATTTACCATGTAACTCTCTCGGAGATTTCAAGAACTAGGTTGAAATTGATTTAGCCCCTTCACAGGTATTTATGATATCCAATGTTTCTTTAACAGATATAGGATTATTTACTACCCAAACAAGATTTAAATTACTAGAGAATTAACTTATATATATATATATATATATATATATATATACATACACACACACATATATATATATATATATATATATATATGTATATTGTCCATTACTGAAATACATACTGTCATGTTGAAAAAGACGATAAAGACCGAGAATAAACAAGATGATATTTTGTGTTGAAAGTAGATACTGGGCAGTATAGCACAATGGTAAGTGCATCGCTACGTTGAAGCAGCTAGCCTATCAGTGGCATATATATATATATATATATATATACATATATATATATATATATATATATATATATGAAAAATGATTGCATCAAAAATCAAATCAAAAATATGATCCAAAATGCAGTGGTTGTAAATCATATATATATATATATATATATATATATATATTATATATATAAATGTATGTAACTATTGCATTTTGGACAACATTTTTTGTTTTATATTTCATGTGTTCATTTTTCTTTCAAATTTTCAACAGGGATAGTTTGAAAACTCAATTAGAAACAAATTTATCAGAGACCCAAATGTAGATGAATTGTGTCTATAAAATGTCGCAGATGTTCTGTTTTTTGTATTCTTCATATACTATGCTGAAATAAGGAGTGGGGAGGCCTTATATGCACTCAAGAACTGTAGGTAGCAGGTTTTTCTCTCTCAAAAGACGATCCTTCTTTGAAAATAACATCAACTCCTTTTTACCCACTTCCCACAGGTAATTCCATATCTTCGTAGGTTTGTAACAGATAATTAAGCCTTAATTGTCTTGTTGGCATTCAGGTTTATCTTCAACAGATTTACCAACACAAAAGTTAGGTTGAACTTGTAAGCAGGAATTTAATATCATCCAAAATCTGGAAGATGTAAATTCAAGTGACAGGTGAGTTTTTGGTTAGTATCATATGAATTTAAACTGTCAACAAAGGTTTCTTCAGTTTTCAAGTTGGTCTGTATCATGTATAAAGGCCATTTAAATGGAGCTATAAAGCTGAAAAATTTCAACATATATGCCTAATGTTTTTTTGGTTTTTTTTCAACGCCCCCTATATTGGGTTTTATTTGGGGGGGGATTCACAATGCAAGTTTATGCTAAATGGGTTGCTTAGATTAGCAGTATTCACCCTTGTTTTGTTTTTTTTTTGTGTGGGGGGGTCAGGCTTTTTTAGCGATCACTGCCTAACAAGAGGCAAAAAAGGTAACTTATTCTTTGATCAACCCTTTTTCCAATTTTTGCAATGGTGATCACCCCCAACATGATGGTTTTCTATTGAGCAATCTGAGTGACTCAGGAGGTGCTAAGTGGCTTAACAGTTACTAGCTGGGAAAATCGGTTTCAAATTTTAGGCCAAGGATATTTACCTTCACTTCAAACCCACAAAGCCACTTTTTCCACCAACTATGAGTAAATAGAGGAGCAGGTGGAGACCTTTACCGCTGCAAGGCCGTCTAATTCCAGAAATAGGGGGGGCTGGGTATTGGGCCAGCACCCTAACCTCATAAAAACTCAGATACAATGAATAAAAAATCTCCAATAAACAAATCATAACCCATTATGAGTTGCTGCAAACGAGGAGATATTATCATACATTATTATCATAAAAAATTAACAGGATTATCCATGTATAGATCACATTTTGACCAAGGATCACAGTATCAGTGCACTTTGACGAGGATCAAAGTGCCGTTCCCAGGAATATCTGCCTGGGATCAGAGTGTAATATCTGTGCACACATTAAAAAATTGTTATACAATAATTGTGTCATCCACAGACAGCTGTTTCGTTGTATTACAACTCTTCAGAGTGGCTATAGACAATCCAGTATCCCTTCCAGTACCGCTAGGTAGGGTCGAAACCTTCACTTCAGACCCAAAGGCAGATGTTCTACCACTGCCCTACGCGGAACTGAATGGTCAGTAGGACCGGATTAAGTGATTTATTTATTTACGCAAAATTCCCTTTCAACCAGAGTGCTCAATTCCAGAGTCAGAAGAGCATTGCCATAGTAGCTCATATATATATATATATATATATATATATATGTATATATATAACTTGATTTGGTAATTTGTATGCCAGCATTTCTAATCTGTACAGTGCATTCATTAATCATGAGAAAATTTCTCTCCCCCTCGAACTAGATACCAGTTCATCAGCTTTAAAACTGAACCAATCGTTTTCCTATAAGCAAAACCTTATAATGAACTTTGGATGTGATATGGTCAGATTGTTTTTTTCATCTATATGTGCATTTATTCACAATATTTCAGCTGTGTACCCTCCAGCCTTCGTTGGGTGTTCTTGGTTCTCGAATGTGGAATCACTTCCTAGAATACATGCTCATATTATTGGACTATACTTGTGTTATTTTATAAGTATATATACACACACACACACATTCCTATACATAGTGTTGCATTTCAGTGCCAAATTCGAAGTTGCTTCCCTTTAATTAGATGGCCTGTTTACTTTTTCAGGGATGGCCATTTTGATAAGAGGTTCCCAGATACTATTTGTATTGATACTAATTGGTTTGATTGAACAAAGTACATGTGCTGGACTCAATGATTAATACATCATGTCTAACAAAATACAGACGAGACTCGTAATGAACCTGTCTAGTGCATACTTCTCTCTCTCAATGATACACTTTTATTTGCGTTAAATGTACATCTGGACAATGCCATGAACTTGTCCAACTGTTGCAATGCTTCTACTAATGCTGGTATCAAAGTTTGGGACAAAAATGATCAAATCAAGTTGCAGCCTATGAACAGGCATCTAGCTTTAAGGAGACAGAGAAATCTTCTCAAGAATAGTCATAGCTAGAGGGCTGAAAATCTAAAAATTCATTCAATAAAATCCAGCAAAAAAAATTTTTTTTTTTCTAAAATTTTCCCCAGGTTTTTAGTCAGAGTTCACTTTACAATGTAAGTTTATGCTAAATTGATCCCTTAGTTTGGATCCAGTTGAATTCACGCTTGTTTTCTAACATTCAGACTTTAGTGATCCAACTAGAAGGTGCCAGAAACAATTTATCTATTGATCACCTCTTCTTCCAATTTTTTTAATTGATCACCCCCTTCATGACATGCTATGAAGAAATGTTGGTCACTCAACAATTTCTATTGAGACTAACCAGACCTTTTTTGTTCATTGATTAATACATCTTACCGGAAGAAGCAACCAAAAGAGATGTTCAGAGTTCAGACTATTAAACTGATGTAAAAATTCCCAGCATCATCTTCTGCACAATGTTAAGAAAATCTTAGAAGTGTGTTTGAACTTAACTCAGCTCTTCACTGCCTGTGTGTGCAGAATCTTTCAGTGAAAAGGTGGTCATTGTCTAAAGCTGGAGTTGACTTTTTCTTCCTACCAATACAAGAACTAAAAAAAAGAACATGAAAATGTGGGGGTGTATACCGACATGTAAAATTTATATTCCCCTACCATGATTTGCAACTCATGACCAACAGATTGCCAGGAGGCTGTCTTACTGATTGAGCTAAATTGACAAGTTTTAGATATTAATGAAAATTTAACAAACAGATATGAAAGGGCTTATTTCATTCTAATAAATAAATATGTATAAAAAAAAATCTTACATGATTTTTTTTATTTATCATATACGTTACACTGAATCAGTGAAATTGTCTAATTGGCAAAATTTCAATATTTTTCACAGAAAAAATATCTAGTTTTAATTTGATCAAAAGTTCATTCCATCAAAACAGGGAACTGAAGCAACTAATTTTTTTTTGTTTTTACAATTGAAACTTTGCGAGATCAAACTTTTTTTGAGAAGAAATAAGTACATACATAGTAATAACTTTTTCTCAAAAAATAAATAAATACGTATTTTTAATTTGATCAAAAGTTTATTCGATCAAAACAATGATATAAAATAACAATTTTTTTACGATCAAAAGTTTATGTAATCAAAGTGAAATCAAGCATTTTTTTTTCTAATTTGGCAATTTCACCTCTTCAGTGTCACATATATACAACGCAAAAGTTGTAGTAATCATCTACAGTCAGAATAGAAGAAAAGGTGACCCTGCAGCAGGCAGTCTTGTTTTACCTTATATTTGTGAAAATTCCGGCTATATATATATATATAAAATGTACATTCAACGAATTCTTGCTGTATTAATGGTTGAATTTAGGCCTATGAACATGCATCTAGTTCCCGTCTCAAAAAATGAACAAAAACCAGAAGCTGTAATGAATCTGTCGAGTGCATACTTCATTCTCAAGATGATGCACTTGTAGTTACTTTAAAATGCACATCTGGTTAATGCCACGAACTTATGAAACTGCTTGTGATGCCTCTCCTAAGCCGGCTAAATGACCTTGATGTCTATATCCTAGAGCAATGATGCCATTTCTCTTTAATTGTACACAGATGAGGTGGCATTCTTCTTGAAGACCGCAGAGAAAGACGTTTTGATTATTTGTTTGTCCTTCAAATGTTCGTGAGTTGATCTTTCTCTAGTGGTGGTACGAGATTCTTCTGAGCAAGAGGCTTGAGGAAGATGGCAAAGGACAATGGCATCAATTCCATCTAAACTATGAGTTGAGTAGAAACCTTCAACCGAAACTGTCAACATAAGTTTCTTCAGTTTTTAAGTTGGTCTGTCCGTCTGACGGGCTGGCTATGTATTACGTGTACAGGCTACACAAATAGAGCAAGAAGGTTGAAAATTTCAATATTTACTCATTATAATGACTAGAGAAAACAATTTTGTTTTTGTTTTTTGATGATACCTCCTGAAAATTGGGTTTTTGGAGGCGGGGGGTCGATTTAGAATGTATGTACATGCTAAATTAATCAATTATTTTGTGCCTGCTTATTTTTTTTTTTCTAAATTCTACCTGAACAGAAGACGGGAGAAGTAACTTATTCAATGATCATACCTTTTTCCAATTTTTGAATTTGATCAACCCCAACAAGACAGGCTGCCAAAAGACATTTTATGTGACAGTTTCTATTGAGAGACTAACCAGACCTGTCTTCCATTACTCATCATTACAATTTGTCTGGGTGTCTAGCCAGAAGCAATTGCAGACCTATCGTAAAGGCTGCAAGTTCAATCCTCACAGTTGCCTCTCTGATCAACCCTTGTGTCGATACATACCGAAAAAAATGTTTTTCTAGACACGATAAAAAGTGAATGTTTAGATTTCCAGCCTTCTAGCTCCATCGGTGTGGCCTGCATGCTTGAAAACTGAAGACACGTATGTTGACAGTTTCTAGTATGTTTTCCAGCAGAAAGCATTCCATCAAAGAGTGTACGTCTCCCATCAAAGAAATAATCCTCTAGAAATTGGGGGGGGGGGTGAACAATTTGGGTTCCTGTAAGGACCATAAATGAATGAATGAAATAATCTTTCCAAAAGCAAAGGTCAACCAAGTACAAAAGCAAAGGTCAACTGGGTACAAAATACAGACCTATACCATTGAATATTGAACGAGTGGCAGAGCCTGCCTAAAATTTCCGCTGCCCTGTGTACTCTAACGACCACAGGATGCTGTAATTATTTCCTATAGGGATGCCATATCTGAAGAGTCAGAAAGAAAAAAAAAAAAAACATTCCTGGTCACCATCAGAGTTGTCAAATGATGTAATGACAGGTCTGGTTGGTCTCTCAACAGAAACCATCATCTGACCAACATCTTTTGGCAGCATGCAATGCTGGGGGTGGGTGATCAATTAAAACAAATTGGAAAGGGGTTGATTAATGAATAAATTACTTCTTTTGCCTTTTAATTGAGCAGTGATAAAAAAAAAAAGTCATATATTTTTTCAAAATACCAACAAAGGGATCAATTCAGCATAGGTTTACATTGTAAATTGAGCCCCTCTCTCTGAAAAAAAAAAAAAAAAAAAAGAAAAAAAAATTTTTTAAGGAGGGGGAGATTTAAAAGAAAAAGAGAAAAAAAAAGTTTTTTCTAGACATAATATAGAGTAAATGTTTAAATTTCCAGCCCTCTAGCTCTCCATTAGTGAGACCCGCACACATTATACATACATAAATAACCATTCAGACCAACTTAAAAATAGGAGCAACCAATGCTGACAGTTGATGGTTTCTAACAATGGCTAAATTATGCTTAAATGCCGGGCAAGAGAAAATGGTCTCCTTTTGAAATTCCATTAATGGCTGTAATAGCAACAAGAAAAAAAATTAATGTGTGTGGTTGAAGAACAGAAAAAAGCAGTACGGTCATTTCATGTCAAATCAACAGTTTTTTTAAAGCAAAAATACCATGACTATCACAGATTTTGTTCAAAATTGGCACAATTATAGATTTTTATGTGACAAATAGAATGGCTCCTGGTCTCATATCACTAACTAAAAGGGTCCAGGAGATACGACTTTGGACTTTGTCATCACCTTGAAATAAATTTACATTTTTTTTTTTTTTTTTACAAAGTTTACAAATTTTTTTTTTACTCCTAGAACGCTCATTTATAAACCATTTTGTAGGGAAGAGGATCCAAAACCTTTATTCTATGCATTTTCACTTCAGATCTATAATTGTGTCAAATTTGAACAAAATCCATGATGGTCATGATTTGACCCTTTGTTGATTTGACATGGAATTACCTACGACATTTAGGCCCCAAAACTGCTAAGTTGATAGCACTGCAGTGTTACCAGGTTGGGCTACATCATTTCAGAGTCTTAACTAAAACAGACGTTGGTAGAGTGTTGAATTTGGAAATCAAGAGAGTCTAGAGGGAGAGAACCAATATTTGAGTCTCATATTGAACTCTACCTCGAGATTCACTATTTCCATATTCAACACTATTCCAACACCTTTATTGGCCAAGTCTTGAGATAAAGTTTGTATTATCTCCCTTTGTAGCCCAATCTGGTAGCCCTGCACAGCACCCCCACCTCACTCATAATTAGAGTTCCATGTTTGTTTTGTTTTTTTTTCATTAAGGAAACAATAGAAGCTTGAATAACGGGCTTTTGAAGAACTTTTAAAATCATCGTTGGGTGAAAGATGTAAATGGGGGAAATGTCCGAGAGAATACAGACGTAAGGCAACCTTGATTTTCTTCTAAAACTTAGGTAAACTGAATGAATCTATTCAACAGAGAAAGTGATACATTTACCAAAGTCAGTTGGTAAAGCTAGAGGAAGACCCAAAAAAACAAAATAAGACAGCACATAACAATCGTCTGAAAAGCATTTGCTATAAATAGAGACATGCTGAAAAGCAAATTGCCAATATGCTTCAAATGCAGGGTATGTAATCAATGCATAATACCAGCAATGACATACGGGTACGAAACCTGGAAACTTACAAAACTGCTTGAAAACAAAGAATAGCACAGAGGGCAACAGAAAGAGTAATGTTAGGAATAACTTTTAGCAATAAAAAAATATCAACATAACTTAGGACCAAGGTGAAGGATATCTTACAAGCAATTGAGCAACAAAGATGTGGATCAGCTGGACATATAGCTAGACAAAGTGGATGACAACAGATGGAGCAAAAGACTAATCGATTGGTGCCAACAGGACAGTAAATGCAGTAGGAAAAGACCAGATATGATATGGAGAGACGAGATAGAAAAGTTGGCTTGTTGAACATGGCAAAGATAAGCATAATCACACTCGTCATAGAAGGAGATAAGAAAGGCCTTTGTCCAGCAATGGACTCATAACAGATGATGATCAAAATCTGCAAATGCATTATAAATGATGATATAAATAAACCCGACACTTCACACTGATTCCAATAGCTGATGTACCTGAAACAATTAAGCTAAACACCATGAATTGAGATAGTACAATCATCCTCACATATCCACGGGGGATGTGTTCCAAGACCCCCAGCAGATGCCCAAAACTACACATAGCACTGTCACCTGTATATAACAGGTTTTCTTGCATACCTCAATTCCTATGATCAGGCCTGATTTATAAATTAGGGGCAATAAACGATCGACAGCAATAAGTAAGAGAATAGAATGATTATAAAAATATAATGTAATAAATTCTTACCATAGACTTTAGCAAACAATTTTTTTTCATTTTCTTACAGTTTACGGATTCTCTTTGGCATATTCGAAATGCCAGCATCACTAATCTTGCATTTGAGGACCTTTGGGTGCCTAATTGATGTCCCTCCCCCCAGCTAGTTAATTTCAGAAAAACCCATCCGCTAATTAATTTTCAAAAGTCCGTCTCTATTCACTCCCGGAAAATAGTTGGGAGAGGGGGACATCTATAGATTGGTCAAAAACTTCCCATCAAAAAATGACTAAGAAAGAATGCAAGGGGGAGAACTTGGTTGACCAAGTCCAACTGCATCCGCTAATTTCAGCGATTTTGAAATTGTGTACCACTGAGAGACTTCTCGGATCAATTTTTTCTTTGAAAACAAAAAGAATTTTCTTGTTCCTAACAATACCGTACATGTTTACTTCTCATGTGCCTACCCCATCCTTATTGTAAATCTTTCTCAAATGACTTAGTTTTATTAAGATTCAGGTAAAACATGCTGCGCTTATTCTGACCATCCTGCTTATTAAATTGTGACAGATTTCTCAAACCCGATGCTTTCTGAACACCCCCTCCCTGGG
The DNA here is from genome assembly GCA_963457665.1 of Thysanoteuthis rhombus. Taxonomy (NCBI): domain Eukaryota; kingdom Metazoa; phylum Mollusca; class Cephalopoda; order Oegopsida; family Thysanoteuthidae; genus Thysanoteuthis; species Thysanoteuthis major. Next base: position 5,167,135 of record OY735231.1, read on the forward strand.
CCATTAAGCACCTTGGAGTATTAAGTAAAACTTATGAATTGTTTATTCCTGGGGTTTACAGCAGGTCCCCAAGACTGAAGGAAGCAAAACCGCAGATAAGAGCATGCATGGGTACAGGTAGGGTTCCGGGACCCACCTACCCTCTTCACTGCTGGGGCAAAGCAAGATTAAAAGATTTTCTTTTTAAAAATGAATAAAAACATTAATGATCCTTTACTTATTGATTCTATAGTAAATTTCTTTGATATTTTTGTGTCACTCTTTTATCAATTCAATAAAGATATGATTCAAATATAAGAGGAAAATGTCGAATCACTATTTTCCCCTTGAATGGCCTAACCAGCGCAGAGGGCTACGAATTGTTCTCTCTTTAAGTTTCCATATCTATTGACGTGTGTGTGTGTGTGTGTGTGTATCTGCTGGTCACATTTTGGGGGCTACATCCTTGAAAATGCACAGGACTCCACCACCAAACAGCATCTAAAAATGTTCTGTTTCTGTTATTTTGGAGTCTCTGTTGTCTTTTTAAACCAACAATTCCCAAATCTTGTGCAGATATTTTTTTAGATAATTTTAGATAAAAAGATCCTTTTTCTTTAATTAGTTCTGGTACATGGGTGGGCTACGGTGATTCATTTATGTGGGGCACTGATATCTTATATCACTTTCTTTTTTTGACTTTTGAATTTTTTTTTAAAATGAAAATTTTTTCCATTAAAATACTTTTATAACCAGTTGACCATTGTTTTTGGAAAGATTATTTTTTTCAAAATCCTGACTCAGTTCCCCGAGGTGTGTGTGTGTGGGGGTGCACTGTGTCCTCCTGTCATGACATAATGCTGACCTGCTGCGTTAATCATTAGATGGTAATTATACAGTTAATTATTATTGGATGTACTGAATAGGATGAAATAGTTTTCACAGGTAATGTAAGTAAATGTTTTACCAAAATAATTGATCGGCATACCTGAGTGTTAGATAAAAGAAATTGTGCTTTGCACAGTGTTTGTTCAATTGAATTTTAAGCATCTATAAGAAACTGTCAACCAAAACTGTCAACGTAGGTTTTTTCAGTTTTTTAGTGATTCCGCTGACTGGCTGGCTGTGTATGAATGTATAACACCAATGGGGCTTCAGGGTAGAATATTTAATATTTACTTCTTATTATGTCTAGACAAAAACATTTTTATTTGTTCATTAAAAATTACCCCTAAAAATATGTTGAGAGGGGGGTTCAATTTACAATAGAGATTTTTGCTAAATTGGTCCTTTAACTGTGTCTGGTAGCATTCACACTTGGTTTTTTTTTTGTTTTTTTGAATTCAGACTTTTTAGTGATCCAACGAAAGGCGTGAGAAATAACTTATTCTTTGATCACTTCCTTCTTCAATCTTTCAATTGATCGCTCCCAACACGACATACTGCCAAATGACGTTTGTTACAAGATGATATCAGAACAACTAACTACACCTGTCTTTATATCATAATATAATAATAGTGTCTGCACATTTCTGTCGGTCACATTTTAAAAACTAAAAAAAAAAAAACAAAACATTTTTTGTAAGTGCTCTTCATCACAACTTTACACAGACCATCCTTCGACAACTGTGAGTAAATAACGCAAATCAGGCAGAAAAATAAATCAGGAAAATGTTTCATCCAAAAATTTCAAACAACTTTTAAAAAATAACATTCATTTGATTGCGGGTTCAGGCAAAGATATAATGTGTGCAAATTGGTGCATAAATTCTGTCGCTTGGCCGTCTACCAAGAATTCATCTCCGCTAATGAATAAATAATAAAGGAAAATCGATACAATGAACAAATCATTTCTCTTATCATAGACTTTTTGTTAGAAGTACAAAGGGGTGCTGAAAAGTTCATGGCCTGACCGAGAACGGAATAGTTTAGTCAGTGATCTGAAACAAAATCAAAATTACATGCAAGGATCATGCAAATTGGCACTCTACAATATAAAAGAACATTCTTTCCAGTTACAATGACAAAATAAAGCTTAAATTTTTGGGAGTGGGGCAGACCCTTGTGAAGCAGAGAACTTTTCAGCACCCGCTTTATTTCATAAAAATAAAAATTACTAAAAAAAAAGAAAACATACCAATGACCATTACAAAAGTAAAAATGATTTCTGCACTCTCTTCTTCACTGGTTCAAGGGCTTTTTGGTTCCATGTTGATGATAGAAATATTTGAGGGAACATTGCTTACAAAGGTCTTGGAGGTCATGCGATATAATATATATATATATATATATATATATATATATATAATTAATAATGTGCCATCCACAGACAGCTGATTCGTTGTATTACAACTCTTCAGTGTGGCTATGGATTATCCAATATCTCTTCCAGCACCATGAGGTAGACATTCTACCCCTACCCTACACAGAACTGGATGGTCAGTAAGACCAAATTAAGCGATATATTTTACCAATGCACAATTCCCCCTCAATCAAAGTTTTCCATTAGTCAGGTGATACAGGAAAAAAGTGGAAGGTATGTTATCATAACAAAAAAAAAAAAAACAAAAAAAAAACACAGGTCAGGTTAGTCACTCAATAGAAACCCTCACATTGCCAACATCTTTTCACAGCATGCCATGTTCAGGATGATTGATGAATAAATTACTAACCTCACCTATCGTTGGATGGTGATCACTAAAAAAATCCAAAATTTCAAAAAAATAAGCGTGAAAACTGCTGGACACAAATTAAGGAGGATAAATGAACTAAAAATGAGCTTAGCTAGTAAATTGAACCAGCCCCCTCACACTAAAAACCGATCGGGGAGGGGGGTATAAAAAAAGGAATTTCTATTTAGACATTTTAGGCAGTAATAATTGTTCAAATTTTCAGCCCTCTAGCTCCATCGGTGCAGTCTGTGTGTGCTACACATACATAGAGAGCCAGCCAGATCCACTTAAAAACTGAAGAAACCTGTAACAATGTTGACAGTTTCTAATATGACATGATTATGGCAGCACTAGAGGTACCGTCATGATTGAGACAAGAGAAGAGAAGGTGATGAAGTTGACCAAAAGAATTCTTAGCATTGTAATACGAACTCCCATCAATTACATCACCCACCCGAGTTTTTGGAAGTTCACCATAAAAGCCACTTCACTTTTATAAAAGACCTACATTAATACATGTCCCCCTTCCCCACTACCCAGAATGGCATAAAACAAAGACACAATTACCATTAATTAATCCCTGGCATTGTATTACAATCTCCTATCAATTATATATATATATATATATATATATATATATATCAGGTATCCCTTGCGTTTTGAGCATTGCCCATACACCACTTTACATACATTACATGAGAAAAGTTTTTGAGTCAAATAAACTTCTTTTATGTCTGTTTTCAAAGACTGAAGTTGGTTGTCTGCAATTGCTGGTGCAGAAGGCTTGAAATGCGACCGTATTCTTGACTGCTTGGTACCATATATTTTTTCTATCATTTAGATCTTTGTGGGCACTCAAAACATTCTGCACACAACCTATGACAAAAAAATAGATATACTGTTTGGCAATGATTGCAGCAAAAGACAATTTTAGCAAAATTCTTGCACATTGCAACTTTGAAGATCCAAGGAGGTTCAAAAATGTTTCCCATATAAATTAATGGCAGTTTTCTGTCACTTTATACAATTTTAGCTAATGAAACGTTTTATAGGTGCATGGCAAGGGAAACCTACATATATATATATATATATATATATATATATATATTATAGAAACAGAGAAAAAAACACATTGAAAGATTATATAAATTGCATTGACAGATACAGGGAAAGGAGTGACTGAAGTGAGACAAAAAAATCTATTGGAAAAATTTTTTAATGTTTAGTATTTAAAGCTGTAAAGCTTTCCAGATTATATATATATATTATATATATATATATATATATATATATATATATATATATGTCTACCTATAAGTCTATAGCCACACTGAAGAGTTGTAATACAACAGAACAGCTGTCAGTGGATGACACAATCATAAATTATTATTATTATAATTAACGCTCCCTTCTTTAGGGTTGAGCACTGTTAAGTGGGGCACCCGTCTATTACTGCTACATACAATGCTCTTCCAACTCTGGAATAGAGCACTTTGGTAGACGGGGAATTCTGCATAAGTAAATATACATTGCTTAGTTCGGTCCTGCTGACCATCCAATTCCGTGTTGGGCAGGGGGAAAATGTCTGCTTCTGGGTCTATAGTGAAGGTTTTAATCCTACCTCGTGGTACTGGATGTTGGATAGTCTATAGCCACACTGAAGAGTTGTAATACAACAAAACAGCTGAAGATGACACAATTATTAATTATCATATATCATAAATATGCATTTATATGAAAGAAATACATGGTTGCCTACCATAATGCAATGGTTAACAAGCTTATCTTGGAGACCAATGTGCTAGTGTAACAAGTCCACTCAACTATTGAGGGAGAGACTGTGATAGAATAATTGCATCATATTAGCACCAGCAGTCAGAATTTGAACCCAGGAAAAATGTTATGATTCTGTATTGATTTAAAGATCAGAGGATTGGTGCAGCACATTCTTCTTTTTCTCATTTCTATCATTTTGTCTTCTGCCGGATTAAGTTAATCTGAATAAGCATATAATGGACGTATGTGAGGCGGGGGGGGACATCCAAATAACTGGAGCTGTGGGCTCATTTCCAGTAACAGCCTCGGAAAGAAACTCTGGGTCATATTGAACTTCTTCCCCCAAACTGCAGTACACATTGAGATGATTGTTTTGCTTTTTTTTCATCCGCTGTGATTGAACAAGGCATGGATTTTACACCAACTGGTTTCATCTTCAAATCCCCTGTCAACATTTGCTGGCACAGAACCCGGAATAAACCAGTCACCCCAGACATCTCATCAATGGTACAATGACAATCTTCATTGAGTTCATGGCAAACTCTTTCAAGATTTTCGTCGTTTCAGCCTATTGAAGGTCAGCCAGGTCATGGCTGGTCTTCGAGTGACATTTCGACACACCTGAAACGTGATTACTACTTGTTCATTGGTGTTTCACCAAAAGCTTCTTGGAGCATTACAGCAGTTTCAGCAGCAGTTCCTATCTCTCCCATATAAAAAAAAAACCTAAACTTCTTTCACACTCTGCTCTCTTTTAATCAGCTATCGCGAAAATAGTCAAACATGCTTGCAATCACCAGACAAAACAAGCAACAAATCAAGTCAATCCAAAATTATGCCACATAGCAGACTGACTCAGAATAAGGTTGACTCCCGACACCTTGCAGTACAACATGCAACTAAGCCCAGTGCATTAGATAGGAATTCTGTTTTGTTCCCCCCCCCCCACTTGTGCGTCATAAATATTATAGAAGGGATGGGGAAGGAGTTGAGCTGAGCCATATAAACAAAAATTCATATCTCGGTATTGTCAGGCTGAATACCGATATACAATATATATATATATATATATATATATATATATTCTAGTCAAAGCCACACGAGATTTCACAAAAACTTCTTTATTAAAACAAACCAAGATCAGAATTACAATGAATAAAAAAAAAAAGAAAAAAAAAGAGACCTATCTCAGAGAATGCTGCTTTTTCAACCACAGTAAGAACACGGAATGCTCTGACTGTAAGAATCTAAAAATAAAAATGTAAATAGAACGAAAAATAGTTTTCGGGTGAGGTAGACAGTTGAAGGAACAGGTACGCTAGGAGGGAGAATGTGGGCGGGATAGCATGGATAATTTGGGAGAGGGACAGGCGAGCCTGAGGGAAAAAAAAAGACTTAGATCTAGCTACAAAATAGCTAGATTTGCATTTTTGTGGCTATATCGGTGTAAACAGTTTTGCTCAATCTTACATCACATTTGAAAAAAAACACACCAGTACATCAGTGTAAAGTCTATATACACCCCAGCCCTAGGGTTGAGTAAAATTTATTGGTGCGAAATGAATTAGCATATCCGATAAGAATTCTAGATGAGTCTGTTCATATTCACTACACACGAATACCCTTGGGAAAAGCATGAATCCATCTCTCCCGGAGCTTTGTTCCATCTAGAGATATCTGGGATGAAATCCTTATCACCAGAATAAGCAGTACGTCAGGATGGCGACTACTATAGAGGAAACATTATGTTCGAGACAAGAGAAGACAATGAAACCACCCCAAGGAGTAGCACACTAAACCCTTGTTGTGTTGGTACTTGATCTGATTCCATTAATCAAAGACACTAGCATTGAGACAGTACTTTTTTATTAATAGTCTCGTAACACTATTCCTGGAGATTTTACCTTTTCTGAAGCAAACCAAAAGTAAATGAATTGCATGCCATATCTTTTAATCCCCCTGTATACTCCAGAACTTCAAGAACAGACTTGACCAGCACTGAGCAAGCAGAAGTGTGTTACCACCCATGCTCATAAAGTATTTAAAAAGTATTAAACTATGGTCAAAAGATCAGATCAAAGACATTGTAATCTAATCTGCTCCAGTATCATATCATATAACCTATTATAACGGCACTGCCCAAGGGGATTGTAAAATGTGTGTCTACTGTACTAAAATCTTCCATCAATCATGTCGGCTTACGCAAGAAAAGACAAGATTGTCTCCATGCAAACTTACGGTTTATAAACAGCTCCGGTCAAGTGGTTCAAAAGAAAAATTAGATTTGGCCCAACGTCAAACTATTGAGAACGCACAAAGTTCAATGGCCAATCCCATGAAAGTTTCTTGGTAACTGCGTATCTATCCCACACCAACAATTGACGACTCAATAAAAATAAAACAATCAAATCTTTAAACATCGCAGATGTACCCAGCTTTGTCTATGATTATGTATCCTGTCCATGATATTGGGGTTATTTTCACATCCATCAATGTCTGATCCATTGTTTTAAGAGCAAGTTTGGTGGCTATTATGTATCCATCCCCCACAAACAATTGACGACTCTATAGAAAGATAAAGAAATATCTTCCCTTCAGGCACAGATGCTTCACAGATATAAGTAGAAAAAATAAATATACATCTATTCTTTTTCAAAATATATAGTAATATTTTTGTAAATTGTAATTACGTTGCAGTAACGAACCTTTAATTATATAGATGTATGCAATAACGGACTTCTTAACATGATAATATTCAGTAACAATAACAGAACCACCAAATATTGTTGGACGTAAAGATTAAAATACTTTTATAAAGAACAAGCCTGACTGCTGCTGGGTCAAATGCCACTAGTACTTTTATTCTGATTGAAGGTGATCAATTAAATCTTTATATTGTATACATAATAGATGAAAAAAAATCATAAAAGCATATCTCTTTATTAGAATGAAATAAGCCCCTTCATAGTTGCAATTTAAATTTTCAAAGGTATATAGGACTTAACTCAGTAAAAGAACCACTTTCAAATCATGGTAGGAGAATTTTATTTTTATTGTTATAGGTTTGGTTAAACATTTCATAATAGTCAAACAGCAAAGAGTTTACTACACTAAACTAGAAGTGAGGATTGTTCTTGTTATAGAGGAAAAAGTCCAGACTTGGAATGAGGGTTGACAAAAGATTTTAATCCCCTCAGCCTTCATTTCTGAACAGGATAAATGAAGAAACAGGTCTGGTTAGAGTCACTCAATAGAAACTGTCACATTGCAAATGTCTTTTGGCAGCATTCAGTATTGGAGGGGGTGATCAATTAAAAGATTAGAAAAGAAAGTGTGGTCAATGAATAAACTATTTCTCTCACCCTTTTCCTAGGTAGTGATCAGTAAAAAAAAATCCCAATTTTCAAAAATCAAACTTGAATTCTGCCAGACACAAACTATAGATCATTTTAGCATAAACTTATATTGCAAATTAACCCTCCCCCACTGAAAACCTATTGAGGGGGGTGGAATTCAAAAAGCCCTTTTTTCTAGACATACTGAGGAGTAAATGTTGAAATTTTCAGCCCTCTAGCTCCATTGCTGCGGCCTGTATACATGATATATATATATATACATACACAGCTAATCAACCAGCAAGACAGACCAACTTAATAACTGAAGGGACCTATGTTCACAAGTTTTGATAACCCTCTTTTCTAGACATAATGAGGAATGATTGTTGAAATTTTCAGCCCTCTAGCTCCATTGCTGTGGCCTGTATGCGCAATACATACATACATACAAACATAGCAGGCCAGCTAGAAGAGCTTGAAAACTGAATAAACCTATGTTGACAGTCTTGGTGACAGTTTTGGTTGATGGTTTCAATGTCTGGGGTGGATCCACCCAAATTCTTTAGCGAGACAACAGAAGGAGAAATCGTCATGACTAATCTGCTGATATAACTTCATCAAAGCAAGGCTAACCATTTACAAGCACATTTTTGGAATTTCAAACTACCTATAAAATATACATTTAATCTCAAGATATGTTTTGCTCCCCGACCCCTATGAAAGACGACACTTATTCTCATGGTGTCATGGGGAGGTGGAAAACTGGGGTCATATCACTCTCGCCCCTCCTCTTCCACTCCCCTTTATTCTACATTAAAGCAATCTACCACAATCCACTTCCAGCTTGCCAGGCCAGTCAAGAGAAAATAAACCTCTCTTCCCAAAGTAAAGGAACATGAGGCATGGAGGGGCATGATGGGCCTCATCCGGTCACGCCGACCCATGACTTATGGGGGAGGGTAGAGACTGGTACATATGTTTCCCTCCCCCACAAGGAATCATCAGGAATAAAATTTGATAAATGACCTACATTGCAAAAACAATAACATCTAAAGATTTTACAACAACAGAGTGACAATGATAAATGATCAATGAGTAAAAAAAAACAAAAACAAGTCAGGTTAGCTACTCTATAGAAACCGTTACATGATCAACACCTTTTGATAGCAGCATGTAGAGTTGGGGGTGATCAATTAAAAAATCAGGGAAAAAAAAAAGAGCAATCAATGAATATGTTACTTCTCACACCCTTTGTTGATCAGTGGTGATCACCAAAAAGGTTTGAAGAGAAAAAAAAAGGAAAAAAAAAAAACAAAACAAAACAAAAAAACAAGTATGAATACCGCCAAACACAATCTAAAGGACCAATTTTGAATAAAAACCCCCACTAAAAAATTTCAGTCCTCTGGCTCCATTGGTATGGCCTGTATGCGTAATACATACAAAGCCAGCCAGCCAGCCAGCCAGACCAACTTGAAAACTGCAGAAACCAAAGTTGATGTTGATAGTTTTGGATGACAGTTCCTGATACAAAAAAATTATCCAATCTTTTGGATGTTTTTCAAAAGAATGGAGGTAAACCCAAAATACCAGAAGAGTCAACGAGGATGTGGTGAGAAAAGGCCTTCATGTGAGTTGGTTTTCTGTGATCTTCAAGGAAGGACAAACAACGGGAGATTTACACTTAGAGTTGATCAAAGAGGAAAACAAATTGTATTTCTTGGCAGAAGTACAACAGAATACAAACAATGTTTTAGATACAGAGCTGTCAATAAGCACAGTTATATGTAGCTGCTCCTTTATCAGGCTACCTAAAGACTCAGGACCCTTTCAACTCTAAAAAAAGGGGTAAGACAAAGCGATACTAGCTTACCCAAACTCTTTACATCCTGCTTTGAGATGATCTTCAGAAACCTAAGCTGGGAAAATAAAGGAATCAGAATACATGGCGAATACCTAAGCAAAGTTAAATTTGCAAACAACATCATCCTTTTTGCAGAGAACCTCCATGACCTCCAACTAATGCTAGATGAACTGAAGGGAAAAAGCTAGAAAGTCAACCTTCACATGAACTTCAGTAAAACAAAGGTCATGTACAACAAACACGTCAAAAATAAACGCACAACGATCAAAATTGAAAATGTTAAGCTGGAGAAAGTAGACTACTCCATCTATCTGAGACGACAAATCTCCATGGAATCTTCAAAAGAAAAAGAAATCAAGCAAAGAATCACTCTAGGATGGCAAGCTCAACCTTCAAAAACAAGATAAGTATACAACCATTGCATCCTCCTGATAGTCACCTATGGAGCTGAAACATGGAAACTAACCAAGAGACTGACCCACAAACTGAGAAGCATGCAACATAAACATGAAAGAATCATGCTCAGCATCCCGGGGAGAGATCACAAGACAGCGCAGTATATTAGAGGAAAAAAAGGATCTTGCTCTGCCAAAATCTTGCCCTCTTGAAGTGATTCTTTGCTTGATTTCTTCTTTTGAGGATTTAATGGAGATTCATTGTCCTTGGTAGATGTAGTGGTCTACTTTCTTAAGCTTTGTGTCATAAAGCTGTTACATAGAAAAAAAAGGGAACCAGAAATACTTTAACAACAACAGATCAATAAGTCTACTCAACTGAATCTAAAAACTTTTCACCAAAATTCAAGGAACAAACTATAAAAGAAAAACCAAAAGTTTTTTTATCCTCAGATTTTATAGAAAATGTAAATTTTGTATATTTTTTGGAGGAATGTATACCAGTATACACATCCACTGAAAATGTATTACCTGTAAAAGCAGCCACTAAAAAGGCACTACCTGTGTATATGTTGATTGAAAATGCATAACCTGAATATATGCTCTTTGAAAATGCAGCTTATACTAAGGAAGGAGACAGAGAATCAAATACTGACGGATTTCCATATTATTTATATATTTATCTACTTTCATGTTTATATGGAGGTATGGAGTGGTGATACTCGAATTAATTAATTGGAATTAGTGGAGCCCTTTAGCTCTGTGAAGCAGTCAATCTCAGGGTTGCCAACTCAGAAAATGTTTTAAAGCTAAATTGACCATGAGAAAATTTCAAAACACGCTGGAAAATAGCAAAAAATAGGCGAAAGCACTGAAAAGTTGGCTAAAAAAGGCACTAATTGTTGAATTATTACACTGCCAAGACGAGAAACATGCTAAATCTAGCAGTGCAAAAAAAAAAATCACTGAATAGTGGTCGGCATCTAAAATGACATCCAATTAGTGTGTTTTGGCAGTTTTGGCCATTTTGGGCTTTTTGTTTTTTTTCACTTAGTGCTACTAAGCAATCAAACTATTGCCAAACTTGTAAAACCTACTTGGATATTATTGTAGCATGAAAAATTATGTTGGTGACAGAAGGAAATTTCCATAGCAAAAAATTGCTCCTTCTTCTGGATTTAAGGCACAAACAATAAATATAAGTACAGATATACCCGAATAGTGCAGTCGATCCATTCAAAAATTTTCAGTGCTGTTTAAAATTGCACTGTCCAAGGTTCAATTATAATTCAATGTTCAGTCTTAAATTCATTACATTGATTTTTACTGCTATACCTAAACCGTAAAACTAAAAAAAAAAAAAACACTAATCAAACATGGCTGTACACTCTATGAGCAAATAAATCAGTCTTCTTTCTCCTTCAATCCAATTAGGAATATGTCGACATCAGACCAAGGGGAGTAACTCTCTACCTCACACTGAACCAAGGGAAGTAACTTCCCTAAACATCAAAGTGTACATCTGCTGCACTGTACGAAATATATAAATATTTATTGGTATTATCATAAATTGCGTAATATTATATTGAAACTATTTGAAATGATCTCCGTTATCACATGGTGAATGTATCATTTGGGCAAGACAACATTAATAGAATAAACAATTAAAGAAAATGGGGCTGCTGCAGGAATCGCACCAGTATAATTGTTTAATCTATTTACATTGTCAAGGCCAAATGATACATTCACCTAGTAATAACCGGAGATCATTTCAAACAGAGTTCCAATATAATTGTATCTTATGTGTTGGAACTGAGAGGCTTATTATTACACCCTCATTCACATAAATCATAGAAATATTATAAATTGTCAAAATTTGGACTGATTTTAATTAATTATACAAAAAAAAAAGAAAAAAAGAAAAAAGAAAAACAATGCAAAAACGAAACAGATTTTTTATTTACTCAGCGGGTTTTATTCTGACAACCAGATTGCCAAAAAAATTTATCTATAAACAAAAAGGTTTAAAAATCCATTGTCCATCTTCTGAATCCTTTTTCAATTCAATTCGTTTTAGATTTTTGCTAAGAAGGCAAGCATCCATATTTAGCTTATATCTACTATTGTCATCTTTTCACCATTCAAGAAGAAGAAAGGCTTTGATCTTTGTGTATTTTAGTATGCCGTTGGTTCATAAATGTGGGGGACGGGGGGGGGGCTTTATATCTACTTAGCCATGAACTAAGCCAGTACAAAGAGCCATGATTTAAGATTTGAGATGAGGTCACAATGAAATTTGAAACAGTCTGCACCTATGATACTAAGAGGCAACTTACTCAGCAAAACAAATAGAGAACAATTCTGTTTGGTCACTCAATAGAAACCATCACATCACCAGCATACTGTGTTGAGGGTGATCAAATAAAGGTATGACAGAAAATAATGAAAATACTTCACCTCGAAACTTCAGATCAAACCAGGAAGACATGGTAATTTTTTTTACTTAAGAAAGATACTCCATATCATTTTAATACAAGCAGTTAATATGTACATCACGATATTATGAGTGAGATTTTTTAAGACAAATATGTGAACACTTTCATCTAATTTAATGACAGCTTTATACAAGTCAGGTTAGTCACACAATACCAACATCTTTTGGCAGCATGCAGTTGGGGGGGGGTGATCAATTAAAAAATTGGAAAAGACGGTGATCAATAAAGAAGTTACTTCTCATGCCTTTGGTTGGGTAGTGATCTCTAAAAAAAAGTCTGAACTTTATAAAAAAACAAGTGTGAACACTACCAAACACGGACTTGAGACCAATTTTGTATAAAATTACATTACAAATTGGACCCTTTATAACAAAACCGGAGGGGGTGGGCAATTTGGAAAAACAAAAATCCATTGTCACAAGATTTTGGTACTCAGTGTGTTGTGCATTGAAATTCAGGAAGAAAGGGATTGTTAGTGGTCAGGAACTTAGGCAAATCGTATAGAGAGTATAATGCTATAACATATATGATTACTTTGTAGGAGTATTTCAACATAGAGATGTACCAAAAATCTGGAAGTCAGAAATTGTCAGTGGTCAGTAATTGAATCATATGAATAGAGATAATAAGGCTATTATTAGAAACAGCCAACATAGGTTTCTTCAGTTTTTGAGTTGGTCTAGTTGGCTGGCTATACATAGATGGATGGATGTAGAAGACTGAAAATTTAATGATTCATTCCTCATAATGTCTAGAAAAAACGTTTTGGGGTTTTTTTTTCTTTTAAATTCCACCCCCTAAATAAGGTTCAATTTGCAATGTAAGTTTATATTAAATTAGTCCTTACTTTGTGTCTGTGTTTTTTTTGCTTTTTTTTTTTTTGAAAATTCATACTTCTTAGTGATCACTACCAACTGAATTCCGAGAGAAGTAACTTGTTCATCGATCACCCCTTTTTCCATTTCTTAATTGATCACCCCCAACACAGCATACTACCAAAAGACGTTGGTCACGTGACAGTTTCTAATAAGTGATTAAGTAGATCTGTATGCATAAGTATTACTAGGTTGCAATGTTTTATAATAGAAATATATTGAAAATCAAGAAGGAAGGGGTTGTCAATGGTCAGGAATCAAGGCACATCGTAATGAGAGTTTAGGGATATTATATATAAAACTAGTTTACCTTTGCTGTCAAAATATGACGGCATATATGAAATATATGGATACACATGGAATTTCATGAGTGCGAGTAATAGAGTTTTGCAGTGAATTCGGAGAATAGCGTTCTGTTGTAAATAGATTTTTTTTTTAAATTGATTTCATTACCTTTTATATTTATACATGTTATAAATTGAGAGCAAAATGTGGTAAAAAAAATTGTCGAAAGTCATGAAATGTTCTCCCAGCCGCTACAAATTCCTGGCCACTGACCATACCTTTCTCCTGATTTTCAGTGTTTTCAACAGTAAAATCATTAGCAATACATTTCTATAATAAAAACAATAATAACTTACAAATGCAAGGGAGTTAACTTCTGCTTAGAGCGAAAGTTACTTCCCTTGTATTCGAAAGTGAATGCCATACAATTGCCATATTTAATGGTAGATCATCTTTATCAGTCTTCTATCGTTTGTCGTTGGCCATAGACCTTCCCCAGGATTTGCAATAGCTCTCTATCGTGAGCATCGCGGAGCAAATACTTTCTGAACCAGTCCAGTTCGTCTCGCCATCTGGACAGGTTCAGAAAGTATTTGCCCACAATAATGTAACATTGATAATTAATTTATCCACACTATACTCGAATTTGATTTCCTGGTATGTGTAGTAATAACTTTCCTTTTATACATAGGCTCCGAAATGAAGCTTTGGTTGTTAAACGCGGACAACTCAGAGATGCCTCCAGTTACCTGTATGCAAGAACTGATATATAATAATTATGTTCTATCAGTAACACTCGCATTAAATTGTTATTTTGTAGCAATGCTTTATTATAGAAATATATTGAAAATCAGGAAGGAAGAGATTGTCAGTGGCCAGTAATTTAGACATATGAATAGAGAGAATAGGGCTATTATATGTATAATTATTATTATGAAACAGTTTTATTATAGAAATGTACTGAAAATTAGGGAGGGAGAGATTATAAGTGATCAAGATTCAATGTAAGTGTTACTGATAGAACAAGACTATTTAACACTGATAGACAGCTGCTGGCTGTCGGCTCTGTTGACTGGCTAAATTTCAGAGGCTAAAAAATGTGAAAAAAAAATCTATTGAAATTGATTTTTTCTTTGAAAACTGACCAAAAATATGCGCAGAACATACAAGGAGATGTGCTGATTCTGATTATGGTTTTATTTTTTGTCTATGAAGTGTAGTTCTTGAGTGATAAGAGTATGAACATACCCACAAACATAACTTGATATAGAAAACAAAAAAGAAAGGACTTACCTCCGCGGAGTGCTCTTTCCTTTTAATCTCAAACTGCGAGGATATTCAACGATTAACACCAAAACTCCAGCCGCTCTAATCAGAGTCAAGGAAACATTTATTGAATAATGAAGATTTTAATTATAACAAGACTGGCTGCTGCAGGGTCAAACTCCTCTCATACTACTAACTCTATCGATGATCACAGCCACTTTTGTAACGCATATATATATATATATATAATGAAATTGCGACTCTGTTAAAGCAGAAAGGCAAAACATGTCAGTGTTATGAATTCAATTTAAATAGAACCATTTTTGCTTATTGTCAACTTAATACATATAAAACAAATGAAAAATTGAAATAGATTTTTTAATATAAATGTATTTATAAGAATAAAATAAGCCTTTGCATTTCTGTGAGATAAATTTAATAGACTTGTCAGTTTGGTTCAGTCGGTAAGAGAGCCGTCTGTCAATCAGCTGGTTGCTATTTCAAATCAAGGTAGGAGAGGTTAATTTTATAGATGTATTTACTTACATCTGTCATTTAGTAGAACAAAATGAGCCCTTCCATGGTTGTAACATGAATTCTTATGTATATGTAAGACGAGTCAATTTAGCTAAGTCGGTAAGACACCCGCCTACCAATCACTTGGTCGTGATTTCAAATCAAAGAGAGAATCTTGATTTCTTACTCCAAAGTGAGGATTGTTCTTGCTATAGCAGAAAAACAGACATTGACTGGAGTTTGACAATTGTCACAAAATAAATAAAAGATGCAAAATATCTCTTGCATCCTTCGCTTATTAAACGGACTGGCAAACCCGGCTTTATGCAATTAATTTGTCCCAATTTTAACTCACATAAAATGGCTTCCTGTTGAGCAAACAATGGAATCAGTGAGAATAATTACAATGGATATTTCTGTCCTTTTATGTTGTTCATCGAGACTGTTTTCGATTGTTTCATCAACAGACTTATTGTTGACTCAGCAGCCCATTGTAGACAACCTTTTTGACTAAGTGATGTTTTGCCGACTCAGCTTTTTTCTGAATGCCATTCCGTCAAATACATTTTTTTTTTTTTTACAGCATTCAGTGATTGGAAAACGAAGAGAAAACAGAGAAATTTCTGGAAAATAATCTTCTTTTATATCCGAAATAACAACATTGGAAGAATAGGACGATGAAAGACGAATATCATAAAATGGATTTTTTGCATACGATCAGAGAAATAATCAAGCAAACATTGACATGTTATTTTCAAAAAAAGTAATTAGAATTTGAAAAGAAAATTAGTCTTTGGGTTTTTTCTTGGTTTTGCAAGAAACAAAAATGCTAGAATTCCAGCCAAAAGAAACAAAAAAACAAATTTTCATAAATCATCTACTAGAATATAGCAATGTTTTGAAGTAATTTTTTCATTTTGCTCCATTAGTGGCCATATTCAACATACACCCTGTTAGTTATTTGATAAATTGGCAAGTAAAACTATTATACACAAGCTTTTTTTGCTCATCTGGTGTTGACTTTTTGTCAAAAAAAAAAAAAAAAATTCATTTATCATTCATATTAGTTATATAAGCATAGATTAATTAAGCTTATTTGTAAAGCTGATTTATACATTTTCGTCAATAACACCAGATAACTTCTTTGAATGATGTGTCTACCTTCTTGATTAAGAAACGATACCGTTCTTTTAAGAATGTTCATTTAGAAATACTTCACAATAAAGTAGGCCTCTCTGTTGTCGACTAAGTTAGTGGACAAAACAATCAGGAACCATCAAGACTTATAAAAACGTATTGTGTCAGAGATTTTTGGATGATGTATTATCATTATGTATAGATTTAGGCGGGACTGTTTCCCCTGCATGGGCATCACCCCCACCCCATGTCACCAGCTCCAGATAACCACAGAATTTTGACATCAACTACAATTTACAACAGGTTTTGGTCCTAAAAATTAAACTGGCCAAAAGTTGATAGTGGAATGAACCTATTCCATCTGATTGCTACAATGGCCTCATGTCTTGGCATACGAAAGAACATTTGAAGACAGATGTAGGATCAGAGCCGGCTTTAAGCCAATTGGAGACCAATTGCTCTTAATTGGGCCCTGCACAGAATGGGGCCCTGCACTTGGGTATATTCTAGTCTTGTCAATTACACACAACACCACATTGCAGATGAAGAAGATGATTTGCACAGAACAGTGACGATATCAGTTTTCTTCTGAATTCCCAAAGATTCAACAGTGTTTGTTTACACCATCTATATTTTGAACTTTTCTTTTGTACTTGAATTAAATAATGTTAATCAATTACAGAGGAGTGTAAAAAATGATTTCCATGAAATTTTCAGTTGCACATTTGATCTCTTTTAATCAAATGATAGATATGTAGAGTTTATTTATATTTCTAAGATTCTATATACCTTGATTGTTAACTAGGAGCCCTGCAAAAAATATTTTCAACGAGGCCCCTAAACTCTTAGACTGGCCCTGCATAGAATACAGTTATTATTCACTACAACGTGTCATGTCATGTGTATCAGTCAGTGATCAAGTGCACCATCTGACATCTAGATCATACAGAGGGTTGTACTTACTTGCATTACAAATGGTGGATGGAATGCCCATCATGTAACAGGGTTGCCACTAAGGTATATTCTGAACATTCCCTTTTGCCTCAGCTGAAAATATGTGCAAGAGGAGATCAAGAGTAACCTATGAATGGCTTCTGTTCCGTTTCTACAGACAATAGGACAACACTGAAACATTCCATCTAGGGCACATGCCCGGGTGAAGCATATGGAGATCCGGTGATGCTCCATTGTCAGAATCTCTTCTCGGCCTTGCTGATATAATCTAGTGGAAAGCAGAGAGTAATACGTCTGGCATTAACTTGGCTGCAGGAACACATCTCATGAAGGGTGTTTTTGCAAAAAATTGCACCGCCCAGGTCTGTCAAACCTCTACAGTCCAGACTTGGCTCCCTGCAAATTCTGAGATTTCCAGACTGTGAACAAGTAACTTTGGGAAATGTACAATGAAAATTAAGTGAAGCTGGATCCTGAAGAACCCCCCTCCTATGTTTGTATGTTTGGATATAGATCACTTTGACTCCTCATTTTGCTGCTGCTGAAGTCTCATTCAGAGCATGGAAAACAATCTCACTAAATATAGGCATCTCTGATTTTTCATGAATAACACTGATGTTTTCCTCATATCAAAAAAGAAATTTTTTTTTCACCCAATTTTGTTGCCTTATTGTTTTTAAATAATTAAGAAACAAAATATGAAGAGCTAGAGAAATTCAATAAAGATGAATTGCATTCGAAGTGCGCATGTTGTGTTTCTAATAAATACATTTATATTGAATATATGCTTGTATGATTTATCCACATGTAAATAATCCTGTCATTATTATGCTAGCACTTTTAATAATCTCTGATCCAAAATGACCATGGGATTATACAACATCTGTGTTGGGTAATGTCTGTTAAATGATATTATCAGTTATAATCTTCTCAAAATGGATGAAATAAGGAATATACGTGAGTTAATTCCAAGGATACACAGCATAAGCTGCAAACTGCCATTTCCGGAAAGACCCGGATACTCCAATGATTCCTCCGAGTATCGTAACTGAAAATAAACAACAGAACATATCAATGACAGTACAAAAATTTTGAGGGCTGCTGTACATACTGTTCAATGGAAAGGTTACGGCCTGATGTCTGCGGCAACGTGCTAATGGAACCAGCATATTTGCACCTACTCACATACAAATGTAGGAGGGATTACAAGCTGCAAAAGTTTTTTTTTATTTTTTTTATTTCCAATCCATGTCGTTTAGTAACAACCATAGAATGATAGCCAACAGGGAAAAAAAGGTCTGGTTAGTCACTCAAAAGAAACCGTCCGGCAACTGACATCGTTTGGCAACAAGCCATGTTGGGGGTGATCAATTGAAAATTTCAAATAAAAGGGTGATCACTAAAAAAAAGTCTGAATTTCAAAAAAAAAAAAAAAAAAAAGGGGTGTGATTGCGACCAGACACAAACCAAGAGACCAGTTTAGCAAAAACTGAATTTTTCCAAAAACTTGTTTAGGGAGGGAATTTTTCTAAAATAAACAAAAAAAAAAATTTTTTTCTTTTAGACATAATGAGTGAATGTTTGAATTTTCAGCTATCTACTTCCGCATATATGCAAAGATAGATACCCGCACATCACACAAATGAATCACCATAGCCAGTGTGTATGCCAGAAGTAATTATCTGAAAGATTATCTGAAATCATCTTGAAAAAAATAGATAGTTTATCTAAAATTATCTAAAAAAAGTACCAGCACGAGATTGAGATATTGTTGGTCCAAAATGAGATCCTAAAAGCACTTTATCTGAAAAAAACATTTTTAGATGCTGCCTCAGCTGGTGAGCTCATGCAATTATTCAAGGTTGCAGTCCCCAAAATGTGACGAGCCTCTGGAAACACACATAGATGGGCAGAGAAGAAACTGTAGCCCACTTGGCTGGTTGTGGGGCTATGGTCATCCGATAGCCAGCCAGCCAGTCAGGCCCACTTGGAAACTGAAGATACTTATTTCGACAATTTCAGGTTTTAAAAAAAAACATTTTAGGGCCAAATCACTAGCTCTATTGGTTTGCCTTGTATGCATGATACATACATACATACATACATACATACATACATACATACATACATAGCCAGCCAGACTGACTTAAAAACTATGTTGACAGTCTTTGCTGGAGGTTCCTAGAAATTCTAGAGTTCTATGAAGAGGTATTTTTTTTTTCGTTCGTCCAAAGCACAAAAATAAAGATTCGATTTTGAACCCGACATGAATCGTGTGTCTTTCATTCCCACCCACACAGCACTCGCGGTACACAAACGCACAAAGAAAGCCATCATCCTTCACTAGAAACTGTCAACCAAAACTGTCAACATGGGTTTCTTCAGTTTTTATGTTGGTTTGGCTGGCTGGCTGGCTATGTATGTTCGTATTATGTGTACAGGCCATACCAATCGCACTAAGATTTAAACATTTACTCCTTATCATATCTAGAAAAACGTTTTTTTCTTTCAAATTTCCCATCTAAATAGGTTTTTAGTGTGGGTGTGGGTGAGTTGGGAGGGGTTGTATTTCCAACGTGAGTTTATGCTAAAAAAGTCCTTTAATTTATGTCTGGCAACATTCACACTTGTTTGTTTTTGTTTTTTAATTCCAAGCTTTTTTTTTAGTGATCACCACACAACAAAATGTGAGAGAAGTAACTTATTAATTGATCACTTCTTACCAGTTTTTTGATTGATGCACAATACAGCATGCTGCCAAAAGTTGTTGGTTGCATGTCAGTTTCTATTGAGTGACTAACCAGACCTGTTGGACTTTTATTTATAGCACATGGACTAGGCAGTAATTTGAACGCTACATAAATGAATGGTAATGGACATGAAAGAAGATCTGAAAATGAATAGACAAAATCAAAACTGAAATGTGAGAGGCTGTTACATGAGAATCCTATTTCCTTCCTCATTATATACTCTTGAAAGGTTCAGTTATTGTTTCTTTTGAGGTGTGGTTTCCAGTTTGCCCTCCAGTGGGCACAATAGCCCCATCTCCTTTCACAGAAAAAAATTAGCCTAATATCTTCAGCCAATCAAAAATTATGATGATATGAATCATGCTGTTTTTCGGATTTTCAATAAAAATTTGAGAAAATTATCAAATAGCAGTGATGGTGAAAAAAAAAATGACTTGACATGGAGAAATAGTCTCCCCACTGCCCAGTCATTCGTAGCCAGGATGGTAAAAATCATGTCAAGTTCTGAGGGAGGGGTGGTCGTCATCTCATGCTGCACATCCACATTGTACTCAGATGAGTAGGTCAAGTTTGCTGAGGCGTTCAAAAAAGAAATGACACGGGGAGTAGGCGATTTTTGTCTCTACCCAAGCGTATGCATGTAGGTACCCACATTTAAGTCAACCCTACGTCATGTTTTGTGAGCAGGTGTATGAATTTTAAATGAATACCCTCTTTTTTTTTTCCTACCCCACTATAAATAGAAATTGCAACTGTTCTCTGGGGGATCATATTTTGTCTTGTCTTCAACAACACAGAAACTAAATTCATTTCTTGTGGGAGGAAATGCTAAAAACAAAAAAGGGTCTTAGTTTTTGATCTCTTGAAAATAAAAAAAAAAGAAAATTTATGAGTAATTTTTTGTGTTTTCAATTCATAAGACCTCGAGGTAGCCAAGGGATTCATCAGTTTTTAAAAAAGTCAATTTTTTTTAGGTTTTAGGAGGGGGTTCTGTTTACAATGTAACTATATGTAATTAAGTAGGCACATACTTTCATCATATTTACGTAGGTATGACTTCCACAAGTTATCCAATTCTAAAATTTCAAAAGTTTAATTCTTTATAATTTATAACTGGGGGGGGGGGGGTCAGAGTCAGTACACAATTTGAGGAAGATGGCCCTGATTGTAGTGACCCACAACCCTTCTCAATCCATGTTAAAACAGCACACACACAAAAACAAATCTATTCAAAGCAATACCAAATACAAACCATCAGACAACACTGTCACCAAACTAAGGTTTCTATAGTTTTTAACTGGGTCTCGTTGGCTGTCTATCTATCTGTGTCGAGCTCACAAGCTGCACCGATAGAGCCAGAGGAAAAATTGAACGTTTACTCCTTATCAAGTCTAGGAAATTCAGCCTCTAAATATTGGGGGGGGGGTATCATTTTACAATGCAAGTTTATGTCAAGCTAATTCCTTAGTTTGTGACCAATAACATTCATGGTTTTATTTTTGAAAATTCAGACTGAGTGATCACTGACCAACAAAAAGGCGAGCGACGTAAGTTATTCTTAATTGATCACTCATTTTCCCATTTTTTAATTGATCATCCCCAATATGGCTCGTTGCCAAAATACATTGGTTTTGAGTTTTTGAGTGACAAACCAGACCTGTATAAATTTTGTAGTTACTTTATTTCTCATTTTTTTTTCTTTTTTGAGTGCCCGCCGTTTTTAACATCGAGTGAGCAAGTGTGTAAAACTTGACAATTAATAATCGGGACCACCTTGTCTGCATTATGCCAAAAAATTAAAAATTATGAAATTTTAGGAAATATTTTTACACCATCTTTTCAAACCAAGAGGGGGGAATATTCATTGAAACCATACTCCCATTAAAATGGCGGAATATAAGTGTCTATTTTATAGTTATGGTTATATTGTAAACCGAAGATTTTTTAAAAAAAAAAATTTTTTTTTTAAACCGTAAAATTATCCGTGTTCTCAGGGGTCACATGAATTTCACACACACACAAATAAACTTACTCGAGAAAATTTATCGATTCAAAAGAGATCTGAGAAACTGGGACTCTTTCTTCCTTTTAATTTTACATTTATTTCAAAATACTGAAACAATGTAGGGAAGGTGGTCCCGACGGGAATACCAATTTCGCTGGACGGGGTGTAGACATGCGATCCGTCGAAAATTACAAAAGCGAGACAAATCAATTCAAGAAATCAATTAATTCAATCTGAAGCAATATCAGTATGCAATTGACGACTCTTTCATAAATTCTCTTATTTCTTTTCATTTCAGCGCTGTTTTTAACATCGACTGAATGGTGGAGAGAAATATAATAATCGGGACCACAACTTTCTTTCTCTATTGAGTGTTGAACTATTATTATTGTTTCCGGATTTGGGAATTTCCGTTTATTTCTAAAAAAAGTTATTTACTCATTTTTTTTCTGTCAGTGCCCGATAAAAGGAGCAAAATAACTTTGCATCAAAATCATACAAAAGTAATCTTTTTTCTTTTTTTTTAACCAAAAAGTTTAGGCTATCTTCTTGAAACCAAAACCAAAATTAAAATCAAGATTTTACAAATTGAAATGAAAGAAAATGCAATCAAATAATCAAGAAATGCTCTATTTACAAAACTTTTAAAATTGAGAAAAAAAGTTTGAGGATCTCTACCTAATTGATGGTAACTAAGATAATTATATCATCAGAATTATAATCATTTACACTTCTAAAATCTCTTCATTTTTTTTTTAACTGAGGCTAAATATCTGACACAAAATAAAACCCTAAAAAATCACTTCAATCCCCAAAAGAGCGGATCTAAATGCAGAACTCCATAACAACGAGAAAAGTAAACATTAAACTTTTGAAAAAAAAGTTTGTTTTTCGAGATTTTACTCACTCAAAGAACTTGCAATGGCTTGTTCATTGGCCCACATGGCCCATTCAATTTGTGTCATGATTTTCCACCGATCTTCTGTGTTTTATAAGTAAATTATAAGTATATTAAATTAACAATTAACGGCGATCTTTTTTTTTCTTCCGTCCACTCCACACGGATCGCTATTTTCAACTTGCCAAGTGTAGTAGAAGCTCTTTCTGCAGAACTATTATTTGTATTTGAAAAATCCATAGTTCATCTCCAAAACCTATCAATTAAAACTATTGAAAAAAATGAACAATTAAATCATTCATTTTACGATTTTAAAATAGACAGTTCTTTTTCTGAATTTTGATTTTTGAATTGTTAAACGAAGCGATTATTCAGTGCGCATTTGTTGTCGGGACAAATGCTTGGTCTGCTCTCAGGACTTGATTTGTTTTTATTGTGCAAGAAGAGAAAAGAAAACATGGTTAGATCGGATCCAACAGACGGTTTTTACTTCCTCTCAACAACATTTAAACACAGGGCTGGAAATTGGTAATGTATAAGGAAACAAATATATTTTTTAATCAGGGTAGATCTGCCTTACAAAAAAAAAAAAAAATAATAATTAGAGAACTGGAATTTCTTTTCTTGTTTTAACAACAATTAATTATATCGCTTTCCCCGGAATAGTCACTGCTCCGGCCTCAAGACACACCTTGATTTTGACTTGAAAACGGCGACCTTTGACCTTTGGGACCCGGGGTAAATTTATTTCGGGTAAGGGGGTGGTTAGCGTATATTTATTTTTTATAAATTTAGCAATGCTGGAAACTACGGTAAGTTTGTTTTTTTCCTCCCCCGCCCCTCTCTTTTACCATGTAAATAAAGTTGGAGTAATTAATTGACTAGTGCGGTCAGTTTATTTTCCGACTTGGGACAATTCTGGTGTTTTCTTTCTTTTTTTTGTTAATTAGGTTCTTTTAGGTAATTGTTTGTATTAGGTTCGCAGAAACAAGGAAGGTATATACAGTGGACACAATTATTTAAGCTGCCTCTGCTAACTTATTACGGAACAAATTTTAAAAAAGGAATTGTTAGGATCGCAATCAAGTGACAACAAAAAATCAATTTTTTTTTTCATGTTCGTAACACGAAAATGAGAATACAGCTGAAAATAACATTTAAAAAAACGGTTGCATTTTGTTGTTTTTTGTTTCTGTTTTGTCATTTCTAACAAGTTTCTACTCCTGTCTTTAACAAGTAAACAGTTTCCTTACAACATAGTTTTCACCTTTGCTTTTGTAGCCCTAACCCAAACAAATATTCCCGTTTGTAATTTGTTTGAGTAGAAAAAGCACCAACAGTCAAGAAGTGCCGTTCTTTACAAAAAACAAACAAACATCAAACTTCATGTATGTTTGAATGTGTGGTCATCGCCTCTAATTAGAAGATTGACGCAACATAGTCTTCTTTGTCCAATTTCGTCTCATTAAGCCTTGTACTGTTCTATCAGCTTAAATTTGCGATACGAAGTCTGCTCCCTGCTTGGATAGTTATTTCTTGTATATTATTTCCCACCTGCGTGTTTGAGCCCAGATCCTCAGGTACAGGTAAGAAGAGGCCACGGTTTCGAAAACGGATTTTAACTCAGAGGAGGTAGGTCCTCCTAACTTAGAAGAGTGGCGCAACATAATCCTCGTTAATTGTTTTGATGAAGTTGGCAAAGAAAAGGGTAGTAGTTTGTATAAATTCTGTACATGATGAAAAAGTAAAGCGTAGTCTCTAGGAGTTATCCCCTTTTTTTCTTTGAGAACCTCATCCAAACACTTACCCAATCATCCTATTACTCTATTGTCACCTCACTAACATTAGAAAATCAATCATTGAAATAATAATGTGTGGCAGGTGTTCCTTTCCAATTCTGAGGCATTATTTAAAATTCCTCTAAAATGACAATTGACAACAAGAATTAGATTACACTGGTGACACTAATAACATGCCTGGCAATTTTTACCTTTCCCGTTCTAAAATGGCTGCCGTTCCAGCTGCAGAATAATAGATGCTGGTCGCTAATTTCAAATTAAGCAGACCCTAAATTTATTACTTACCCGAACACTTGTCCTAACAATTCAATATACCAACATTAAGAATTAAAAAAATCCGCTAGCCTCTTGAATCACATAAATTTGTTACTTCGGTAAATCTAAATTAGTTTAAAAGAAACTGAGGGGAAAAAAAACGAAAGTATCGTCCTGAGGAATCTTGCAGTTTACTTATTCTGTAGCTGAGACAGTGGCCATTTCAAAACGGTAAAGATAACAACTGCCACTTGCCTTATTTTTCGTTAAAAAGCGAAGAAATTTCGAGACATTCCTTTGGTTCATTGAACTAAGAAAAACACCCCATTCTCGCTCTCTTTGCTGCTTGTAATTCTCCAATAAAAAATTGACTTAAAATAAAATAAATGACAAAGAAACATTTTTATTTATTATCAAATATCACTCATATATTTTTCCTGTTCGCAGAAGTTTTGTCTTTTAAGGAGAAAAAAAACTGTCTGCTAGTGATGGATTTTGTTTTAGGGTAACAAAACCGTTCTTTTCCACTTCTGCGTATATAGCAGATGATGACTTCAGATAATCTTTTAAAAGGCGCTATGATTTATTGGAGATTTCTTCAATTTTCAAAAATTAAATTTATATTATTGAGAGAAGCCGAGGGTGTGCGAGTATTGATCAATGAGGGCGGTGATACTCATAAAAAATCCTCTTTTTAAAATCAGTCGAAATGAGCATCAGTTACTTCCCCTGTTTTATTTGGGTTCATTTTCCAATTCGAAATATGCAGTCTGCGCCACCTTCATATCATCATAGCAGGACACAAAAATTGTAATGTCATCGGCGTTCGTGGACAACCTGGTTTTAGCTCCTCCAGGTAGGCCATTCCTTAGCTAGGTGATAGAAAAAATTTCTGTGTAAATTTTTTTTCGTGAAACTTGGCATCTCCTGAAAGCACTTTCTATGAGCTTCGCAGTGGTACCAAAATCTTTGAAAGTTATTGCGATTTTACATATCATTACTTACTGTACTTAAGGCACGTATAAAGCAATAGTGGAGCAACTGGTCAGACTCGTTGGACACTTATTTTTATCTAGATCTAACCATCTCACTTGGGTAGAGGTCATTTGCCGAGTTCTCCAGGTCTTTCCTAGCTAGCTCTATGGTTAGGAGATTCCCACCAACAACCACCCGAAAAAGTCTAGTCTAATGTCGCCCCACCCCACCCTTGACTTATCTAGGACAAGTTTGGCATTACCCACTATGGCTCTCACTAATTCATTCTGGATTAATCCGACCAGCTGTTACTATCAGAAGTTCCAGTAATCAGTCAGTCTATGCCTAATTCTCCTGATTGTCTTCGGGTCAGTGCATCTTTGTGGTCAGATTACCTACACCAGTGGGACGTGTCACAAACTGGAGTGTCTAGGTTGGCTCTTGTCACTTCTTGGGTAGAAGACCATCTATTGACCCTCGTCAACTTATCACCCCGCATCGGGTGATCAACTTGATATCTATCAGTGAAACCATAATCATTGATGAGATGGCATTTCAACCAGTCACTGCTTGAAATCCGTCAAATAGGGCGCCAACTGCCGAAAAGAAAAGGAATGCCGATCGCAGCCATTCTCAGGTGCACAAATATGAAACTGCAACGACCTGGAACATGCTGTTTTTTCGCAGCATATCAGCCATGATCAACCTGCTTGTCATGCTGATGTGGACAAGACCAGCTTTTGGGTCAAGGTAATGCAAACGCTTAATCGGCATAAGCAGACACTGTTAGTATTCCTATTGTTGTAAGCTGAGTAAATGACAGATGCAAACCCTCTTTAGAAATGAAGTGAGTTACCCAGATAACATCCACTTCTAAAGACATGAGATCACAATCATACTTGACCAGGTATTTATTTATCCACCTGTCCATGATGACAGAATGGGATACAAGCCCGAGTTTTATATGGATACCCACACGTGTTGAATTTCGGAGCTCCCTAAGTAGCCCCGTGGACCCTCGTGATAAGTTGGCTTTGCTTGCAGGAAAAAATTGATAAAAATATAGATTTTGTGTCTATTATTAAAGTATATGTATTTAAGAAATGGACATATTTGATCCAACAGAATGAATTATGCATTGCGTTATATTATATAGTTACTTAATTGAAACGATCTCCAGCCGTTGCACGGTTAATATATTACTCAATTTAGACAACATAAATAGAATAAACAATTATTGACAATCATAAACAAATAAATCATGAATATATGCATCATATAATTCGTGTGTAAGGAATTGTTATCCTTTGTAAATTCTCCTCCAGTACCAAATCTTCATTTTCGAAACCAAATAATTTTGTTCGGTACCAAATTTGCTCAATTTTGGTCTTGAAAAATACCAATTGGTAACCCTGATTCGGATGTAATTTGACTGGAAGTGACAAAACAGCCGCCATCGACATTAATTTTCAAAGTCCTGGTGGATGTCGAGTCCCTATCTTAATTCTGAGGTGCAGCCCCTTGTAGAATTGGGTTCTCTACATTGTGGTTTCATTTTAGAAAATGCCCCACAGTCAGCTTTCAGTATGTCCCGTACCTTCGGCCGTCAACCAATGTTTATACTGTTATGACCCGAGGTGCGTAAGGGGATTTCCTAGGGTTGGTGACGTTTTTTTTTCACAGTGTGCAATTGATTAGGGGGTCTATTCAAAACCTCCTGTGTATCAGACAGTCATCCAGGTTGCATTTTATTGGTGTGCAGAGGTGTAGTAGCTAAGCTAAGCTATATTGTTGGAGACCGTTTGCAGGTCAGGAAGAAACTCGTTATGTATACAATAAACTTAAAATGTATCAATATTCTCAAACTTGGACAACAAAGCAACAAGTATCAATAGAAACACCCGAAACATGTAAAGTGCCAGTTTTATCACAATAATCTTCGTGTTTTTAGTAAGAAGAAAGGTTTTAGATAATCTTCATATAAAAATTATTTTTGTAAACAATATAAACTCGGGGATATTTTTGTTCAAACATTTGTTTACACTTAACTAACCAGTGCAACGTAATACAAATTTTAGCCCAAAACATACATAGATTTTGAAATTTTACCAAATGATAAATAATGAGCTGATATGAAGAGGATGTTTTATAAAGAAAAAATACAAAAATCCATAGAAATATTTTTAAGGAAACCCCCCCTCCCGGTCCCTATTTTTAATTTTATGAAATCTCAATAAAATATCTCTATCACACAAATATTCATGCTTTTATAAAGATGAATCCCCGGAGAAATTAAATCAGTTGAAATTTTATTTGTAATTGCAACATATTTTTTGCTGCTCTTTTCTGATTGAAATATTATTTAGCCTTTTGGGTTTTGTAAAGATATCCACTTGGAAGCACCCAGAGAGTGCATGCCTCTACCAACACCATTGTCAGGGGAAGTAATTGTGCATGGATCCACTCCAAAATTCAATTCTTCAGTAGCCTATTATCCAACCTTCTAGATATTTTCATAAAATTTCATTGAAAACTTTTGAAGATACCATGTGGACAAAATCTCAATTGTTACTTTCAGAGATATTGTGTTGACAAAAAGACCAATGGAAAGATGTGACCAAATGCATATACCTCTCTAACTTTGTTGAAAGCGGTAGATAATTAATGTTTATGTTACTTGCTCACTTCCAAAACATTGTTATCAATAACAGTTATTTATTATAAGTAATTTTGACTTATCTTGACCTTCATCCTAAATTTCAATTGCTTTCAATCGGAGTGTAATCCTACGGCAACGATCATACTGCTTATCAGAAAATAACAAACAAGCCCACTTTGAGAACTGAACTCATACCCTCTGGCCAAATGGGTCCAGTATAGGCCTGGCCTCTTTAACCATTCAACCATGGGGAATTTATAGTTAAACAGAAGCTGATTTTAAACCTTAGACTTATCTCCTTACAACCGATATTTCATGCTACTGACGTTTACAATTTAGACCTAACAGTCTTTTTAATACAACAATGTGGTTAATTTTTCAAATTCTATTCTTGGATTATGTATTGTAACATTATTATTAATTTTGAACTGTTTTCACTTTCATCTTAAATTTCAGTTGCTTTTTATCAGTAAAGGTACATCAATTTTCATGAACATTGATGTTTTTATTGTCAGAAATGTTAATACAACATATAAATGGTCTCAGATCCACCACAAGTAAATAAGAATATTTTTTCCTATTCTATACGCTATATTCAAAAGAACTCTTCTACGTAAATATATGGCTATGGTGGGCAGTTACTCATCTGTATCCTTAAACCAAAACTCTTACACTTCTATGACCTAACAACATTTTTTCTTTTTCTTTCTAATTCAACAGTGCGACATCTTTATCAGTTCAATAAACAGTGGTTCAATCGAACCGTGTAACCACTGAATTGGTTAAAGTACAATAATGTCCCAAGCCAGGTTTTCCCTTGACTGCCACACATCTGATGTAAATGGTGTAAGCTTTTCTGTGAACAGCATTTTGTCTACCTGTGCTGGAGATAAAACTATTCGTCTATGGACTGTCCCAGATTTTTGCGAGTTGCAGTCAGTTTCCCCACTTCTAGGACACAGTCTTTACGTCAACTACTGTGATTTCAGCCCTTCTGGCTCATTGCTGGCCACGTGCTCTACTGATGGGAGACTCATAATCTGGGATTTGACCACGACCCGAAAGCAAGCAGTTCTGGAACATCCAAGCCGGGGAGGAATCCGCGTTTGCAAGTTTTCACCAAATTCTTCGTTTTTGGTCTCTGGCAGTGATGATGAAACTTTATGCGTTTGGGAAATGCCTTCCTGGCGACTCTTGAGGTTTGTATGTTTTCTTATAACTCTGTTTCCGATTGGTTCTTTGCTATAGGAGTAGTCACTGTTCTTAAAATAGATTTGTAATCAGTGTTTAGAATAATTACATTATATATACATGATGTGTTCATGGGTGTCTGCTGACACTTTTCTAGTTTGAGAGGGGGGGGGGCAGACAAGGATCTACTCCCAGGAGGTGGGGAGGCGAATATATTTGGAAGATATCTTAGCAGTGACCCTGTAACCAGCAACTAATAATACCATCTTTTTAAATGGGAATATTGGGTTGGGATTACATAAAAGAATTGTACTGCACCATTATCTTTTATTGACAATCAGGTTCCAACAATCAAACCTCTTCGCTCTAGGTGAGAGGATCTGATCCAAGGAGAGGTTGAGTCAAATGCCCCATCTACCCCCCATCGGTCACCCATGGAAATGTATAGGAGTTCAATTTAGCTACTAGTGTTATATTCTTATTGCATGTAATATCTCATCCTATTTTAGCTCTCTGCATTCTGTTTCAAGAGTGCCAAGACTTTATGCACTTAGTATTTTTGAGAGTCTGTAAAATGAAATTGATAGATCAACGCAACTTCGAAATTAAAACACTCTATTGGTCAATGATCAGTGTCACCTGTAGTGGAAGGACAAACTTTTTTGCTCAGCAAATGAAGATGCTTACAGAGTGCTAACACAGTGGTACTAGAGTACCCCTTGGGGGTTGGTGTGAATTGATTGATGAGTAATTTCTAAAAATAAATTGGTTTGATATGTGTTTACATTGATGAATACACAAGGGTCATATGCTATCCTAGAACAGGTTTCACTTGATAAAGCATCATGCAAATGGCGTGTGTGATTTGTTTATATTGATGACAATAAAAAAGCAGGCCATCTGTTAAATTAGAAACAATGGAGTGACAAAGGTTCAGCAGACAGCTATGAATATATGGACCACACATTCAAAATTTGAACAAAATCAGTGGCAGAGTTAGTGAGACGATAAAGTTGGTCTCAGCATGGGGGTGAGGACCCCCAGCCTACATAAAACGAGATTTGTGTATCTCATTCTTTCTTTTGCACTCTCTTACTCATCATCTCTATCTGAGCTTGATGGACGATTTGAAGTCGACTATGGAACCTAACCAAGAGACAGACCTACTAACTGAGAAGTATGCAATGTGCGCATGAGAGAATCATGCTCAACCTTACATGGAGAGATCACAAGACAGCACAGTATATAAGGAAGAAAACCGGTTTCCGTGACATCATAGAAACTATTGAAAAACTCAAATGGTAATGAGCAGGCCATGTTGCAAGAATGAAAGACAACCGATGGACATCACGTCTCACAACATAGATCCCCAGAGATCACATAAGAAACCGAGGCCGACAGAACACAAGGTGGAGAGATGAACTGGAGAGATTCAGGAAATACTGGCTCCGCAACGCCCATGATAGAGAATTGTGGCGAATCCTGGGGAAGGTCTATTTCCAATGATGGATGTTAAAAGACTGATGATGATGAATAAAGAATCAAAACCAATATTGAGTTTCCGTGCTTATTCTCATCGACATAAACAGAAGATACAAGGCAGGTTGAAAACCTAGGTCAAATCAGTACGTATTCAAATTACCAAGTTTTGAAAACATTATTCAGTCAGTTTCTCCTTTCATTACGCTCTTTCTTTTTTTTTCACTTTATTCATTTCTTTTTTTTTTTTTTCTTTTTCTCATTCAGGAACCTTAAAGGTCATGAAGCATTCGTTGTCACCTGTGCCTTCAGTCCTGATAGTCGTTGGCTGGCTTCAGGCAGTAACTGCGGGGAATTACGCATCTTTGACATGACTTCAAATTTTGGCAATTGTCTTGTAAAGGAACTAGAAGTGCATGATTTGGGAGTGACGGCCTGTGAGTTCTCCGTTCTCTATGGACACAATGGTAAGGTTGTTCATGAAATCTGAATTTTCTGGGTTTCTCAACCAAGGCCCAATATATGTTCTAAATATGAAATAAGCAATGAAAACTACTTGACAAAATTGTATTTAGCGGATACAAATCCATACATTTCTAACGCAGGGTCCATTTGATCTTTATTAATCTATTTAAAATTATTAATATATTGAATATGAAATAACAGTCCAAACTGAAAGTTTTTTATATCTTAGAAAGATAAATCCCTGGAGAATTTGAATTAATTTAATTTTTTCAATTTAATTTAATTTATTTAAATTATTCAGATTTCATATAGAAATGCATTATAGAAGATTTTTGACATAAATTGAAAATCAGGGAGAAAGGAATTGTCAGTGGTCGGGAATTAAGGTAAATGTTACTGATAGAATAGGGCTATTATATCTATTGAATCAGCGTGGCCCCACAAATGGCCCACTCAACCCACCAGCCAAGTAGACGACAGATTAATCTGTATGTGTGTGTGCGCTCCTGGTCACATTTTGGGGGACTATAACCCTGAAAATTTGCATGAATTCACCACTAGGCACCATCTAAATAAAATATTTTGTATTCTTGAAAAAAATGTTCTTTAAGGTCTCTTGTCATTTTGGAGCCAATAGTGTCCAAATTTTGAGCTGGTATTTTTTTTTTTTTTTAATTTTTTTTTTTTAGATATTTAGTTCTGGTACATGTATGGGCTTTGGTGATTCATTTATGCAAGGTACTTATATATGCCATGTTGAAAGAAAAGGCACTCTCCTAAATAATTTTAAATCTAAATCTATGATGCAATATAGGCTATATATATGTATATATACAAAAAGAAAAATATGAATTTTGTACATGGTAAATATTTCCTAAATTCCATTAAATTCAATGTGTTATCTCTGTTGTATCTTGAAATATATTTTCGAGTTTTGACTAAAAGGGGCATTTTTGATACGAAGGAGAAGAAGGGCTCAAGCGTCCCAAGCTCCTCCATCTGTTCATGCACTGAAAATCAAAGAAATCCGACTGTAGGTATATTATTGTTCTTCCATTTATGTTTTCCAGGAGAACCTTACGAAAATGGGAAATACTTGTTGGCCACTTGCGGTCAAGATAGTTTTGTTAAGCTTTGGAATGTTCTTTGTAATGGAGTTCTGAGTGAGTATTTCTTTTCTCTTTTGGACAACTTTTGCTTTAAATTCTACCATTTCCATTGGAGGTGCTGAGTAATGTAACAGTTTTCATTGTGGAAAATTTAACTGGAAAGCTGAGTTTAAGATTAGGTCGGGACCACTTGTGTTCACTTTACACTAATGCCTTTGTAAAAGGCATGAATCCACATCTGTCCCTAGTTATGGGTATACTGCAGGGCAGTTGGAGATCTTTAGCCATATAAAGGAAGCCCAATTAAGAGAAGGCTGCTCTGATGGAAAAAAAGTTTTTGAAAAAATGGAATCCCAATTTCATGTGAAGAAAGAGGGATAAGTGTGGGGCTGATAACTCCATCCAGTTGAAAAACAAACAATCTGCAATCACAGTGGCTCTATGCTCCACAGGGAACTTACAGGAACCGATGATGATGATTTCCATTGTGGATTGCTATTACTTTTTAGACAGGGCAATTTTTCTCAGCTTCAGTTTTAAAACTGAGCTATAATTCCAGTGTGTAGGCGTATGATCATATTGTTGGGATACTGTCTATAGTTATGAAAAAGATCGTTCAATTTCAAAGAGTTTTTAGGACAATTGAACTCCTGAAGTTGGCCATAGAATGGACCAGTCAAAACATGTTAACAATACAACAAAAACAAGAAGGAATTCAATGATCTGAAAAACTCATTGAATATATTGGTAGGAATTTTGAGGTGCATGCCTTTTTCTGTCAGTATCAGAAATAAATATCATCATCATCAATCTTTTATTGTCTGTTGTTTGACATAGACCTTCCTCAGGATTTGCCACTCTTCTCTATTTTGGGCATCGTGGAGAGAATATTTTCTAAATCTGTCCAGTTTGTCTCACTATCTCATATTCTGCCGGCCTCGGTTCTGCATTTGATCTCTCGGGATCCATGTTATGAGTCATGATGTCCATTACTTGTGTGCCATTCTTACAACATGACCAGCCCATCGCCATTTGAGTTTTCTATGGCATTAGATTCAGAGGCAGATCTCTGACTTTTAGACTTCCTAAGTATCTAGAAAAATTATTTGTCTGTAAAATAAAGTTTAGAGTTTAAAAATCCACACCTTTGTTTTTTGGGGACATTTTTCCAATGTTCCCTGATATTTGCCTTTGCTATACATCACTACTCATAGATATATACATATACAATGTGTTGCTGTTTAATAACGAGATTGGACTTATGTAAGTCAGACCAAAGCACCCATGTGAAAATCATGTGGTATATACAGTGACCAATAGGAAAGAACAAACAATCCCCAGAAGGTTTCAATCTGCTTTTGTCTTCATATTGCCATGAAGCATTGCTTGAAGTAGACCTGCTCTTCTGGTGTATTGTAAAAATTTTTAGCTCTGTATCAATTTGAAATTTTTGGTGAAATTGAACAATAGGGCTACTGAATCTTTTTGTATTCTGACTGAAGTTTATAGGGAATGGAGTCTAAGAAGATGGTGAAGGTTGTGGACGGCCATGCACATCAACAACAATTGTTACATTGATGAAGACTATTTCTACAATCATTCTGATGCTTCGATAATTTCAATGATTTGTTTGATTCTTTTGACATTTTTGCTTGCTCTGTTTTTGCTTTTTTCTCTGTAGACAAAATGGGATTTCACCAATCAGGTTTAACTCTATAACTGTATTTCACTTGACAGGTATCCAGTTTACCAACAGGTACATTCTTGCTGGTCATACATCTCCAGTACTGTCGTGTTGCTTTGCACCGCATGGAAAGTTGTTAGCTTCAGGGTAGGTCTTTACACATATGAGATATTATATAGAGGGACAATTCTGACTTCTGCATTTTTATTATAAATTATCTTGCCCCCCCCCCCCCCGTTGAGGATATACACACAGATATTATTGAATAATGGATGTTTAATCCAATGAGGTAGCCACTTCAACGTAACGTCGCTCTTCCCATTGAGCTAAACAGCCCGACAGAAAGGCAAAGACCCAAACAACTGCACTGTTGTTTTCAAGCTGACAATTATTGGTTGCAGGTTTGATTCTTGTAGCAGCCTCTTTTTTTCTTTGATTGTTTATCCTATTTATGCTGTCTAAGCCAAGTGACCTATTCTCTGTGTAATGATGAGAGTTCATTTCAAATGATGT
This sequence comes from Thysanoteuthis rhombus, assembly GCA_963457665.1. Taxonomy (NCBI): domain Eukaryota; kingdom Metazoa; phylum Mollusca; class Cephalopoda; order Oegopsida; family Thysanoteuthidae; genus Thysanoteuthis; species Thysanoteuthis major. The sequence goes on from OY735231.1 coordinate 5,202,466, forward strand.
AACGCATTCATAAATTCACAAAGAGAAAAGTGCTCTCTCTCTCTCTCTCACTCTACATGGCTTTAAAACTATGATATAGCTGTTATATTTTTACATTTTGACTTTAGTGTGGGGGGGAAGTATTTTTCTCTGTAAGCTACATACAAGGTGTTGCCAGAAGCTTTGAGAATTCGAACGGGGGTGTGAATTGAATGTTGTATAGACACATACCTCTACCAATAGGGAGCAGTATCTTTTGTAAGATAGTGTGTGAGCATCAGGCAAAAGACTAAAATTAGTAAGTATTAAGAATCAACATTACTTATCTATTTAGCTAAAATGTAAGACCCTCCCCCCAAGAAATTTTCATGATAAAGAAACTGATATAAACCTTCAGACTCTAGTGCAGGGTTCAGCAAAGCATTTCATTTGGGCCACCAACTCTAATAGATCTATGATGTTACATACAAAAATTCTTAGTTTTTCTTTCTTTTGTTGGTTGACAAACAATAAAATTCAGTATAAAAATTGTTTGAACACTATGTATTCCTTTTAATATACTCGGCTGACTAGTGCACTAGATGTTGTATCCCATCATAAAAGTGCTGTTTTCTGTTACATTCTGTACAAACATTTGAATATTAAACTTTTTCTTATAATTTCTGTAAGTATGAAAAATGGCTGACTCAACAATATGGCTGGTTCCTTACCAAAAGTAAATAAGAACTCTCCCGTGCAAGACAGATGATTTGCTACTAAAAATTGGAATATGCCCTCAATAACTCCTTTGTAATCATTTTTTATATCTGCCTAGGCCCATCTAATCCAGCCTGCTCCCCAAAACGTTTGCAGACCTATGCTCCACTGCTTGCTCCCAATTTGTTCTCCCCAAATATGTTTCCTGTTCTGTCAATAATACCATGTATTTTCTTTTTTCTCTTATAGGTCAGTTGACAAGACCGTCAGGCTCTGGAATCCAGTGAGTAATCTTATCTTACTAATTCATTATCTCAAGGTAGCAAAGTTAACGGTACTTTGTTCAGTATGAAATCAAATCATTTTTCTATTACCGTGTCCTTGTTTCAAAAAGTTGATAATACACATACTACGTATATCTAATCGTGACCCTACAAATGGCCAGCAAGACCAACCAACCAAGTGGGCTACAGATTCTTCTCTTTTTGCTCATCTGTTTGTCTCCAGGTGCTCTGGGTCACATTTTGGGGGCTAAAATCTTGAAAGTTGGCAAGAGTATACCACTAGGCACCACCTAAAAAAGATTTTTTTTTGTTTTTCTCCAAAAGTGCTCTTTGGGATCTCTATGGTTATTTGGGGCCAACAATGCCCAAATCTTGTGCTGGTATTTTTTTTTCCAGATAATTTTTAGATAAAAGATCTATTTTTTTTTTTTTTCTCTATTTTTTTTTTTTTAGATAATTAGTTCTGGTACACATGCAGGCTACAGTGATTCATTTGTGTAAGGTACAGATATAAACCTGATTTGTTTGTTGTTGAGATAGCTGCCATCTTGATTTAACTATTTGCAGACTTCAAAAGTTTGTGACAGTATCTTTTAAACTTTCCTTGATTATAAATCTTTGTTGTTCACATTAAAACAGATTCTTAATGAATGTATCTGTTATCATTTATACATAGAATGGTTTGGTTAAAAAATATTGAATAAGATTCGTTTTCTGAACAGTGATTATTTTGAAAATGATCCCCAAAAGCTTTACAATGATTATGCGTGGTATATAATTAGTAGACCTCCATTTTTTCCGAAAGGGATTACAAGGGACTTAGAAGCCAGGTATAAATGGTGGAAGTGATTTGGAGTAGTTTAAATATCTGAAATCTATTTTTTAGTAATAGAGTGGTTGGACTATGAATTAAAAAAGTGAAGCGTCAAGTCTCTTAAGAGACAAACCCCGATGGAGAAAGACAGCCGGAATCATGGATCATTTTGAAGTGAGAGATGAAAGCTCTGAGTGAGATTTGAACATACATCCAATGATTGGATCTGAGATTACCAAGGCATTATTATTCATTACACCACCTCTAATATTTATGTTTAATTACTCGGATATTGTGTAAATATAACTATTAGATGAGTGTTTTTATATACGAATTGTATACTTCTCTTTCATGTTAAAAATGAATGTTGAATGTTAGAAAAATTTTAAACAATTTCAACAATTAAATTTTTTTTGATTGTAGCTAAATGGCACTGCTGTGAAAATATTTGAAGGTCACACAAGGTAAGTACAGGTTGGATTTCAAAAACTAATGATTCGTAAAGATTAATTCTTTCCTACGCTGAATTTTGTAACATTAGGAACTGTCATTATTATACACTGATTTAATCAGACTAGTATCCTCATCTTGGTTGTTATAGTCATCATATTTTGGCCATTGCAGGCTCCAACCTTTCTCAGTGATTAAATCAACCAACCTGACTGTCATATGTTCAATCCATGGGTGGACTAGTCGCAAAAAAGTTGTATACTCAGGTTAAGTAAGTGGAGTTGAATTGTACACACCCTCAGGAAGCTTGCCAGCAACATCAATAGGCAGGCCCTATCCCGGAATCCACTAGGATAGAGGAAAAAGGGATGGCACAGGGACACCGAGGTGGAGATAAAGACAGGCAGACACTACAGGGAGGGATCTGTAGAGTCAATCTGGGATCTGCCCAGGTCAAAAGCGCTCGTATCGTTGATGGCCTATGCTCTTCATGGGGCAAAAGAGCTCAAATCTCCCCTCCCTTGTTTAGCGGAAGAGACAGACAAGCAATATCATAAGGACAAATTAACTGGGAAGAATTCATTGATACTAAGATATTCTCTCACACGAACAATGGAATGAGGATAATTTACCCTCGTGGTTTGAATAAAAGGTTTGGTTCAAAATTCCCAGAAAATTACCAACAATAAAAGACATTTGTCGAGTGACAAAATGGTAAAAATTTCAAAATTTTATCCTCCCAAAACCTTTATCTTTCTCAGGAAAGAATTGCTTCAGATGCCTGTTGTAGTCTTTCGGGGAATTGAAATTGTTTCTATCAAGAGAATTCTGAAAAAACTAGAATAAATGGTAATCTGAAATTAGATCTGGCAAATATGGCAGGGGTGTCAAATCTTCCCGACCAAGTTGTAACAATTCTTGCTGGAAAAAAAAAATTTTTTGCTGAATTATCCTGGTGGAATATTATGCCCTGTCTTCTAATTCCAGGTGCTTTTTTATTGAGTGTTGTCTTCAATTGCTGTAAATAGGAGCAGTACTTGTTTGAATCAATCTCTCTGTTTTCATACTTACAACGGTTTTGTGATGAGTGTTCTTTTATTTTTGATAGGTATGTCACTTGTTGTGCCTTCTCCCATGATGGTGTCTTCTTAGCCTCAGGTTCAAATGACAAAACAGTCAAAATATGGCAAATTGATGACACAGAGAGTCCTTCACCAGGTGAGCATGGTTTTTAATCATCTTTGTTTTTTAGTGTAGAATACCCAAAATAATCATACCATAAGTGGTGTGTGGGACCAGCAGACCCTTCAAAAAAAATAATTTTAAAAAACGACCTCGTAATTGCAGATGGGTTGTGGGGTAGTCAGACATAGTGCTGCCACTGCTCTGCCAAATGATTTCCTCTTATTGTGATGCTGTTTTCAATTAGATTCGCAGAATGTTACATGGGTGTTGGTCTGTTTCCCCCATGAGGGCAAAATGTGACACAAGGTGATTTTTTTTAAAGTACGCATACATAATCTAGGACAGCAAGTCTCCGTGAAGTCATCAAAAGGCGAAGAAATAAAGTGAAGAATTACACTAGTTTGACAAGCTTTTGGTAGAGTCAGCTTGACTATCAAGAATACACTCATCCAAAAAACAAGGGTCTACAACCAATGCATTCTCCTGATAGTCATCTATGGAGCAGAAACATGGAACCTAACCAGAAAATTGACCCTCGGACTGAGAACCATGCAACGTGCACATGAGAAAATCATGTTCAGCCTCATTTGGAGAGATCATAAGACAGCACAGTATTTTACAGAAAAAATAGGAGATATCATATAAATAGATAGAAAACTCAAATGGCAGTTGGCTGGACATGTTGCAAGAATGGCAGACAACTGCTGGACATCATGACTCACCACATGGATCCCTAGAGATCATATGCAAAATTGTTGCCAACAGAAAGTAAGATGGCGTGACAAGCTAGCTGAATTCATAAAGAACTGGCTCTGTGATGCCCATGATAGAGAGATCTGGCGGATCTTGGGGAAGGTCTATGTCCAACAACGGACACTAGAGTTAAAAGATGATAATGATATATTTTTACATGATGAGCATGTCCAGAAATTGCAAAGCTCCGTTGGCATTCATTGAAACATTACTCTGATCTTACTACTTTATTCCAATGAGTAAGTACTGCCTGGGAGACAGATTCTCAGGAACTAGGTTTCTATACTTATTATTAAGAGTTTCCAGCTACGAATAACCTCAAACCTCTAATTGTGAATGTTATAAGTAATGGTAATCAAATTGATAATTTACACAATGATGTACTTGAAGGTGTCTGGAGGGTACTACAGCTGAAACCTTGTGACTATAACAATCAAGATGAGGACATTAGTCTGAGTAAATCAGTGTCTAATAATGTTTCTTCATTTTCACATAAAAGTTATGAAAATCATATTTAACGAATTAATTTCTTGTACTTTAAGTATAATTTCACTATGATTTAAGAAATCTCTGTATATGTATGCAGTGAGATGACTTGACAAGTGGCCATTGTACAAAGTTGATATTCACCAAATGTATCGATCCGTTCATTGGACATTGCAGTGTTATGTTTGAGATTGTTTGCATTTACAGTTCTTGATATGAGAGGGATGCTTGATTTACAATAAAAATTCATCTTAAAATGGATAGAGTATTTTTGTCCGAATATCTACATCACAAGCATTCATGAGCATGAGCTTATAGATCTAAAATGTTTTGTGAGTATGGAGATATATATATATATATATATATAATACATATGGTACAGATCAGGTTAGCAATATAGCATAATATAAAGCAACGTCTGATATATGATGGATTTATTTCATTCGCCTGATGAGGCTCAGAGAGGGCAGAAACATAAACTTGTTTGTGTAGTGAATCCAGATCCTATTATATATATATATATATATAGAGAGAGAGAGAGAGAGAGAGAGAATCGTTTTTTTTTTCTGCAAAATTCTTTTATAGATTAAATAAGTTTATAGTTAGATGATGTAACGGCATTTTAAAAAAATTCCTGTTTTACTTGTTATTACAATTAACAACAATATTTATGTTTCGGGTGTTGCTATTAATGACATCATGAATAAATAGAGAACAGCATCTCATTATTTCAAGTTTAAACCTCCTGAAGATATTCATGAAGCCAGATGCACCCTTTGAACAGGTATACCTTAGTAATTGAAAAGTGAGGAAAATAGGGGATTTGTATTGACCATTATCAGGTGACATATTCTATCAATTTCTTTTTTTCTTTTTGCTTCAGACCCTGGGTTTTCTTTACTGATTGATTCTCCCTCTCAATCTCCTGTTGCTTCAACATCGTTGACGCCGCCATCGTCCTCCCCATCATCTGTGCCGGTGCCTGTGCAAAGCATACCTTCTGCCGTGTCTGATTGGCAGAAACCAGTCAATCGGTGGACGGTTGATGAAGTATGCTGCTGGATCGGACATATTGGATACAGTGAGTACGAGGATAATTTCCGACAGAATATCATCGATGGTTCTGAACTTCTTTCATTAACCCAAGAGGTTTTGGAAAAGTCTTTGGGAATCAGTGAGTAGACATATTTCTTCTTTTTTTTTGGTTTTTAATTTCAAATTTTAAATCTGTGAAAAAAAGCTTGCATTTGGTTATCAAATGGCAGATTCAGGTCAGGCTGCCAGTCTACTGACACATTTTGATTACTTTGATTTGTAAGTACTATGCTTACAAACAAATATGTGTGGATCGATTGATATATATGTAAATATTGTCTGCAAATGAGCAATTAACAAAATAATCAAAAAGACAAAGTTTTTCCGTTGTTTTTAATAGCATATGTTTAAATGAAAAATTGCTGCCTCTATACACTCTTTTTCAATATAAATTTGTATATATTTTTATATTGGTAGATGTATCAATAAGTTCGTAGCCTAATGATGAGAAAAAAAAGTATTTATTCTACTCAACAAATGTTTTTTTAACATATTTCCTATTTCATCAATACACTCAACACAACGTTTCTCCATAGCTCACAAAGATTGAATATTATACAGTGAAAATTTCAGATCAAAATTCAGCTTATAATTGTGTCTAGCTACAGACAGTGATCCACCACTGTTTATTTAAGTTTTATTTATATTTATAAAAATTTGCATCATATATTTGAAACTATCAACCAAAACCCTGACCAAAGGTTACTTCAATGTTTAACTGGGTCTGGCTGGCTGGCTGGCTATCTATGTATGCGTCACACATACAGGCCACACCAGTGGAGCTAGAGGGCTGAGAATTTAAACATTTACTCCAACATGTCAAGAAAAATGTTCTTTGTTTTTTGAACCCTCCCCCCAATTGGTCTTTTCTAAAGGGCTTAATTTTCAATGTAAGTTTATGCTAAATTGGTCCCTTGGTTTGTGTCCAGCAGCATTTACACTTGTTTTTTTTTTGTGTTTTTTTGTTGAAAATTAGGTCTTTTCAACTGCCCAACTAAAGGCGAGAGAAGTATTTTATTTATTGATCACCCCTAACGCAGAATACTGCAAAAAGATGTTGGTCACATGACTGTTTCTATTGAATAACAAACCAGATCTACATACATACATCTTCACACACACACACATATATATATATATATATATGTATGTATATAAAGCTTAGCTTTGTACAGTAGAGGTCAAAATGAAGGGAAATAGAAATAAAAAGATTGTGCTGTATTGACCTGCCACGAAAATCAGCATTTGAAATTCTTGCTTTTTAGAAGAGTTATTGCTGATACTAGGGGAATAATGCCACTATCTAACTCACCAAGTAGACTAAAGTTATCTAGTAGTTATTTTTCCAAGCCTATCTTGGTCTGATTCATGGCCACAGTAATTAAGCGCCTAGTGACGATCAAACTCAGTGCATTACACATTCCTTGTTTTATATGGGTGCATACAATTTTGTAATATACAATAAATTTCATGAGGAATAGAAAAAATATCCATTCCTTGCATAAATAAATCACCGTAGTCCACATCATACATACCAGAACTGATTATCTGAAAAAACAAAAGATTTTTTCATTTGAAATTATCTGAAAAAAATACCAGCCCAAGATTTGGGCATTGTTGCTCCAAAATGACCATAGAGACCCCCAAAAGCATTTTTTAAAAAATAACCCAAACTTTTTTAGATAGTGCTTAGTGGTGTACTCAAGCAAATTTTTCAAGGTTGTAGCCCCCAAAATGTGACCAGGAGCACCTGGAGACTGACACATAGATGAGCAAAGAGAGGAGAATCTATAGTCCGCTTGGCTGGTTGGTCTTGCTAGCCATTTGTGGGGCTACGGTGATTTGATTAGTTAATCACTGCTATTCACAACAGACTTCTTTAATCACTGTTGCTGGGTCTAAGTCATTCACGCATTCTGACATTCATATGTATCTATCTATCAATCCACACTTAGCTCAGCCCACACGTATTGTAGAAACTTTGCACACACACTCCGTTAAATGAGTAGGGGATATGTTTATTGTTTTTTTTTTGTTTATCGAATATTCCCCTCCAAAAAAGTTTTTTAAGTGGAGGGTTAAATATGCAATGTAATGTGATCATAGCCCAACAAAAGTTGAGAGAAGTAATTTATTTGTTTATCACTCCTTTTTCCAATTTTTTATGTGTTTCATATATCAATTCATATATATTGTATTAATTATATTTCATTTCATTAATTCATAATTTCCCTTGGAAATCTTGAGTTAGTTATCAATATTTAGCGCAATTTTGATATATCTTTTGGTTTTTATTTGTGCAGAGGCTTATGGTGTCCGAAACAAGATTCTACGAGCAAGGACTTTTCTCACAGAAAGTATAACAAGCCCAAGAAATTCTTCACAAGCTGATTTTGACTGTATGTACTTTGTTTTTTTTCTGTCTGTTTCATAATATTTAATTCTGCCAGCAAAGTTGGAGAGTTATATGTATTCATTCAGGTCTTCCTGTCTGTCCACATATCTCCAAAAGTACTGGATGGATTTAAAATTAGATTGGAAGGGTTGGCGATGGGGTTTGAAAGAAATTGTTATATTCTGAGACAGATCATTTTTTTTATTGAGGGAAATTTTTCAGGGTTTTTCTTTGCATCTGGGAATTTTTGTTTCAAATGTTGACAATGACATGAGAAGCCGAAACATATTTATTCTCTTCTAGATATATGCAAAGAAGAATCCATTAATATTTATTTATCATATTGAACGGAGCATTGCAAATTTCAAGTTTTTGACTTAATTTTATTTTATTTTGATTAATTCATTTTTTTTTAAACATTTATGTGGTTCTAAAAAATGGACATATTTGGTCTGACAGAATAAATTATAAATTGTGTTATATTGTACTGAAACTTATTTGATCTCCAGTTGCCACACGGTCGATACATCACTCAATTTAGACAACATATCTAGAATAAGTGTGTGGCGACGGGAGATCATTTCAAGTAAGTTTCTATATAATATAACGCAATTCATAATTCAAACATTTATTAGTATGCTCATATCTGTCCACATAATATTTCTAAAAGTTCTCAGTGAATTTCGATTTTGTGGAATGGTGGACAATGAGCTATGAAAGAAATAATGAGATTTGGGGGGGGGATCCATACACAATTAGTTATGCACTCTCTGAGTGATTTCTAGCTTCTAAAAGGTCTTTACTTTTTTTTTTTTGTGAACAGTTTTTTTTACTTGATAGCTGTTTATTCAACCCATGGTACCACAGATTGGATTCATCAAACAAATACTTGAAATTTTTTTTTCTAATCATTATATATATATATATATATATATATATATATATATATATATATATATAGTGACATAGCAAATGCTAAAAGCATATATAAGAAGTAGAGAACACTACTAACGCTGACACTGTAGATGTTGTTGTTTGAAATGATCATATGAATAGAACATCATTTAGGAAAATTCAGAAAATGCAGAATGAAATGCCTCTAGAGGAAGGGAAAATAAGATAGATGTTATGGAAAACTGCTGCTGAAACCTAGCATGCAGAAGTGAATCTAATGAAAGGCCAATAAAGACCAATATAACTTGATGGATCTGACTAGACAGCATCGAGCGTATTCTCTCTCTTCAAGATTTAGGAGTTTCCAAGGAATTGATGTTTCCATGGATCTATTTCCAGATACGCCTGATGAATACCTCTGTCCCATTTCCCGTGAAATTATGCAAGATCCTGTGATAGCTGCAGGTAAGTATCTCCTTCTTTGGACCTGTAAAATATTTGATCCTCATGAGGTCTGTCCAAAAAATATCCAGCCATCTTAAATGTCCCAAGGACCTTGATGTAACTTGCAAAGAATCAAAAGGGACCTTACTGGGCATTTGTGAACATACACTCTTCTGTGGGGTTTCTCAGTCTGCAGTAGATGCCATTGAGTAAGCTTGTGTACTGTGTGATAGCTGCATCGACAATGACTGAGTCTGTCCATTCCTTGTATCCCATGCATGTTTTTTTTCTTGCAAAACATCACATCACCCCTTTCAGTCTATATTTGGCTCCCTGCAACTTCTGGCTTTTATTAAAGAGATTTCAGACCATGGACAAGATTAAGGGGAATGTGATGAAGCAGCTGCTGGCAGTCTCAAAAGAGGACTTTGAATGTTTTCAAAAGTGGAATAAATATGAGGATATGTGTGTGGGGTCTCAAGGAGAGTGCCTTGAAGAGGACTAAGGCGCTATTGCCCTAGCTAGGCTATTTTTTCCTTTAGTTTTAAATGGCTGGATACTTTCCAGACAGAACTTTTCACAAAAGTTAAATTCATTTGTCCAGAAAATAATCATCATAAGCAAGTGTAGGAGTCTGCGATGAAACTAATGCTGGGATTCTGAAAACATTGGTGCCAAAATTCTACCTATTGAAGTTTTTGGTTAATAGTTGATGATGTATGTTAAGTTTTGTCTAAATTAAAATAAGACCATAGGAGTAGATGTTTACTGTCAAGAACAAGTGAGAATTGAAGATTTATGCACAAAGAAATGCCCTGGTGTGGTTAACAGAAAGTCTGTCATTCTCTAGAATGATAATGCAAGCCAACACTTGGTAAAATAAACTCTGGAGAAGGTTGGCACATTTTCACATGTCCTTCTAGCTTAGTAGCTTAAGAGTTCCATCAAGTCAGATCCCCAGAGCATTTCCTTCACTGAAAAACCTTTAAAAATCAGGAAGAAATCAAATCAGAATTCTTTTTGCCAGGATTTCCAGATTTTTTCTGCAAAGAAATAAAGGATTTGTTTCATAGTCAGTTTTGTCATTGCTAATTATGCTTATTATGTTCTTGATAAATTTAAATCAATATTTTTGAATGGGTTTTCATTTAACCTCTATAAATGCATCATTACTTTCTGAGCAATCTAATTATTGAGTTATTCAGAGTTTGGGCTTTCTAAATTATTATGGTAATATTTTAATCTCTTTGTAGATGGATATACTTATGAAAGAGCAGCCATAGAATCCTGGATGAAATCTGGAAATAGTCGAAGTCCAATGACAAATTCTCTCCTCTTAAGCCAGAACCTGACACCCAATCGAACAGTCAAAATGTTGATCCAACGTCACATCACAAGTTAAAGGTGTGTAAAAAGGTTTTCAAGTTGTCAGTATTGTCTTACGTATTGTACTACCCATGGCAAATATTATGGAATCGTGATTTTTTTTTACCTTGACATTAAATGTTTCCACAGTGTTTTTCCAACTCTGGAAGAAATATATGCCTATTATTTAATCTGATTATTTCATAAAGCCAAAATGATAAGCGTTTGTGTCTTATGCGATTTCTTTATTTGCTGTGATTTGAAAAAGTGTAATCCTCTAAGAGTGCTAATCCCATTATTTTGCCAGGGGTAATAGATTTGAACATTTAGCCATCTGCTAAGAAGAGAAATTTCAAAGGGCTTTAGTTTTAATCTTGATTTCCATTATCTTTTATAAAAGTACCAATATTTCACATCACACAAATGATGGAGGCTTGGATCATGAAAATACTTGGAGAGAATCATGAGTAAAATGCACAATATCATCTTAAATTTTATTAGATGAAATATAGTCAACCATAATTAATTTTTGACTGGCATTTCCTCCATCTCAATCTTAGTTGCTTTTCACTACAACTCTTTTGACTGTCAGTCTACAGCCATTGGTAAACAGTCTGTCATCATGTTTGTTTTTCATGATGGAAGATGATCATGTCTTCAATAGTGAATAGTGCAGCAATTGTTTTACTCCACAGGGTCAGCCATGATAACGTTGGGCATTTTTTTGATGCTAGTATATTTATTGGTAAAATATTCACAGATAGATATGTTCACTTGGAAAAAAGTTCACTTTACAATTCTTCATGCTTACTGAAGCATGTTTTATCATTTTTCATGATCATTCCTTTTCAATGTGATTATTTATTGTCATTACAATGATTGAATTTAAACTAGTTTTAGCTTCTGTAAAGGGAGCTGCAATTGGTAAGATACTTGATAAAATGCATCAAATTTTAGATTGTAAGTACCTTTATTTCAAAAATAAACATTATCATTAGAAATAACAGACTTATATAGTATCTATATTATTTAACATTGATAAACAAAAGGGTATCGAAGAAAAGTAGCATTTCATTTGACTACCTTAAATCATTGCTTTCATTTGATTCCTTGGCTAAATTTTAGGATTTGCCCGGGCCCTTCTATGCATTCACCCGGTAGGAATTTTAATCTCTGCCTGAAGGCATGAACTGTGCTTGACTTGGATTATAGTGGGGGAGAATTGCGCTCATTGTCAGCCTTGTTCTCTTGTCCCTCTTTGCCTGGTTCCAGCATACATATTCAAGACAGCCGGAGACTAACTGGGGTACAGAAGAAGTAGATCCATGCCTTTCTCAAGGGTATTAGTGCGAAGTGAACCCAAACTGTCTCAATTGGAATTAGAACTCTGCTCACCAATTCCATTCTCACGGCCACTAACCATTGGGCCACCTGCACCTCTGTAACTGAATGATGTTTCTATGAATTTATATCATCCTATCGTATTTCTTCATTTAATTACTTCATGCCTTCTTTAGAGTGTTTCTGCATCTGCTAATAATGTTGACTTATCAAAAACATGAATTTTAAAATTTTTCCTTTTTTGTATCAGCATCGTATATAAACTAAAAATTGTCTCAGTCTTTAGGCGTAATGAATTTCTTGAGATTTTTTTTCTTCCGTTGACAGATAGTCTTGTTATATGCTCAACCTTCGAAAATAAGAAGATCCTATTAATCGTAAAAAGAAGGGTGTATAACTAATGCATCCTCCTGATAGTCACTTATGGAGCTGAAACATGGAACCTAACCAAGAGACAGATCCGCAAATTGAGAACCATGCAACACGCACATGAAAAAATTATGCTGGGCCTCACATGGAGAGACCACAAGATAGTACAGTACATCCGGGAAAAGACAAGAGTCAGGGACCTCATAGAATCCATTAAAAAGCTCAAATGGCAGTGGGCTGGCCATGTTGCATGAATTGCGGACAACCAATGGATATCGCAACTCATGACATGGACCCCCCAAAATCACATGCGGAACCGAGGCCAGCAGAATGCAAGATAGAGATCGAACTAGACAAATTCAGAAAGTACTGGCTCTGCGATGCCCATGATAGAGAAGTGTGGCAAATCTTGGGGAAGGTCTATATCCAACAATGGACATTTTAAAGACTGATGATGATGACTTGGCAAAAATTAGATATGGGGATTTTTTTTGTTATAATTTGTAGGTCTTCATTTGTATATATAAAGGACCAATCTAATTGACTCATTACTTCAGTAACTGTTTCTACTCCTCTTGTACTATGTTTAGGACCGTTTTTTTCCTTTATAGCCGTTTGAGTCTATGTTTGTACACTCCATAATATGAATGGAAGTTGTTTGTTTTTGGGTGGGGGGTTGAAAATGCTGGAAACCTTTGAATCAACCTAATATGTATGAAATCTTTTTTCAGATTCTTTACGCGAGCCTCAAGAAGGAAAGCTGGGTTTCCATTGGCGAAGAAACGATCGACACCGTTGATGTAACAAGGGAACATTTCATTGGAATTTGGTTTGTTTTTTGGATGGAAACACCTGCGGCTAACAATCTGAATGACGAAACAATTTTAAAAGTATCAACAAAATACAAAATCAAAAAGACATTTTGCAGAGAAATATAATTTTATATTGTTGAACAATGCCAGTTTATTATGATATGAATTTTATTTTTACCTCTGGAGTTGATGTATAACTATACAATGAGTTTCCAAATTAGCAATTTTAGATCTCTAGTATATGCTTATCGAACCTCATCTGCCTTTACTGCTTGGTTCATAATGATATACCTGGGGCCATGGTTGTCCGCTGACACTTTTCAAGGTGAGGGGGTAGGGTGAGCGCAAAAGGGTATATTTCCAGTGGCGGGGAGCAAAAAAATATATTTGTAATATATTTTGGGGGTTATATAAAACGATTACACAGCATCAGTAGTTTTCATTGATTACAAGGTTCCAATTTTCAACTTCCTCTTCCCCCAAATGAGAAGGCCTGATCTTTGAGGTGGTTTCATTAGCAAGTCAAGATTCTTATGGAGCTGGCCCAATGCCTACCCCTTCCCATTCATCAGTCAGGTTTGGGACCAGCTATGATGATAACCAAGCTGAAGGTTTGTTTCTGTTAGAGTAATATTCTCTTATTTTAACTGTTTTACCGGGCTAAAGAGCTCCTACTTTTGTTGAAAGTTTTCTTAACATTTTTCTTATTTCACAATCCAAGATGGCCACAGAATCTTCCCTAGAATCCATGAGACTAACTTATATATCAGAGTCACTTGACAAATTTTGTGATATGCATGGCATAGAGCATTCTTGCTTTTAACACCATTTTATATGCTCATCTACTGTTCAAAAATTGACAAATAGAGGGCTGAAAAACATAGAATTCTTGGGGTGTATCTGTGCACCACCTAAATAGTCCATTAGGTTTTTTTCTGCCCAATGTTCAAAAAGTGGCTTTCTTTTGGTTGCTCCACCATAATTGACCATTGGAGGAAGATACTATATTGCTATTCTTGAGTTGCTACTTAGCATGAGAATTCTTTTCATTTTCTCTCTCATTTCACAAACACGTCATTTTGATTAACAAGATCTCAATAAGATACGGTGGTTTCTTTTCCTAATTAAGTGAATTGTATGATTCGATGGTTTGCAGCTAAAAATGGTATTCCCAATTTGATGCCATTTGTTCTGAACACATTCCACACCAAGTGACCACCTATCTGTTCAATGTTGAGTGACTAACTATCTCCCCCTCTCTTTTCAAGCTCTGACGATTCCCTTGCTCCTTCTATTTTCCATGACGGTAACTGTTACACCCACTATTTCTATTAAAAGCAGTCAACCCAAACTGCCAACATAGATTTCTTCAGTTTTCAAGTTGGTGTGGCTGGCTGGTTATACATATATATATATATATATATATATGTACATATGTATCATGTATACAAGGTGTACTAATAGAGCTCTCCAGCTGAAAATTTGAACATTCACTTCTTCTTATATCAAGAAAAAACAATTTTTTTTTTTTTTTTTTTTTTGGAACCCCCCACCTCCCTAGGGTCAATTCATGATTTTAATGCAAAATTCATCCCTTACAGTCGGGCAGTTTTCACGCTTTTTTTTTTTTTGTTGAAAATTCCGACTTTTTTAGTGATCACTTTCCATATTCATTGATCACCCCTCTTTCCAATATTTTAATTGATCACCCCCAGTGAGGCCATGCTACCATAAGACATTGGTCATGTGATCTTTTTTCTTTTATTCAGGGACTGACCAGATCTGTTACGATTTCATTTTTTAAAAACTTTTGTTAATTTTGTTGGTTTGTTTTTTACTTGAAAAAATAAAAGAAACTAATTTCGGTAAATTGTGTTGTTCTCTCTTTCTTTTTTCTCTCTATTTTTGGTAAGTATCAAATAAACATCAAATTAATTCAAACTGTTGAGAAAATTGGTTGGTCATTAGAGTCATTATTCTGATTGATCTCTGCTGGACAGTTATCTGTTTGTCACATTTTAGTTTCCTGGATAGGCAAAGTTATTTATAAAGTGGGGACCCACGGACATTTGCATGGGGGACAGTGGCAAAAATTGCTCATTTCTACTGGCTATTGCCACTGGTGTCAGAGTATACTCAAGACTCTGCCATATTTGTGTAATGGGGAGGTATAGCCTTGGAGACAGATCACCGGGAACTAAGCTTATATATATATTATTGAATGTCTCCAGCTGTGAATGGCTAGAAACCCTCTGCTAGGCATTCAAAATCCTGGCTTTTATCCAGGATTGAACATTGATCTCTGGTAGGGAATGCATAACTATCTCGACCATGTGGCAGGCACCATAAAACTATTGATACAAGGCCTGTCAGGAAAGTATCCAACCATTTTGAAAATCATGAGAAAAAGTTGCGTGGCCTTAGATATAATTTGGCAACCAGTTAGTTGAGACCTACTATGTATACATGAACAGACACTCTCCTGTGGGGTCACTCAGTAGGCAGTGAGAAGCCATTGAGTAAACATGTGTACTGAGTCACTCACATTTGCAATGACTGAGTGAGTCGTTCTTTACGGTTTTTTTTGCAAAACATAGTATCACCCAGATCTATCAGCCCCAGGGTTGCCATTTTAGATATGATTTTATATATATTTATATCTTATATTTCTGGGGTGTTTTCTTGTATTTTAAAAACATGAAAATATATGCTTAAAAGCACTGATATCTCACAAATTTTCATTTTCATTATACAAGTATTAATCATTTTTGTGAAAAAAATCATTGATACATTTGAATTTCTATGAGATAATCTCTTAGAAGTATCCACACATTTCTATTAAATACTATTCAATCAGTCTGTCAGTTCCACTTACATTTACCAACATCATCATCATCATCATCAGTCTGTTAATGCCCATCGTTGGACATAGACCTCCCCCAGGATTCACCACACTTCTCTATTGTAGGCGTCGCGGAGTTAGTACTTTCCAAATTTGTCTAGCTCGTCTCTCCATCTAGTACTCTGCCAGCCTCGGTTGCGCATGTGATCTCTGGAGATCCATGCTATGAGTCGTGACGTCCATTGGTTGTCTGCCATTCTTACAACGTGACCAGCCCATTGCCGTTTGTGTTTTCCAAAGGATTCTATGGTGTCATAAACTCCTGTTTTTTCCTTGATATATTGTGCTTTCTTGCAATCTCTCTATGTGAGGTTGAGCATAATTCTTTCATGTGCACGTTGCATGTTCCTAAATTAGTGGGTCTGTCTCTTGGTTAGGTTCCATGTTCCAACTCCATAAGTGACTATTGGGAAGATGTATTAGTTATACACCCTTCTTTTTAGGATTAATGGAATCTTCTTATTTTTGAAGGTTTAACTTGTTCTGCCAAAGGCTTGCCATCCTAGTATGATTCTTTGCTTGATTTCTTCTTCTTTTGAGGGTCTCATGAAGATTCGCTAGATGTGGTGATCTACTTACTCCAGTTCTGTGTCCTTGATTTTGATCTTAGTGTTAGAAATAAAAAGCAAGGAAGAAGTATGATGTCATTAAAAGGTGTGACATCATGAAAAGCAAGATGCATTGAAAGAAAATCCATTCCGATCAATTTTTTTTACCTGCTGCTAATGATGTCATATTAGAGAAAAATTTACGATTTTTATTGAAAATAATACTTGCAGAATATCACAATATTTTACAAGTATGAGAATCAATTGAATCAAAGAAAGACAACTTGCTATTCCTCCTCCTGCCAATACTGCTATGAACGGTTGAAGCATCGTTGAACTCATGGATCTTGTTTCTTTAAAAAAAACTATATATACTGAGAATATATACTTAGAAAGTGACCGGAACACAATTAAGTGGAAGTGTCGATTGTTTCAAATGGTGGGTAGGAGATATTTCTACTAGCAAAATTGTTACTTTAAAGTGGAAGAATCTGTCATGATAGCCTTATCCTAATTATCCCTTGAAGCAGTCTGTCTATAAATAGGAACAGTTAGGGTAACAAGTTAGTTAACAATTGGGTACTTGCAGAGTAGAGTTGCCGAATGAGTTACACACGACCACAGGGTATGTAATAAATACCCATGCTCAAATGTGACGTAGTGTCTGAGTAAAATCCTGTCAGAAAAAAAGAAAAAAGCCAGTAGAACGACAGAAAAATTGTATGCCGTCCATAAGGAGGGGAAAACATTATTGGTAGGTCAGACTACTTGAAGGGAAAAAAAAGGTCAAGCCTGTTAGAGGAAAAATAGTCTGAAGCTAAAAAAAAATGATGAGTTCAGACAAAAAAAGAAGTATAGTCAAAAGAGTGAAACAGAGACAGAGCACACCCCAAAAAGTCGAAGGAGTGAACTTTAGGACAAATGCACCTATACCAATGAAAAGAAAATAGAGATATATGTTTTGCTGAATTGGTGAAATTGACTAATTGGCAAAATTACATATTTTTTGGAAAAAAACTGATTACATAAACTTTTGATTGTAAAAAGAATAGTTGTTTTCATCTTTGTTTTGATTAAATCAAAACTACGTATCTATTTATTTTTTGTAAAAAAAACAAAACAAAACTACCAATTTACTTATTTTTTTTGTAAAAGAATTTTGATTCTACTTTGATTGTAAAAAAATAGTTGTTATACTTGTTTTGATCAAATAAACTTTTTATCATATTAAAACTACATATCTATTTAATTTTCATGAAAAAAAAATTAAAACAAAGTACTTACTTATATTTTGTGAAAAAAATTTTGATTTTACTTTGATCGTTAAAAAAATAGTTGTTTTTATATCTGTGTTTTGATTAGATAAACTCTCAATCAAATTATAACTATGTACTTATTTAAGTATTGTGAAAAAAACTCAAAACTCCACCAATTAGGAGTAACATATATATCAGCGATTAGAAATAGACTATTTTATCCAGAATCTTCCTTTGGGTAAAAGGAATTAAATTAATTATCTCTCGAGGTAGCCAGAGGTGAGAAGTTAGTTACCGATTGGGCACTCAAGGGGTGGAGTTGCAGAATGTGTTACTTCCAGTAGGAATACCCGTGCCCAAAAGTGACAAGACTCCTTTGAGACACAGAACTAAGTTGGTCCGACTGGCTGGCTATGTATCACATGCAAAGGCTGCACCAACGGAGCTGGACGGTTAAAAGTTTAGACACTCACTCTTTATTATGTCTAAAGAAAAAATTTTTTGTTTTTGAAAATTTCCTCCTAAATAAGTTTTTAGTGGTGGAGGTGGCTCAATTTACAATGTAAATTTTTGGTAAATTGATCCCTTGATATGTGCCTGCTTATTTTTGAAAACTCAGACTTGTATAATTATCACAGCCTGACAAAAGACAAGAAGAGTAATTTATTCATTTATTCGTATATTGAATAAAAATGTCTCTATAGGCATCTCTGTGAACAATTTACAACAGAAATACATACATTAATTCAAGTAATAAAAATGTATAAAACTTAATAAAAAAAACTGCAAGTTTTCCAAAATTCTTCTATATATTCCAGTCAATAACTCCCAAATAAGTTTTTCTTAAAATTATTTATACTCATAACATTTCTTTTCATAAGCTGGTAAGCTATTCCAGTATTTTGAAATTCTTTGGGAGAAAAAAAAATCAACTTGTTTTTGCAGCTTTTGCCATCAATCATTGATCACCCCTTTTTCATATTTTTTCATTGATCACCCCAAAAACAGCATGCTGCCAAATGATGATGGTCACTTGACAGTTTCTGTTGATTGTCTAACCAGACCTGTCCATTATTATAGTAGATCGTAAGGGACATACGCGACTATCTTAGCCACAAGGCTGGTTGATAGAATGAGTATGTGGTGGTGGGGTTAGAAAACTCCAAGACTGATTTCCGAGGGTGAATGGTTTTTAATGCGCTTTCTTGTACAGAAATAATTGAAAACTCAGAAAGAAGAAACAATTTATCAAAGAGTAGACGGATACAAAAATATAAAATTACAAAATGTCCTGAAAAAAAAAACCTCATTTATTTGGTAGTAAGCTGAACTTATATTTACTTATGAACAGTATTTATGTGGTTTCAAATAATCAATCAATCATTAGAAATGATTTGACAATAAAACATGATATATTGATACTATAATAGGTCTTCATCCGGCAGAAATCACCTACTCAGGTGTACAATAATAATAGGCGGCAACGACATCCCAAAAGAACACATCAGAAAATATTCAAGACAATATTCTTCTCACAAAGAGTTGTCAACAATTGGAATAAATTAATGGATTAAGATCAAAAAAAAAAGAAAAAAAAAAAGAAACTAAAACAGTGAACAACTTTTAAAAAAAGAATCAATAAGATAATTAAACAATCAACAAATAAAAAAAACTTAGGAAAAAAAAAATGATAAAACTCTCCGGCCAAAAGCAAGATACAATCACAAATATATGCAAATTTTTACTCGCTGTGTATCACATCTTATTTAAAAGTATTTCTGAGGACAAAATCATTTTTTGTGCTCACCACTTAACTGAGTTATCCAAACAGAGAAGATTCCGGTAAGATATTGGTCAGAATCAAACCTCAAAAATATATTTACTTGAAAACTGACCAACAAGAAACTGTCAACCAAAACTGTCAAAATAGGTTTCTTTAAGTTTTTGAGTTGGTCTAGCTGACTGATTATCTATGTACAGAATCACTCACACAAATGAAGCTACAGGGCTGAAAATTTACTCCTTATTATTTCTAGTGAAAACTTCTTTTTCTTCCAAAATTTCCCCCCTAAAAAGGTTTTTAGTGGTGAGTTCAATTTGCAATGTAAGTTTGTGCTAGATTGATCCTTAGTTTCTATTGGTTTGTTTTCTTTTTTTAAATTCTGACTTTTTTTAGTGATCACTGCCAAAAATTTTCCAATTTTTTAAAATCAATCACCCCAATACAGCATGCTGCCAAAAAACGTTGGTTACAAGATGGTTTCTATTGAGTGACTAACCAGACCCGTTTTCTAATTCATCTTAATTACCGTGTTTAGTGCATTTACATCTCCTTAAGGTTTGCTAGCGAATTGGCCTTTTAAAAACGTCAAGGTTCAAGTTATATTTCAATTCAATGAATTCAAAAAACTAAACAGAGAGATTTTGCCATTGGAGATCAAAATTACGCAAGTACAAATGTACCTCAATCTAAAAAGAAAAGAAAAAGAATGAAAACTAGCATTCCAAGGGAAATTATGAATCACCGCCAACCATACATAGAGCTTCTTGCCACATGAATTAGGCAGCGGTAGTGGTAAAATTAAGTTACCATGATGAAAGTACTACCTATATGGTTTGAATCAAAAATTTATGATTAAAAAAAAAACAACAAAAAAGCAAAAACAAAATAGGTCTGGTTAGTCACTAGATAGGGTGATCGGATAAAAAAAATATGAGAAAGGGGTGATTAATCAATGTTACATTTCTTACCTTTTTGACAGTGATCATTAAAAAGTACAAATTTTCAACAAAAAAAAAATCATTGATGAATGCTGCTGGACACAAACTAAGGGACCAATTTGACATAAACTCTAATTGCAAATTGAACCCCCCCCCCTAGAAAATGTATATAGAAGGGGAATTTTCAAAAACTTTTTTTTGATTTTCTTAACTCATTGAGGAAAATGTGTGAGCAAAATTTCAAGAATCTACTATAAACGGTCAGGTCTTGGCAAAGTCTAGAGATATACATATATATAAATATATATATACATGCAAAATACTAATTACAGATGCAATATATGATATAATATAATATCTGATGGGTTTATTTTATATATATATACATATATATATATAAAATGTCAGAACACGCGAATAACCTAAACCTAGCAACAGTGATTAAACCAGTCTGTTTTGAGTCGCGGTGATTAATTATCTTGGCTGAATTTTGTTAGACATTGTATGTGGTCTAGTTGATCTATTTTCTTTATTTCTCATTTCTCTCTATTGAATCACCATAACCATGATCATCAACCCAACAAGACAACAAAAAACATAGCCTAAGGGTATTCTTCCCTTTTCATTCATCTGTCCATTCCTATGTTCATTTTTTGGCATAGAGCCTTGAAAATTTCCATGTGTAGTCTCACAGACACTTTCTAAAAATGGCTTTTTAATTTTTTTGCAAATTATCACTTTTCAGTTGTTTTTAGGTTGCGCTTGATTTACAATTATAATCTGTCGTAAAATAGACACTTTTATTTTGGTACAGCCATAAATTATACATTTAAGGCATTTAGGCATTTGTGGAAAATCTTGGTTTTAAATGATATATATATATATATATATACATATATATGTAAACAGTATTAGAGACAGAAAGAATATGAGAGAGTATATTGTTAAATCTTATTTTTTTTTAATGGAAATTATATCTTTTTTGTCCTGCTGTTTTTGTTAAACCTGTTTACTTGAAACTGACAACTCTGGTCTGTTAGTGTCTTTGATCTCATTGAGTCATGTATTGCTCTATGTAACCTTGTATCACTGTCCAAAGATTCAGGATGAGGTTTAATAAAGTCTTGGGTGACAAAGAGATAAGAACACACACAGAAGGAGTATTCTGAGAAAAATGAAACAACTTGCCCACAATGATTCATTTTTAGGCAGAAGTGGCTAGATTTTGTAATTTTATGGAGACACTTTGAAATCTGGTATGACTGACCATGAGAGAGGGGTGCACACCAATCATTATGAAATGAATGTTCTCTGTTTTACAGACAATGCAGTGCCCCTCCAAGGGCCTGGGTGAAACCTATGGAGATCTTGGGATTCCCAGTTGTCCTCAAGAATTGCCAAGACTGAAACTCAGTGTAGCAGACTCAAAGAATATTTTTACACTACTTGGCTGCCAAAAGGCATTAAAAAGAGCTGAATAAGAATAAAATAGCCAAAAAACACAATGAAGGTATTTGAAATGGTCAGAAAATTGCCAAAAAGACCAGAATCTTCAAGCACTTCCTTGGTAATTCAGTGATTTTGCACTGCCAAATCTTTATTTCTCAAAGACGGAATTCCGTCTGAAGTCAGACATTAACACTATTATTTATCCGATTTACATAGTCTATGCCAAGTGATATATTAACCGTGTATTGATAGGAGAGCTTCAATATAATATGACGCAATTTATAATCATTCTGTTGGATCATATAGATCCATTTCTCAATGAATCTATGCAACGCTCTTCTAACTCTGGAATGGAGCACTCTGGTAGACGGGGAACTATGCATAAAATGAATATATCGCTCAATTCAGTCCAACTGACCATCCCATTCTGTGTAGGACAGGGGTAGAGCATCTGCTTCTGGGTCCAGAGCAAAGGTTTTAACCTCACCTAGCGGTACTGGAAGGGATATCTAGTCTATAGCCAAGTCAAAGGGTTGTTATACAAAGAAACAGCTGTCTGTGGATGGAACAATAATTGTATATATATATTCAGATTTCTTTGTAACACATTTTAATGAGAGCACAGTTACTACACTCTGATCCCAGGTAGGAGTGCCAAGGAGCGATTCTTTGATCCAAGGCAGAGTGTGCAGGTACTACATCCTAGCCAGGGAGCCGGGTAGCACAACTTTAATCCAAGGAAGAGCACGTAGATACGCTGATCCTAGGTACTTAACTCAACACATCTCCATCAACGAAATAGATCAAGATCTACAGAGTGAAAATTTCAAATAATATCTGTGTCAGGATGCAGATTTATTGATCAACCTTCGTATATATATATATATATATATGTATATATTAAGAAATGGACGTATTTGGTCTGACAGAATAAATAATAAATTGCTTTATATTCCATAGAAACTTATTTGAGATAATCTCTTGTCATTATTTGGTTAATGTATCACTCACCCTAGACAAAGTAAATAGAATAAACAATATGAGAAAATGGGACTGCTGCAGGAATTGAACCTGCCACTGATAGGGTAGCCTCTTCAATGAAGCGATGCTCTTACCATTTGCATAACTGGCGGCTGTTTAGTTCAATTGTAAAAGCATTGCTACACTGAAGCGGCTACCCTACCGGTGGCAGGTTTGATATAAATGTCCATATTTTAAATATGCCTCATTTTCAAGAGTCGTTGAACTCTGATCATCACTCACTAAATTTACAGCCCGTAGTCTTTTTTTCATGTCTCATTTTACAGTGACAACATTTTAAATTTATTCCAACCATTCACACATAGCAGAATTTTACGTTTGAACATTTACTGGTGAATTTTCATTTGAGAAGCGTCAGTCATAAAAGCTTACAGGATTTATTTCAACAATAAAAACATCAAAAACAAAATTTAAAACTTTTTTCATGATTTTGCTATGCATCCACTAAATACGATATATATATATATATATATATATATATATATATATATATGTATTAGTTGAAATTGTTCATATCTTGTGTTAAAACCCCAAGAGCAGAAAATATATTACATACATTTCTCACGCTCAAAATACAACAGTATTGAAATGAAAGCTGAAATGATATCTACAATTAAATACACAATCACTTACAATTCACTTACTAATGAACAAAAGGTGGCAAAGGGTTCTATCCCTTTTGATATGTGTTTTTGCTTGGGCATTCCAGCACTTCTGGCCATACCATTTTGTCTAAAGACTTGAAAATAGGCATCAGTACTCCGTTAGGCCCCTTTTAAAAATGTTTTTTTTTGGAGTGAGGGAACTCTTTCAACCTTTTCGGGGCCTTATTTTGAAGATTCTGAGGAATCCAGAGGTTTTTTTCACTCTATCTTAGATGTTTTCCCATGGAAAATACTAGTGAAGTCATAATTAGAATTTAATCTGACCATATTTATTCTTCAAAGGAATTTTTCTACATGACTTCAAATTTTGATGCTAAGATTGTTCAATTATTGACTGTGATGGTGATGTATCTTCAACAATAAAGAATAAAATTTCAGCGGGGAGCTATTGAAGTATTAAAATGGTAAGTAACCGAGTTGTTATGTGACAATAACATGGAAGCATTTATATTGATAATAAGTAACAATCATTGATGATATTTAGCTTCACAGGCCTGAATATTCAATGTTGATGACTTGAAAAAATCTAGAGGGGGAATATGTCTGTTTATATATAAATATCTACTGAAAAAATACATCTTAGTTTGTCACATTCAAGAAAATGAGTATCCATTTCCTATAAAATGTGTGTTTGCTGTCTGGATGGTAATCCGACAAAATAATGGTAGTAATTTGACAATGTGGAAGTGAAAGATTTGGAAAGGTGTGTTACATCAGAAATTCTTTTTCTATCATCATCATCAAGATGAAGCTTACGAAGCTTGATGCATTTCAACTGCAGGAAAACTCTGCAGTTCCTCACATGTAGGGACAATATACTTAACTGAAAAAATAGAAAACAAAACAGCGAACCAGTATCGGTTGTTGTTGAAGAGGAAGTGGAGTGTTAGGTATAATATTTGGCTTGTGTGGAGCACACACGAGTACAATTCACTTGAGACAGCACAGCTCAGAGAGTGTAATGGTTAGCACATCTGCCTCAAATGCAGGAGGTCCTGGATTAGATTCCCGGTGTGTGCAAAGAGTGTGGAAAACTCATTATGACTAATTTCCCCGAGCGCTCAGTAGCGAATTGTGTACACTCTGTGTAATCAGGGTGGAGAAATCCCTCCGGTAGACTTGTGTCCTACCAAAGGGTGTCAAAGAACACTTGTAAGTATGAAGTCCTACTCTCGACCAAGCTCGAGACTTGCAAGGATCACTAAGTGGTCATCATACTCAATTGGGGGTTATCTCTCAAAAGACACAATACTTATACTTTTAAGATGGCCCTCCCTTTTTTTTTCCTAAAAAAAATGGCTTAAAAGATAAACGTAATCTTTGCTGTCCCCCTCGCATCGACTAGAACTTATTTGTACCATTATAATTTCATTACTATTTTACTCTATCTTATTATTGTTGCTTTTTGGATGAGGCATTTTCACAATTATTATTTTATTTCTAGTTTTATTCCATCTTATTAATGTTGCTTTTTAGAGGTAGTATTTTCATTGTTATAATGTTAGTCAAGCTGTTGATAAAATCAACAAAGCATTTAGAGTGAACAGCACTACAGTGCAAACTGTTCAGCATTGGTTCAATAAATTTGGGCCTTGAAATATGGATATTGATAATGAGCATCAACAGAGGCCCAAACTAGTTCTTAATGATGAAAAACTATTTACAACAGTGACCCAACAACATAACAAAACTAAGTAATACTTATCAGGATAAAATTGCGAGTCACTATGCAATATTTCATACCTAAAATCAGAGGAGTGGTCACTGATGAAATTTATCAGTGTATGTGTCAAAAATACTATTTATGCGACACAAAAAGCTGAGTCAGTCATCAGATGAAAAAATACAAAATTTCAAAAAGTAATGACTAAGAACAAAAAATAAATTCTACAATTTTTGACTAAAATAAAGTTGTGGTTGAATACAAGAAGCGGTGGGAAGCAATCAGAAATGAAGCAAAGATATCATTTATTACCAGTAAAAATTGATCTACTCTATGGATAAGCCCAACCCTAACCCTTGATTATTTAATTAATTACCACAAACTTATGTTTCAAAGCTTTTTAAGTATTTCACTCAATATTTAGTTATCCCCCTTACACAGGAGAGTTTGTTTTAATTGCTTCAGTATAAGTAACCCGCTGTATTGTTTTATGGAGTGTACAAAGGCTCCGTTGTTTTAAATTTTGTAGAGTCATTTAGTAAACTTACAGTAACATTCCATTTTCTCCTTGTTGCTTCCTTTATTTTACATGGACCAAGTAAAAAGAAAAAAAAAAGAAAATTCTATCAGTTGTGACTAAAAAATCTCGTCTGATTGAAGAGCTCTTCATGTTTTGATTGATACTAAAAGAACAAAACAGAAAAAACTATTTATGATGCTCCACTTGAGTCAGGATAAGTCGTCGGAACTTCTTCTTCATCAACAAACAAGGTGTAAACAATACCAGACTTGCGGTTGCCACTGCTGGTCGCTCTGATATAAGCAGAATGATGACAGATTTCAAAATGGGTTTCGGTGCCATTTTCTACAAACTCTGCCTGCAAGAGAAAAATGGACAGGCTTTACTTGCAAGCTAAAACAGAATCCTCAAAACCTACCAAAGTTTTTATGAATGATGCCTTTCAAAAATTGTGGTTGATTTTATAGTTTATTCATGAGTAAAGGAGGTGCAGATGGCCTAACAGTTGGAAGTGGAGAGAATAGAATTGGTGAACTGAATTCAAACTCTGGCCGATACAGTTTGCATATACTTTACATTAGTACTTTAGGGAAAGGCATAAAACTATTTTTTCTCCAGGATTTAAAAAAATGATTGGAAGTTTCTGTTGTTAAAACAATATTGGAAATTCAGAAATTGGACAAAATTATCTTAATTCAAAAACGTATATAAAAGAGAAAACAACTAAATCAAAATGAACTCACACTAATATCCCAGAAAAGGCATGAACCTATTTGCTGTTTCTGTTATTAGAACAATACAGGGAATTCAGAAATTAGACAAAATTAATGTTGTGACCCCTTTAATTTTAGTCAAAAATTACATATGGAACCCTTCTTTTAGCTAGATATCTAAAATGTCACTTACGATGATGATTCCCTACAAAAACCCTGAACACACGTGTTCAATTGCTTATTTGCCCTGGCACTTCTAGCCAGTTACTCTTTCTCACTCTTTCCTTCCTTTGTAGGATCGGTATCTTTTTGCTAGCCTCCTGTCCTCTCCGAACTTTACTGTTTTTCCACCATGTCCAATCACTGCACTAAACATTGCCTATGCTGAGGCATCTCCCAAACACACAGCAACTCAATCGTGTCCTCACCACTAGCTCCAAATGTGTATACACCTCTATCTCTTGTGAATGAAATGGCAATGCATTTTTACTATATAACAGTCGCAATGATGTCTTCTAATTCTCCTTACTCCTTGAAGCGCACATGGCTTAAACCCCATATTGTTTTCTATGTCTTAAATAGTCTGTCTGTTGTGTGTTTTTCAGCATCTGAAAATGCACCCCCCCAAAGTTGCTCACAGGCGATCCCAAATACATCCCCCACAACTTGGCAGTTAGGCACACACACTGATACCTAGTATCTATAACCATTCCTTGGTATGCTCCAAGTCTTGTGGATTCATAGCAGTCCAGTCAGCTCAAACTACTACTATCACTCAGTACAAAGCTCCCATTTTTCTTGAAGAAGTTATCTCCCATCTACTCTCCTCTTCTCTTGACACGATAGTATCAATGTTTATATGTATTCCATTTTAGTCCTGTATTGTTATAAATATCATATATTAAAAATTCATTTAATTTGTTTGTCTAAATACTCATATGTTCTCTTTATTCTGTTTAATCTCTGCGTCCACAATCACACTTGGTGTACATACTCTCCATGCTGTCATGATAACCATACATCTCCCTTCCTCCTTCCAGTGATGTCAGTGTGTGGCACTAACAACAAAACTAAAGGATGGCAATTTCCTGTCTACCACTACATCTTCTTGCCACATAAAATCTACAGACATTATTAATCTCCTCCATACAATAAAGGAACCACCAAAGCCATTGATGGTGAATTACTAACTTGTGTGGATGCAATAGAACTTATATCAACTTAATTAAAAAATGTATGTACAAGGAAAGAAATAAGGGATCAAAATGAACTCACGGTAGTCTCGGCTTTTTCACCATTCACCCAGATGTCTAAAGTATCTTTCTCTGAAAGAAAAGAGAAAGAAAAAAAATCATACTAGTTATCTGGTTATTATGTATTGATCTATTCAAACTATTCTTCTAATCTTGGTTATTATTGATGTTGAATCCCTGTAGCCCCACAAATGACTATCGGACCAACCAGCCAAGAGGGCCATAGATTTTTCTCTCTTTGCTCACCTGTGTGTGTATGTGTCTTCAGGGACTCCTGGTCACTTTTTGGGGGCCACAACCTTGCAAATTTGCATGAGTACTCTACTAGTCACCATCTAAAAATTTTTTTTTTTGTCCTTCTCACAAAAGTGCTTCTTTTGGTCTCTATGGTCATTTTGGACCGACAATGCCCAAATCTTCTGCTAGTATCATTTTTTAGATAAAATATCTATTTCTTTTAAAGATACTTTTAGATATTTTTTTTTGTACCAATGTCCTGGAAATGTTAGGAAAAGCATGAATTCATCTCTCCCCCCCCACACACATATAGGTAAAATAGCTGGACAGATACGGCTTTCTAGCCTTGGGAAGGCAACCAATCTAGGTGAAGGACAACTCAGATTCTAAACCTGGGAGTGAAGTCCCCTTAAAGCGCTCAATTTAACGTCTTTCCATCAACATATATCTTAACACACTGTTGCTACTACTATAAACTCAATTAGTTAGATATTGTATGTACTAACTCAGAGATCTATTGTTATACACAACATGTTACCTCAAAGTTTAAAATCTGACCATGGAAAAATTACTCACTCTAACACCTAGTTTCCATCATTTCATTCTTTTTTCCATCCATAAAAGATGTATAATCAGTGCCAGATAAACTACACAGCAAAAGTAGCTCCGGATCCCACATTTTCAAGGGCCCCGCACTAAATGCTTTCAAGATCTCAATTCTGATTCAATGATTCCACACTGACACCATTACTTTAGTATTATTCTGCCTTTAACTTTTATGAACAGCTGAGTGTTTGAAATTAGCGATTTTTACCAATTATCACCTTTAATTTGAATTATCATTTTTACACAGTAAATAATTAAATTGTGGCATGTATGTGACAGACGTATTTGAAACTGTCTTGAATCGTAGCAGCTGCACAATAATCAAAACGAAAACAAAATATTACTATTGCTTAAATGTAAAACTATATAGCGTATGATATACTCCACAGGCATCATACTGGCTTAATCGTACTAATAAAAATACAAGTAAACAACTTACCTAAGGCCACTCTTAAGGGGTTTCCAGCTATGTTGACAATCCAGGTACTGAGGATTTTGCGCTGATTCTCGGTGAAAGTCTCAAAAACTTTTCCGTTAACCAATAAAGAATATTCATAAGCAAATCCAGTCGTGGCATTAATGTTTATTGAACATTTCACCTTCCCAATATTGAAATACTCTGTTCCAACCAACTTAAACATCCAGTCAGCACGGTGAATCTCCTGAAATTTTAAGAAAACAATCTAAATGATTTTCCTTTCTTTAATTGTCTGAAGTGCGTTAAAGTGTACATCCAAACATTTGCAAAACTGTGTTCGCTTTTCAATATTATAAGGCATTTGGAAGGGTCGCTAATGAAGGTGTGGCATAACAAAGGAGCGATAAATTGGAGATGAATTTCAAAGGAGTGACACTAATACTATCATAACAAAGTCAGAGTGTAAAATGCTTTTGAATTGATTCTACAGCTTCAGAAATAATTTTGAAGAATAAAATAAGATGATAATTGATTCATCGCTTCTGAAGGATCCAAAACCATAAATGAGTTGTTGACTTTCAGCTGTGCTCATACCCTTGGAGTAGTTACAGTTCTCCAACTCAATACATAACTATTCATTATCTCACACCTTTAGTATAGTATTCATCTCACTTCTTTGATACAGTATTCATGTCACTCCTTTTTATATAGCATTCATGCCAATCCTTTAATCCATATTAAAGTATTTATGTTACATATTCAATAAAGTATTTAGAAACACTTCATGTCACACATATGACACAATATTTCGATCGCCCCTTGCATTCACTCATATCAAAGAATATTTATGTCATTCATTTCTTATCACTCCTTTGATACAGTATATATGTGACAATTTCCATATTACTTACTTTGATGCTGAATTTTTGTCACTCCTTACATCACTCCTTTGCAATATTCATGTTCCTGTCACTCTTTCAATGTTATTTGTGACCTTTGATACAATATTTGTGTCACTTTTTTGATATGGTATTTATGTCACTCCTTCGATACAGTATTTTTGTTACTACTCCTTTTGCCACTCATTTGATGAAGTATTTATCTCACTTTTTTGATGTGGTGTTCATGCTACTTTTCTTGTGTCACTCCTTTGATGTGATATTCATGTCATTCCTTCCCTTCATTATAATACAGTATTTATGTCACTACTTTGATGCAATATCATGTCACTCCTTCAATACAGCATTCAGGGTTTCTCAGGTCACTTGTTTCATACAATATTTATATCACTTCATGCCACTCATTTCGTACAGTATTTATGTCTTTCTTGTCTTATGTCATTGCTTATGTCACTCCTTTGACATGGTGTTTTTGTCACACTTTATATCACTCCTTTGGAACAGTATCTAAGACTTTCATTTGATACATTTATGTCACCCCTTTCTTATGTCACTCCTTCTTTCCACTCTCTGATATGGTATCTATGTTACTTTTGTATGTCACTCCTTGAATGAGGTATTTATATCATTACAATATTTATGTCAGTTTCTTTTTTTTCACTCATTTAATACAGTATTCATGTAACAACTTTCTTACATCCCTCCTTCGATACTGGTATTTATGTCTTTCATTTTATTCAATACTGAGTGATCTCTAATAAACTCAAATTTAGCATAAAATTACATGGTAAATTGAACCCGACACTAAGAATCTATTTGGGTGAATTTTCAAAAAACATTTTTTCTAGATATGATAATGAGTAAATGCTTAAATTTTCAGCCATATAGCTCCATTGATGTAACTTGTATATATCATACATACATAGCCAGCCAGAGCAACTTGAAAACAGAAGAAAATCCGAGTAGACACTTTTGATGACAGTTTGGTTGATGGTGTTTTATAGATATACTTTGATTAGCACAGTTTGTCCCGAAATTTTCCTAACTATTCAGAACTGTACTGTTCAATGTAGATAAATCGATGATTTTTTCAGCTTATACTTACATTAATTTGTACAACAATACCTCATACAACATTAAAATCTGCACTAACAAAAACAGGACCATTCAAGGTATTGCTGTAAATTCTAAAAGATTTCATGAGATTTTGTTTTTGTAGTGATCAAAATAACATTCACAATTTTTAATAGGAGTTACATATAGGTTTCTGAATATAGAGCATTCCTATAAAAACCTTTCATTATCTGAAATGATGTAAAGTGCAGAACAATAACTATTGATATGTATGGCAAAATCTTTGAATGTTTCCAGATCCCAAAATGGTGATGGTGTATCGAGTTGTTAGACGTAAAGGACACCGGAGTGTCGGAGAGAGAGCAAGAAGGTATGCCCTCTCTTTATAATGTCTTGCTGTTGAACAAACACTGAGCGCTTTTTCATTTTTGGCCTTTTTACATAAAAGCAATAAAGTGGCATAAAGCAAACTGTTGAAAACTGAAGGACACCTGTAACGTGATTGATATTGGAATTTCAACTGATATCAATCAAGAAAACGAAAAGAAAACAAAAAAAAAGCTTACCTTGCCATCCACCCTAATAACTCGTTTCCCAGAAATCGTTCCATGTTCAAATTCTATTTTGTGGATGCCATCAGCCAGAGACACACTCCATCTACCAACTACATCTGAAGACATTTGGAAGATCGACTGAAGAAGAAGAAGAAAATGAAACCAGAAATTATTCTATCATTTTTCGATGGATGAATTATCTCTAATGAAAAATAGATATGTGGGTAAATAATAGAAAAAGGAATCAAAAATACTGAAAAGAAATCATATTTTAATCATTCCAATTTTTATTCGGACGATTGAACTTCTTTTGATCTTCAATTTTGTTGACACTATATATCAGTGGATCCACTCTTGATGGTATTTATAATCTCCCATGAGGATGGGAATCGATACAAGATCGAATTTAATGCAAGGATACACATGAGGGTGGAGACAAAAATTGTCCAGTCACCTTGGCACTTACCTTTTGGCATTCTACAGGAATTAACCCTAATCCAACGCTCTATGTACAATGGGGGTAGGGATGCAAGGACCCATGAAACCAAGTATTTTCCTTTTTGGAGGGACAGGAAAATCCTGAGCCAGATAAATATAATCTGGTGATTCCAGGATAGATCACTCAATGGTCAACACACCATCACCTCTCTGATTTAGCCTCTTTCAACATCTCAAAAACTGAATTAGTTCTTGCCATTCTTGATAATTCACCAAATGTTCATCCATCTGTCTGTGTTAGTAAAACTCAAGAACGGCCAGAGCTATAGCCACCAAATAGTGGTTACTAAGTGGATCCTGAATGAGATTTTTAGCATGTTAGTTTTTAAAAGTTGCATCCTAAAATAAGTTTTTAGTTGGGGGGTTTATATGTAAGTTTAAGCTAAATTGGTCACTTATTTTGAGTTTGGCTATGTTCAGACCTGTTTTAATGGGTATAATGGCTTATATACAAACTTTTTAAGGCTGATTATGATAAAAATGAAAGGGTAACATTTTTATCGTCAATGGATTTTTCTGAAATCTAGTATCCGTGAGGTCAAATGCTGACCTCAAATATTCAAGTATTATAATAATATTTTCATTTTCCATCCAACATCAGACATGTTTTTTGAATCTATATATAAATTCCGATTCCTGGTACATGTACTTTTATATAGTGATAACCAATAGGAGAAGTTATGGCAATTAGAAAAATGTGAAATCAACACTTGAGTTCAAAATGACCTTGCTCGTAACTTGAACTGTTGGTCAGATTCAGCTGAAAACTAGAAAATTGTGTTTTTGCTCATGATCGACCCCCAAGCAAGTTTCAGCTAAATTCCAAGTAATGGTGTTATTTTACAATTTTATTGGGTGATATTAGGTGAGCTCTCCTGGAATCAGCCAATCATCAGGTGAATGATTCATAAGAAAAGAGGAAATAATCTTATTCATGATGGAGGATGAAGAACAGATTTGCTGAACATTGTGATAACAACATCAATGTTACAAAGAAACTAACTGAGACTACTACTATTCTATAACAACCCCCACATTTAAGATATTTACCAAGATTTATTGAGCATGTAATGTCACAATAGATGGGCACCAAGAAACTATCAAACTTTCTATCGTTAAAATGGTCTGGGAGATTAGATTGCAATTCATTTACTTCATGGCAGGCACACCTTTTAAGTATTGAGAAGGATTTACTTAATATAACACAGAGCCACAATGGTTCTTCATTTTAGCAGAGTCAAGAATCAAGAAACTAAATTTAGAAACTTCTTGAAGCTTGTCTGATGGCGACCACAAAGGAAGGATCAACTAAATCCCCACAAACAGACTGAATGAGGCTTTGGTACAGTCTAATACTTTGCTAATTAAAATGAATTTCGTCCTTCATTCACATTGCTATTCAAGGAGAGTAAATAGATGAACAATACATCATGAATTGGAGTAGTAGTAACATCAGAGCTGTATTTTGGCTCTGCAAGATTCTTTTTCAGTCACATGATCCTTCGCAGTAAAACGACCCGCCTCTTTGAATGCATTTGTGTAATCTAAAACTTGAAAAGATGGTTCCAAAAGTAATGTTAAAATCCATCAATCAAGACTGTCATCAAAACTGTCAACATAGGTTTCTTCAGTTTTGAAGCTAATCCGTTAGGCTGGTTATGTACGTATCTATGTATCACATGAACAGGCCGTCAAAGGAGCTGGAGGGCTGAAAGTGTTAACATTTTTCCATTATGCCTACAAAAAATGCTTTTTTGTTCTTTGAAACCCCCCCCCCTCATATAAATTTTAATGGGGAATTCGATTTACAGTATAAATTTATGCCAAATTGATCCCCAGTTTTAGCCAGCATCCATTTGCCAATGAAAGGCAAGAGAAATAACTTATTCACCTCTTTTTTTCAATTTTTTCTAATTGATCACACCTGACATGGTAGGCTGCTAAAAGATGTAGGTTGCATGACAGTTTCTATTGAGGGACCAACCAGACCTGTATTGCTTCTTTCTGAATTGAATAATAATTATCTCTACTAGTCTGAATACATTCTCTAATGGGCGGGATAATTGCAGTTGAAAAAAAAAAAGAAATAATGAGATAGATAGATGGAAATCAGATAGTGTTTATATTGATTTGTTTCTAAAAGGTGATATTTGTGACTTTAATATATATTTTTTTACTTACTAATGATGAATGTACATACATACCACTTAAGTATCCACTGTTAATGAGATACCCCCTTCTTACTCTCCCCTCCCATCTATGAATGATATGGAGTCCCCACTTGCACAGCATTGAGCAGTTTTTAACCAACACCCAGTGGATTCAGCTGAGAAAGCTGGGCACAAAAAAAGTGTTCCTTTTCACATTCCAGTCTAATTCACATATTATAGACGGTCTTCCTAACGGTTGCTTAAAATCCCGTTTCAGTCTAATTCACAAATCATGAACTGCCTTCATTAATGTTATTTATAATCCTGTTCCAGTCTAATTCACATGTTATAAACAGTTGTCTTCATGATTGCTTATAGTCCCGTTCCAGTCTAATTCACA
Organism: Thysanoteuthis rhombus; assembly: GCA_963457665.1. Lineage (NCBI taxonomy): Eukaryota > Metazoa > Mollusca > Cephalopoda > Oegopsida > Thysanoteuthidae > Thysanoteuthis > Thysanoteuthis major. The sequence continues at coordinate 5,237,395 of OY735231.1, forward strand.
TATCATAAACGATCTTCATCACAGTTACCTATAGTCCCGTTCCAGTCTAATTCGTGCATCAAAGACAGTCTCCATCATGATGGTTTCAAGTTCCATTCCAGTCTAATTCACATTTCATAAATGATCTTCATCACGGTTGTTTATAGTCCCGTTCCTGTCTAATTCACATATCATAAACAGTCTGAATAAGTCGTAACGTTATATTCCAAGCCCAGGCAGGGATATCTAAAGCCTTAGCCAACTGAAGGGACAATAATCACATACTTACGCTTATGAAACCCTTCAGCAAAATGATGGATTGTGGACTAGTGATGCTAAAATAAGCCAGTTATATCATATGCTCACTTACAAAGTAATATTTGATAAGACTGATGAGCTTCTAATGTAGCTGTAAATAATTCATCTATCTATCTATATATATATATCTATCTATCTATATATATATATCTATATATCTATATATATATATCTATATATCTATATATATATATCTATATATCTATATATCTATATATCTATCTATCTATATATATATATCTATATATATATATATATATATATATATATATATATATATATATATATAGTCAGTTGTTTGGCTCTGTTGGTAAGAGAGCTGCCTATGTATCACTAGGTTGTGATTTCAAATCAAGGAAGAGAAATGTCACTTTTATAAATCCGTTTAGTTCAATGTGATGGGACTGACAATCAATGAAGAGTTTATTTCTCTAAACTTGGTGAGGATTGTTTTCATTATGTTGGGGAAAAAAAAGTCATTCTCTAGCCTTCAACTTGGACAACATTTATCTCCTTATGATCAAGTAAATTTCATAAAATGAAATGTAGCTGTCTGGGGATTTTCTTAGCTCTGATAAGAATTTAAAAAAAAGAATTAAAGCTCTCTAAGTTTTAAATGGATGAAGTGAAGTGATAGAATATTTTCCAATTGCTTCATAATATCTAGATTTTCAACTTTTGCTACTGGGGAGGTATACCGAGGATATGATGAAAATATTGATACAAAAACCAAATAAATAAATTGATAATAATAATAATAATAATAATAATAATAATAATAATAATAATAATAAAGGGTAAAAAATATATAAAACACACACAAGTAATCAACCAGAAATACAACTAATTAAATAAATGGTGATATACATAGGTGCACCAATAAATCCGTAGTCTCATGATGAAAAAAAGCATTTTTTTTGCACAACAAATATTAATTTTCAAACATAATACGCTGAAAATTTCAGATCAAATTCTGGCAAATAAATAAGCCAGTCTGCAGACTTATCGATGCACCTTTGTGATTAAAAATTAACCCTCTCAGGCCTAATTTAAAAAAAATTGTAATAATATTTGAAGGCCATAAAAAGTCAACTAACATTGAATGAGAAAAGAATCATTTATGTGAACAACAATATTTATTGACCCCCCCCCTAAAAAAAAAAAACCAAACAGACAAAAACAAATATATATTTAATTAACAAGTACCATCGGGATATGTAGATCCCAAATTCAACAAAATAGATGATACTCAAAAGTACTTTTACTACATAAAGGGTTAAATACCAAATCTACTTCACTTCAGTTCACACATGAAAAAAAATTCAATTATGCATGAAATGAGTTATGTAACTCATACCCAGGGTCTATGGAAGGGGTGTATTGCCAGTGTATCTCATCACAGTCCAGAGGTCTAAAGAGGGCTAACAGTTAAACTTGCTACAATGTGTCCAAAGATAAAAATGCGTTGACTATTATTTACTGTTCAGTGAATATAGAATGGTGTGCTAAAAGGTTAGATAGCAGATGAAAACAGTATTGATAAAGAACAAGGGTGTTTTGTGCAGAGGCCCTGTTCATACCAAGGACCATAAAGACAGGAGTGGAAACATGCCTCTAATTGCATTCACTAATAACAACTAAATTACAGGTGTGGATCCAGGGGTTGAAGAGGTCAGGAATACCCGTCCCGCCACTCTGACAAAGCACAATTAAAAACATCTTTTAAATATGTTGATAAAGACATTTTCATATATGTGATAGAAAATATTCACAATAAATCATGTATTAACTTTGAAGGGTAAATATTTTGATATTCATCGCCTGATTAGACAGGTAGAGTTTTGAACCCCTTAGCTCAAAATCCTGGATCCAACACTGGCAATTTAGAAAAATAAGTAATAATAATAATAGGCGAGTGTTACCTTTCCCGTTTTAAAATGGCCACCGACCCCGCTGCAGAATAACAATCGCCGATAACGAGTTAAAACTGACCCCTAAATATACCAACTTCAACCATTTGGAACGGCGGTCATTTTAAAACGAGAAAGGTGACAATTGAAATCAAAGCAATAAAAACAAAAACAAAAAAAAATAGTTAACGAATAATACCGAGTTGGACTTCGAGAGCCGAGGCTTGAAAACAATCAATACAACACCCTGATCGACCTGCAACACTTATGACAGATAACAACAACACGTTGACAACGTCCTAACAAAACAAATGACAATAGTTCGACATATACAATGACTCCATCCACCTCCAACCCTCCTTACTCTCCACATTATAGTCCTCTGAAAGCCTTACTCTCCTCTCTTACCCTCGTAGTCATGACAACAACAGCTGGCGCTCACCGCCAAGACAACAGCAGTGAATAAAAAGCTCAATTTTGATTGGTCAATCTCGGTATTTTTATATCGAAATGATACGTATAATAAGAAAACTGATCACAATAACCTAAAAAAAATATTTAATATTTATACAGTAAATATATTTCGAAAGTAGTTTTTTATTTCAAATATGATTTTATTTTCATTTTTGCCCATGACAACGGAAGGACGCTTCTCCTTGCTTCAAAATATCATCCATATTGTGACTGGAAGTTTAAGATTCAGCATCTGGGAATTTTAGTTATAGGTATGGAAAGTTATCTATTATTTCAAAAATATATATTTATCTTATAAGAAATGCCTATTGATATATTTTAAAGGGGTTCGATTTCATCACTAGCTTTTTATTTCGGGGAAAAAAAGGGAAGAACAACAAAAAACATGTTAAACTTCTCGAAATACGTGCTCGGTCTTGTATTTGGTTTGTTTAATGTTTACTAAAAGAAGGAAAGAAATACTAAGGAAGCTTGATTTATGACAATTCAGTCATTGATTATGAAGTACAATATACATTTTAAAATAGTCTTTTTCATACTATACTTCTTTTTCATCTACAAATTATATTGGACTATTTTAAAAAAAATTTATTGTCAAATTTTGATACTAGTCTCTTTTCCGAACCACGTGTGCCTCTTCGCATTTGTTAAATAACTCGTGTAAAGTTGATTGAAAAATCAATAAAATAAAACTTCAACTTCCCAGGCAGTTTAACAATTAACATAACAAAAATTATTTGTCTCCTTGAAAATATTATTATTATTATCATCAACTTGTAGTAAAAGTTTTATTTTTGAAACAATTGCTAATATTACAATATTTTCCTTATCAAAACCTTTTTCTTTTTCACGAATTTCTCTTGGCATCTTGACTAAACGTTATTTTAATGAAGAAAAAAAAAATTCAAGAAAAAAATATAATTTGAACCCACTGGATTTAAGTGACCACAGTATTTGACCATTTATTTTTGTTGGTAGGAAGTCTTACTTGAGGTGTTTTTAATTCAATATTTTTTCTACAAACTGTTTATATACCACTGTTTTCAACATCAGATGTGTGAGATTTATGCACAGTCAATGTTGAAAAGGCGCTTATAAATGAAGAAAAAAAACAAACTTTTTATTAAAAACTGAAAGAAATAAGAGAATTCTTGAAAGAAACTTCAAGACGGTGAAGTGTCAAAATCAGTTCCATTATTCAAATGATCCAAAAACGACAGTTGGAAAGTTTTCAACTTGAAATCTTAGCCCACTATTTTGTTTGTGGACACAATTAATCCAATGCCTACCCCGCCTTTTTTAAATAAATAAAAATGCCAACACTTTTTGTTGAGAAGTGACATCTCGTTTATTGTTTACAGAAGATTAAATAAATGTAAAACCGTCACTTTTAGTTTCATTATAAAAAGGAGGCAAATGAACATCATTCATTGTATCTGGTTTATTCAGACTTATATCCTCTTTGTTGTTTTTTGTCTATTTATTTGAATTGTTCACAACGTTTCGACCGCGTACTACCCGGCCTTCGTCGGGGTCTCTGATATGATCTGGAACGTCGAATCTAGTTTGGAAAATGTTGTGAAAAAATAAACAACAGATACAAGGAAGAAATTTGGTTTGAATAAATCACACAACATTCAAATGATCAAAGAAGACCCCATCCCCTTAAAAAATAAAATAGAAAAAATAAAAAACAAACAAACAAAAACATTATTTTTGGATTTTTGGTTAATGCTTCTTTTGAGCTTAAAATTAAAATAATTCATGATTTAGTCCGATGACAAACATTTAATCTATTAAACAGACTCTTGGGCAGTTGAATTTCGCAAATAAGAGATTTATTCTCAGAGTTGTTCACTGTTTATTTAGTTGGGTCGTGCTGTAGTGAGAACAAGTTTTTTTTTCTTCAGAAAATTACCCCTTTATTTTAGTTGCATTAACAAATATAATTATATCATGAGCAATTAATGTTTTCGTAACAATTTCACAAAAAATAATCATTAAATAATTTTATTAACTTTCATAGTAACTTTTTTTTAATGAAGGAACCGCCAAAGATATTGTCTAACTTTTTAAGTCGAGGAAACAGGTTTTTTTTCCTGTGCTTTGCTTTCCAAAGACACGTTTATTTTTCCTCTTTTACAAGAAATGATTTTAATTCAATTAAATTATGAAATAAATAGACCTCTTCATCAATTAGATAGGTCTGTTATAATTTTACTTTTAGATTTTAAAACGAAATGAAGCCTATTTCTTCGACAAGAAAAATGAATTTACATTTACCGAACCCTGTCTGTCTCTGTTTTGTTTTCTTCTAGGCTATTTCTTTTAAATATCCGCCTCACGATATTAATTAATTTGCTTGAGTTTTTCTCCACTTGTTCGTATTTTGTATCAAATCTTACCTTGAAATTCTTTCGAAATTGCGATATATATATTTGATGATTTTCATCTATTCCCGTCTGTAATTAATTGCGTGGATAACATTTTTTTTTCTTCTTCTTCTTCCCAGCAATTTTGTACATGACCTCGTTTTCTTATTTCCATTTTTATAGTACTCTATGACAGGGTCACGCATCTGAATAAATATGTGTTCAAGGTTACATGCCCCCCCCCCTCGCCATGGTTTTGGTTGGAGTTAGGAAACAAGAACCATAAGTTCAATGATGAGTCCACCATCTGTGGTAAGAGTAACAGGATGAAGAAGAGCAAGTGGTCTTTTTTGAGTCAATTGATTTTCATACTCTTGAAACATTGCAGTAAAGAAATATTCCAAGAATATTATTCTCAGATTGTTAATGGCCATTTTTGGCATTTTCTTGGTCATTTGTCTTCTTTTTGTACAAAAATTCTGAAATTGTACATTCTGTTATTTGCATCATAGCAATTGATTTCTTGATGGTGTCACATGATTAATGACATCACAGTTCTTCATTCCTTTTTATATCTGTAACTGAACTGGGAGTGAGTAGATGACTGAAAAGCATTTTATTGAGATGTGTGGATACATCTGAAAATTGCGCTATTATTCCAAGATTACTTGCTCTTCTTCCTTCTGTTATTATTACCATGGATTATTCAAAGATTACTCTTCTTCCTTCTGTTATTATTACCATGGATTATTCAAAGATTACTCTTCTTCCTTCTGTTATTATTACCATGGATTATTCAAAGATTACTCTTCTTCCTTCTGTTATTATTACCATGGATTATTCAAAGATTACTCTTCTTCCTTCTGTTATTATTACCATGGATTATTCAAAGATTACTCTTCTTCCTTCTGTTATTATTACCATGGATGGTAAACGTATCATTGAACTTATGGCTCTTGTTTCCTAACTCCAACCAAAACCCTGAAGAAAAAAAAAGCAGGTGGGGGGTATCTAACCTTAAACATATTTATTCAGACACATAACCCTGTCACAGAGTACAATAAAAGCCTTTTTTGACTGATTTCAAGGTAATATTTATCCAAAATACAATCAAAAAAATGAATTAGGTGGGGGTAGCTGATTTAAAGCTGGAGATTAAAATATAAATGGGAAAACCTGTTTTGCTTGCTATCTATTCAGAATAACAGTCATTGGTTTTATCTCCTCAGTTATAAATCCAAGTATTTCTTAAGAGTTTCTCAGTCTTACACATTAATTACAGAAAATACATGATGCAATTTCTTTTCCAGGTCTTCAGTTCCTGCCTGGTGCTGATATGAGACTACCATGAAGTCTTCCTTACAGACTTATGAGGTTATGTAATATTATTATTACTATTATTATTATGGTCTCATTTTTATATTTGATGCATGTACATTAAGGTTAATTTGTTCAGAAGTTCAGACTGTAATCAAGTGATATTTTTTTGTATAGAATAAGAATTGTAATGTATCAAGAGCAAACAATAACACTGTGTGTGAAAGGGGGGTGAATGTGTGCACTACACCTCAACTTTAAAATAGAATTTCAATTTGCAGACTTTCCATGTTCCAGGGAAGAGGTGACGCGGTAAACCCCTGGACATCCCTCGAGTTGACTGACCTCTTGCAGCTGTCATGGAAAAGCTAGTCTCTTCTATGTGGGTCCCATCGGCCTAAGGCAGACTCACAACAAACGTGTAATCCCTTCCCAAATCTTCATCTGCAAAGTCAAATTATGATGAGAGAGCATGTGTCATATTTTAAAAGTTCGTTTTAAAGTTTTAAAAAGAAATATTGCTGAAAGAATGTTATCTGTGAGCCAACTTGATGTTCATGAGATGTTGTATATACTAGACTGTAAGAGGAATGATTTACAAACTCATCTAAGCCCCATAAATGTCCATATCGTGCCTCGGTAGACGACCATCTAGTTATAATACCATTGTATTGAATGCAATGTAATATTTACACATTTTTGAAAAAAATTGAATGTTTGTCTTATATTCTTTTAGGGGATGAATGAGGTTACTCTATATATCTATTTGGGTTAACCAAGTCTGACACATGGCCATGAAATTACTCCTGCATCTCTTTTTGATACAACAAGAGGGCATACTCCTTGGACATTTCTTGTGCCATGGCTTTCAAACTCGGTACTTTTCGAGGATCAAGAGTAATGGAATTATTTTCGAATGAGTGGGAGAGATTATAAAAACAGGTCTGGTTAGTTACTCAGTAGAAACCATTCTAGCAGTATGTCGTGTTGGGAGTGATCAATTAAAAATTGGAATAAGGGGTGATCAATGATTAAGTTACTTCTCTTGCCTTTTGTTGAAATTTTCGAAAAAACAAACAGGCGCAAACTAGTGACCAATTTAGCATGAAATTACATTATAATAATGAACCCCCAACTGAAAACATATTGAGAGGGTGGGGATAAAAAGAAAAACAAAATCTTTCAAAACTTAATGAGAAGTAAATGTTTGGATTTTCAGCCCTTTATCTTTGTTGGTGTGACTAGTATGCATACATTCATATATACATAGCCAGCCAGCCAGACCAGCTTAGCAACTGAAGAAACCTTATTTGACTGCTTTGGTGATAGTTTTGGTTGATGGTTTCTAATTTCCATATTTGCCAGACTAAGACACATGGTATACTGAGATATCTGGAGGACTACTGCTCAGTGCAACTCATCCAAAGTTATCCATTTCAAGCTTTGGTAAACAACCTGCCGGTCTGAATACCAGCACATCGGATGCAGTCGAATATTTGTATTGTTTTAGAAAAAATGCAAGTGTGCATCTTATACGTTGGTAAATACAGTATTTTTAATTCTATGAAAGATGTCATCATCATGAATTCTTTATTTTACCCAGAAAAATGTTGATGTTTTTTTCAGGATAGCCATTGCCTTCCAGGAAATAGTTTCCCTGAATCGACTCTAATCGAGGAGAGATATCCCGGTGTGGCTGGAGATGCTGCTGACATTGGATTGAAATCTAGATGTGACAAACTTCAAGAAGAAGTTGAGATTTTGAAAAGAGAATTGGAAGCAGATAAGGCAAGAGTGAGTAGTTTTCCTTTGTTTCTTTCAATATTACCTTTTTTGACTTTTAATTTCTGTATCATGAATGTTGAAATGAAGTTTATAATACCACTATTTTAGTTTATCTTTTTTTTAATTTGTGGGTTATGTACATGTTATCTCTCATATTGTTTGAAAAGTTCAAAATGTAAAAGTTATTTTGCCTAATGCTATATGCTCTATTTAGGTGTTGATGTGAGGAAAAAATAATATTCAGAAGAAGCCACTTATTGGGGTCACTTTAGAACAGGGTCTTTTTGATAACAATAAGAGGCTGATAACATTAAGCAAATGATATAAAAATTGGAATGATTTACATTCATTGTCATAAGTTCTTTGTTATACTGATTTTGGTTAAAAAAATCGTTTGATAACATTATCCGTGATTATAATAAACGGATTCTTCTGTATTAAATTCCAAGTTTTTATCTGATGAACCGAATCTTAACAATATCTATCTTAACTGTTAAATTCATAAACTGCTTGAAACCACTGTGGAACGCTTCAATGAATAGAATAATGAAATACTTTTGTGAATTGAATTGGAAGAAAAAAAATTTTTATATTAATTAAAAGTGTAATCAGTGGTAACTTTAATCAGAAGTTATTCCTCTTGATTTGAATTTCCTTGCTTGGATTTAAGATTTAAGGGTCAAGAATAGAGTAAGAAACACTGATGGAAAGTTGAAGTATAGAATGGCTAAAATGCCACGAAAAGAATCAAGATATGAATGAATGACAGTGCTAAGGGGTACGTGTGTTTTCTTGTTCTGCAGACCAAAAAATCCCTACCCCCTCGAGAAGATATCCTGGCTGAGTTCCAGAAACGGACGGCTACAATTCATTCATTAATGGATGAAAAGTAAGGATCTCATTTTTTTCATTTCTTATGCAAATAGGAAACATTTTTTCTCAAGAGTTGGAAAAAAGATAAACACTCCCACTTTAGTGGATCTTTGGGCAGTGGGCAAAGTGTACTATTATTTATCTCTGATATATATATCTTACAAAAAGATGGTGAAACTAGTGATTTTGTGAAATCCCTGCACATTCCAAATCCCTTGTTTCGCAATCAATGTAGTAATGGTGAATGAGCTTGCGATACTGACCATTAGTACCTTAATGAGTCTGATCCTTACTGGGTGCCCCATTACTATGGCCTTGTGTCAAACTAAGCTAAACTTTTGTGAATATCAAGTATATTCTGCTTCAGTATTTACAGTGTATATACAGCTTAGTTTGACACAAGGCCACAGTAGTGAGGCACCCAGTGAGAATCAAATTCATTACTGTAGTAATGTTCAGCATCACAAGCTTGTTAACCATTACCACTCTTTACTCGTCTCTTGATTTGGTATAGTATTCTACGATTTCTTTTCAATCTGTTGCTAATTGCTCTGAAGATGCTGGGAAATCCAGCTCATTAACTCTTAATGCTACTCATTACTCTGGAATCCTTTTCCCTGAGATCACTGATGAGACAGGGGAAACTGGGTCACATAGTTACAGCCAGAAAATATAACAAGTGAAGTACAGCTAGAAAAACAAAGATCTCATTTAGTAGTTGTGACTGAAGAATTGCTATCTATGAAGATCTTTGTAGAAAGCACTGGAAGTGTTGAAATATCAATTTGAAAAGCAGTACAATGTTCAATTCTCAAAAGAAAAAAATACTCTAAATTTATACATGAAAAATGTTAGATTTGAGAAGCAGTTATTTCAATTCTCAAACCATGCCTTAAAACTGCTTCCCTTATTCTACTGTATTTGCCAGACTCTAAGATGAATGGTTTATAAAGATATTAAAAAATATCTTGTTGCAACTCATCCAAACCCTATAGCCTTCCATATCAAGCTTCAGTAGGCAGCCCCCTAGTCATAATACCAGCATATAGGATGCAGTGTAATATAGTTCAGAAGAGAAAAAAAAATTAGATATCTGTCTGCTGAGGTGTAGCTAGAGATTTAGTGGTCTTTGCTCCTGGGGGGCCCCCTCCAACATTTAGTGAGATTTGTCGATAGAAATACAGTAGATAAACTAATGTTCGAGCCAGTATCTAATTACCTATTACATTGTTTTTATTTTTTGACGGCTAAAAACAATAATGTTCTTATTGTTGTATGTCACTTATTGTCATTGTATCCCATTTGTCAGGCTTTCACCCTTTCTCAATCAACGTCAGGTGAGTGGATCCGAGATGTCAAACTGTGGCTCTTTACTATTTACACCAATCATTTTCTTGATGCTTAAGATAACAAAGCCCTTCTTGGCATTTCTATCCACTTGTTGTTTGTATTTCCGTCTTCCTTGTGTTTCTCCTGGTGGAATTTCCAGTCTGCAGATTCAAATTATTGATTTTACAGCTTATCTAACCAAAACATCTGATTCTCTGCTGTGAACAGGTTTCTTCTTGTCTCTTTCCTGGTTGATTATTGTATACTCAAGGCTGATTCACTCATTCATTTCTTGTTGCTTGCAACTAGGTCAGTCAGAGAGTTCAGGGGGCTGGAATGAGGTGGGTGCTTTGGCTTGAGTTACTGGGCATAGTGTACTGATCGGTGTCCTCCTTAGGAGGATTAAAGGGATCACCACAAGGAGCTCCGTACATGATCCCCAACTGCTTACAGCACTTCCAGACGGTCACCCATCTAGGTATTGACCAGTCTTGATATTGCTTAACTTCTTTGATTATACAAGAAGTAATGTGTCCTGTGTGATATGGCCGTGGCAGAGTTAAGGCTGAGGGAAAGGATTTCAGAATAAGACAATTCTGCATAAGGTGTGATGCTCCTAAAGGTTTTGTCTGCTATCCAAAAGGAGAGCATTCTTATAAAAACCTTCCCTATCCTGAAATAGCATTAAGCAAAGAAGCAACTAGCATTAATAATAAGACAAATGTTTTAGTGTTCTCTGAAACCCCCCCCCTCCCGAAAAGGTGATGATGGTATGTTAGAATAATGCAATTAATACCATCTGCCCCGTATGACATCATCAATGTTTTGGTAGCGCGAAAATTCAACATTTACCTCCCACTTTTGGTACTATTTTTCGGTGATTTTAGCCTGTCTTTGACTATTTTCTAACCATTTTAGACAAATATAGCCATTTTTAACTGTTGAAATGGCCGTTTTTTTAGTGCTTTTGGTGTTTTTTTAGGTCGATTTAGTGTTCAAAAGTTTTTAATTTGGCAACACTGGGAGTGACACTAACTCTAAGAATGCCACTGTGATGCACACAAACACACACTTGTTCTGAAGAGCGCATAAATGCACACATTTCTTGATTGGAAAAAAGAAACTGGGTGCATCTTCTAATATTGAAAGTAACTGGCTAAGCGAGGTTGACATTGGAGGTCATTCCTACGTAAATATTCCAAGTTTTTAGCAATACTTTTTAATGAATTGTAACTGAAATCTCACATGGGGGGAATTTTTTTTGGCAAAGATTATAGACAATGCAATATTGACCTCAGAAGTCATTTAGGGTCACTTGAGGTCATTTCTGGTCATTTCTACCCAATTTAGTTGTTGGCAGCAATTTAGCACCTATGAAACTGAAATTTGGCATAAAGGTGGATTCTTTCATGGTTGAATATGATTTTGACATTGAGATCATTCGAGGTCACCAAATGTCATTTCTGCTCAATTCTATCAAAATTTCTTAGTTGTTGACCACAATATTGCTCCTAGGATGCAGAAATTAAAATATGGACTCATTTTTGGTGCCTACCTTTTTAGCTGAACAGCCTGGGTGCTGATGAAAATAGACTGTAGGGAATTATCGTATATTAAGAGGGAGAGAGGCACAGTTTATTTGCTGCTGATTTTTTGGTATCATTCATAGAGAGGGGCTGAGAGTTAAAAGAAGAATGACTTCAAGCGTTTTGTATGTACATGTAACATTTTTTCCGAGATCATTGAAGAAAAGACATTAAAAGTCAGAAATGTTGCTTTAAAAAAAAAAAAAATTAGATCAAACACTATCTGATTTCTATCTATCTATCTTATGAATTTCTTTTCTTTTTCTTTTTACAGCAATTTAACCTGAATGACAGAAACATTAATCTTAAATCATTTTTTCTTTTTTTTTTCATTTCCCTATCTACAGATTATTGGACATTGTAAATTCATATGAGACTAGAATTCAGTCTTTGGAGAAAGACTTGGAATATTACAGGTAAGTTTCCAAAGAGCCTTTTGGAAAGATGTTTCTTTCTGCCCAGTGAGTAGATTCATGTAGCTAAAAGACAGTCTTGTTCCAAATGTTACCATATATGTTGAACTATAAGACAAATGGTTTACAAGAGTATCTGGAGGACATCCATACGCTGCAAATCATCAAAGCTCCATAACTGTTCTTATCAAGCTTCGAGAGACAGTCTGCTAGATACAATATTGACAGTATAATATTTGCATATTTTTTCAAATTCAAATATCCATCTTATATAAGATATATACATATGGTGAGTGAAGATTTTTTGCACATATTTGTGCTTGTATCTTGATTTCTGCTTGAGAGTTTTGTTTTTGTAGGTTGTGTAATAGTCATCTTCATTTTTGAAGCTGTTTTTATTATTACTCCAGAATCTTGGTCCTTTAATTTGTTCCAATTGTTGACAACTCTTTGTGTGAAGAATTCCCTTTCTTGAATTTTCTTGCAATGTTCTTATATATATATATATATATATATATATATTTTTTTTTTTTTTTTTCTTCTATTCATTTTAAAGAATTTTTTGGGTCGGATGGTGTCGAGGCCTTTTATCATTTTAAATGTTTGTATCATGTCTCCTCTTATCCTCCCCTCATCTGGTATTGTTAGTTTCAATTTTTCAAGTCTTCTTCCATCGGGGAGACTTTTTAGTTCTGGAACAAGTTGTGTTTCTCTTCTCTGGATGTTTTACTGGCATAGATGGTATGCACAAATTGAATTTGGTCTGTGAAAAATGATGCTTGATGTTACAAGACCCATTTCGATTTCAGTGAGCCTATGAAACCTGTTTGTATTGCTATTAATTTATGGAGATTATTATCGTTTTTTATTTGTATTTTAAAATATTTCACAAAGAATCTAAAGCAAGTGCTTAGTATTTAGCTACTTTGATTTCCGATCCTGAAACTGTAAATAAAACTTGGATAATCATGAATTTATGTGATTCATTTGCCTAATCATGAGGGCGAATTTGATACAAGGCTAGTTTAATGTGGGTGCCCACTGGCGTATGTGTGGCCAATGACAAAAACTGTCCTTATGAACAGTGTCACAAAGGTGATAGGATGATTCATGACTTAAGGGAGGTGCTGCCCCGGTACAACTGACTCCCTGAGACTGGGCATTGTATATATTATTTTTTTCTTTGGCTACAGGACTGATCCAGAGAGGTAATCATGAACGTATATTTACATCTCTTCTTGGATTAAAACAATTCTGTTACAAGGTCATGATTTTTGAGCATTTAGTGAGAAATCACTGTCTATGCTAACCACTGCACTATGGATGGATCCTCAATTGTCACAATATATCTCAAAAATATTTTTAGTCATTGTTTCCTCTTCATTGTACAAAGTCTTTCTTTGTATTTATCAAACCAATTATTTCATATCTTTATATTTGAATGAAAAATATTGATTGTTTTGAAGAGTAAAAAGATTGAACTTTTTTGAGCTATGATGAGTAGAACAATCCTTTTTATCTTGTAATAAACCTGGTTTGAGTTTTTTTTTCAAACAATGTTCTTTATGTGCATTCAAGAAAGATATGAATTTGATAAAGGAGGATTTTGTGCTGGAAATTCATGATAATTCATTTCCTAAAATAAAAAGATCTAACACAAACATACACATCACATGCAAAGTCTGTCTAAAAAGTATTCAGCTATTTTGAATATCCCAAGAACTGGTTGTGTGGCCTTGATGTAATTTGTGAACAAATCAGATGGCACCTTACTGCGCATGCGTGGAAAGACACTCCTTTGGGATTACTCAGCCAGTAGTAAGACACCTTTTCATCTTACAGATCCGTCCGCTCCCTTACAGTCCAGATATAGATTCTTGTGTATGGGAAGTGACAAGAGGAGTACTTTGAAGGGGACTAAAGTGCCATTGCCCTGGTATATAACTTTTGATCTAATTCTTAATTCTTTTAATTTTTTAAATTTTGGCTTTAATTTTTTGTAGGGGGAAACACAAAAATAGGGAGAAAGTTCTAGATCAAGATGAAATGAGTACAAAAATACAAGATATCATATTGGTAAGTTTTTTAATTTTGGGTTTTGGGTCTTTCAGCTAGAATATGAATTTGTTTATTGAGATCTCTTTTTTTGTCTTTTTTCTTTGAGCTCTGTCTAAGAATTTAACTTTTACCATTTCATTGTTGAATGAGAATTTTCAGTTAAATTCATTGTTAAATAGTAAATGGTTTTTTAGATTTCTGCAACTGAACAACAATGCAACATAAAATAGAAAACAAATTGATTTGAAATACTTGATGTTTATAAAGCCTTTTCTCAACCGATTCAAAAATAAATTTTGTAATAGTCACAAAAATGTGTTGTTACTGAAATGTTGAAAGGCTTAATGTTTATAATATTGATCTTGCTGATTTGGCCTGAAATCAGGAATTATCAAAGATTCATTTATTGTAATGTGCCTCATTCATTTGTCTGGTGAATCAAGACCTCCAGCTATTTGAGCACCAGTCTGATAATCTGATCCAAATTTGCCAGTAGAAAAATTGAGAAACGTAGCAAAATTGTTATTGTAGCTCAATAAACTGTTTTTCTTTTTGTTGGAAACTGTCAACCAAAATTTTACACCAAAACTGTCTGCATAGATTTCTTCAGTTTTCAAGTTGGTCCAGATGGATATGTATGTATCACAAATACAGGCCCCATCAATAGAGCCAGAGGGCTGAAAATCTCATTCTTACATCTAAAAAAGAGTTCTAAAAAATACCCGTCTTAATGTTATTGGGGGGGGGGGTAATTTGCAATGTAAGTTTTTGCTAAATTGATCCCTTGGTTTATGTTTGGCAGCATTCACAATTTAAAAAAAAAAAATTCTGACTCTCTGCCCAATAAAAGGTGAGAGAAACAACTTATTCATTAATCATCCTTTTTTTCCAATTTAAGAAATTTTTTCTTTATTGATCACCCACAACATGGCATGCTGCCAAAAGATTTTGGTAACTTGACGGTTTCTATTGACTGACTGACTTCTTTTTCTTCCCATTATTTTATTGTCAAGAGAATTGACCAAAAACATGATGAGACTTTTTCTTTCTCTCTCTTGTAGAAATATGACAAACAGATCAAAGAATATAATGATAAAATCAAGTTCCTGGAAGAACAAATTGAAGTCCTCAAAATGGATGCTGACAGCAGGTAAGTTCAAACTCAAAGCAATTCACAAAAAATAAGCCTGGAAAATAAGTTGTGTACCAAATGTATAAAAGCCTGTATATAGAACGGACTTTTAATTAAAAAACAAAACAAACTCTTCAAATATTGTTGTACATCCAATGTGCCAGTGTCATAACGAAGAGCCATCTATCAGAACTTGATATTGATTATGGGGATCCGATGAGTTGCAGTTCATCCTTGTGAACAATTTTTTTTAATACCTGATATGAAAAACTTTTCGACTCAGAAAACAATTTTTAGATAAGTAACTGGTTTACCCATGCCATCAAAAAATGACAACAGTACTCGAATAATTTTGCAAATGCACGGTACCTAAAATACATTGTTGCTATTTTTTGGTTTAAATTTGACCTGAATAAACCTGGATTTTTTAAGCGCGTGTCAACAAATAAGGGAAGTTACTCTTTGTTTAGCATCCAATAGTTACCTCCCCTGATAAATTTTTTTTTTTTTTTGAACAGCAATTTATGATTCCAGAAAAAGGATGGATCATTCTTTGAGTAGAATATTTCTCAGCAAGAAATTTTTATCTAATTTTTCTCTCTATCAAATTCAATATTGTTGGTCTTGGATTTTAACTGTGCTGAACAGATTTTAATATTCACAATTTAGTTAGTAATGTTATTTTTATGATTGAACAACTGTAGCCGTCAAAGATGGCAAAGGATTCTATCCTTTTTTTTTTATATGTGCGTGTGTATGTTTGTTTGTGTGTTCCAGCGCTCCTGGCCTTACTGTTTTGTCTACAGGCTTTAAAATTGGCATCAATACTTCACTAGAATCCTTCTAAAAATGTTTTTTTTAAAACTTGGAAAAAAGCTTTTTTGACCTTTTCTGGGCCTTATTTTGACAGCTTTATTGATATCATCTAGATTATACAAATTCTAGATGTTTCTTTACTCTATTTTAGATGTTTTCTCGTGGATAATGTCATAAATAGAATTTATTTTCACCATATTTATTCTTTGATGGAATTATTTTTTACCTGACTTCAAATTTTGATGCAACGGTTGTTCAATTATTAGACATTTTCTTTGTTATCATTTGGATTGAGTTTTATCTTCTATTGAGTGATTTCCATTGTAAATGTTTCTGTTTTTTGTTTATACCAATGAACACTTTGTGGAGCATTGGGCCATGTCAACTCTTGTTCCTGGGCAACTCCCCTAAGCTGGGGCTATGTCACACCAGCTGCTTTAGCCTTATTCTCTATGGTTCTTCTCAAAGTCCACTTTGGCTTCACATTTCTTCTCTTTTGTGGATTCCAGTCGGCCACTTCAGCTGCATTACCATTCTCAAATAGGGTTCTGATGTTCCAGGTCCCTAGCCTGGTTTTTGCCTTTGTCATTAGAAGGTTGTTTGGCTAACTGGTTTTCCATAGGATTCCACCAGCATGGGTCATGAGCCCCTCTGAAGAGGAATCTTCCCAACAAGACTCTCACTTGGATGATGCTGCCGCAGTTTCAGTTGCAAGTATGTTTTGGGGTAGGGGGTAGGGGGTTCTAGTCCCATGCTCAATCTCCCTCTTTCACGGAGGCTTAGGACTGGCCAGATGACCCAAAGGGAACATCCTTGTGGATTTGAGTGTTTCAGTGAAGTCTATCTATCTGTTTGTATGTGCCTTTCAAATTGGGAAAAAAGTTTATTGTTTGTATATTTTCCTCTTTCAGGCCACAGGTAAAGGAATTTCATGCCTTACAACAGCAAGCAAAGAAAATGAAGCGATTGTTAGAGTACTATAACATTAGGTCAGTTCTTTTTTTTTTTTAATTATAAAAATAATTGATAAATGTTTTTGTTCTTAATTATTTCTGAGTAAATCAGTGTACATAGCTAAATCAATACGTCCATAGCTTAATGATGAAAAAACATTCATTTTATGCAACAGATATTTATTTTTCAATTTGATAACAAACAAGTCTGGTTAGTCACTCAATAGAAATCATCATGTGACCAATGTCTTTTTGCAGCATGCCATATTGGGGGTGATAGAAAATAAGAAAAAGGGATGATCAATGAATAAGTTACTTCTCTTGCCTTTTGTTGGGCATTGATCACTAAAGTCTGAATTTTCAAAATACAAGCGTGAATGCTGCCAGACAAAAACTAAGGGATCAGTCTAGCATAAACTTGCATTGCAAATTAAACCCACCTCTAAAAACCTATTTTGGAGAGGGAGGGGGGCGGGTTGAAAAAGCAAAAAGCATTTTTCTAGACATAATAAGGAGTTAATGTTGAAATTTTTTACCTTTTAGCTCTATTCGTGCAGCCTGTATGCATGGTACATACGTGCTTACATAGCCAGCCAGATCAACTTAAAAACTCAAGAAACCTGTACTGATAGTTCAGGTTGATGGTTTATCATAGATAGTAAAGAACATTATTCAATACTGAATAACAATCACATAGTTTGAAGTTAATACAATGAAAATTTCATCTAATAACCCTCAGACTACGGACCTATTGATCTCTGTTGTAAATCTAAATCATTCGCCATAACATTGTTACTTTTCAGTTACAACTTTTGAATCTATATTTTATTGCCTGTACTTATTGACATTCTGTTTGTTATTCACAAATGTTTATTCTTATAGATTACTTGAATTTAATAAGTGCCTCAAAATGAAGTTCATCTGAGAAATTATGGTGGTAGAAAAAAGTGTTCATTAATATACAGGCTTCCTCTGTTATAATGTGGTTTATTATATAACTCGTAGATGGTTGACCCCAAAATACGAATCTAGCTTGAAAATAGTCAACTTGACAACTTTGATGTTTATAACTGCTTGGTTATAATGCAGTTGGCTTTCTTGGTCCTCAATACCCACATAATTGGGTACACCTATACCAACTGGATCAGTCGATTTCTAGGTAGACAGATGTTACCATACAAGCAATCAGCCACAACGTGTTTACAACGTCAAGGATGTGAAAAACAATCTGTTGTCTGAACAAAATTTGGAATATCAATTTTGATGATTTTGCAATGTCTGGCTATAGATAGAAGGTAAAAACTGTCAATTGATATCGATTCTTCTCTGTAGATATGTACCTGATGATTGTGGACTTTTCCTCAATGCAGCATCCCATAAATATAGCACAAATGTTGACAATATAGACCTGGTGCCTCCATTTAGAAGTAAACTTTACTTACAGGTTAGTCACTTTTTTTTCAAAACATTTATTGCCCACTGTACACCCCGATGTGTATCTTGATTTTTTCTTTATTCCATGTATTGTCATTTTATAATGTTGTAGAGAAGAGCAACTTGGGTTTGAAATATCTTTAGATATGCTTACATCTATGGCAGCGATCACTAGCTAACTGACAAACTAGCAAACTAACAAATTGACATAGCAAACATCTCACACCATCTCCAAGAAGCATCCCCTCCCACTCATCCTACTAATCTGATGTTTAAGCAACATTTTATTATGCCATCTGAACATGGAATTCTATTTTACTACATCAGAAGATGAGCACGTCAGTTGCATGAATAAATTTGTATTTTGTTGTATTTTGTTGGTTTCATAATAATGAATAAATCACGCAAAACTATAATTTTATTCCACTCACTTTATTCTTTTTTTTTTCTTCAACTCATTTCTTCCATTCGATGGAAGAAATGAGTTGAAGAAAAAACTCTCTTCTTCAAATAACATTGATATTTACTTACCTTACTCTATATATTGATATAAAAACAGATAACCATTTAGGAAAAAAAACTTTCCAAATATTACACTATACATTATAGTTATTGGGCTTGGTTGAAGTGACATTGGGGGGGGGGTAGCTCTCTAGATATGTTTGTAAACTATTCATCTTATAGTTCGACATGTTCCATAACTTGATTTGTCACAAACTCCAATCTTTATAATTATATTGCTTTCATAAGAATAAATCATAATGAAAATATAATATTGCTGCTAGTGTACTTTTCAGAAATAAATGAAGTCACAGTGAAACAATTTGCAAAAATAACTTGTCAGTGGACTGATGTCTCTTTAGTGGAATCTCTAAGCATCATGAACATTTAGAATATTTGAATGTACTTGAAATAGGCTTCTTTTTTTTTTTTTTGACAACAGGAAATTGTGTTTTTAATATAGGAACTTCTCTACTGATTACTAGAACCTTTACCATTAACAGAAGATCAAATCTAATACTTGAACTCATCCTCATCTTTCCCTGATCACCTTGCATGTTGTTATTGTTTTTACGTACATTAGTTGCAGTGCTAATATTATTGAATCACTATAGCCCTGCTAGTGTCCCGTCTGACCGAACTACCAACCAAAAAGGCTACAGATTCTTCCTTTTGTTTGTGTGTGTGTGTCTCCGGATGCTCATGATCACATTTTGGGGGCTGCAACATTGAAAATTTGCATGAGTACACCATTAGGCACCATCTAAAAACGTGTTTTTTTGGGGGGGGGGGTCTCTATGGTCATTTTGGACCGACTATTCTCAAATCTTGTGCTGTTTTTTTTTGTTGTTTTTTGTTCTTTAAGATAATTCTAGATAAAAGATCTTTTTTTTAGATGATTAATACTGATTTATTTTTCTGTTAGATAATCATTATCATTAATTGTTATTAAATGACCATTTTAGGATATTTGTCAGGAATTAGAAGTTGAGGATTTAGATGAAATTATTCCATCTTTTCAAAAACTGAAACACAACGCTGAACGTGCAAGTAAATATAAACAGGTAAGTAGATTGCAAAATGAATTGTATTCTTCTGTCGTCATTTTGTTTCATGAAACCTTTTTTCTTCACTTTTCTATCCTTTGTGAATAGAACACAAATTCATGCATTTTTATCATATGAAAGCGAAAAAAAAACTCTTTCTGTTGCTCTTGAGTCAAAGACAAATCTATCTCACAATACTTTCTTTATTTTTAGTCTTCTAGACTTTTATTTAAAAAATCATCCTTAAAATCCCAAAACTTCCAAATTTTTAAAAACTCCAAAGTTTTACAAACATATGTCCGTCTTGTCTAGTGGATCAATGTGTGCCTTTGATGTTATGGCTGTTTCAACATCCAGCAAGCATTTTCAAGCCCTAGGCAGATTTTTATAAATTCATTTTTGATTGGCCAAAACTACTCCAGCTATCTCATATTGTTTTATATTTTACCCCGAGAAAAAACTTATACTAAAGCATAGGAGCAGTTTAGAATTTGTATCTTTTTGATAAGTCTCCACCACACTAAATAATTAGAACTACATATTGGCTGTTATTATCTTAGAGATAACCTGGGATTAGGGTTTGTCAGTCAGTCATAGCAAGAGTTAGTTTGTGTTAGGGACTTCTAATTTTTCTGTTTATATTTATTTAGTGGAGAAAAATACAGTGAACTGTAATAGCTATAATTATTCAGCATGGAGGGGACTAAAGAAAGACTCAAGAATTTTCATTCATATAGTTGATAAAAGCAATATTAAACCATTGTTTGTGTTGACAAAATGTATAATGAAAAGTCAATGAGAAGATTGTTAAATTTTGATTAAAAAAAAAAAAGGGGATCATATTGATGATGGATCCTAGAATTGATGACATTAAAAAGGGTGGATCCTTACTTTTCATTGGATAACATTGCCTCATATGCCAGCAGTCTTACAAACATAAACAATATAATTTGGTTTTACAAAGTCATGTTGATGAAATAGAATGCAAAGTTTTCAGATATTTTATCTCACCAACATTTGTGTTAAAACTTGAATCTTTTATCAACTTTGTTTATTTAGAGTATATCAAGTTCGGAAAACACCCAAATATGATTTTCTTCATACGAGGATTCACAATAAATAAAATGCAAAGTTTTTCAAGCAATTGTTGGTGAGGTTGAATATCTGACAACTTTGCATTTTATTTTTGATCTTCGTAAAACCAAATCGCATTTGGGCAGAGTGAGTATCCGTCCTTTTCAATTCGATTAATTTTGAGATGCCTATCGTCAATACAATCCCCAAAAAGTATTGCAGCCATACTGTTTAATATTTGTTTTTATTACCATTTTTAGTTCAGTGTAAAAGTGTGCAGTCTGGTACAGCAAGTTGGCCATGATGATGAGAGAGTTGCTCGACATTCAGTCAAGAATGGCGTGTCTGAATTGACCCTAAAACACGTGCAGGAAACTTTGGTTCAATGGACAGATGACCTCAAAAGCTTAGAGGTCAGTTGATTTTCTATAATTGTCATTTATTTGGTCAGTTTATTTTGGTTGTGTTTGAGATCTTGTTTCCTTGATCAAGGAATCTTCTTTTATTTTGAATGAAATTTATTATCGGTAAGATGTGTAAATGTCTCCAGATAAAGATAATTTTTCTCAGTTTCTTTGGAAAAATGTCTCAACAAATGACTTATATGAACTTTTTTTTTTCTGTGAATCCCCCCAAAAGTTAACATCCATAAAAGAGCAAGTTGAATTTTCTTTTTTTTTTATCTTGAAAAATACAAAATGCTGAATCTTCATCAGTCCCCTCTACAAAAATAAAACCTCCTAATGCAGGAGAGTTGGGAACTCACAAAATAAACCAAGCCTATCAATTTCCACTGGTTATAAAATTTTTGATCTGTTGGGGGCCAATGAAAAAGCTTCAAAATTCTGTGCCTTATACTGCTATTTTTCTTATTTCAAACTTTTGACAGCATTAGCCTCCTCTTCAGGCTAAGTTGCAGAAATCTGACAACTTAATGAATCTGGTAACCCAACAGAAAAGACAAGACTGTCAAATTGCTGTTAAAATATGACCCCAAACTAACAGGGTGTGAAAAAGAAGATGCAACTTTTTATTTCTTTTTTTTTCTTTTTAGATATCTGTGCTTTGAAATTACAGACATTTACTTTTAGTAAGCACTAACGAAAAGGCCCCAATTTTTGTATTGAATAAAAAAATTCAAATTCTGTGTCCCATCCTTTTGACAATGACTTTTAATGATCACTTCAAGAAAATAACAACAAACATTAGATAATTCTTCAAAAGCAAAACACAGGCAAAAAAAAACAATCCTCATGAGAAATCTTTTTTCTACTTTCAGAATCTTGTGACAAGTCTCAATGAAATGATAGCCATTGCTGCTCCCTGGTCAAAAGTCCAAATTTCTCCGAGTGATTCCTTTGAAACTATGGCAAGAAAATTAAGTGGAATTAACAAGAAAAAGAATTATTCCTATATAAAGGTCAATTGCAACTTTTGTTTTAATCTTTTGTTATTGTTGGTTATGATCTTGGCCATGGTAATATTTCTTCCTCTTTGGGGGTTGGGTGTTACCATTCCTTCTTCGAGTGGAATAATCTTGCTATGTTTAATTGTATTAAATCATTCTAATTCTGACTTTCTTTCATCTAAGTCCAGTATTTCCAAATTATCGTCTAGTTTCTATTTTGTTTCATTAGATCCATTTTTGATTTTGTGGAAAAATGAAATCCTCCAGCATGTGACACTATGGAATTGGAGGGTTAATTAGAAAAATGACACAATGAAAATGAAGGGTTAATTGGAAAAATATGAAAGTGGGTAAAGATAATCTTGCGAGGTTGAGTGTACTTACAAATCAAATGGCTACCCAAAAAGGGGTTTTTGAGAGAACTCAGGTGTATGATTAATTGCCTTTGAGAGGTTTAAAAATCCTTGAGTTGGAAAAATACTTTTGCACTGAAAGGTTGGATGAGCAAGGCCTGGACACGCTACTGATGTATGATTAATCGCTTTTGTTTGAGAGGTTTAAAAATCCCTGAGTTGGGAAAATATTTTTGCACAAATGTGTTAGGCAAGCAAAGCCTGAACAGATTATAGATGTATGATTATTAATCACCTTTGTTAGGAAAATATCTCGAATTCCCGGGCTGGTAAATTGATTTCCTGGGGTATCTGGCCCTGCTTATCACCTACGCATATTTCCAAAGGGAAAATTATAGATCCCCAAATTTGGAGAGATCAGAATGAAGATTGCTTAGGCTAGCATGATTTCAATATTTGCCTGCTGAGAAGGGAAAAAATCAATCATAAACACTTCAGCCCTTGGCCTCAACCACAAGGCGAACAGCTATTATATAAGCCACCTATTTTTGAGTAGACGGAGTAGGGTGCAAAGAAGCCACCGGGACACTGCATAGAATTCTACGTTCCTGGTCAACATGATATCCTGATCCACAGAGGATTATATTTCTGGTGAAACTATACCAATAGATTTACCAGAAGACATCAAGTGGATTCTCTGAACGACTTATTATTTCGACACGAGAATTTCATTGAAGATATACCAACAGACATCAATTAGATAACCCAAAAGACAGACTGATAGTCATTCCATAGTGTCCTTACCCACATCAGCGTATATTTTGACCAGTCGACCAGTGATTACTGATATGATTCTTGTTGCATATCTACACCCAGTGTCAATTGTTCCTTTTCAACTTGTGACGCCTCCAGGGGGTCTTTGTTCCAGCGCTGCAGAGTCTTTTAGTTGACGGCCACACCTCCTCTGATCTGGACACAATGTGGGCGAGGTAGTTATGACTTTAGAGAGAGATACAGTAGTCAATCAACTACGGCCTGACCTGTGTAGCATTTCACTGACCGACAAAGAGGGCGGAGACCAGCTCGGGGTCCCATCACAAAGATACACATTGCCAATAATTTTGTAGTGGACTTTTTGGTTGATGTAGAAATAGAATTTTATGTTATGTTGAACTTGGTTAATTATTGCTCGTGTGTAACTCAATAAAAATTTGGCGTCTGATATTGATGAGCAATTAATGACGTGAATCATTGCACAGCAACAAGAATTTAAGGATGCAAACTACAATATTTTGTGCGTAACACTATTCAGTACTACTCCTAGGCAGAGTGCACAGGTACTACACTCTAGTCCTAGACAGATGTGCCATGGAGCAACATTTTGATCCTTGGCAGAACGCACAGATACTTTTCTCTAGTTCTAGGCAAATTTGCTGGGGAGCAACATTTTGATCCAAGGCAGAATGCACAGATACTACACTCTGGTCCTTGGCAGATATGCAACACTTAGATCCTAGACCGAGTACACAAATATTATGATCCTTAGCAGAAGTGTCGACCCATCAGTAAATAATCCCATCATTCTCGATAGGTACTTTACTTTACTAGTATTGGCAATAATACTTGATTAAGTCCCAATTCTTATTAAATACTCCCAACTGAAAATCACTCCTTTTCTCTCTTTTGTTTTCATTCATTTTTTTGCAAGTATTTCTCTCTAATCATTTCATTAACTTCTCTCAAAGATGTTCATTATATTTTTTGAATAGGAAGAAAAAACGTCCCGAGCTATGTTGGAGAACATAGTCCACCATTTCCAGATGTTATTTGATGTAACATCCATATCAGGTGTCTACCCAACAATGAACCAAATTTATACTAAGATTGGAGAGCAGCAAAATGTGATGAAGATATTGAAAAACTATTTAGGATTGGGTGAATATGACTTTGTCAGTTTTTTGTTTTAGAGGCTCTATTCTACCATCAATTATTTTTTGACTAGGATTTCTTTCATTTTAATTTCAGTTGCTTTGCATTGCAATTAGAATTAAGATCAGAGAGATACTAGTCAAAAAATGAATAATGGTTGATCTAATAAAATAAATAGATAATCATTGTCACTATCAGTAATTCAACTACTGTAGCATCAAAATATGAAGTCATGTAAAAAAATCCCATCAAAGAATAAATATGGTCAGAATGTATTCTATTTATGACATCACTGGCATTTTCCAGAGGAAAATGTCTAAAATAGAGTAAAAAAAAACAACAAACATCTAGAACTATCTAGGTTCTGGAGAATATTATTAATAAGCCAGTCAGAATAAGGCCAAAAAAGGTCAAAAATCCTTTTTTTTTTCCAAAAATTAAAAAAAACAAAACAACATTATTAGAAGACGTTTAGGGGAGTACTGATGCCAATTTTCAAGTCTGTAGACAAAAAAGTGTGGCCAGGAGTGCTGGAACAAACACACTAACAAACAAACTTTCGAACACATAAACACACGAGTAAAAAAAGAATAGAATTCCTTGCCATCTTTGATGGCTATGGTTGTTCAATTTTTCCTGGCTTTATTCTGTCACATTCTTTGATTGGCAACCTTTTGTTTTTATAATATCAATCTGATTTGGTAAAAACTAAGAATTTTTGATTATCTAACATTGCTTCTTACATGTCAACTTTCTACAACTTTTTATGTCTTTGTAAAAAAAAAAAAAAAAAGTTACCTTCAGATAAATTTTCAAAACTTATTTCAATAAAAAAAGATTGTCTTTGAAGCTGGTTAATATGGCACCTACGTTATCTCCTCTTAATTAATCTGTTTAGGATCTATTCAGAATTCACGTGTTTTTAGAAACCAGGATGAGTTATGATGAGCACAAATCGATGTGTAATTGACTCAATTGATTCTTTTTCTGTATTTTCAGATCCTTCAGCCAAACCAACCAAAGTGGTCGATGCTGTCTCACAACTTTGCCAAATACACAATGCAACAACCTCTTCTCAACTGAAACAACTTCTACAGACTGAAGATCTAGAAGGGTAAAGTATTTGGATTGACAGAGTTATCTCCCTTACAACATAATTCAACTTACTCCGTTCTTCCTTCGCAGTCGAAAATGCACTCAGATTGAAACAACAGAAATCAGTCAATTTTAGTACCTTGCTTTATACTTTGCAAATATACTTTTGATCATGTTAATAATCTTTCTGATGAAATATAAGACTAATTATAAAAAATCAGACTTAAATTTTCACCAGAAGTTTTAAAAGTTGCTTTGGATCATGTCTCACCAAATATGTCAGTTTATAAGATGGACATTTAATCTAAATAAAATCTGTGCAAATATTATCGTGTCCAATGCACTGATATTATTAGAAGTTTGTCTATTAAGGCTTTTTACGGACTGTTATGGACTTTGGATGAGTTGCTGAGGGTGGTAGTCTTCCAAACACCCTTGTAAACCATTTATCTTATAGTCTGGTGTCTACATTAATTTCTATGTAGATTATTATAGAGACCTGAACAAATATGATTCTCATATACATGTATTATCTGCATGATTATTTATAGAAAAATAGATAAAGCCTGTATTAAAACATCATTTATTGATTTAGTGAGGATTTTGCTCCCATCAAAATCCATTAGTGTTTCATCTTTTTAGCTTTTATGATTTTACAAATGACTTCAAAATATGTTTTTCTTTCAACTGTACAGTGAAAACATGTGATATTTTTTTCTTTATTTCTATCAACGTTGAAGATAAACTAAAAATCTTTGTAGAATAAAATAACTTCATTCTTCCATTGCATCACGCTTTTTATTGAATTGATAACAGCATAATTCCATAATTTCATAACCATTTTTCTTTCAAGTAAATACTGACTTATTGTCCTGGTCTTTCTGTTATTATACAATTATTAGTGTCCTCTTCTTGATTGTTTTAGTCATGTTTTATTGTTGCACTCTTTGACCTTCTTTAGGCATCTATCATAGTTGGTAACCTTTTGAGAATATGGAATTGATTGTTCTCATTCTGCTATCCATGCCAGAGGATTGAATAAAGGGTTGGGTTTGGTTCAATATTCCCTGAAGGTTACCTACCATACCAGGAGAAGGTCAAAGGTTACAACAGCCGAAATATGTCTATAACAATCAATATGATGACACTAATCCTATTAAATCGGTTTATAGTTATAATAATTTCTCATCTTAGAGATGGAATATCTGGGTTTTTTTTTTACTTCTACTTGTATGTATTCAAATTTATTCATAGTAATTTTTGATATAATTTCTAACATATGCTTTTTTGGCTAGTATTGCTTATTATTTTTCTACGTTCATCTCGTATTTCCTCATGTCTTTTTGACAGCATCATCAGACGATTGGAAGAATACAATATGTTCTTTCCAGCATTCCGGCAGGTTATGTCAGAACTTTTAGAAATTCTTTGTAAGTATTCTTTCTCTTTTTTTTCTTTTTTTTCTTTCTCTGATTTGATGCTTATGGGATTCTAGAATCTAAAGTATTTCTTTACAGTCATTATTGAAATAAGTAAACAATAAGATAACAAGGTAAACCCTTGCTATAACAAACTAATTTGGCAGAAAGAGTGTTTGTTGAAGCTGAAAGTTTATCATACTGGATGGTTGTCCCTCGTTTGGTAAATTGGAATCAGTTCAGTCTTTTGTTCAGGCATTTAGTGAACATTGGAAGGTGGGTCAGTTGCCTCTCATTCTATTTTTGAAATATGAAGAAAGTTTGGTATCATAATGTTTTCAGGGACCCAAATGAATCACTCCCTTTTCCAAGTAGCATGCTACCAAAAGACGTTGGTCACGTGATGATTTCTATTGCGTGACCAATTAGTAATTGTTTTCATTTATTCACTAGTTGTAGTAGTTGTAGTAGTAGTAGTTATGTTTTCATGATTTAATTTTATCCTTTAGCTCCGATCTGTGCTGATTATTACTTATTACTTTCTGCAGGAAACTAATGGCCTGAGTTGTTGTTATGAAAAACAACTAAAAATTAAGATGGAAGAAAATGCTTGTCAAAATTAATTATGGTTGGCTATGCTTCATCTTATGAAAAATAAAATCCTGACTTGAAATATTCAATTTTAGTTGCTCTTCATGGGAGTTACTTACACCATGATTTTAATGCATTGAAAACAGAGTTGATCAGAGATAAAGTACAGGTTCTTAATAAATCCTAGTAATAAATGCTAGGGAGTAGCATTTAGAATTTCAAGAAAATTTCAGAAACTTTATTCACTGTATTTCCTGGCATTGAGGAAGCTTCTGTCCAGAGGATTCAGCCTGATTTTGACTTGCAAAATCTAAAAGAAGAATACAATCAGGATGGACCTCTTGAAAAAAATAACCTTCAACCTAGAGGATGCAGGGTCAATTTTCTAGACTTATTTCAAGGAGCCATAAATCATGGGAAATGGAATTAATTCCTTTCAGTTTTAGTGTTCTGGTGATTTTAAAAAAAAAAAAAAAAAACTTATTAAATTCATAAATTCTCATAATTTTTTGATGCCATTTTCAACATTCTGATTTCA
This sequence comes from Thysanoteuthis rhombus, assembly GCA_963457665.1. Classification (NCBI taxonomy): domain Eukaryota; kingdom Metazoa; phylum Mollusca; class Cephalopoda; order Oegopsida; family Thysanoteuthidae; genus Thysanoteuthis; species Thysanoteuthis major. The sequence goes on from OY735231.1 coordinate 5,266,097, forward strand.
GGGGGAAAAAATGTTTTCAAGGTTGGAAAATATAGTAATTTGTAGAAAACCAATAAGATTAGCTTTCCTATCTGTGAACCACGATAATTTAGTATGATACTAATAATCTCTAGATGTGTCATGAAATTAAGTACAATTTTGTATATCTTTCAAAAAATAATTATCCCGTTTCAATTGAACTTTTGTGATGACATTAAATGTTTTGCTTGGTTAACAAGACTCAAGTAATATATTGCCAACAATATTTTAAAAAAAATGTGGCCAATGCAAAATGTTTGGAAAGCTATGTATTAGAAGAATGTTGTACCTTTTTGATTTTGGTATTGATGATAATTTCGATTTTATGTGAAGTTATTTCTAACATTTTCTTTTTAGTATTTAATGAAATTTTTTTAATATTTGTTTTTTTTTTTTTTCTGCAGGTGTACAAAGTGTAAGTGATGTTGTCCCCACCGTGAAGACATTGACCTTGCTTGCCCAGTGACAAACCTTTCAATATGAATCATATCAGGTCCCTCCTCCAATAGGGCATTATTGACGTCCAGAGCCACAGACTCATTTTTATTATTTATTCATATTATTTCTCATTTGTTACATAGTCATCATCACATTCACACACACTTGACAAAAATGGCTTTTTAGTGGGGAAAAAGCTCTCTGAATTACTTTTTTTTTTTATTCAAGAGCTAATTTTGATTAATCTTAAACATTTTAAACATAAAATGTTTTATCAAAGGCTAAAAAAAAACTTTTCGAAGCACCTCCTGGTTGCACTATAAGGGATGGAAGGACATTTTTGACATCTGCATGGTACTGGTTATGGGAGAAGGGCAATAATTGTCTTTGCCTGCCTGTACACGTTACGTTAAACTCTACATTATGTCACATTCTGCCCTTGTAGGGAGGCAAATTGATAGCCATAGATGAAATACACTTGTTGCTTTGTTCAGAGATATGGTCAATAGACTGATGGCTGAGAGATCTGAAGTTCAAAAGTGCCTGGCTGGTAAGGCTCATTACCAAAACAAAAAAAAACAAAATCTGAAACCATGATCTGTCTCTCCAATGATCCCCAAAATATCAGGAGTTTTTTGGTCAAACTCATCCTTGTTATTTTTGTCGTCCACACAAACTTATGGATGATCCATTCTATGGCCTTCCTCAGGTTAAATATCAGTATGCAAAGAGAGGAACTCTTTTTCCCTGCAGTATCATTAATAGTAGCAAACAGAATCTTTCATTCAATTTTTTCATTTAACTGCAACACTTGTGAACTCTTTGAATTTCAATGAAAAAAAAATCCTAGACAATATAGTAAACATATTCATCACCTCGGATAATTTAATGTCTGTCTCACATGCAAAAGGTCCTGGATTCAATTTTCGAACCAAAGAGTGTGGAAAACTCTTCATTAGGACAAAATTTCACTGTACAGCCAGCAGCTAATCGAGTACCTGCTAAACTCTGTGATCAGGGTGAAGGTATATCTTTGGTGGACTTGCATTCTACCAAAGGTGTGGTCATGAAAATTTATAAGAATTTAAGAGTCCTGGTCTTGACCAGACTTGAGACTTGCAAAGGTCACTAAGCTGATGCATGCTACAAAAACAGGGACTTTGTCACTGGCCTCCATACTCCGTTGGGAGTTGTCTCTTAAGAGATGGGACACTAACTTTACTTTTAGTACACATATTTACACTGATATAAAAATGATTCCCTGAAAATATCAGATCCTATTGTTGGATGCAAGTTCAAATCTCACTAAGAGCTTTTGTTACTCTCTTCAAAATGCTCCAGGATTCTGAATTTCAGGCATTTTAAAATTCAAGCTTTCATTTATCCTAATGATTAATGAACCAATTTTTATTTTATTCAATTTTTCCTTTTTTTCCTTCTCCCAAGTGAATGTGCATTCTTCCTTTCCCTTCATTTGGGAGTCATCCTAGGTTTCTGGAAGTGTATTCCAATTGGGAGTTTTTTGATCCCTCATTGAATATGTATATAGTTTCCAAATTTTGTTCACTGCCCTTGATTTTGTCAACTCAACGTTTCATTCCGATCTGTTCTAAATACTTTGTCAGGTGTCTAATCCAAGAAAAGAGGCAAATCTTTCTTTCTCCGGTCAATTATAGTGAAGAAAAAAAGTCATTATTTTCCCAGATGAATCAATTCATTTCAACAGTGTTAGGTACGCAGATATCTGGCAGATTCAGCAGCAATGCTTTACCTATAGTAATTTTCCAATAACGATCTAATGAGATGTACAATCTATCAGGATATACAAGTTACCAAGAAAGTCAAAATGAAGTAAAATTATAAAATAAAACAAAATAAATTTCACTAACAAACACTTTTCTTTTTCTTTTTATTTTTATTTATGCTAAAAAAAATACGTAAAATTTAAGGGTCATCTTGCAGTTTAAACAGATTTTCGTCAACTGATTTTTCATGTTGTAGTTCAGTGTCATTTCTATATTTAAATATTTTTAATTCAATTTCAGATATTTATATTTACTCTTTTGATGATTAAGTGTTGTAAATCTATTCAATTTTTGACTTATTATTATCTTTATTTTCTAGTTGCTTTTCTAAAATCAGAAATGAAGATAAAGATAGATTATTTAATTTTAATCCATTCCATACTTCAGTTGTTGAATTTAATGCCTGAAAAATAGATTGTCTGAAAGAAAAATTTGAAAAAAGTCAAACTAATTGAATATGATTTTTAAATTTCACAAACTAACAATTTTATTTAAACTGAAAATTCAAAGACATTTTTTTCATAAATAGAATAAGTATTTAAAAATATCCAAATTCTCTGTTCTTTTCACAGATGGAATAAATATGACATATATAAAAAATATTCTTATACAAATTTTTTCATACGTAAACTATAGTCTTTTCTTCAAAAGTTTGGGAAAGTACTGAAGATGGCATGGGCCCTCTGATGAACGATTGCCAAATCTATCAATGTATTTTTGTTCAAGTAAATTCTTTATTTCCCAACTACTTTGTGATTTCAAAGATCTTGGTAAATTATATATCCTGGTGGATTGTAAAACGAATTATACATCTCAATAAATGTCAGTAACTTGCTGCAGGTAAATCTTCTGAAATCCACTTACACAGACATGACCCTACCACCAATTAAGTACCCAGGCCGTGCCAATTTATACATGGGAGTTACCCATCTCCTCCTCTGCTAAGCAAAAAAAAAGCCACATAGTGTTGAATTTTGTAATAGCCTGAATTATGCGCCTGGCCAACAAGCAGATAGACTATACCATGTCTGAACAAAATTTGAATGTTGATGATTTTCCTCAAAGTTATAGAAAATGTATATATTTTTTGTTGTTACCATTTTTTGTTACTTCTTTCGTAGAAGATGATATCTGTCTTCTTCATGTCTACTTTTTCAACTGATTCGTTTCTATTTAATTCTTCATGGAAAAATGGAAGATAAAAAAAAAAATGCGAATGAACCAAAGATGATGGAAATAGAACTCCATCTTGGAACTTTAAGCTTCTTATTACATTCATTTTAATGAGAGAAAATCTCCATTTTAAAATCTTTTTCTAGGTTTTCAGATCAGTCCAACCCAAGATCTAGTAGATTGTCGGGTGTCATGCTGAGTATTACCGCTTCTTAGTATTTCTCAGGGCGATGGGAATGGCTTGGCAGTGTCTATCTTCTCTCCAAGTAAGATGCAGCAGGTTTTACTGGGCTATATGGTACCAGCAGTGAGAAGTAATTGCTGACTTGGTATAATAGAAAAAGTAGAACCAGTCTGCCTTATGGGCTCTACTCACATTTTTTGAATGTTGTCTATCACCTAGACTGGTTGCCAACGAAGGCTAGAGAGCCCAGTCTGCCTTATTATTCACCTATAGCAGGTGGATGGAATTCATCAACTGTCTCTGCTGGTGTCTGAACTCTGTTTGCCAATTCCATTTTCCATACTGTTGACTGTTAAGACCTCCTGCATCTCTTAAGGCCACCCTCATCTCCATCTTTGAAAAAAACTTTGACCTCTGAAATCTTATCCGGTTGTTTTTCCAAAACTGATGGATGCAAATAATGGCACATGACAGAAGGTTTTCAAAAAAGAAAATTTCTCTTGCCATTGATTCGTTAAGAATTTGCTTTTTTTAATGTTAATAATTACTTGAATGAATTGTATTTCTTCCTTCTTCCAAATAATATTGATGTGTTTGACTCATTTAAAATTAAGTGTAACATTTTCTTTGGATTTTTAATACATTTCAACAATACTGTCATTGCTTTAACTTGGGTGTGCTTTTAATTTTGTGGCCAGTTTGAATATAGCAGCCATTTTGATTCCATAATGGGGTCACATGACCATCATATTTGTATAATTTTGCCATAAACGAAATTGATATCTTATAACTTGCCAAGTGATATATGACTTCCCTGGGTTTCTTAGAAAATGTGACGACTTGAATCCACCGATGATGTCCTTACTGCCCTTGCTTTGATAACCTTGAAAAAAAAACAGTCTCAGATAAGTTAAAGTTTTAAATATAACACTCCTTTGGTTATTTTTTCATCTTATTGTTAATTTTTTATTTCTATTAAAATATTAGTTTCATTAAAGAATTTTTTATTGATAAATTACATTGTGATAAATCCTACTTATCAGATGAAGTATCAGAAATCATTATTGTCTTGAAATTTCTGACATCTTTTTACCTTCATCCTAATTCATCAGTTATTTATCTATTTACTTGATTTATTAGTTATCAAAATTATTGTGATAAAAACACTTATAAGTTGAGATGAAGATAAAGAGCCATCATAAAAATTAAGAAATAATCACTAAGTAAAAAAATATGGTATTTTTTGAAAGTCAATCTTTTTGATCTTAAATCCTTTTTTTTCTATTTTAGTCGTGGAAAGAATTTTGATGTTGTGGTTGTTAATTTGAAATATTTTTGATTTTGAGGAAATTCTTAGTCATTGAAAGTCTTTCAATTTCAAGTGTGTTTGATCTGAAGCAGTTGTTAGTGAAATGAACGAAATATCTCAGCAAGGTGTAAAGACAGGAAAAGCCTCTTGAGTGCTCAGACACTAAGTCAGCAGTAATCACTATACACTGCAAACCGTGGGAGTTTCCCCACAAGAACTTTGCAAATATTTCACTCTGTCCAATGTCCTAATATTAATACGGACAGTTATGAGAGCTTGGATAAGATTCAGTGAGAGGTAGTTCTCCAAAGACGCTTGTAAACTATTTTGTCTTACAATCTAGCATTATATTGGATTAATTATCGCAGACCTGCAATTCTGTGTTGGTTAATCTGAAAAGATTTTGATGAAATTGAGGCACAAAAGGCTTTAAGAAACACTGCCTGATGAAAAGTACCAAAATTGATTTTTGCTTTCAAATTCAAGTCCAAATTTGTTACTCTTCGTTAGTTATTTTTTTCATTTTTGAATATACGTGTATAAAACATGATTCCAGTGTGTATTTGTGTGTGTGCGTATATATATATATATATATATATATATATACATATATATATATGTGTTATGCTGAATTGATGAAATTGCCTTTCAATTTGATCAAAAGTTCATTTAATCAAAACAAAGATATAAAACAACTATTCTTTCACAATCAAAAGTATGTGGAATCAAACCTTAATTATGAAACATGAATAAATACGCTTTAATTTGAAGAAAGTTCATTTAATCAAAACGAAGACAGCTATTTTTTACAATCAATAGTTAATGTAATCAAAGTGAAATTAAACATTTTACTAAAAATGAGTGAATTTTGCTAATTAGGCAACTTCACTGATTAGGCATAATACACACACACACTCATATATATATATATATGTATACATATATATATGTTTTAACTCCAAATTGTCATTTTGTTTATTCACAGTCTATATTTGTTTCTTTCAACGCAGACAATTATATTATTAAGAAATTGATATATGATCCGACAGGATGATTATCAATTGCATTATATTGAAACCCATATATATTTAATCCCTCTGGCTAAAATGTCCCATCCTTCAGAAGAAGAATAGGATCTACTCAAACAAACTTTCTCAAATATATATATTTGATTTTTCTCAGTTTTTCTGTCCATAACAATACAAACAAAAATGAGTTCAATTATCCAGAAAACTTTGAATATTAATGACTCTTGTCAAAACTATAGACTTGAACAAAAACTTGAAACATATCGCAGTTCAATTTTGAACCTACTACTTTTTACTCCTTTTGTCACTTCGCAAAGTCCAAGTCATTTGAAGAGTGAAAATATTGGTCATATTGATATACATCTGAATTACTACTAGTCCATTAGCTCATCAACTGTTGTATACAGATAGGAATGAATTTTTGTGATTATGTATATTTTTCATTATTCAAGATACTTTTATTTATTATTTTATGCTAAGTATGATTCAAAAACTTCATTCAGAAGTCAAATACAAGCATTCAGATTACTGACTACCATAGATGATCTTCCTTTTGGATTAGGATAAGACTCTGGAAAAGGTAATGTTTGGCCTGTAAGATGCTGGACAAATGTTTCAAAACTAATACTTTAATGGCAGGAAATACAATTTTTGTTTTTGTTTTGATTTGAGTCCTTAGATGAAGTACAAGAATTATATCTGCAAGATTTGTTATTTGAATGCTTGTAAAATCTATGGTCGTTAGAAGCTATTTACCAAAGCTGTCAACATCAGCATTGATTTCTTCAGTTTTCAAGTTCTTCTGGCTCGTTATGTATGGTGGCATGATGAATACAGGCTGTACTGATGGAGCTAGAGGGCAGTAAATTAAAATTTCTATTTCTTATGTCGTTTTTTTTTTCTTTTGAAAATGACTCCCCTAAATAGGTTTTATTGGGAGGTTCAATTTGCAATGTAAGTTCATCTTAAATTGATCCCTTACTTTTAACTAATTAAGGCTTTTTTTAAAAAAGAATCAGACTTTTTCTAGGGATTACTGTCCAGCGAAAGGCAAGGTAAGTAATTTATCCATTGATCACCCCTTTTTCTAAATTTTTGAATTGATCACCCCCAACATGGTACGCTGTCAAAAGACGTTAGTCATATAATGATTTCTATCTAGTGACTAACCAGACTTGTGTTATAATTCTTAGTAACACGTGTCTTCATGCAATCAATTCAAGGATAATTCTTGCTGGCCTATCAGTATCCAAACATTAAACCGTGACCTATGCACTGGTATTATGGATGAGAAACCAAGAACTAATGTCCCAAGCTATCATCATCATCATCATCATCATCATCTTTTGTGGTCCGAGATAACTGACAATCAACCTGGAATTATCTTTAAGTGGAGAGTTGTACACCTCTATCCTGAACTCTCTTGTCCCCACCCGTTTGGGTCTACACTGGAATGCAGAGGATGGATCTAGGCACTCTGTGGGTCACTTTGTACTCGGCAATGCACTCTAGTCTTAAGGGAGCCCTACTCCCTGTTTTCGAATCAGAATTATCAGTTAGACCTGCTTATCTGATACTAAAAAAGACTAGTGTATAGATAACAAAAAAATGCACCATTAGATGGCTACAAATGGCTAGATATTTTAATTCCCTGCTAACTTTATAGCTAAAAAATTCATACTAAGTCTCCTGCAATGTTAAGTACCGTTTTTATTAATTAACTAATAATGTTTAAATTTTATTTTCTAAATATATTAAAAAAAAATGATGTGGTATTATTTCACTCCTAGTATAAAAATATATCCAGACATGTTTCATTACATAGTTGTACTTATGGTAGTAGGGGATATCTCGAGAAACTTGGTATGAATATTTGAGCTTACTTGACATTTTCAGCTATGAAGTTGGAAATGAAAAAGAAAATCTAGCCATCAAGGGGGATAACTTTTCGTGATCTTTACACTAGTCTTTTTTAGTACCAAACAAGGAAGTTTAACTGAATTATCTCCTAGACTGGTTATCAAACATGGCTAGAGGGCCCAGATTGCACTACTATTCGCCCATTGCTAGGGTGATCAGAGATCGATTCATGCTTTTCCCAAGGACACTAGTGCTAAGTAAATATAAACTGTCTCTGCTAGAGTTTGAACTCTGGTTGCCAGTTTCTTTCTCTGTGCTGCTAACTGTTGGGCCACTCACACCACCAAAGCCAAAAGTCAGGATGAATTGCATCAAGCAAAGATCTGATGAAAATATCCATGAAAAATATGTCTTTTAGACTATCAGATAGAGGAAGCAATTGGTGGATTCATGCCTGTATGAAGTATTGAAACAAAAGTATGTTTTCTCACAATGAAATCTAAAAGTGGGGAAAAAATAAGTCTTTTTGGGTTGTAACTATTTAAATGTTAGTACATTACTTGAAAAAATACAAATACTAATTTGGAAGATCACAAATATCAGTCTGTCACTTGAAATAGTACAGAAAGTATCCCCCCAAAACTAATGAAAACATTCCTTTCTTCCCTCCAATTAATTTTTAAAAAAAATGCAAATTAACAGATTTGTCCATTTGGCAATTCTTTTCTTGTTTCGTTTCCAAAAAGACTTTGCCAAGATTCTTCAAGTATATTTTTGTTCTCACAATATTTTTGATTACTTTAAAAAAACAAAAATATTTTACATATTTTGCACCAGATTTTTGACTAATAAAGATTTAAAAAAAATAAATGGTTTTCTTTGGTTTTAATTACTTATTTATATACTGCGGGAGCTGCTTATTGTAGTCACTTTGGGACAGGGTCTTTTAGATAACAATAATCGACTGATAACATTAAGCAGAGGATTAAAAAATGGGAACAATTTACATTCCAATTTATTGTTATGATCAACTTTACATTATTCAAAATCAGTATGATTAGTATGAACATTTTACTATGATTTTAAGTAAAATGTTTAGGACCGACTGATCTTGATAACAATAACCATTTGATAATATTATCCATGATTATAATAAACGGTTTGCATTGTATAGTGTTCCTGTTGAGTTTTTATTGTGTAACTTTAGCTTTTTGTCAAAGTTGCCTCCCTTGAATTTGCCAAACCAGAGTTAGCTCCCTGTAATATATGTAATAGACTATTGGACATATATTGATTAGGAAAACGAAAAAAGTGTAACTCCCCGAAGACACTCTTAGTACTATTATAAGGTTGGTTCTCACCGGGTGTCCCACAATTGTGGTCATATACCATACCATGCTGAGCATATTCAGTTTGGAATCTATTTAAATACGATCTTCTTCATTTTAGCAGAGTTGTTTTTATGCAAATTTTCATGAAAATATTCCAAGTAACATTGATTTTGTAAAATGTTTATAAAGCTTAGATAATTCCCATCCAAAAGACCCAATGAAAGTGTAGGAAGATATGCCGAATCTTCCGGTCGGAGGTTAGGCTTACTTGTTCTAATCATCAGTATTTGAAATCCAAGCTTTTACCGAAGTAAAACGTGAACCTCAGTAACAAATACCCTGCTATCTATATAGTTACCAAGCCAAATGTAGTACAGTGGATGGATAAATATGGTAATCATTGGCCTAAGAAGATTGTGTTGCGCCAAACAGAGAGGACCTCTTTGCTTTGGAAATTAGCGTTCGGATTTATGGCTTTTACATAGGTTCGACCAAAAGGCTCGATTGCAAATACGCGTCTTTGTAATCCGTCTCACCGGTCATTTTTAATGTATGACGAAGGTCGACTGTTTTATGAATGGCAAAAAGGTTTTTCGTTCTGACAAAACTTGAATGGATTGATAGCATTCGTAAGAAAAAAAGGATAGAGAAAGTGGGCGAAAAATAAGGTAATATTCTTTCCTTCAGAAAAAAAAATCGATTTTCATAGAAAATACAAGAAAGCAAACTAAACTGTTTACAACAAATGAATACACACACACACACATATATATGTATATTATTGTGTCATCTACAGACAGCTGTTTCGATGTATTACAACTCTTCAGTGTGGCTATACAAAAACCGTTATTCCATCCAGTACCACGAGGCAGAATTGAAACCTTCACTTCAGACGTGGACACCGTTATTTTACCTCTGTGCTAGGGAACTGAACGGTCAATGAGGCTGAATTTAAGCGATATATTTATTTAGTTTAAATTCCTCGTCCACCAGAGTGCTCTATTCCTTTGGAAGAGCATTATATATATATATATATATATATATATATATATATATATATATATTCATAACTTTTTCCTTTGCCGATATACTATATTGCATTTCGGACAATATCTTTCTTTTTATTTTTGATGCAATTATAATCTATTCTTGTTTCGAACGTTTCAACGGGGATTCAGTTGAAAGTTCGATTAGAAACAAACAGTTTTATTATAGAAACAAATGATGATTAATGTTGTTAAAATTGAATTAACAAAGTCGCATGTTTCGAACAGAGTCAGTTCTTTTTTTCTTCTTCTGTGGAGCATAGGACTGCATTGATGTGTCGGTAGCGAGCCGCTTTTATGGGTTGAAATCTATGATGCACTGACTTGTCTGGTGAGAGGGTCTCAATCGTCTCGTTATTTACCCGTATCTGAAGAGAGAAGTGGATTCAGGCCTTTCTCAGGGGTATCAGTGCCAAGTGAACCTAAGAAGCTTCGGTTGGAACTCGTTTTCTGCGCTGGTAACCACAACATCAACCTGCGCCCCCAACAGTCTACTAATTCATTCATTAGAAAAATATAGCTTGCTTGACGAAAATGTTAGGACGATCAACAACAGGTCAAGGAAAAGCATTACAACACATGAAATTTTTTCTCAACAGTAGAAAAAAAGGTTGCTTCGAGACGCACACTCACACACACACACATGCGCACGCGCAAGATTTTGCAAGCCACTCTAGTCATGTGACCAACATATTACGACGTCACGAAAAATCTGTTGGAAAAAATCGAGAATTTCCCACAAGTCGCTCCTAATTTTTATTTAACAAAGCACAACTTTGGCATAGTTAGCTTTAGGGAAAATGAAATGTGTTTGTTCGAAGAGAACGAAGCGTCAAAGCTCAAGGAGAATATTCGATGAGAAATTATACTAAGTTCAAACTTTGAATCCTCTTGGAACTATGTCATATTTTCTGAGATTTGATTGTACGTCCAGGATCAAAGCTCAAAGTTTACTTCGATCGACCTTTCTACACAGTTAGGCCATCTGCCTAGAAGAGGGAAACACTAACAAAAAAATTACGACTCAAGGACCTTGATGACATCGTTTCAGCCTGTTGGGCCATGTCATTTAAACCTTTCCATTAGAGTGAAGAGATAGTGACGTGTATATTGCAATTCACCTTAAAACCCAATTGTGCAGGTCTGAGAGCATTCCACGCACCCGACCCAGTCCTTGGGAATAATTCGAAGAGCCCCCATCCCCGCAAAGAAGAGGCAACGCCGAAAAAACGGATTTTCACCCTGCTGCCAGATATCCTCCTACAGCTTCTGTTTGAAGGCTTGCTTGTCCTGAGTGAGCCTCGCCAGCCATTGGAGGACCTGAAACAGACGTACATATCTAAAAGAAAATACATGATGATAAATACATGATTGGATAAAACTGCTCCGAAAACAAACAGAAGCTGTGACTACAACACAGCTAGCATCACATAATGACATGTTATGATTTCGGGACTGAGACATTACACTTATCCGGGGCGCCTTGGCAATACCTCACGATATCATCAGATTTTCCGTCATAGATTTGAAATAGCAGAGGTACATACAGCATCTCTCAGATCTTGGGGTCCCTTCGTGTATTTCCTCTTTCTTCCCGCAGATCTTTACAACTTTCCAGTCTACATTTACGAGCCGGACGATAATTTTCCTCCAAAGGAATCATTAATTCGATTATATACATAGTTACATCAATAAGTCTCTAACCTAATGATGAAAAAACATTTAACACAATAAATATTTATTTTTCAACGTAATCTCCCTTCCTTCTTTCCTTCCTTGCCAAGGCCTCTCCGTTAGTCACGTGCATCGAATACTTATGCCCAAAAGATTTCAGATCGAAATTCAAGTAATAACTGTCAGGCTACGGACTCACTGATCCATTCTTGGATGGTTTTATGAGGAATATCGAGTATAGTAATGCTGGAAGCATTATTTTTCTCCAAGGAAAGAATGTGTTTTCGGGGTCACAGTGAGACTAGATAGGGTTTAGGAGAGTCAAATGCAAGATCCCCCCTCTCTTCATCCCTCTTTGGGCCGTGTAACACACGATTGTAAATGATACAGTGATGAATATGAACATAATAAACTTCTGATCTTGAGAATGGTTGGACGACCAGCCGAAAGCACTCAGTCTCACTGTTATGAACTTGAATTCATTTCCTTTCTCCCATTTCCCAATTTGTTTCGACACTGTTCTAATTCTTTCTGACAAAACAGACCGGAACAATAAAAGATGACAACAAATTAGAGATCTAAGCCCCACCTCCAGCTCGGTGGGGCAGCCGACCCCTAGACAGGGAGAGACAGGTTACCTACTTGAAATTTTCCGTAAGGAAAAAAATGGGGCTTTGCCGTTGTTCTACATTTTATGATTTATCACTCTCTCTCTCTCTCTCTCTCTCTCTCTCTCTCTCTCTCTCTCTATATATATATATATATATATATATATATATATATATATATATATATATATATATATATATATATATATATATATATATATATATATATATATATATATATATATATATGGATTGGAATCAGTTATTTAGCCTTTGCATTACCGGCAGCTGTTCAGTTCAATGGTAAGAGCACTGCTATATTGAAGCAGCTACCCTATCGGTGTCAGGTTCAATTCCTGAAGCAGCCCCATTTTCAACAATTTTTATTCTATTTACGTTGTCTAAATTGAGTGATGCATTAACCGTGTAACGACGGGAGATCATTTCAAATAAAAGTTTTTGTATAATATGATGCAATTCACAATTCATTCTGTCGGACCAAATATGTCCATCCCTTAATACTTCATCACTACCCCCCCTCTCTCTCTCTCTGTGTATATATATATATATATATATATGTGTGTGTGTGTGTGTGTGTGCGTGCGCGCACGATTGCACGTGTGTGATAAAAACAGTGCATATATATATATATATATATATATATATATGCATGTGTGTACCTCATAAAAATGGTGCGTATATATATGAGAAAAAGTTCAAGTGTTCATAAAGTATATATATATATATATATATATGTATGAACACTTGAAGTATTTCCTATATACATCTCTACATATACATGGGAAATTGTTCAAGTGTTAAACTATTTCCCATATATATATATATATATATATATATATATATATATATATATGGGGAATAATTCAAGTGTTCCTAAAGTAAATGAGATATTATGGTGAATAGCGGCTCAGAAATAATGGATTTCTTCTTTCGGTGCAAGGAAATAAGTGGCGCCCCCTGCTTATCCGCTGGCGATATATTCCCAGTGGATACCTGAAACTGGAGATAATACCGGACCCTAAACATACTATTTTTTCCTATATCTACATGCCTATGATAAAGTTTTATTTAAAATAAGTGACTGTAGGATATTACAACAGTAATTATTTATGAAATTAAACTATTATAAAAATACTAGCATATTACTGTGAAAAACAACGCGGCCATTCATGCATGGTTTGGTAAAAAGGAATCAAAAGCTATTTTATTCAGAAATTTTTTTTTGATAATTCAAGTATCTTAATTCAAAGTTTATTTTTCTAAGTTTCAGCTCAACCCAACTCAAGCTTGTTTAAGCATTTTTTGTGACGTAATTTTGATTATTATGTCTTAGTAGGGAGATAGATTAATTAATGAGATAAACATACAAAATAACAGAGAAGAAATTTACATGTATGCGTGTTGTATGGATAGACTAAGATATACCCGTCAGAAATGAGAGGGTTATTTATATATAGATCGGCACTTAGAAGCCTAAAGTTAGTTTCTTTTTTTTTTTTTTGTATTTCATTTTTAATGATTCAAGTATTCTATTTTTAAGTTTTTTCTCTTGAAGTCTCAACTGACCTCCAGCTGTTTCTAAGAGCGTTAAAAGTTTCTATGACGTAATATTAACTGTTACGTTATAATAGTAAGGTAAATTGACCGATGAGATGCGTTAGCGCAAACAAACAGAGAACAAATTTGCATATATGCCTTTTATACGTTTAGATACTCGAATGAAAATTATGTGACGGATAAAATATTCGTTCCTACCGTAGATCTTGGTAACATACGATTTTTTTTCTCTCTCTTCGTTCAGCCGGCAACTTTTACATTTTCATTTAAAGGAAACACTTTACCGCTTCTTTTTGGCACATCCGAATTGACTGTATCACTACACTAACACTTCAGAACCATCATTAAATAAAACTAATGAATTATTTTCAGGGCTGCTCGCGTGGAACCTAAGCCACAAATTTCCGTAAGTGAAGGAAAAGTTTTAATACTCGAAAAAAGAAACAAAAAAATAGCTGTAAGAAGACAAAGATTTATAAAACCAAACAAATATTAATTAACTTATTTTTGATTTTTCTATTTTTGTTATTTACTACTACTACTACTACTACTGCTACTACTATTATTATTATTATTATTATTATTATTATTATTATTATTATTATTATTATTATTATTATTATTTGCTGCAGCTAAAATGTCCGTGGGCGACTTGTCCAGGCCGAACTATCCACCGCCGAAATGTCCGCCTCCCGTGTGACTGAAACCGCGGAAAGCGGAACCGCAGATAAGGAGGGAAACTGTAATGTAAGTGTTTGGGTCACGAAATAGATTAGCTCTGATTAAAATAATCAAGCTAAGGCCAGTCGTCTCTTCATCCTTACAGTCTGGGACCGTGTGCCCCATATTTTAACTAACATTATTTTTGATTTTTAATTTTTTTTTCTTGCACCTGTCAATGGGTGTAACATTTTTTACTGTTAGTACTGACGGTAGGGGGGTAAGATAGTCATGGGATCTTGATTTACCCAAGTGTTCTCTCACCTACTTACTTCTCCGCCGATCATTAGGGCGTGCTAACGACCGGGCATTTTTTTTTTTTGTCAAGACATCAGAGGATTGGGAAGAGTGTGGGGATATGAATTCATGCCTTTCCCAACGCGATTAGTGCAAAGTGAACACAATCAGCCTTGGTCAAAATTCAAAACTCGTTCGCTGATTCTGTTTTTGATGCTATTATCCGTGACGTTAAACTCGCACATCCACTGATATCTGTGACTGCCCCACCCCGGGTCAAAGTAATCAATTGAGAAAACAGCTTTTTGTCTACATGCCCCCACCCACTCACCATTCATTATGGCATGACAGTGATCACGAATTTTGTCATGATATTTAGTAATGGGACAAAGCACAACGAACAGTGAATTCGGAAATCGTTACCTTTTCCGCGTTAAATTCAAAATATTTCTGTGCTAGATTTCGCAGTATTCTGGGGTCCTTATCTATAGAGTTTTTTTTTTCTTTAAAAAAGATCCACTTTCAAATGAAAGCAGAAAACTTGACGATCTAAAACTGTATTTTATTTAATCTGACCACAAAGTATTAAGTTAGGCTGAAGTAAATTACGGAACAAATGAACGCAGAAAACTAAACTTGTCATTATCACGGTGATAGTTTCATCATTAAAAAAAAAATAGTTTACACCATCCATGTTATGAATTCAACACGGAAAATGTAACTATCGCCGTAGGTTCATGCCCTTCCCAAGGTGCTTTCTAAGCATATGCAGCCCCGCCCGAAATTTGAACTCGTTTCGCCGATTCCACTTTTCACTTTACACCACCGTTGCACCCCAACAGCCTCAACCACAATGAAAAAATGTAAATTGAAAAAAAAAAAAAAAAAAAAGGCTGTTAAGGCAGGGACACGTGTAGAAGAGTGCAGGTCAGTTTAACGATTATTTGGACTGCTTGCTAGAGACGGCTTGCAAGTCACGTGATATCACGAGTCACTGATGGGCTGCTCACGTGATTTCACGACTCGCACTTGCTGTTTCTGCGCACATTCCCGAGGTTGCCTGATAGCGTGAAGTATTTTTCTCTAATCGGGACATGGAAGAACTTTCGATTCAAAATGTTGTTAAGAGAACAGGAAAGTTCTTCCCCCCCCCCAAAAAAAAAAATTTCAACTCACCTCACGTGAGGTGACGTGACACTAATGTGAATCCTCTTACTGATTTTCATAGCTATTAGGCCACGTGAGCTTGCATGAGTTCATGTGACGTGATAACGTTGTGTATCCACCTTTATGATATTATCGAGATTACACTCATGGATTAGGATTACAGATTGAGATTACGGCTTAGGCTTAGTCTGTCAGAGCAAATGTCATTTTATATTAGGGGCTTTTACCTTTTTTTTATTTGCATTTATTTAGTTAACCAAAATACAATGGACTGTCATAGCTATGATCGTTTAGCGTGACTGATAAAATTAATTTCTTCAAAGTAAAATTTTATCAAGAAAGAAACAGATTTAAAAGATAACGAATGTTGTTAATTAACATTTGCTCAAAACAAAATTAGTTTTATTATTGATATATGCAGGTTTCATCCATTAACATTAAAATACCGGGCTACGGTTACCTTTCCCACGTTAAATTCAAAACATATGGACGGCTTAAACTATATTTTCAGTCACGAGATTGACACTGCAATAGTAGCAACTTTTCTGCTTTCGTTCGTTCTGTAATTGACTCATTTAACATTAACCCTAACACTAACCCTAAACACTAACCCTAAACACAAAACCTAACTTATATCCTTCGTTGTTAAATTTGATAAGAATACCGTTTTAAATAGTCAAATTTTCTGCTTCCACTTGAAAATGAAAATTTTGAAGAATGAATTCACAGATAAAGTTTTTTTTAAAAAAAAAGACCAGAGCTAATTTCGAAATCTGTGGTCCCCAGACAAACAGTTCACTGAAATGTAACAATCGTCAAATACCGATTTCTACTTGTTTATCAAAATTACCAAATAATTTATCGATTGATTCACCAAATGCAGCTGGTGAATTCTGAAATCCAAATCGAAAACTTGATGTTTGTCCAGTCCAGTCTAATCTAGTCCAGTTCAACCCATGGTGAATTGTTACCTTTCCCGTTTTAAAATGGTCGCAGTTTGAGGAGAACAGACGCTGGTGACAAACTAACTTTTATTTTTAAAAAATACTAACCCTAACACTAAAATACCAACCGTTCTCCCCTGGAACGGTGTCCATTTTAAAACGGGAAAGGAAATAATCGCCCAACCAATGACCCAATAGATGGCGCCAGCAGCCAGGAGTAATCACTGACCTGGCGTATTTGAAGTAGAGAGATCTGCCTTTGGGGCTCCACTTCCGGTTTTGAATCAGAGTCGACTGTCTCTTGGACTGATTGTCAACCATGGCCAGAGAGTCCTGTCTATCCAACTATTTACCCAAAGCCAGAAAAGCCCTGCGATTTATCCGTTGCTACGAGGAGTGAATTCATACCTTTTCTAAAGGAATTGTTATGAAATCAACACCAACTGCCTCAGTCATATTCTGAACTTGGTTCGCCAATTTCATTTCCTGTGCTGTTAACCATAACACGCACCACTACATTCATACCAAGTGAGTCCGCTTGGAAGGAGGGGCAAGAGGGTTTGAAATTTGGTACCTTACAGTCGTTAAAGGGTGATTGCGCAGTACGATTGTTTTATGTAATCTCTCAAAATGTTCCCATATAAAAAGATTGTGTTATTATTCGCTGGTACTCGTTTCATCGTGTCACCCCGGGGTCAGGTCTTGCGTCTCCGTCAACGGTCGAGTACACCATCTACCATATGGACCACACTGTGGGTCGTACTTGCTTGCAGTACAAATGGCAGATGGAATCCCTATCATGTAACAGGATTGCTATATTCCGAATATACCCTTTTGACCCCTTGGAAATATATGCTTTACTCCTTTTCACCCGTATATATGATTTTGTAATCCTCCCCTACAAAAGTGGCCGGCTATGATTCATGCCATACTTAAAATCCACTATTCACTCTACCAAAAATGCATCTAATATCTCTACAATTAACTTGGCGCAATCTTTTAGTCAATTTTCTTTCGCTATAATAATATTAACATTAAAGAGTAAAACGACACAGTTTATGATCCCCAAACAAACGAATCCTTGGTGGATTAACGATTATTTAGTTTAAGGGTCGGCACCTTACAAGGAATTCCAGTCTCTTTCTTGTTTTGTCAAAAGCGACGCAATGTTTCTTTCTATCGCAGGACTTATTTTTATGAATCAAAATGGCGGTGAGTTAGTGGGAAGAACTCCATAAGGAAAGACAATGAATATTGCAGGCGTGTAAACACACGTCATAAAAGCAACGTTGCTATGGCGACTCGTGTATTAAAAAGGAAAAAAAAAAAAAAAAGAAAGAAAGTAAACCAGGGACAGTTTTTCAATGTCGACGACGACTTGCATTCTTTGCGAGGAAAGAGAATTGCGAGACAATACCAGGTTTGGGCGATTTTTTCAAAAGACCGGAACAAGCTTTCGGATGGCATTGTTGATAATGTTTTCTCACGATGGATCGATCAGCAAAAGAAAACTCGCATTGGATCATAAAAAATCATAACGATTCACTTCTCGCCACAACCCATCCTTATAGGAGACGGGACACGTCTATGGATGGTATTTTTATTGCACTCTTAAAACGAGGATTTTACAAGCATAGAAATCAACTAATTGGATTTGGGAGACGGAGGTGAAAATGTCTTTTTTTTCAGCGTCGGAACACGTAAGGAACGTTACCGATACAGGAGTCTCTGGTATTCCTTTGGATGAGGTTCGCAAAAAAGGAGGTAACTATAATAGACGCTGCACACAATGAAAGCAAAAATTACGCAGACAATTTGGAACGAATAGTAGACAGTTTACTAACCTTTTAAGTTCGTGCGGAGAAATACTGTTAGAAATGACAGAGAAAATTTATTTAATCATTTTTTTTCAGTGTTAATGAAAAGGTATTTAATATTCATGTTCTTAATTAGAACCCCAGCCCTAACCCTAAACCTTAACTCTAAATACTAACCCTGATCAACCCTAAAATAAACCACCAAATTTTATCATTAATTAATGAGTAATTAGTGATAATAAAATACAGTTTTAAATGGTCAAATTGATTAGTATTACTTTTTCTGTTACAATATGGCCGCCTCTCCATCTTTTGGGGTTAGTGTTTTCAGGGTTAGGGTGAATATTTTCAGGATTAGTGTTACAGTTATTATCGTCTGCTTCATTGACTTTAAATTTGCCATCAGAGCCTGTCACTCTACAGATGGATCGGTAGCTATTTTGAAACAAGAATTGCTGTGAAGTTTTTCTTCTTCTCTTTTTCTGTATCAAGGTAGCAGCATATATGTGTGTCTACTGAAGTTACCTTGCATGTTTTTGCGAACCCAATCCGAACTACCAAAATGAACTATTTGCAGAGATAATGGATTCAGGAAACGGGTGTGGAAATGTCTTTTTTTTTAGCACTGGAACACAAAGCAAATTGCGATGCAGATTTCTCCCGTTATCGGAAAGTAGAGCGTTCCTATATGAAGTTTTCGTAAGCCGAAATGGCGTACAACGAATCAAATTAGTTTTATGCAGAAAATGTTTTTGAGCGTTCCCAGACCCAAAATGGGTAATATTAGGCTTAGTCTTAGGAGATCAAGCAATTGGGAATTTCACTTAGGAGAAAGAGACAGAAAGAGAGAGAGAGAGAGAGAGAGAGAGAGAGAGAGAGTGAAAAAGGGGGTATACTACCTCTATAGCGGCTTGCAGTAAAACAAACATTGAAGACCTTTTTTGCTTTTCGCCCCTTTCACCCTTTTCTTTTCGTAAAATCGAAAAAGAAGCGTCAAGCGAACATCCGAAAACTATTCTGCTTTGTTGTTAGTTCAGACCATCACCTTTTCTCGACTCGAACACGAACCTTCAAAAGAAAAAAAAACTGAAGATGAAAATTTACGAACAGATCGGTTTCTTCGGTTGGTTGGTTGAATAATAACGCAATTCCTTCCTGTGCTAGAGATCGGTGTTCTCGTCTAGTTAAAAGCCAAGATATCAAGCGCTGATTTTCAAAACAGACATGTTGACAGGTAAACAGGCTTCCCTTACAATCTTGAAGATTTAGTAGTAGATGGATAAACAAACAGCCCAAAACAAGCCAAACACCCACAGAGACAGGAAATAAACATCTCTTGACCCCGCCTCTCACAGATCTATCTCATTTGAAACCAAATGTTACCCTCAATTACGCGGATTCAAACACCACCCCTCCCACTCCTACTGAACAACCAAACACAGAAATATTCATATTCTCTTCTTCAGCGTCGAACATATAAACAGCAATTTTTTTTCTCTACGAACTGCCTGAAATATTTTTCATCTGAAAAAGATGGCTGGTCCCCATCGAAATGCATCGAAATACGTCCATGAAATAATAAAAAAAAACCTCTGAGATGTAACATCTCTTTTCTCTTCGCCTTCCAATTGACATTTTCATCTACATTCTGTCGGATCACATTACATCCACGATACAAACATAAAAACTGAGTAAAGAAAATGTTTAGAATAAAGGACGACAAGAGAACTGACGAATTAAAGAATACATTATGAATAACTGAATCATAGAATAATAGAATAGAAGAATAATCTTTGAATCTATCAAAACACATTATGAGTCTATATGCAAATTCCTTCTCTGTGTGCTTTGCTCGTTGATCTCATAGGTTGATTTACCTCCTTATTATGACGTAACAATGAAAATTACGTCATACATAATCTTGAAACTGGTCACGCATTGGAACAGTTTGAGTTGAGTTGAGGTTTGATAAAAAAATTTAGATTAGGATACTTAAATTATTAGAAATGAATTACTTAATAAAATAGCTATGGATTCCTTAGTGCTGACCCATACATAAGTAACACTATCATTTTTGACGGATACTTACTAGTCGATGATGAAGAGTAAATGAATGAAAGAATAAAAAACAACAGATTTGAATAACCGAATAGTAAAGAATAAAAGAATTTAAGAACAGAGAATGAATGGACAAACATTTCCTAGCTCAGGTAAAAAGCCAAGGTTTCAAAACTTGAATTTCAAGATAAGCAGGCCTGTCCCAATTGAAAGATTGGCGCATTACAATATTCCAATCAGATTTCTCTTGACCCAAACTCAGTAAATATCAATAGTTTTATTATTTTCTCAATTTGTTTTGGGCTCCATTTTCAGGTCAAATGCATTTTTGATAAAAGGGACGTGAATAGTCCTCGTTAGTGAACAAGTGTTGATCAGTTGATGAGATTTATTTGCTTCCCCACGAGGGTAAATACGAACCGAGGTCAACTTTATTGTGGGGTTCCCCAGACGTATGTGTGGGTAGGGTGAAAAAAATTGCCCAATCCCCATGACCAGTTTCATGAAGATGTCAGAAATACTCCTGATACTTCCCATAACGTGCAATGGGGAGATGCTGCCCCAGGGTTGGAATTTCCAGGATCAGACTCATCTTGCTTATACTGCATCCCTACCGAAGGCGAGAACCCTACTGGAGATGAATTACTCCAATTTGAACCCAGCCCGAAAGCCGAAATTGGAGAGAAAGATCGCAGATCAGGTAGCTTTGTTGTTTTTTTCGTATAGACAATAGAACTTATCAGTTCCATCCTAAAGTGCTAACCTCTGAGCGGTTACCCACGAGACAAAATAACCGTATTTTGAACTGTGATATTATTTATCAGTACTTTCTTCGATACCGAACAGTCATTTTGTGTTAGTTGGTTCCCACTCCTTGCCCAACCTTTCGTCAAAGATTGACTGCCTGCTGTATTTCCCTGATAAGTGAATCTGGCTTTTCCTCGCTTTCCTTTTCAGTGAATGACAGGAACGCCATTTCTAAAATGGCGCCGGTTTATGTCGCTGATAATTGGTGGTCGATAATTAGAATGGCGGGAAAAAAATTAATGGATTAATTCTGTCGATCATTTGAAAAGTGGATGTGGGGAGAGGGTAGAGGGGGCTAGAAACGATAAGAAAGAGAGAGGGGGAGTGAAGGAAAGAGAAAGTGGTGGTTAAAAAAGAGTGAAAAGAGGAAAAACTGAAAAGGAGACTACAAGGAAGACTAAAGTGGGTAATATATATATATATATATATATATATATATATATATATATATATACTCAAAAGGTGAGTGAGAGAGAGAGAGAGGGGGGTAGAGAGAGGGAAGAAATGTAGAAGTAATTGGGGATTCACAGATGAGAACAGAGAGTGGAGAGAGAAGCAGAAAGACGGAGGGGGAGATAAAGAGAGGGAAGAGAGGAGAGATAAAGAGAGGGAGAAAGGGAGAGGGGAGAGGAGAGAGGGGTAAAAGAGAATAAAAGGGAGAAAGTAAAGAGAAAATATGTCACAGAAAAAGAAAAAAAGAAACAGTAAAGAAAGAAAGAAAGAAAGGGAGGGGGCGAGGGAAGACCGAAGAGGAAGAGAAAGAGAAAGTGATAAAGTTATTTAGAGGCTCACAGAGAGAGAGAGAGAGAGAGAGAGAGAGAGAGAGAGAGAGAGAGAGAGAGAGAGAGAGAGAGAGAGAGGGGGGTCTAAAAGAAAGCGATTATGAGGATGTAAAAAAATGCAGAAAAATAACAGATAAGTAGAAAGAAAGGAAGGAATAATGAGGGGGAGAAAAAAAGAAGATAATAAAAAGAAAAGGAAAAGAAAAGAAAGAAAGGAAGAAAGAAAGAATGGAAGAAAGAAAGAAAGAAAGGAAGGAAGAAAGGAAGAAAGAAAGAAAGGAAGAAATAAAGAAAGGAAGATGGGAGAACAAAATGGCGAAGATAATTGGTGACTCACGGACGAATAGCAGACGGACACAGAGAAAGAATGATAGAAAAGTAGAAATGAATAAACAAATAAAAAAAGAACGATTGAATGAATGAGTGAATGAATAAAGGAAAAAGACGAAGTGAGAGTGAGTGTGTGTGGGGGGAGGGTGGTTAAAAAGGAGAGAAAGAAAAAAAGGCATAAAGGTAATTGGTGACTCACCAATGCACGACGCCGTCATTCCAGACTACAAAAGACCAAACAATAAAATCGGTACAAACCGTAATAAATGAAAAAAAAAATGTAATTGATAATTATTCCCCTCCCTAGGCCCGGGGAAAATTCTTTCTAAGCTCGGCTGAAAATTCAGGTATTTGGGATGGAACCTCATACTTCAAGCCTCCTGCACTATCCATTTAGCAGTCATGTGGTTGAGAGAATGTTTTACTTGGTTTTACTTGGTTCGCAAAACTTGTCTAAGCCAGAAGTCTCCAACCTTTCTTTCACTGTAAGAACCCCAAATACTTTTGAGAATCTTGGAAAGCACCCTTAAACTTGATAATAGAAAGAATATATACATACGCAGCTTTTCATTTTCCTTTATTAAAAATCTATTCCATTTCATTAAAGAATAAAGTAGAATCTTTTAGAATCTCATAAAGAATCTGATCTTACATCAATCAAAGAATAAAGGTCTGGAGATTTTTGAAATTCAGAAATTTTTGTCCAAATTAAATGTTTCACGAATCTTCATTGTCAAACTTTACTGGGGAACCAAGTTAGAACCCCTTTTTCTTCATGAACCCAGGAAGTTTTTTTTTTTTGTTAACCATTCGCGTTCATAAGAAGCCAGGTTGGTGAGCACAGGTCTAAGCGACTTAGCAGTTAAAGGATATCAGATATGATTGTACAATGAAAAGATTTCAAGACAATCTTTTCTAAATAAAGAGATATTGTTCCTCTTGAAGACCACCGTTCTGTTTTTGAAATCAGAAATAATACATCGAATCAAATGTGATGTAGGTAATTGCTTGGTTAAGGTTCGCAAAAAGAGATGACTTGTAGCCAACTAATTACGGAACAAATGAAAGCAGAAAATGTCAGTTCGTGTATTCAATCCCCTGGATTAATTCTGAACAAGATGTTAGAAGGATAGACAAAACTTTCATTTACCAATTTAATTCTCTCGAAAATATCTTTTTTCCGGAAATTTAACATCTAAAACCCAAAACATGACTAAATGCATGCCTTGTTATGTTGTTTGCAAAACGTTTTATCCTGCTTGCGTAATGGTCTTGTTTTTAACTCTCAAAACCAAGCAAGTAGGAGCAAAATGTCTGTTTATTCAAATATAGACTCTATCTCACATTTACTTAGTGACATCTCTTTCCCTTCATCCTTCCTATCTTTACATCTTTTATCCTGGTAGATCCCTCCACATATCCATGTCGGCAGAAACTCCGGTCCTTGTTTATTTTAATTCACTCAGGAATTAAACCTGGCACTGCTGTTT
The DNA here is from genome assembly GCA_963457665.1 of Thysanoteuthis rhombus. Classification (NCBI taxonomy): domain Eukaryota; kingdom Metazoa; phylum Mollusca; class Cephalopoda; order Oegopsida; family Thysanoteuthidae; genus Thysanoteuthis; species Thysanoteuthis major. Next base: position 5,290,501 of record OY735231.1, read on the forward strand.
ACTTCTTTGTTTGTTCTTATTTCTTCGTTTTGTTAACGATCCAACTCATCATCATCATCAGTCTTTTAGCGTCCGTCGTAGGACATAGACCTTCTCCAGGATTTGCCACACTTCTCTATCATGGGCGTCACGGAGCCAGTACTTCCTGAACTTGTCTAGCTCGTCTCTCCATCTAACATTTTGCCGGCCTCTGTTGCGCGTGTGGTCTCGGGGAATCCATGTTGTGAGTCGTGATGTCCATCGATTGTCAGCCATTCTTGCAACATGGCCAGCCCACCGCCATTTGAGATTTTTTATGGATTCTATGATGTCTCTAACTCTTGTCTTTTCCCGGATGTGCTGTGCTGTTTTGTGGTCTCTCCATGTGAGGCCCAGCATTATTCTTTCATGTGCACGTTGCATGGTTCTGAAAACGCTGCTACCCAGGATTTATCTTTTTAGATCAATTCTGGGTTATACACGTGTTAGGGGACAAATATATTAACAACCTTAAATCGGCCCCCCTCCGACCTGACAGTATATAGGTGTATCGATACAGATACACATAGAGATGAATATTCGAAATCGTTAAAAAACATGTTTTAGACAGGAACCACTGACCAACGTTCTCTCGTACGGACACGGGAAAGTTAAATAAAAAATAAAAAATAATTCGTCTGTGGCGTTCGAAACACCCAGTATTTTTTTAAAATCTTAAAACGAACTTCGTTTTGGATAAGAAACTATTTTACTCAACCTCAAGCCAAGGGGAGATAACACCATTCTCCTGGAGAGATGCTATGATCATCGAAATACAGTATAGAGAACTTTCCCCCCCCGAGTGTTTTTCTTTATTCTTACAATATTTGCTCTGACAAACTCAATCTTAAAAGTTTGCTCTTATCATCAACAGTCATCGAACACTTCTACGGAGAGTTTTTTTTCAAAATTATATTTATCAAAAACAATACAACTGTTTGTCCCCAGAAACACATAAACCTCAGATCTAACGATTACTTATTTCATCAATATATGTATACATATGTATATACGTATCTATACATTATATTACAAAGGAGGAGATCATGTCGAAAAATAAATACTGGAGGGTTCTTCACTCATTAGGACACAAACTTATACTTCTAATCTCTCTCTCTCTCTCTCTATCCATCTATCTATCTAGCTAGCTAGCTATCCATGCGCGTGTATGCAAACAGGGAGGTTTTATTTGTGTCCATGTTTATGTAGTAAATTGTTTTCTTTTTTGTTTGTTTTTCCACAGATATTGTCTTTTTTCCCCTTCTTTTTTCTAATAAACCTGCTCATTCGCGCGGACATATTGCAAAGTAGCACAATAAAAAATGACCTCCATTTTGACATCATTTCTCTCTAAAACACAAATCGTGATGATGTCCCTCAATACGAAATGGGGGGAAAAAAGAAAAGGATTCCCCCATCTAATATAATTTTTTCTTGTCTATATTATCTTATTCGCCAACGTAATTAACATTATCTCGCATAAAAGGGAAAAATATTAATTCATCGTCTACATTAACTTTTTTTCTCACTGTTGGTAAGATTGTCGCAGTTATGGGAAAACGGACAGTAAATAGTGATAGAATATAAAATAAGATTTGAAGGAAACAAACTGGCCTGGTTAACCACTCAATAAAAACTATCACGCGACCAAACTCTTTTGGCAGCATATTCGGTGATCAACTAAAAATCACAAAAAGGGGTGGTCAATGGATAAGTTACCATTCTACCCTTTTGTTGGGTAGTAATCACTGAAAAAAAGTCTGAATCTAAAAAAAAAACAACAAAAAACAAAAACAAACGTAAATGCTGATAGACACAAATTAAGGGATCAATTTAGCCAAAACTTGCATTGCAAATTGAATCCTTCACTAAAAACCTATCAAGGAGAGGAAATTTCGAATAATAAGAACAAAACGTTTAGATTCATAGCCCTCTAGCACCATTGGGGCGGCTGTACACACGACACATACACAGCCAGTCAGCCGGACTATCTTAAACACTGACGAAACCGATATTGACAGTTTTGCTGGCAGTATTGGTTCACAGTTTCTAAAACAAAGGCTAAATGAAATTGTTGTGAACTTGTTCCATTGGCAGCAGACTTTCCTTCATTGGGCTAAATTGTCATTCTTGGAAGTCAAAAGTTGAACTGGCCTTATTGAGTATAAAAAAAATGGCTATTTTGCTTTTGGATCTGGGTCGTTTCGTGTCAATTGCTTTTTACAATTAACTTTTCCACGAAATGCTGGCCCTTCTTCACCTACATGCATCTTTTTTTTGTTGTTGAAAATTAATAATGACGATCCCCGAACCGATCAAATAGATGGACTGAGGCAAAGAACATAGTCTCTTTCCGTCTGTCGGTGTGTCAGTCTTCCTATCTCGATAAATTGATAGATATATATAGATATTAACGATGCTAACTCTCAGACAACTCATGAATATAGGTCGGTCTATGATACTCAGTACATATCTTTCAGTGTCGAACTCAAGTTTATTCATTTCTATAAATCTCACCCTCTCTCTAAGATATCTATCTATCAATTTATCTATCTATCTCGACTATTATGTGAAAAGGATGACTGCACTTATTGGGTTGGGTTTCTTCTAATCACTCTCTCTCTCTCTCTTTCTCTCTCATAAACACACACACACACACACACACACACGCGCGCATACGTACGCAAAATCATAATGCAAGGCCCTGGGGTCTTTGCAAAGTCCCGCCCCACAGAAATTAGGCAATGTCATAAAACCGGAACTCCCTCCGGTTGACAGACCTCCTGCTGCTGCTGTGGATGAACTTCTATCGAGTGTGTCTTGCAACAGGCCTTCCTAAATATTTGTCCGTACAGTACTACCATATGGTATATATATATATATATATATATATATATATATATATATATATATATATATATATATATATATATGCATATATATATATATATATATATATATATATATATATATATATATATATGTATGTATATATATATATATATATATGTATGTATATATATATATATATGTATGTATATATATATATATATATATATGTATATATATATATATATGTATATATATATATATATATGTAAAAGATGTGAACATATATATATATATGTAAGGGATGTGCACACACACACACACACACACACACATATATATATAAATAAATAAGGGATGTGCATATATATGTATATATAAGGGATGTGCATATATATATATATATATATAGATATATATATATATAGTACAAATCACTGATGCAATATAACATAGTATTATATAATGTAACATAATGTAATATCCGATGTATGGTGGGTTTAGTTCATAGAGTGCTCAATGCATTCAACTTCAAATGTTAAGTTGGTTTGGAGCAGAGCTAGATATAAGCCCAGAGAGGACAGAAACATAAACATGTTTATGTAGCAAATCCTCATTTTACTATATATATATATATATATATATATATATATATATATATATATATACACACGCACACACACACATACACATATATGTATATATATATATATATATGAACGTATATATTTGACAATAGATGGTCCGCATAAAATGAATGGGCCCCTATATTGAAATAAATGACATCGAATTAAAGAAATAAACAGCACATATCTAAAATACACAAATGGTAAAATAAAATACTGATAGATGGTCCTCATGAATTAAATAGACTCGTACGATTTAATCCATGACATTCAATGCATTAATCAAATAGTAATAAAATAAAACTAAATGCAATTACTAAAAATAAAAATAAAGACAAGTAAAAGTTAAACTGAAGAGAATCCAAGTATCGTAAATTATGATTTAACCATATAATAAACTCATATGCAAATCTTTCTGTTTGTTTGTCACTGAATGCGTATATATACAAATTTCTTCTGTTTGTTTGTTGCTGACAAATCCCATTGGTTAATTTATCTTCCTATCATGACACAACAATTACGTAATAGATTGCGCCGAGGAAACCCCTTCGACTTTACGTTTGATTACGCAGGATTAAGATACTTGAATTGTTATAGAAGAAATTGCCCAATAAAATAACTTTGGGCTCCTTAGTGTCGATCCATACATAATTAACCCCATCATTTTCGACGGGTATATTCTCGTAAATATATAATCTTGAAGTAAAGTATAGGTGGCGGGTGTATACGTCCAATGAATGCAGCTTGCAGATGCCATCGTAAAATGCCTGTACTGTTTTGTTTTTCAATCCCTGAAACAGGCCCATGATAAAAAGGTTGGTCATCCCCCACAATGATATTTTGAGTTCAACTTTAGAATCGAAATTTACAAGAAAATGATAAAATTCAATATTCTCTGTAAAACAAAATATCTGAACATGGTTCATTAACAGAGATCGGAAAGTAACTGACTTCGTAAGATGACTTGGAGGACGGTTAAAAAAAATCTCTGAAACCAAAATTCTTTTGCAGTCGAACGTGCAAAGTTTAAGACTATATATATATATATATATATATATATATATATATATATATACACAAGACCCGGAAAGCCGTGAGTAGTGGCAGACAACTAAGGAGGAAAACCTTGTGAAAGAAACGAAGACGTAGAATAATGATGTTGGAACTCTTTTGAAATAAAAACAAATAAGTGCTTTGCTGGCACGTTGGACGGAAATGCTTTGGCTTGACTCGGAAATGATGAATAAGGACGACTGACAATGAGACCATTTGTATTTTGGAGGACGTGAACGAAAACAATTTATAATGATAATAACAGGGGACTGAAAAAGGAAATCACTCATTTTTTAAAAATTTGTCTTTGTTTCTTTTTTGTCTGTATTTTGCTTGCGAAGGGTTTTTTCCTTTCTCACTTATACACAGAAAGAAATATTAAAATCATTTACGTAATTGTGTCGCTACATATGTACTTACACAATAGAATAAATATACATCCTTTATTGCAAATCTGTCTACGCGGTCTGTTCATTTCTATCTATCTATCTATCTATCTATCTATCCCAGTCTATCTATCTATCTATTTATCTATTCCAAAGTCGCTGGACGCTGGAAGGCCTAGGGGGGCGCTGGAAGGTCCAGAGGGCGCTGGAAAGCAAGGGGGCGGCAGGGGCGTTGAAAGACAAGCGGATGTTAGGGGGCACCAGAAGTCAACGGGGGTGGTCGAGGGTGCTGTAAGTCGGGGAGCAGATAGAGATAGAAGGAGTGGGAAGACAAGGGCTGGCAGGTGGAGGCTAGGAGCCAAGAATACGAATTTTATTTCCAATGTACGTATTTTAATGTACGACTTTATAGGGGGCAAGGGGGGTGCTGATGAAATATAATCTCTTGAAGGCTGGAGGAGACACAGACTTGAATGAAAGTCTATTCGAACGGCCAGCTTCAATAGTCTTGCGCTTTGGGACCATAATTCTAGAGTTGGCTGCGGATAACTGAAGCCCCAGAAGGCGAGTCCGTGGATAAGGAGGGATCATTGTGATAACGTGGGGAGTTCAATTCTCACTGAGTGCCCATAACTCATGCCCTTGTACCATACTACGCCAATCTTGATATATCTCATAGGATTCCTCAACATGGGGGGCAATGGTTAACGAGCTAGTCTCACAGACTTTAGCAACTGTAGTGAATTCGATTCTCAGAGTGTGCCCCCTTAATTTGTGGCCTTGTGTCGTACTAAACTAAGCAGATACCTTGTGGAGGAGAGTTTGTTATCAAGCTGATTTTGAAGATCATTACAGGTACACAGCCTCTTATCCGAAAACCCCTAGAGGACACTTTTCGAATTTCTGATCTATAGAAACCTCGATTAAACGAATGAGACGAACGGGGATTATTTCGTTCGGATAATTGATTGTCCGGATAATTGATCTGATCATAAAAAAAGGAAGCCATTCTCAATTAAATCACGGGACCTTGGAATCTGGATCGGATTAGCCGAAATTTGGATATTTGATGTCTGGATAATTGACGTTTAACTGTATAAGTTGGACAATTACGTCGGTTGTTAGAAATGACAATGTCTTCGCAGTAAACCTTGTACATGACACGCCGGGGTCTGTGAAATTGTCTAATTAGCGAAATTCATTAATTTTTGTAAAGAAGTTCGATTTCATTTCGATTACATGAACCCTTGATCGTAAAAAAATGGTTGATTTTGTATCCTTATTTTCATTTAATTAAAACTTGTATTCAAGTCAAAACCACAAATGTTTTTTTTATTTGTCGTAAAAAAAATTTAAAACTACGTATTTACTTATTATCTGTCAAAGAAAGTTCATGAACTTTTGGTTGTAGAAAAATAATTGTTTCATATCCTTGTTTTGATTAAAAGAAATTTTGATATAATCAAAACTTCGTATTCATTTTTTATAAAAATATATATAGCATCACATGAATATTACACTCTGACTCAGGGCGGGGTAAATTGAATTTATAGATAATATTACAGTTTATTTACACTGTGGGAAATCGAATGAGTAAATTAGACGGACCATGAAAATCAGTGACGTAAAATTTATTCTTCTGAGCACTTAAATAAAATTGAAATTTTTCAATGGAAAAAAAAAGTTCGCTTTTTTAGCAGCTGTTTGATTTTTAAAATTTCGGATAAGAGATTGTCTATCCCTGAACTGCGTTCGATCCTCACTTAGTTCAATTATCACTTATATACATACATATATATATATATATATATATATATATATATATATATATATATATATATATATATATATATATATACACACACACACAGTATATGTGGTACAAATCAGGCTAGCAGTATAACATAATATAATAATACATCTATAATATAAAGCCACTTCTGAAAGGCCCGAAGAGGGCAAAAACATGAGCTAGTTTGTGTGGCGAATCCACATTCTACTATATATATATATATATATATATATATATATATATATATATATATATATATACTAACATTCGTTTTCATGAACAAAAAAAGCAGAATAAAGAAGCAGATAAAAAAAAAGAAAACAGGATCTAGTTATAAAGTAATCTGGTGTCGCTGACATATCAATTTCAAAGTGCGTAGTTTGTGACCCAGCAAAGGTCAGCATAAGCCGGATATATCTTCACTTCTATATTAAGCGTATTATAACACCAGTTCGTCTCCAGTCTGCAGCTGCTATTGAAGTGGATAACTTCTAATAAGTCTTTTCAGCTTATATTTAGATACTTGTGCATATGGGGATTTTACAAGAGCGCAAAAGAACTGACTCATGCAGATGTGATAGATAGGGGAGAGCAACCGACAAATACCTGTACGCCCACTGCAAGTCAATTCATTGATGTGGACCTTTATTGTTAAAAGTTCAGCTCTGGATCGAGCATGTCCAATCAGGAATCTCAGAATATACACAACAATTGCGTGTTCTGATTGGATAATCCAACAATACGGAGGCTGTGTAGGTCTATATATGTGCAGTATGTTTACGGCCGTTTGAAGAGGCAACCATTTTGACACTTAGCCCAACCATTGGACATTTTCCTGGAAGTCACACTATCAGATGCAATCAAATCTATTACCAGTAATAAGTGTTCAGTTATTTTATTTTTGGTCTCATCGATGGCTACGTATTTATAAGCCATACGAACAATGCATGATTAATGTACACTCTCGTGAATAATTGATTGCATTATCGTATAAAATAGTATATAGATATATAAATCGTATGATATAGATATATAAATCGTATTAATCGTATATTGTTATTACATAGTCGATAAATAATCTTCAGAAGTCATTTCGTAATGGAAATGAGGTATCCGACTGAAATTTCTGTTTTTACGTTGTTTCCATATAAGTTTTTTCCCCACACAGAGGGTTGATAATTCATATGATTTACACAAATTGGAAAAAAAACAAACTATTTTCTCCATACACTTAGTTCCCATAACGTGTTTCGCTAGGTGGCAGCGTCATCAGATCGGTTTTGAATGATATTCGTCAAACTTATAATGTTTATCGTTGTTATGGGGGACCATGCTACGTCACCACGTTTCTAAGGTGTTATACGACAGTTTCTGATGTTCTTCCTTGGATAATTAAAATCTCTTAGCTCTGACTATCTGGAATCCTATCCTGTGTCCCTCTTCTTCCTATTTTTCTGTTGGGAATGTATTTATGGGTAATTATAGATAAGTTATTTTTCTTCAATCAGGAACTCCTCTTGAACCGAAATCCTGTTTTTACGCCGTGAAAAAGCCGACCTAGACAGCTTAAATAGAATAAACCATTGAATATATGGACTGCTGTGAGAATCAAACCTGTGTCCTCCAGGGAGCCATCTTAACGCGATGCCGCTCGTGCCGCTTGAGCTCCTAGTAACATGTCTATAATTATTCTGTCAGATTAAGTATCAATTTATTTATAATATATCTATATCTATATCTATCTATCTATCTATCTATCTATCTATCTATATATATATATATGTATATGTTAGTGTATCCTCATTCAAGTAAAGAGAGAAAATCTGTTTATAGTATCTATAAGCAAAAGTCTCTACTTATCTGCTCGTCAGAAGAGTTCACATCCTTTCGTCTTTAATCCCAAATTACCACTCAAGACTTACTATTGCCTAATCCTCGATGATAACACAGAAATAATTCTCGTATGATACATATATATATCAAACCATCTTTGCACGACCAACCAACCAACGGAGTGGACCAAATATTCTTCTCTGTTTCTTCGTTTTGTCTGCGGTGTGGATGTCTTCGGACATTTCTGGCCACATTTCTGGGGCCACGGCCTTGAAAATGTGTATAAGTGCATCATTAGATACGATCTGAAAACGTTTTTTTGTATCTCTATGGTCAAATCTTGAGCTGGTATTTTTTACAAGATAATTTTAGATAAAAAGTCTATATTTTTTAGATGATTTTAGATAAAAGATATATATTTTTTTTAGGTAATTAATTGTTGCATACGGATAAACTTATTAATAACTCCGATGATTCATTTCTGTGAGGTACGAATATATATATATTATTGTGTCATCCACAGACAGCTGTTTCGATGTATTACACCTCTTCAGTGTGGCTATAGACTTTCCATTATTCCATCCAGTACCGCAAAGCAGGATTGAAACCTTCACTTCAGGCCCGAGGCCGATATCCTACCTCTGGACTACGGAACTGGACAGTCGTTGCAGTTGAATTTAAGCGATATATTTATTTACACAGAAATTCCTCATCTACCAGAGTGCTCTATTCCTATGGCAGAACATTGCATAAGCTTAAAATGGATGAGTTACCTCACTCAAAGAGTGCTCAACCCTGAATAGAGGAGCATTAATATATATATATATATATATATATATATATATATATATATATACATATATATATACATATATATATATATATATATATATATATATATATATATATATATATATATATATATGTATATATATGTGTGTGTGTGTGTATATATATGTGTGTATGAGATAATTACGGAGATATTTGCGTAGGAACTATATTTCATCTGGCGCATTTGATATATATATATATATATATGTGATTGCTGAATTAAGAGTTAAGCAAAATACAACGCACTCTCTCGGACTCCCAATCTAGCCAGAGACTCCTTAGCTCAGATGGTAAGAGAAGAGCCGTGATTAGGTTGCTGGTTCTCTGGTGGACGCAGGGTCCAGTCCCACACGACACTGATTTTCTTTATTCGTATATGGGGTCTGAGGCTGTTCGATCTGGTACATAATAATATTAATGATAATAATAGTAATGATAATAAAACAATTTTAAATACCAACGTTCTACTTTCTATAACTTTAAATCCTTTTCTATAATGAGCTGTTCATTACTGACTGAATTTTTTTATTTCAGGGTTGAGACATAACAAACTTATAAAGGTCTAGAACTTGATATATTGTCTCCAAAATGACAAATTAAATTCCATTTTAGTAATCGAAAAAAGATAAAAATTTCAACTTTTTGAATGATTTCAGACGAGATTGAAATCTAGTAAGAACAGGCCTCGTTAGTCACTCAACAGACACCATCACGTGACCAAAGCTTTATTCGGCAGCATGCTATGTTGCGGGTGATCAATTAAAAATTGGAGAACAGGATGATCGATGAATAAGTTAATTCACTCACTTTTTAGTTGGAGAGTAAACACTTATTTTTTTGTGAGAGGGATTTTGAAAAAATAAAAGCATTTTTTCTAGACTTATTATAATGTGAATGTTTAAATTTGCATTTAGAGAGGTACAGTTTGTACGTGTGATGCATACATGCGATTTTAAACGCAATTATTGCCAGCGACCCTGAGTATATTTTTTTCATAAGTAAGAAGCATCTTATCAAAGAACACCTTTGTATCATGTTTTGATTGAATCTGACTCAAAACAACTGAGAAACAACAAAGGGACAGAGCTACCAACCAAGTGACGGACAGACGGACGGACAGAGCCTCTTATAGAGAGGCGAGGACGCCTTTAAAAATGGTGTATCATCATTAGAAGATCGTACGGAAAATGTAAATGCTTCGAATAGGTCAGGGTTTGTTTAAGTATTTACTGTTATTTTTTTTATTGTTTATATCATCTTCCATCTCACTATAAGAAGAAAAAAACGACATTTTTGCGAGTAACAAACCGAAATTTGTACTGTTTTGGAGCTTAAATCAGTGGAATAGTTTTAGAAAAAAGCCATTATCCCCCCCAAGCCTTTTCAGTGCATTCTTTTGGCATTAGCAAGACACGAGGATCACAGTAAGGAAAGAATTTTCCCTTGATTCCGCTTTGCATATTTCCTAATCTGATCTCACATCATTTTGAATACGTTTTAAAATATGTGTGGGGTATGTACAAATAAAGTAAAAAAGAAAAGAAATAAACATCCGCAGAGTTGCATCATAACAACGAACTATTTTAGAAAAATCTTTATTACGTCGCATTCTTTAAATCCTGCTAAATCATACAATTGAAAAGTGTTTTATCACACGAACACAAAAACACCTTTTCTTGGGCAAATCAAAAAATACGACCAGCAAATTAAAAACTACAGCGGAGTACAAAGAAAGAAATATTGTTAGACTGAAAGACTTACATTCTTGTTCATACGCCTAGTGCTGTAGTCACAACTGTCGTCATCATTATCGTCATGATAAACGTCTTTATCATCGCCAACAGCACCACCACCTTATCACCATTACTACTAATACCGTCATTCAGTGAAAAAATTGTTACGTACTGTTCCTTTGGATCAACTTGTAAAAATTACTTCGCTTGAAAAAAAATTGTTAACCTAAATTTATTAGTTTGTCTCGAAGAAAATGTACATTAAAATATGATAAATACTATTTTGAGATAAACAAATACATTTACGTGAAACCGATCAGAGTAATTTTAAGTTTTTGAAACTTTCTTTCTTACTGCGTAACACTTTTTTCAGAGTTGATTTAAAACCAATGGTTCTCTTTAACTCCGCTGGCGCTTCTCAGGCTTCCTATCTCCTAAATACTGACATTTTGTGACTTCATAAGTATTCGCTACCTAAGAATTAAAATATCGTTTATCTTTCCTTTTAACGTCCGTCGTTGGACATAGACCTTCCCCAGGATTTGCCACACTTCTCTATCATGGGCGTCGCGGAGCCAGTACTTTCTGAACAGCTTCTGTCAAGCTCGTCTCTCCATCTAATATTCTGCCGGCCTCAGTTGTGCATGTGATCTCGGGGGATCCATGTCGTGAGTCGTGATGTCCATCGGTAGTCCACTATTCTTGCAATATGGCCAGCCCACTGCCATTTGAGATTTTAAATGAATTCTTTGATGTCCCTGACTCTTGTCTTTTCCTGGTTGTACTGTGCTGTCTTGTGGTCTCTCCATGTGAGGCCCAGCATAATTCTTTCGTGTGCACGTTGCATGGTTTTCAATTTGCGGATCTGTCTCTTGGTTGGGTTCCATGTTTCAGCTCCATAAGTGAATATTGGGAGGATGCATTGGCTACACACCTTTCTTTTTAGGATTAATGGGATCTTCTTACTTTACATGAAAAAACAACCCTTCAAAAAATCATACTTGCAACAATTCTTCGCTGTTGATACCGTAACCATTCCAACCGTCTTCGTTCTAATGATACACATCATCATCATCATCATCATCATCATCATCATCATCATCATCATCATCATTCTATTGTCCATTGTTTGACATAGACCTTCCATGGGATTCGCCAGACCTCTCTATCATGGGCGCCACGGAGCCAATATTTTCTGAACCTATCCAGTTCGTCTCACAATATCATATTATACCGGTCTCGGTTCCGCATGTGATCTCTGGGGATCCACGTTGTGAGTCGTGATGCCCAGCGGTTGTCTGACATTTGGTGCAACATGTCCAGCCCATTGCCATTTGAGTTTTCAAACAGTTTCTATAATATCACAGACTGTCTTTTCTCTTATATACCATGCTGTCTCATGTACATGGTTCTCAGTTTGAGGATCAATCTTCTAGATAGTTTCCATGTTTCAGCTCTATCATTCATTTTTTTTTCAAATGATCAAAATATCCCTAAATACTGATGGTGTGCCTCAACCATTTTAGTGCCTGGCTCACTTATGAATACATTATTATCATTCATTTTCTTTTAAATGATCAAATCTATCCTTAAATACTGATGGTGTGCCACGACCATTCTAGTGCCTGGCTCATTTATGAATACATTATTATCATTCATTTTCTTTTAAATGATCAAATCTATCCTTAAATACTGATGGTGTGCCACGACCATTCTAGTGCCTTGCTCATTTATGAATACATTACTATCATTCATTTTCTTTTAAATGATCAAATCTATCCTTAAATACTGATGGTGTGCCACGACCATTCTAGTGTCTGTCTCACTTATGAATACATTATTATCATTCATTTTCTTTTAAATGATCAAATCTATCCTTAAATACTGATGGTATGCCTCAACCATTTTAGTGCCTGGCTCATCGAAAAAGGTTGAAAGTCACTTCTTTTGAGGATCATCAGAAAGAAGGTTATTACTTCAAATGGGATTTATTTTGATTTGAAGTTCATATTGAACAACTGTAGCCATCAAAGATGGCGGAACTTTTTATTCTCATTATAAGTACGTATGTTTCTTTATGTGTTTGTGTGTTTCATCGCTCCTGGCCATACCATTTTGTCTACAGACTTGAAAATTAGCATTGGTACCCCACAAGACCATTTCAAAAATCGCTTTTTTTATTTTTGGAAAAAAAAAAGAGCTTTTTGACCTTTATGGGACCGTATTTTGATAAGTTTATTAATAACATCTAAATTCCCCAAAATCTTGATGTTTCGAGATATCTTTTACTCCATTTTAGATGTTTTCCAGTGATGTCATAATAGAATTTAATTCAGACCATATTTATTCCTCAATGGATTTTTCTTACAGGATTTCAATTATTGATTGTAATGGTTAGCCTTTCTTCATCTTGTTATTCAAAAACGATACTTATGAAATAACCTAATACAGTACTTTTTAAACGTTTTACCATAAACCACGCCCTTTTTTGATGGCTGAACTTTGCTTCCACGCCTCCTTTATATCTTCAACCAAATGATTAGATCTGTGGAAAAATATATGTAATGTTCATAGCAATATCATACCAGCACTTGTTGAGAGAATTCCCAAAATAATTGGTAAAATTCTTACTTTTTTTTCTCGCAGGCTCGCGCTCCATCTTGAAGTTACTCATGCTCCCCCTTGGGGGCTATGTTCCCAGCCCCTGTTCAAGAAAAAGTGGCCTAATATAAAGAATGTTTAATCAAAAACTTCAAATGCAAGTGGTTCGTCGTCGGAATCTGGAGAAAAATAGGTCGAGCGTGTCTGTGTGTTAAATGAAACACCACCGAGCGGTTCATCCGGTAATGTCCCATGAGGTAAAAACGTAAGCTGCAGTAACACTATATCCTCGTTATATATATATATATATATATATATATATATATATATATATATATATATATATATGTGTGTGTGTGTGTGTGTGTGTGTTGTGAGACGCTCCCGTTACAGATTTGGTATGTTGTCTGGGCAGAGTCAGAAACGAGACAGACTTCCGGTTCGCATTAAATTTAAAAGCTAGGAAAGTGACAGACATAGAAATTGTTACTGACTCGATTGGTAGCAAAGCGGCCAAGAGGTTCGAGATTTGAAATCGACCAATAGGGGCTGGTGTGAGTCACTGGCATTCGGTTGAGATAGAAAACTGATATCTTCGAACAATATATAAGGTGTGTGCAAAAGTTCCTAGCTGTGAGCGTCCCATGTCATATATATATATATATATATATATATATATATATATATATATATATATTCTCGAAAGGATGTGCAATGTGGTATATTCGGAATATATATCTTAGCGGCGACTCTTACACGATAGGCATTCTACCAGCAGAGAAAGTGCTCCACTGATCGCCATTTGCAGCGTAAGCAAGTGCGACCCACCGTATAATCCAGACGTCAGATGGTGCACCCGACCGTTGATGGAGACGCATGGCCTACCCCTGGGGTGACACGATGGATCAAACAACAGCGAATAATAATACCATCTTTTGTACTGCACCATACTCTTTTATTCACTATAAGGCTCCAACTTTCGAAGGCTCAATCCTGGGAATGGGAAAGGATATAAATGCTGCCCCCTATAGACGTCCATGTTCTCAGCAATTTTTTCAGATGTGTCTATGCATCTCTATTAGACGCTCTTTGTCCAGTCTGTCTGTCCTGTTTATATAAACAACAGAAAGAGGAAGGAGGAGAATGTGTGAGGTCATTAGAAGAATATCTAATCTGGTCCCTAGATGATATATCAAGTGTTTGTTTTCTTACAGTGTTGTCAAGTATCATTAGTATAATCATCTTAAAAATGGCTAAAATCGGCTAAACCATCCAATTTCCAGCCGACGTTACGGCTGAAAGTTCTCTATATACTCATTCAAAGTCTATATCAAATGATTTAACCATGCACTCGAACACCAGAACAAATTAATAAAAATATAAACTTCTACGCTTACTTTAATCTAAAATTACTAATTGTTTTTTTTTTTCAATAGCCAGATTTGGGGGTGAACTATCATCACCTTCCTCTTCCTCCCCTTTGTTACTAGTAACACAACTAGTAATGCCGCAACTACTTTGTTTAAAATTCATTTGAAATCCGAAACCACAGATAAGGACGTAAAGATGATAGGCGCATCGTTGAACATGGTTCTTGTTTGAAAAGACGAGACTGAATATTCAGTTGAAGACTGGTTTTTCGCTGGGAACTTTCGCACACACCTTACAAAATGTCAGTTTCCTTCAGATCAGCGATACTCTATTTAGTGAGTTCAGTATTCTATAAGTACTCTGCGTAAATACCTATGGTGGATGAGTTTCGAGACCATTACTATTTAATGAGGTCTGTCCCGACTGGTTGTTCAACTCTAGTGGTCTTATGTCACGCTCAGCTAAACTTGGATCAACTCCGAAGTTTCTCACTGTATTTTCTACAGAGTTTGGTCATTGATATTTACTAAGCATAACATACAATGACATACGGTCACAAAGACTGTTATAGTAATGGTTTGCTAGACGAGTTGGTTGACTATTGCTCCCAGGTATTAACTAAGCGTAGCTAAGAACAGCACAAAGCTAAATGAAATTGGTAATATGAGGAGAGCAATATTGTGTTGCGCCAATTTTCCGAGTGTAGAGATCTCGCCTGACTTAATTTTGATTTCTGACGTGAGCTCGAACACCGATGTCTGGCACAGGTGGGAAATACAGTTACCACAGCCACGTGGGAGGACAATTTTGTGTGAAGTCCAGCATCGTCTATAACAGAGCTTTCCAACTTTCTTGCATTATCGTCTCACTTTTTAGTAATAGGAGTGTTTTGTAACACATGTTTTGTTAACAAAGCCAAACATATAATGTCATCCCAGCAGTTCAACCGACTCATGACGAGTATCTTTTGAAAGATATACAAAACAAGTATACGTTTCTCGTAAAAAATGACAGAAATATTCAAGTAAGTTTTCTAATGCTTTTATATAAAAGCTCAGAATATATGTGGAGCTAATTCAATTGTGAAATTGTCACAGAATTCAAACATTATTATGTACACTCATCTTTCTCTTATAAATAACGAAATATTGAGTCTTCTAAAGAAAGTGTCTCTTGCAGGAAAATATGGAAGTTATTTCCCTCGTGTGGGACCAACCAACATGCTGTATTTAAATGTTAGATTATATTTAATTTAGCGACACACCTAGAGATTATCGATGACATCTAAAAGTGTCGCAGCGCACAGTTTGGAAATCTCTTATCTGGAACAGTGCAATTGTTATGAAGCATCCTATGATGATCGAACTCACTGATGTAGCGAATCGGCCAAATAGTTATTTGCGAAGCTTAGCTTAGTTTGGTACAAGGCAAATGTATTTGAGCACCAAGTCAGGATCAAAATCACTAAAGCAGAGAATCGACTTGCATGACGAGCTTGTTAATTATCGCGCTACAATAAGCCAAGCAAGCCAAGACGATGGAAGGTCCCCTCTTGGGCGCATGCCTTGGCTAAGCGTATGGAGATCTAGTCATCAGAATTCCCCCCTCTCAGCATTGCTGATGTAGTCAAGAGGAAAACAGAAAGTGATACGTTTGGCATCAGCTTAATTTTGTTATCCAAGTGGCCCTTTTCCTAGACGGGTTGCCATCTAGAAAGACCAATATGCCTTTCTATTTTACCCATATCTTGGGGAGAAGAGAAGGAGTCATGCCTTTCCCAAGGGAATTGGTACAAAGTGAAACTAAACAGCCCCGAACTCTGGTAATCGATTTCATAGTTCGATTTTCCACCGGTACCACAAAGGCTCAATATAGAACTTCCTATAGAGAATGAGTCAGGCTTTCGTTTAAAGAAAAATGTCCAGTTTACTGGATTTTTTCGTTAGTCATTGATCTTAAATGGTTGATATTTTTTTACATGATTCTTTTTCTTCTTGACTTTATTCATTCCTGTAGATGTACGTTACGCTTTTATCATTGTCTCATCTCCTCAGCGGCAGATCTTCTTCTTCAATGACTTACTCTTTTGGTACAATTAACAAAAGTTTTAAAACTTGCAAGTTCGTTTTTCGCCATTTCAGCACGGTATTTCCGTTTCTAGTTTTAGCAACGCGAAATCAACACCGTCAAATGTTAAACATTCTGGGTTCGGCGAAAGATCGTATAGTATCTTTGTTGCATATTCTCTTTTATTGGTAAATATTCGCAAGTATAGTTGCGTGGTTACAGGAATAGAGAGAAATTCGTGGAGTTCGGCAAAATCCCGGATATGGAATTCCATTGCCATGAAATCTACTTGTACTTAAAAAGTGGCCCATCAAAAAGAGCAAAAGAACCTTTTTTCCGTTTTTCAAGCGTTTCGTGCAGTTCGTACAACGCACGAAATGACCTGTTTCTATTTATCCGAACTCATGAGAACAGAATGTGACACGATGTCTTTTTAATGTGGAGATACCAGACACGTGTGCGTAGGAACAGCTCAAAATTCATGTTGTCCTAGTATCTATTGTCGCAAGGACATAAGAGCGCTGGTCTTGAGGTTTCAGGACAAACCCTGAGATACCTTGATCTGACCGGGCTACACGGATTGTTACCACGCCCCATGAACTGGGGTACCATATCTGCGTCCGTCTGGTCAAAAATCTTCCAGCCTTTGTTGAGTTGCTAACTTGAAGAAAGACGAAAAAAGTTCAAGTTAGGAAATATCTGACTTGTCAAGCCTTTTGTCGCTTCTCAAATATCAAGCATCGGTACATAAGACGCAACAATTGTTTTAGTTTATTTGCCAAGTTTACTTCAGGCTGGTACAAGTCCACAACAAAGGAGCGCCCGTTAAAGATCGTACTCATTCTATATAGTCTGTGAGATGTACCAGCCAACCATCACTTTACTGCTGTTTACTAAACTTGACATAGTCTTGTACGGGGGCACAATCGCAGAACCCCCGGTGAGGATGGGGTTCGCCTGCGCTACATAGTCTACCAACCCACTACCCATCGTTCTATGATAGGTGCCTGTTATTTACTAGACTTAGCTTAGTCTTGCACAGAATCACAATCTTAAAACACTCACGGGAAATTGGATTCAACTGCTAAATCCTGTAAGATAAAGGAGCTAACTATCGCTCCATGACAGGCGCTCTGTTAATTACTTAACATAGTCTGACACAGGGCCATAATCGTTGAGTACTCACTGACGATAGGAGTCCCCAGCAATCATCTGTGATAAAACCCTGCAAACCATCGCTTTATAGCAGATAATCTTTTATTTCTTAAATTTAGCATAGGTAAGCACAGGGTCACAATCGTAGAAACCTTAGTAGGAATAGGACTCACCAACTATAGACAATACAGACTATATACAGCTTAGAATCTACCTTTCCGGAATATCTATAACCTGCTAATAATTGCTCTGTTGCTATCATTCAATAAAATTTAGCTTTATGACAATTACTGTATATTTCAGCGGATGAGGTGAACTGAAGACGAGACTTCTATTTCAGTCTGAATGTCATGGTTTTAGCTCGCTGTTTCGTCAGGGTTTTAGTATCTGACCTATAAGACGTAGTCTTATCTTATATACGGCATTTACCAATTTTAGCTTAGTCTGGCACAAGGACACAATTATAGAGTATTGAATGAGGACTGGACTCACCTGCTATAGTTGGTGAAACTAACCTGCAAGCCATCGCTGTACGACAGCCTCTCGGGAAAATTTTTTTTTTTTTTTTAAATACTTGTCTACATTACATATATCCGGGTGACTTGAGGTCGTGAGAATCTTAGAATTTGAGGGACGAAGACGAATCTTCTTAGTTCGTAAAATACTGGAAGCGGTTCGTCAAGGCATAGGCATTGTTTTAGCCTTCACTGTTTTAGTTCTTCTTTTTTTTTTGTGGATGGGGAAGGGCTTTCATCTCCAAAGTCAGGACGGGGGGGGGGCAGGTTGGATGAGGGGAGGGTAACATCGTTTAAGATTGTGCAAGCCAAAAAACGCCCTTATTAGATAACATCAAAGCTTGGCAGCATTTGTTGATTTCAGTTTCGTTAGCCTCTTATAAAAAGAAAAAAAAATATGTTGGTTTTTGTTGAGTTATTTTTTTTCGTTTTCTTTCTTGGATGTACATTGTTGAAAAAGAGGCAAAGGGAAGAGGATTTTTTGGTAAACCTGAACCGATTGTAGTATCAGGTAACGTCGGCGCGACCAGAAAATAAGGGAACTTTTATTTGGAAAGAGAAACAACGGGCGATCCAAAACAAAGAGGGCTTTGTTTCGCAGCAGAGTTCCGAAAAATCCGTAAACCAACGCCATCGCCGATCACAGTCTGAATCAGAGAGACGGACAGACTGACAGAAGTGAAGAGAGAAAGAGATATAGACAGAAGAGAAGAGAAAGAGAGTTACAGACGGAAGGAAAGATAGAGACAGACAGACTGACAGAAGTGAAGAGAAAAAGAGATATAGACAGAAGAGAAGAGAAAGAGAGTTACAGACGGAAGGAAAGATAGAGACAGACAGACTGACAGAAGTGAAGAGAGAAAGAGATATAGACAGAAGAGAAGAGAAAGAGAGTTACAGACGGAAGGAAAGATAGAGACAGACAGACTGACAGAAGTGAAGAGAGAAAGAGATATAGACAGAAGAGAAGAGAAAGAGAGTTACAGACGGAAGGAAAGATAGAGACAGACAGACTGACAGAAGTGAAGAGAGAAAGAGATATAGACAGATGGAAAGATAGAAACAGAGAGATGTTGAGAGAAAGATACAGATAGAAGAGAAAGGGAGATAGAGACAGACAGAAGAGAAGACAAGCAGGAAAAGAGAGAGAGAGAGAGAGAGAGAGAGACAGACAGACAGACAGACAGACAGACAGACAGAATGGATAATGGTGGTGGTGATAGAAAGGTAATGAATAAAGTAGGAGGAGGATGTAGACCAGGTGGGGCGAGAATGGGGAAGTGATGAAAGAAGAAGGAAGGGGAGGAGATGGAGATGGGGGGGGGAGAAGAAGGAGGAGGATGGAGAAGTAATGGAGAAGGTGGAGGGATAGAGAGGAGATAAAGAATAGATAGAGATTGAGGGGGAGAAGAGAGGGATAGGGAAGAAGTAGAGGAAGGTAGAAGGAGGAGAAAGAGGAGGTGCATGATGAGGAAGAGGAGATGGGGATGGAGAATGAGCGGAAGAGATTGGGGATCAAAGGAAAGAATATAGAGGACAAAAGAGGGAGTGAAAATAGAGGCGGAGAGAGGGGGAGGAGGAAGGGAGATATAAATAGAAACAAATTTAGAGGGAAGGAAATACAAAAACAAAATAGCGGGAAGACGATAAGAGTGAGGTTGGATATTAAACACGTAATACGTATCCGAATGATTGAAAGAGCATTCCACTAGCGAATTATGAAGGAGACGTACTCTTAATCATTACGCAACGGTGATACAATCAATGCATTCTTCCGATAGTCACCTATGGAGCTGAAGTATAGAACTTAATCAAGAGACTGACCTGCAAACTGAGAACCATGCAACGTGCACATGAACGGATCATGTTCAACATAACAAAGCAGCACAATATGTCAGGGAAAAACAGGAGTCCGAGACATCACAGAATCCATTAAAAAACTCAAATGGCAATGGGCTGGTCATGTTGCAAGAATGACAGATAACTGCTGGGCACGACTTACAACGTGGATTGCCAGAGATCAGACATTCCTGCAACACGATCTACTTATTGCCATTTGAGTTTTTTTGGTAGATTCCATGATATCTCTGAACCTTGTTCATTTTCTAACATAATATGCTGTTTTGTGATATTTTTCCACGTGACAAAGCCGGGACGGTGGAACAGAGTTCCCAGTGAGGATCGAGCTAAATATCCTAGCGGACGGTCTACAAGCTCGAAAATATCACGATAGGCGTGTAGGTTTTTAAAAGGGTGCCCCGTTAGCAAGCTCGTCTCGCAGATCATTACTACCGAAATATATTAAATAAAACCTTTGTCTTGACAAGCACTTTTTATTGTGTTGTGATGGTTAGTATGTAGGCCTCTATGGTCATTAATACTGAGTAGTAAATTTGATCATCACTGGGTGCCCCATGTATGTTGCCTTGAGCCCAAACTAAGCTAAGCTTGGTAAGTAACATCTAGGTCTTGACAATTCATTTAAAATATCCACCCACGTCTTCCTGAAAGAAATTAAGCAGTCGTTAAGTAATAACAGAAGAAAAAAACTACAAGAAAAATTAATTGATAAATGTATACTGCATATCAAACCCAACGGTGGCAGTCAAAGAAATAGTTCGTTTTCGTTTTTTTTTCTTTTTCTTTTGGTGCCTCTCGTAGAGTCGAAGGACCTTGCTCACTTTTAGATAACCATTCTATTGTAAGATTCAAGTTAGAGACTGCTCGGCTGAGAACTAATTAATTCTCCATTCCCACACAATTTACCGGACAAAATCGCACATTCCACACTCCCCCGCTCTTTCGAACAATTGCTTCCTTCTAAAGTTTATTCACGGGCAGCTCAAGGTACTAGCAACATGGACTGTCACCCACGGAGCCAAGTACTAGAGTTCGCCTCTTAAGTGTCTGAGACAGTAGGATTTTCCAAATAAGAACGGAAACGTGGGGAAGTGAATAAATCAAACAGTATAAAAACAGTCAAAATAAGACAATTCCCTGACGTGAAGTCATATTTTTCAGAAAAATCTGACTGTTAAATAGTTTTTGTTCCGGTGAAACTAAGAGAATCGTTTGGCTAAGGATATTCGAAACTGTTTTCTTTTACCTGAACAGGTTTGGTTTGTCATTCAACAGAAACCATCCAGCGATCAATGTCGTTAAATAGCATACCGTGTTGGGGTGATCAATTAAAAAATTGTTAGAGAGTGTGATCAATGAATATGATACTTTTCTCGGCTTTTGTTGGACCGTGATTACTAAGAATGTCTTAATTGAAAGACAACAAGTTTGAATGCTGCGGGACACAAACTAAGGGGCCAATTTAGCATGAACTTATATTTCAAATCCCCCCCACTAAAAACCTATTGAAGACATGATAAGGAATAAATGTTTAAATCTTCAGCCATTGGTGCAGCCTGCACGTGTGATTCATATAAAGCCATTCATCCATTCAGCCAGACCAATTTAAAAACTAAAGAAACTTATGTTGGCGGTTTTGTTGATAGTTTTGGCTGAAGGTTTCTTATGAACAATAAGATAATACTGTACTTATAGAAGTATATCTTACCTGGGGCACCAGCCGCGAACCTTCCCTGTTAATACTCTCGTACTGGTTGAATGATTACTATACCCCCGAGTTAATCCTAACTCAGGGTGTAGTAATCGAAAAGTATTTAGAAACCGTCAACTAAAACGGTTACCAAGTTTCTCCAGTTTTTAAATTGGTCTGGCTGACTGGATGGCTGCGTTTCGAAGCAGCATCCAGCATTTTGCTTGGCTCGCATTTGTTAGTAAACTTTAGTTCATCTCTGTCATTAAGTATTCGTTGTTTATGTAATCTGTGATATCAAAAGTTGGTTTTATTGAAAGATATACATCAATACTGACCTATGTAGTGAAATAGCAAGTATGAAAAATATATATTATGGATATTCACTAAGCTTGACCAAGACTCGTACAGGTTAATCAGTGAGGTTCGAAGTCTAATGAGATCTTGGCAGGAATGCTATGCGAGACTAGCACACTATCTATTGCCCCATGGTATGGTAACCCTTGTGCTGGAAATTGAAGTTATGATAATTCTGAACTTGAACCGAGCTTTATTCTGGACATGTTGATCCCTCTAACCCTACCCAAACAAGGAACACAGAACATGGAACGAGATATACAAACCGCGGGTAACCATCCCGAAAATTTCCCAGAAGTCGATCTGCAGGAATGAAGCAAGCCATCAAACAAACACAGAAAGGGAAGGTCCTAGGAAGAGATAACAACACCATCGATCTACTAAAAAACGTCGGAAGTCACCAATAAGAATGCCCTAAACAAAGTCAAGTCCCAGAGGATTGGAACACTGCAATCATATGGCTATCATATAAATGGGGCAACCGAAAGATCTAAATAACGACAGGCCGATAAGCCTTCTCAACTGCATCAATAAACTTTTTACCGAAGTGATCACCGACCCAATCACCAAGACGCTACATGAAAACCAACCACGGGAATAAGCTGGATTCAGGTAAAGACCATCTCTATTTGGTAAATCAACTAAAAGAAAAAGCAACAGAATATAAAATGCCACCTGCTGTAACATTTGTTGACTTCAAGAAGGCCTTCGACTCAGTGGAAATCCCCATTGATGCTAGATGTAGTAGACCCAATATATGTAAGAGTCTTACAACATATCTACCGGCATAGTAGTTCCTTTATCAGGCTACATAAAGACTCCGAGCCCTTTCAGCTAGAAAAAAAGGGTCAAGACCAGCTCACCTATACTCTCACAGCCTGCCTAGTGATGATCTTTCGAAACCTAGACTAGGGGTAATAAAGGCATCATAATAGACGGCAAATACCGAGGTAACCTCAGATTTGCTGAAGATACCGTCCTTTTTTGCTGAGAACCTTCATGATCTCCACAATCCTTCATGATCTCTGGACAATGCTAGACGAACTGGATGGAAAAAGCAAGAACTTCAGTGAAACAAATGCCATGTATAAAAACATATAAAGGACAAAGACATAAAATCAGAAATGGGAAACGCAGGACTGAAGAAAGTAGACGAGGACAACAAATCTCCATTAAATCTTGAAAAGAAGTCGAAATCAGACGAAGAAACACTCTAGGTTGGCAATCTTTCGGTAGAGCAATTTCAATCCTAACAGACAAGAAAAATACCATTAGTTCTAAAAGGGAGGGTATATAACTAATGCATCCTCCCGATAGTCACCTATGGAGCTGAATCTAACCAAAAGATTGACCCTCAAACTGAAAACAATACAGCGAGCACATGGAGAAATCACATGACAACACGGTATATTACTAGGAAACAGTGTCAAAGATATCGTAGAATCCATTATGAAACTCAAATAACAAATGGCCAAGTCCTGTGACAAGAATGGTAGACAATCGCTGGATATCGAGATTCACAACGTGGATCCCCAGAGATCATATGCGAAAGTGTGGCCGGTAGAAATTAAGATGTCGTGACGAACTAGACAAATTCATAAAGTACTGGCTCCGTGACGCCCATAATAGAGAGGTCTGGTGAATCTTGGGGGAGGCCGATGTCCAACGACGGACGCTAAAAGGCTGCTGCTGCTGATTTTATCTTAGATTCAGATTGACGGTGTCAGTCCGGTGGGTAGATGTCCTATACTCCGCAGATTAAGTATTTCCACGATTGTTTTACATCCATGAACGGCCATTAGCACTACTAGGAAAGTGAAAAGAAAGATATCTTGTATGCTCATAAAACTATAAAACCAAGAAAAATGTGTGCGTAACCAATGCAGAAACGGTCCTCTGCCAAGAGGTTGTTAATTGAACCACGAAGGTTATATAATAAATAATATAATATCTATCTATCTATCTATGTAATGATTTAATAATATAATGACATGATGTTATAATAATGATATGATATAATATGGAGGTTGATGTTGCTGCTAAAAATAATCTATCGATTTGAATTTGTCACGGAATTATTTCTACATTCATTATTAGAAAAACTTAAATGTTTGAGCTAATCGTGCGATGCTCCCGAAAATCGTTCTGTTAGACATGGTTTGTTAAGAGGTTATTTAAACTTAGGACCATGGCATCCAATAATGATGTTTTTTTTTTCTTTTTGTTTCTTAGAATTCGTGAGCCAGTGTTGACAATTTTTAGATTTTTTGAGTCTATTTTTCATGTTTCTGAGTCCAGTGTTGCCAATTGAGATTATTATCTTTAATTTTCCGAATTTGAGAATGACTTCCAGAATCGAAAGATTGGAAAATCACATCTAATTGGGCAATCTTGATTATAAGTATTTATAATCGAAAACGTAAATACCATAATTCAAAACGGACCTTCAAACATATGCACCTTAATCCGAAGCTAAGGTAGATCATCATCATTATCATCATCATCCTTTTAGCGTTTGTTGAAGGACATTCACCAGACCTCTCTATTATGGGCATTGCAGAGCCAGTTTATTCAAAACAAAACTTTTTCTTTTCCAAAGACCATATTCTCTTATTCCTATTTTATAAAAAAAGATAAGTTTTTTTTATTAAGTTTCAGCTTAGTGCATCAGAAGGCTGAATAAAGGGAAATTGGAGTAGAAAGATTGTGTTTTGACAATCCTTCAAGTAGGGAGACATGCTTTGAAAAACAGCATTTGAACATCAGTAACAAGATCTGGAAATAAATCTGCAACTGGGTTTGATGGTTTCCTGAAGAATCATTCACGACACCATCCAAAATGTGAGGATAGGGGGACTTTGAGTTGGAAGATTGTGTTGCACCGATTTTTCTTTTTCAGCCACTTAAGGAAAATCGACATTCGAGACACTAGCTCCTACCTGTGCTCGAACAGTACCCACAAATTCTGGAGGCAAGCATCTAACTGACGGAATTAGTTTCAAGTTCAGGCGGGCTAACAATGGAAACATTGAGGAAGTATCTTACCATTCCGTAAAGAATCTCTGTGAGAAAACAACAACAACAAGAAGTTAATGAAAAGGAGGGGCGTTGGGAGAGGGGGGTTTACAAATGCCAGGCAACGGTGAAAAGAAGAAGCAGAGAGGGGAAACAAGGAAGGGGTCAGCGGCAAATCAAGTGATAACCCCTAAAACGTAAAGAAAGAGATCATGTTCGAAGCACGTGGTTTGAAAAAGGCTGGACTACAAAGAAAGGCGTTGAGCTACGTGATGTGTAGTCTTTATACAGCGTGATTAATAGCATATAATGTCATGTGATGAAAGAAAGGAATAAAGAAGAAAAAAAGGGAAGGAAGGGAAGGAAGAAAAGAAAGAGAGAGAGGATAAAGAAAGAAAGAAAGTAATAAAGAAAAGGGGGATAGAGAGGATTAGGGATAAAGGAAGTGTGAAATAAAGAAAGAAGAAAGAAAGAAAGAAAGAGGGAGACTATACAAACAAAAGAGAAAAAAGTTTGAGAGGATGAGAGAGAAATAAAGACAAAAAGAAAGAAGAAAGAAAGAAAGAAGGAAAAGATAGGAAAAGGAAGAAAGTCAGAAGAAAGAAAAAGTGTGATGATGAGAAAGAGAAGAGACAGAGAGAGAGAGAGAGAGAGAGAGAGGGGGGAATACATTAGAAAGGCAGAAAGAAAGATATGGTAAAGAGGATAAGGAAGGGAAGAAGGAGAGAGCAGGGGGGTTAAGAGAGTAATAAAAAAGGGAAAAGATAAGAAGAAAAAGAAAAGAGAGAGAAAATGAGAAAGAAAGAAAAGAAGAGAGGATAAGACATAAAGAAGTTGGGAAGGAAGAGATAATTAAAAGAGGAGGTGACGAGAAAATGAAGGAATGAAAGAAAGAGAGGAAGAAAGAAAAAAAAAAGAAGGACAGGAAAAAGAAAAAAATATGTACAGGAGTAAAGTATGAAGTGTACACTACAAAAAAAATAGCATCTGTTATTCTATGCATTTACTGGAAAACCCTAATTTTAAAATGCAAATACTTGCATTGGCGAAACCTAGCAGTGGATAGGGATCAGTCGGTCAGTCTCTTCTTCTTCTTCTTCTTGTGTGTGTGTGTGTGAGAGAGAGAGAGAGAGGAAGAGAGAGAGAAGGGGCAGTTCAACTTTGCTATCCTCATATGGTTCGAACTCACTCTGCTATGACCAACTATTCAACTTCACTCCTTCGGCCTCTCTACTGCTCCAAACATATACAGTTCCCCCAACCTCTCGCCCGTCAGTCTTAATTAGCTGCCCGTTTTCCCGATGCCTTCTCGCGGGTTACGCGCGTGTTTTGACGCCATCAATAGACAGTACCACATTTTATCTTGAAATGTCGCAGACACGCGCGTAGCCCGAGAAAGTTCCAACGCATTATCTTGTAACACAACAATACTACTTTGCTAACCATCGCACCAGGGTTGACACCCACCCCTTTTAACGTCGTGTATATTAACTCAAGGTGACAGCGCCAGCGAAATCTAAATAATTGTTTCAAGTAGTTAGAACCCATCAACTAAAACTCTCACCAAGACTATCAAGGTAGATTTCTTCAGTTTTCAGGTTGGTTTGTCTATGTATGTATGCATGTATGTATGTCGCGTACAGGCCATGCCAATGGAGCTCGAGGTATGAAAATTTTGACATTAACTCCTCATTATGTTTAGGAGGAACTTTTTTGTGAACAACATGCGAAATAGGTTTTTTGAGGGGGTTCAATTTGCAATGAAAGTTTATGCTTAATTGGTCCCCTTGGTTTTTTTTGAAAATTCAGAATTTTCTTGTGGTCACTGCCCAACAAAAGGCAAGAGAAGTAACGTTCTCATTGATCATCCTTTTCTCCAAATCTCGATTGATCACCCCCAACACTGCAAGCTGCCAAAATATGTTGGTCATGTGACAGTTTCAATTGAGTGATTAACCATACCTTAATTTTTATAGAGGTGCAGGGTTGCGTAATGGTTACGGAAATGGAAGCGGCGAATTGAGTTCAAATTCCAATCAAGGCTGCTTATGGTCACTTCGCACTAATGCACTTGAGAAAGGCATGAATCCACTGTGCTCTGTCCTATCGCTAGAAATTTCTCCATCCTGTCCCAGGTACGCCACGATGGCTAACGACGAATTGAATTGGCGAATGATTACTCGAGTAATCACTCTTGCTTAAATATTGAACTTGATTGCATTTATGAATCTTCCCTATTTCAACTGGGTTGCCGTCGAAAACAGTGTCTTACCTGCCCAAGTCATCGCAAAGGAAAAACAAAACAAAACATTCAACTCCCATAGTCAGCACTGACAGAGGCCAATATCGTAAATGTAATGGATTTTAATGACATAAGAATATATAGATACTGGATTAATAGGCGTCACTTTTCCAGATTGGGGGGGGGGGGATGATATTATTTGCAATTTAACTTAGTAGCAACCCTATTACCAGTAAATAATAGTAGAGTCTCATTATATATATTCATAACATTGAGTTAGGGTTACATAAAACAACTGTACTGCATCATTCTCTTTCATTGACAATAAGCTTCCAACTTCAAAACCGCTCGCCCTCGGTGATGAGGCCTGATCCGGGGGCGTGGGGTCAAATGCCCCATTTGTCTTCCCTAGCGGACAGCAATGTCTGGGATGCCTCCTTGTGGAGTACTGGTTAGCGATTTCCTTCAGCAGATCATGAGTAGTGTGTTCAATCCTCGGTAGGTCTCCCATATTTGTGTCATTTTGTCGGAGCCTAGCCACACATGATCAATCTCTTATTGTCCGTCATCGGACATATAACTTTCCCTGGATTCGCCACATTTCTCTGTCATGGGCGTCACGGAGCCAGTACCTTCTGAATTTGTCTAGCTCGTCTCTACATCTAGTACTCTACCGGCCTCGGTTGCTCATGTGATCTCTGGGGATCCATGACGTGAGTTGCAATGTCCATAGGTTGTCTGTCATTCTTGCAACATAGCCAGCCCATTGCCATTAGAGGTTTTTTTAAAATGGATTCTGTGATGTCTCGGACTCCTGTCTTCTCCCTGATATATAGTGCTATCTTGTGATCTCTCCATGTAAGGTGGAGCATCTCTTTATTCATTCTCCCCCCAGAGCAAAATGCGACACAAGGTCAAGGCTTTACGTGGGGAAAAAGGAGCAAACCCATCAAAAATAGCTCTAGTCGACGCAACTTTGGTTGCTAAGCGACCGTAGTTGCTAAAGCAACTGCAGTCACAAAAGCGTCAGGACGAGCCTGACCTTTCCCTTTAAGTGTAATGGAACAGTGCTGCCCTGGGGCAACGGGTCCCCTGCAGCTGGGCCGAGTAATAGTCGGAGAACCCAAAGACGACTCCCAAGGTTCCCAATGTGCAGCCTCAGTGTACCTTCATTAGCTAACGCATAGCACCTGTGCACTCGGTCTTTGATGCTCACCACAACACAATCTCCGGCCCATCTGTCAGGCAAGTGTCAGTACCGGTGCCTCGGGCTATGCCGTTGAACAGATACCACACCTCAATCCATGTCGAAAAGGTCAGAAAAAAGGGTGGTTTAGCATCATCCATTCATATGCACGTTTCATGGTTCTCGATTTGCGGGTTTGTCTCTTGGTCAGATTCCATGTTTCAGCTCCATAAGTGACTATTGGGAGGATGCATTGGTTATACACCCTTCTTTTTAGGATTAATGAGAACAAGCTTATTGAATAACAATTAGGTAAGGACTATGTCTGCAGCTCATTCCCATCTTCAATGCTGACTCAAAGTTTCTGTCGACTCATTCTAAGTTTGATACTGTTTTTTTTTTTTACTTTAGTTTGCATCACACGAGACAGAGACCGATAGTAGGAACACTCTTCTCTTGAGGGATTTCATTTTTACGCCTGAAAAGTGCCGTAGAATTAATCGGTCGAAACTTGTCAACAGAAGAAATAAGGGATTAATTGTACGTTGTATGTTAGTACGTACATTGATTCGTCTTAGTTGGTGTAGTGGCTGCTATCACGATGCGCTCTCTGTCTCTCTCTGTCTCTCTCTGTCTCTGTGTCTCTCTGTGTCTCTCTGTGTCTCTGTGTCTGTGTCTCTGTCTGTCTCTCTCTACCTCACTCCGTTTCTCTCTCTGCAACTTCGACCTACCGTCGAAGTCAACCGATTCATATGAAAACATTTGCCGAGAATTTGATGGTAAACAATGTCGATAATGCTACAAGAAAGGTCATGATTAAATGTAAAATAAAATACAAAATCGCGATGAATAAATTTGGCGAAGAAAGGAGAGAAAGGCCGGGCGAAAATGTCAAACCGAAGAGAATATTTAAACCATTAACAGCTGAAGGCGGCAAGTGTAATAGTTATCAATTGCAAGATAAAGGCCCTTGTCCATTGTGAGGTAATCCATTGCAAGATAATCCATTGTAAGTAATCTATTCCAAGATAAAAAGCCCTGACTCATAGACAGAACTGAATAACGATCAATCACAATTAAACGGACATTTCTGTCAGCCATAGAACAGCTACGACCGAATTTTCCGTCATCCGCAGACAATTTGAACAAATCATACAATGAAGAAATTATGGAGGAAACAGTTCTGATTGATCACTCCATAGAAACTGTCTTTTGGCTGCACGCTGTGTTGGAGTTGATCAATCAAAAAATTAGAAAAAGGGATTATCAATGAATAAATTATTTATCTCCTCTTTTGTTGGGTGGTGATCGCTAAAAAAAGGATAAATAGAAAAAAAAACAACAAACAAACAAACAAACAAAAATGTTTCATCTAGATAAGATGAACATTTTTACATTGTTTGCCTGTGTGTGCAGTACATATATACAGAGCTAGTCAACTAGACTAACTTAAAAACTGAAGAAACTTGTTGACGTGCAGCCTGTACGTTCGACACATACATAGCCAACCAGTCAGCCAGACCAACTTAAAAACTGAAGACATTTGTTGTCTTGCTGCCTGTACGTTCGACGCATACATAGCCAGCCAGTCAGCCAGACTAACTTAGAAACCTATCTTGACTATTTTGGTTGAAGTATTTTAAAAATGATATCGTGGCATCTGCTGATTTTAGAGCTTCGAGAAATTAGGTGCTGTTTAAGTCAAGGTGTAAGGTAGCGTATATTATCAATACGGATAATGGATTCGACAATCCGAGTTCGAATTTAGGCTAAGGTTGTTCGTGTTTGCTTTGCGCTAATGTCTTTGGGAAACTGATATCTTGAGAAGAAAAGATGATTGTCACTGACATGACATGATTGTTGATAGAGGGTGAGACAAAGAGAGGGTAATAAAGAGGGAGAGGTTAATAAGGAGAGAGGGAAAGGAAAGAGAGGATAGGGCGATAGAAGTAATGAAAGAAAGAAAGAAAATATTTGAAAGATTGAAAGTAACAATTAAAGAGCAGAAGTTACTGCTTGAGTGAGTTACTCTACGTTACCCGTGTTTTGCCAGATATTCAATTCATCTCTCTAGATCACTCCATTGATAAAATTGCTTATCCTGACACCTAGTTTTTACCGCCTCCTTCGAAGTAAAACTCTCGGCTACGTATATAGCAATCTCACAAAGGGTAGTGCTCTCAATGCATTGCAGTAGAAGTCCCTCCTACCTTTGGTTCGTGCTCGCCGTTCAAATTTCCCAAACTTTTGGGAAGCACATCTTCTATCTGCGAATTCCTCAATCCCTATCTTCTCATATGTACAATGAACTTTTCATTGTAGACTTTGACCCCCCACACCCTATTTCTCACCCCCAAGAAATCTAATATACCCAATCCTCCTTCTCACTCTTTCTCACGTCTCTCTATCTATTTCTCACGCCTCTCTCTCTCTTTCTCTCATCGTCCACTCTCTCAGTCTCTTTATTCCTTTTCAGCTGTTCTTAGTTACCGGCCATAATTAAGCAACAAAACGCCGGAAAAAAAGGTGTTGTACGCTTGAACGGATGTAAGATGGCGGCCATATTACCTCGGAATCCAGGTTCTTCGTCAGCCGGTCAGCCGATGACCGTGAGCTGACCACGGTGTAAATGTGTATGTCTGGATATTTCGAAATTCAATCTGGGGAAAACGACTGGACGGGTTTGCATTGTGCTGTTGTCAGCATGATTAAAAGGAAATTCCCAACTTCTCGAGGCAACACAGGTTAATAAATGGAACTTCACAGAGAAAAGGTGTATTTTGAATTGGATGAGGGCTGAGGGCAGAGGTCCATGGAAATTGTGGGCACCCAATGGACAACCACACCCAACACTGCATTCTCTTATCAGGGTATGAATGAAGAGATATTAAAAAAAACCTACATGCACATGCACGCACCTACAGAGAGACATTTGAAGGTGTGTATGATCGTTCAGTGGGTCTTCCCGCTATCCAAAAATATCCTATCCTATAAAACCTTTCATAAGCCG
The DNA here is from genome assembly GCA_963457665.1 of Thysanoteuthis rhombus. Classification (NCBI taxonomy): domain Eukaryota; kingdom Metazoa; phylum Mollusca; class Cephalopoda; order Oegopsida; family Thysanoteuthidae; genus Thysanoteuthis; species Thysanoteuthis major. The sequence goes on from OY735231.1 coordinate 5,322,671, forward strand.
AAATAGCGTAAAACGAAGGAGCAATAATCCTCGATTTATACATGAAAATGTTGGTGTGTTTGTTGACCGAGGTGTGGGTGGTACAAAAGAATAGGGTGATACGGAGTGACAGAAAGTGGCTCGCTGCAAAACGAACGCCGAAGGCTACCTTCACTTTTTGCCTTTCATTTCATAAAAACGGAAAAGTGGCACTAAGCGAAGTATAGAAAAATGGTTGATACCTGTATATGAATGCTTAGAAAAAATATGGCTAATTGAGCATGATTTTGTTATTCTAAGGTTACAGTAATCAGTTTATTCATTTTTTTATTCTGAAGCTTGAAAACTTTATGAACTATAATGCAGGGTGTCCAAGCTTCAAATAAAAATGTAAGCATCGCGGCCCAGGAAAAAAAATTAACTTTATAAATAATGGTTCGTTTGGCAGTTATCATGTGTGTAGACCCATGTAAATAGATTTATATTTCTGGACTGTTCAAATCATTCATCAGATCAAATACGTTTAATGAGAACCAAACATATTGCATTTCCGCTCCCCTCGGGCGAGCAAGGGATATTGGTGGTGATGACGTGTAGAAGATTGCTTTTCTACCCTAGAGAAATGCCACCCCAAACGCTGCCCCACCCACCGCTTCCCACTGTCACCAATTATGATTTTTTCTTCCACTCAGATAATTCGCACCGTCCAACCCATGTTTCAATTCAGGTCCAGGTGAATCGATCCATTGAGGAACCCACAGAGCCCACAGATTTTAAAGGACCTGCCAACAGCCTGATTGGTATCGATTTGGCTTCCTTTTGTCGTCGCCATTGATTTCTGATCTCCAAGAGATGATGTTGCCTCGAAGCCCGGCAGTCATCATGATACAACCTTCAATGCCGACGTCTATACGTACGATTAGAAAGCACGTGGTGCGGTTTTTGAATGATTAAGTGCAAACAGGTGTGAATTTATGCGTAACGGTACGCTCCGGCGTCGGCTGTGTCACACGAGAATGCACGTGTGTTGATGTAGGTGTAGACATTCTGATGATGCCGTGTACAATGAGAATTACACACGAGGTTCATGACTTCAAGCTGGTGTTGGTTTGTGTCCACTCGAACCTTCACAGCAGTGAAAGTTTAAACCCAACCTGATGACTTAAACAGTTTTTCAATATGTTCGAAGTTTATCTGAAAAGTATCCAGCCATTTGATATTAATAGACTACCGAAAGCAAGTTCCTTTCAGAGTATACTCCCAGGCAAAAATGAGCCAAGCTTTCTTTATCATTTTTTTTTTTTGCAATTACGCTTTTATTTTTAATTATAATTGAAGTATCGACAATGTTATACAACAGCGCGTGCAATGTTAGTTGACTGTTTCCCACAGCTGGTTAGTGGTCCCAAACTTTCTCCCAACCAGCTTGGCCTTAATACACGGCCATATGTTCCTTATGTTATTAAAATCTTCTAGATGATCGAAAGAGTTCGTTTTTTTCGCCCAGGAGTTCCCTTGAACCTCGCGCACTTATACTAGTGTCTGTTTCACTTTTGTAAATAGTTTGCAAAGTCCTCTTTTTTGGATCCCCATCAATTGCCTCATTGCATTCTCTTTAGTCTCGTCCATGGTCTAGAACATCTTTCGTGACAGCTGGAAGTAAGAAAGAAATCTGGTCTGCAGGGTCTGATGGATGGGGGTATCTGATAGATCTGAATATGTGATGTGATGTTTTGATCCTAAATCCAGCATGAGGAGTGATGTATGTCTTGCACGGTCATCGTGAGTGCGATGGTCACACAGTACATGACCTCAATAAATGGTGTCTCACTACCGAATGGGTAGCCACAAAACAAGGCCACGCAGCGAGTTCTGGAGTTATTCAAATCAAAATGGCCGTACACAGAAATTATTATTATTATTATTATTATTATTATTATTATTATTATTATTATTATTATTATCACAGCAGTTGCCTGGTGGTCACCACTAGAGACTGAGTAACAGCAAATCTCCTCAAGTCTCCAGCCCTCCTCTTTTCGCTCTCATAGTCCACAGCAGTGTTGTGCTTTACAGTTTCACACCGATTACCCGGTGGTTATCGCTGAATACTGAGTGACAGCAAGTCTCCTCAGATCTCCAGCCCTCTTCTCATATCGCCCTCACTTATCTCAGCAGCGCTGTGATTTGTACGCCCTCCATCATAGCTCTTTCTTGGCTGTTAGGCTATTGCTACCAGTTGGGGTTCGGGGTCTCATATTTCCAGTATTCCTAAGTATTCGTTCGGTCTCCAGGATTGTTGTGGTCTGTATAGTCTCAATGGTTCCTCTTATCTTCAGTTCCTCCAATCTCAGTTTCAATGTCTCTGATACGGTTCCGAGTGCACATGCTATCACTGGTACTACCCTGACTTCTTCAATTATCTTTCCTGGTCTTCGCATTTCCCTAGTTTTTCACTCTCTTTCCTATTTACTCTGTGATCCGTAGGCACAGTCATGTCTACGATTTGTCAGGCTCTCCTTTTCTTTTCCATCATCACCAGGCCAGGTATTCTTGCTTGGATGGGGTGGTCCGTTTGGATGTCAAAGTACCAGAGTAATTTATGGCTTTCATTTTCAGGGTCTGTCTCCGGTTTGTTCTGATACCATTTGTCGGCATGGTCGAATCTCATTTGTTTGCTCAGTTCCGAGTGAATCACTGTTGCTACCCCGTCGTGTCAGTTTTTATACTTTTTCTGTGCTAGTTGATCACGCTCACTGATTATGTGGTTTACAGTCTCGTCCCTCTCTTTGCAAAGCCGACATTTGCTGCTTGTATGGGCTCTGTCGAATACGTCTTGATATCGTTTGTCCTGATGCATTTGTTTCGGGTTGCCATAATGAGCGATTCTGTTTCTTTTTTCAGGTTTCCTTTGCGTGCCCTGTCCGTGATCTCTCGTCTGCGACATTTTGTATCTGTCATTTGAATTCTCCGTATAGTTTTTTCAGTTCCCATTTTTCTTTCTTTGTTTGCTGTGCTGCTCCTTCGTTGGCTACTTTGTGATTTTCTTCGTTGCACTGCTTCGGATACTCTTCATAATGTCTTCACTATTTGTTTGCACATACTTTTTTGGGTCCTGTTTTGGCTTTTTGGCCACAGTCTTCTATGCTGATGAATCCTCTACCGCCTTCTTTTTTTTATATACAGTCTATCTGTATCATCTCTTGGGTGTAAAGCCTTGTGCATTATCATAAGCTTTCTTGTTCGCCGGTCCGATGATTGGAGTCCTTCTTTTGTCCACCCAAGGAAGGTCCTGAGTACCTCACTACTGATACTGCCAAAGTGTTTATCCTTTTTATCAGATTTCTGCTATTTAGGTTGGTCTCTAATATTTTCCCTACCCTCCCAATGTATTCACTTCTTATTTCTCTTTCATTTCTGCCCGTTTTATTGCATCGCATTCGAGGACTCCCAGGTATTCATATCAGCCCTGTGTGGTCAATGCTCTGATCTCTCTGTTGTCTGGTAATTTGATTCCCTCTGTCACTGCAAACCTTCCTTTATGCATTACCATTATTGCACATTCGTCTATTCTGAGCTCCATCTCAATGTCGTCACTGTATTCTTTCATTTTGTTGAACAGCGTTTCGAGTTCTCCCCTGTTCTTGGCAAATAATTTTACATCGTTCATGTACATTAAATAGTTGACTTTTCCCTTTGTTTTGGAGAAATGGTATCTTCAGCTTTTTTCAGGATTGTGTTGAGTGGTATCATGGTTAGAACAAATAGCAAATGTTCATTTATCAACACTTTTTCCAATTTTTTAATTGATTACCCCCAAAATGACATGCTGCCCAAAATACGTAGTTTACGTGACGGTTTCTTTAGAGTGATTAACCAAACACATCTTTTTTAGTTTTGTTAGCATTTTACCTCTCTTGAAATAAAAAAGTACCATTAGTTGAAAATGCTCTTTGATTTCTATCATCTTCAACGATAGAATCAGTGAACAACAATCCGTCAATCTTGACAATTTAAAGAACGCATGCTCATATGACAGCGATCTTTTTCAATATCGTTGAAACTAACAGCTCTTTATGCCATCTAACGACAAAAACAAGATGATTTTTTAGACTACACAATATCTATACATCCATCTATCAGATTAGGGAACAATAATCTTTATTCATAGAATACCAGTGAGAAAAATGCGAACATGAACATTGTGTTGATATACTTATTAAAACTTTGAAATGGTAAACAAGAACATTTCAACATAAAATAGACGAAAGGATATTAGAGGCGCTGAATAGCCATTTATAGTAACATGTACTTAAATGTAAGTAAACTTTGTAGAAATAAGATTGTTTAATCTAGCCATTGCATTAGTAATTATTCGTTTATTCTATGTTGAAATATTCTTGTTTGGTATGTTTCAAGTTTTCACAATTACATCAACTCATTGCGCTGGTACACATTTTTCTTACTGGTCCTGTTTTCTTCAATAATAATGTATACATACGACCTCTCCAACTATAACTATCATTGCTTAGAAAAAGGAAGTAGTTGCCGGTTGGATTCAAACCAACAATCTCTCGATATCAATATGAACACACTACTCAACCGTAATAGGAGACATATGCATTAAGAGCACTGTTTGTGTAACAACTCAACTTGGCGTAAAACGCTCCTGTCGGGCTAAATTCAGTGGTCAAATCCTAAAATTTCACTGTTTGGTGCTAATGTTGCTGTAGCAATCTTCATCCCTTCCTCACCCTCCGAAAAATCTTCATCAAGTTGCACCATGACGAGTTTGCTTTCACAAATTCTTCTGCGAAGGGGAGGGTCGAAATTTGCCCTTTCAATTTTCCTGGCATGCCCCTGGAATTATGATTTTGTACATGTTTAGTAACAGAACATAGCCAAGTATTATATGATCACCGTTTGGATTTCATATTACATTCGCCGTATCTGCCCACACTCTGAATATACTTTCTCGTTTACTTCCTACGTAAGCTTCAAGTATTTGTTGTTTTACTCAATAGATGATGATTAGAATGAATCAGAGGACCAACGTATTTGTTTGACAATTCCTACACGTGATATCACAAGTTGATTTAACAACTTGTATCACAATAATTTACAATGCAATTCTATTGTGAAATTATTTGGCATACATTCCTACAATAAAATTACTTACAATGTATTTCTATTGTAAATTTATTTACAATGCATTCCTATCGTAAAATTGTTTACGATGCATTGCTATAGTAAATTATTTATAATTCATTTCTACAGTAAAATCATTTACAATGCATTTCTATAGTGAAATCACTTACAATGCATTGCTGTTGTAAAATTACTTTCAATGCATTTCTACAGTGAAATTATTTACAATTTCTGCAGTAAAATAATTCACTGTGCATTTCTATAGTAAAATGATTCACGATGTATTTCTATACAGTATAATTATTTACAATGCATTTCTATCGTAAAATAATTGAACCAACGCAGTTATAGCCACCAATGCAGGGCAACTAAGTTTCCTCAGGCGTGTGTGTGTTTCTTCATGCGTTCTAGCACTCCTGGTCATACCATTTTGTCTACGGACTTGAAGATTGACATCAGTACTCCACTGTATCCCTTCTTAAATTTTTTTTTTTAATTTTTGGAAAAAAGGCTTTTTTTGACGTTCTGGGGCTTTATTTACAGATAGACAATACCCGTAAAAATAACATCAAGGTTCTAGATTTTTTTTTCACTTTATTTTAGACGTTGTTCAGTGGGAAACACCAGTGATGTCAGGACTAGAATTTAATCTAGACATATTTATTCGACAATAGAATTTTTTTTACTTGACTTAAAATTTGGACGCTACGGTTGTTCAATTATGGACTGCGATGGCGAATTTGATAATAACTTAAATATATATGCTTTTAGTATCAATTGTAATAATTAGATTGGATGAAATTTTTTACCTAACTATTCACTAAATCCAACCTGTGATATCACAGGTTACATACAGTTCTAAAATTATTTGTCATGTATTTTTGTAGTAAGTGATTTCCAATGACTTGCTATCGTAAAATAATTCACAATAAAGGCTAATATACACTGTGTTTGCTCCGTCCTTACATATATTTGAAGGTAAGCTTTGAGCAAGTAACAACATTATTACTTTCATGTTGGCGTATAATGACTTGGCATCTGAGCCAGTCAAGGACTTGTTAGTCTTGTTGATGCTTTCCAGTTGTTTGATGGGGTCTCTCGAGTTTTTAATGTCTGATCGTTACGAGGAGAGGGTTGCCACACGACTCTAGCTCTCTTAGATGTAAAAACATTGTATACAAACATACAGAGAAAAATGTCTTGACTTTATCAAAGCTCATTTTCAATACTATAACGGAATCTGCCCCTAGCCACACTCAAGATCAATACTTATGTAATTATTAGATTTGATGAATGTTTTGACGTATTTGTTTGATATTCCCGTCTTATCACGGGTCGCATAGACAAACAATAAGTTGAGTGCCCTATAAATGTCGCCCTAAGTTTTTGGCCTGTGGTTAGGTCTACAGACCAAGGAAACTCGATCCTTCCCGTTGTGTACAGATCATTCTATTCTTTGGTAAGACAATGATATCAACCAGGGTCGCCAGATTTGGTCAAAAGTGAAGAAATTCCTAGTTTTATCTCAAAGACTAACCCAACACAGGCATTAGATTGGGATCGAATTTGGAAATCTAAAGGTAGAGGTTCAACACCAGCTAATGCCTGTTTTAGGCAAGCCTCTGGGATGAAGCCTAGATCACCTCTCCCTCTGGCTAAACCTGGACCCCTGTGTATCAAATGATATACGTTAATTTACTAATCAGAAGAGCCAGTCGAGTTATGGTTAATCAAGTGTTAAGCTTCTTAGTGTGACATCGGCATTGGATGGTTCAGACCTCTGTGCGGCAATCTGGGTCATGGCTTTCGTGCTTCATCAAATCGTATAAAATCAACGTTGCTACAAGAATTCAAACTTCAGGACCACCTATTCTATGTCCATCATGGGCTTAAGTTACGCATGTACACTAATTTGCAGCCTTTAGGATGCAGCTGTCTCTGATAGAATCAAACATACCAAAATTGACCTGACCCCATTGACTTGACCTTACATTGACCTTTAAAAGTCACTTATGGTCAGCATTACCTGTCTTATGTTCATTCTGGGGTAAATTCACTTTTGTGCACAAATTTATAGCCTCTAATGTGTAGCCATCTCCGTTAGATTCGAAAATCCTGAAATTGACCCGACCTGTAATTGCCCTTTAAAGGACACCAGAGATCATCATCACCTATCTCATGTCCATCTTGAGGTCAAATTACCTGTATGCACAAATTTTCACCTCGTTTATGATTCTATAGAACGTAGTATTGCAAACAAAAAAATTCGCTGTCTTTATAGTGTTATATATATATATATATATATATATATATATATATATATATATATATATATATATATATATATATATATATATATATATATATATCAAACATAGTGGTAGCCCGAAGTATTGCTCAGCTTGGAAATTGGAGCCTTAGCTCTTTATTCGCAGCATCAATTTTCCCAGGCCGGACATCACTTTCGACTGCCAGGGTATGAAAGAAAAAATGATGAGAAAAAAAACTACCTGGGAATATAATATTTCTTGCTGAGTTGGGTGAAAGATGGGGGGGGGTGACACGGGGCGATCTGTGTTGAAATTAATTATCTCCATACTGCCAGGCGCAAGGCTGACCCTTCATTAAGATGGCCAAGTTAGATTCATTGCAAAGGAGGACAGGTGAGACGAGCCGTACTGGACATCTTTCGACCTTTTGGAGCTGTTGGTCGGGTGGCGAGATTTTGGGGTCAACTAACTTGACCCGACCCCTGCTGAGTGTGCGCACCTGCCGGTTATACCATTAGTGAGTCTTTTCATTAATCTTCGGGCGAGGGGGTAGGGAAGAAGAAAGGCGATGAAAAAGAAAGAAAGAGAGGAAGTAAGGAGGTAGAGCAAACGAAGAGAAAGATAAGAAAAAGGAAAAGAAAAGAAAAAAGAAAAAAGACAAAAGAAGAAAGATGAGAGAAAGTGAGGACAAAGCAGAGACTAGAAAGTCATAGAAACGACAGAATGAAATTATTTAAAGAAAGGAATTGATATAAAGAAATGAGTATGTTGAGAGGCTTGAAAGAAAGAAAACAGAAAGAAAGGAAGAAAGAAAAAAGCTGAATAAGACGAAAAATAAAGAAAAACAGAGGAATGATGGAATAAAAAGACAAAAAGGAAAGAAAGAGAAAAAAGAAAGACCTAGAAAAGACGGGGAAGAAATTAGAAAAAAATATGAAAAGAAGAAAACAAAAAAGGAAAGATAGAAGAAAACGGAAAGCATAAAGAGAGACGTACAAAAAAAGAGGGAAATTAGAAAAATGAAAAAGGGGGTTATATAAAAAGGAAGGAATAAAAATAGAAATAGAGGAAATTGAGAAATAAATGAATGAAGAGAGAAAGAAAAGGAAGTTGAAAAATGAAAAAGAGGGAGAAAAAGAATAAAAGAAAGAAAGGGGGTATATATGTATATATACATATATATAAATAAATAATATATATATATATATATATATATATATATATATATATATATATATATATATATAGAGAGAGAGAGAGAGAGAGAGAGAGAGAGAGGAAAAGAGGGAGGGGAGAAAGAGAGAGAGGGGTAGATGGGAAAATACTGAGATAGATAGATGGATAGATAGATGGTAAGGAATAAAGGGAACAGTGAAAGTTGACGTAAGATTAAAGAAAGAATAGAAAGAAGGCTGGAAGAGAGGGGAAAGGGGGAACTAATGAAAACAAGGAAAAGAAAGAAAGAGAAGGCATGAAAAAAAAAAGGATAAAGAATGAACGATTATGAGGTAGAGAAAGAAAGAGCAAAAGTAAAGAAATCATCGTAAATACGAATAAGATAAAGGAAAGGTTTGAAAATGAAGAAGAGGTGAAGAGGAAAGGGAAAAAAGAATAAGAATGGTGAAGAGGAAGAAAGACAAGAACAAAAGATAAAAAGAAGTGAAAAAGGAAAGGAAAGAAGGGAAGAAAAGAAGAAAGGAGAGGAGAAAGTAATGCATAAAAATGAAGAAAAAATTAAGTGCATGAATAAAGAGAGAAAAACTGAAGAATTTAGAGAAAGAAGAAGAGACTGTAGAAGGTATACTGAGAGAGAAAGAGGAACATGGGAGAAGAGAGATAAGAAGGAAAAGTGAAAAAAAAATATAAAGAAATTGTGGGTGATAGAAAGAAGTAAATAAAGAGCAAATTAAAGAAAGAAAGAAAGAAAGAAAGAAGGGAAGAAAGGGCGAATGAAAGATAGGAGGAGAGAGGGAATGAAAGAAAACAGTAAAACAAACAGACTGGAATAAAGAATGAAAAGGGAAAAAAGAAAGACAACTAAATAGCAAATGAGAAACGAAGAAAAGAATGATAACCGAGAGGTGTGATAATAATGATAATAATAATAATAATAATAATAATAATAATGATAATAATAATAATAATAATGATAATAATAATAATAATAATAATAATAGGGCGAAGAAAAAGCGGAAGAAGAAAAAGCGGAAGAAGAAAAAGCGGAAGAAGAAAAAGAACGAATAAAAAAGATGAAAATAAAGAAGAAGAAGAAGAAGGAGGAGGAGGAGGAGGTCAAGGTGGGGAAGAAGAAGAAGAAGAAGAAGAAGAAGAAGAAGGAGGAAGAGGAGGAGGTCAAGGTGGGGAAGAAGAAGAAGAAGGAGGAGGAGGAGGAGGAGATCAAGGTAGGGAAGAAGAAGAAGAAGAAGAAGAAGAAGAAGAAGAAGAAGAAGAAGAAAATAAAATTCCAAAGACAACAACTTGTGCAAATCTATCTCCATTCTTATCGATCCATTAGTTCTTGTCTTGAGGTCAACGGGTTCACACTTTGGGTCGGAAAGTGTCACACCTCTCGACCCAGGGAATGTAATGTCGACCCTCTCTCTATTCTCCACTGATTTATACAGCTTGAAAGATACAGTCATCCTTTCTCAAGCATGGGCTTCGGTAGTCCGTCAGCGGGCGAACAATTAATCAACTAGATTTCAGTCATTCTTTTTCAACGCCAAACTTCGCTAATTCGGCAATAGAAACAAATGAAATGAAATTACGAGCTTCACAGTAATGGTGTCTACGGATTTGTAAGTCGTAACAGAAATTCAGTCATTTTCTTTAAAACATGAGCTTCGCTAGTCCGGCAATGGACGAAAACAAAGAAAACTGTTTTAAGACGATGAAGACTATAGCAAATAAGAAACTCATTTATTCTTTCTCATGTTTGAGTTCCGTGAGTCCGGCCAACGAGCGCAAAATGAAAGAAAATCATTGGCATGATGATAATAAGGACTATGGAATTTATGGAAACCTCAGTCTCTGCACCGAGATTACTCGACGACAGGCCACTGTACAAAGTGGACATTCGCCTGATATATTAGTCAGCACACAAGGGTCGGGTTTAAAGTTTTATTTCTTCGATCAGAAGTTCTCGAGAAATCTTGTAAAAATAAATAATCCATTTCGGTATCTAAATTAGCGAAATTGAAGGAAAGTAACCGAAATACTTCAAACCCATAGTTTCGTACGACGCACAGGAAATCATTTTACATGACAGCCTCACATGGAGAGACCACTAGACAGCACAGTACATTCAGAAGAAGACAGGAGTCAAGGGCATCACAGAATCCATTAAAAATCACAAATGGCAGTAGGCTGGCCATGTAGCAAGAACCGATGGACGTTGAGACTCACGACATAGATCCCCAGAGATCACATGCGCAATCGAGACCGGCAGAGTATTAGATGGAGAGACGAGCTAGACAAATTCAGAAAGTACTGGCCCCGCGACGCCCATTGATAGAGAAGAGTGTCGAATCCTGGGGATTGATGAATGGCGGGCTGCTCCACACGACACAAAGTCTGGTCCCTTCCAAATATGCACCTTTTGAACAGACATTGCTCTAGTACACAAAAACGAAATAAAGGGTGAGCTTTTGGATTATGGAATTCATCAATTTCGACAACTCCAAAGATAGGGGAAGTTATGTCCACCACAGAATTCGTTAATTCAGCTATGAACAAACATTGCCTTGCTTAGTAATTATTGTGTCATGGTAGGTGCCCTTATATGTTGAGATTTCTTAAATTTTGTTTTGTCAGGCACAAGGTCAATTGGGAAAATGTGTTATGAAGATTGTGCTACGCCGATCTTTTAGGTTGGGAGGATTTGTCTGATACAAAATGTTATTTACATTATATTATTTACTTTAGACAGGCACCTGTATCTGGAATTCATAAATCAGATCGAAATCCAGCTGACTGTAAAAAATCTATTTTTCTCTCTTTCACTTTCTCACTCTCTCTCTCTCTCTCTCTCTCTCTATATATATATATATATATATACATATATATATATATATATATATATTGAGAAATGGATATATATATATTTGTAAAAATATTGAGAAATGGGTATATATATATATATATATATATATATATATATATATATATATATATATATATTGCTCAGTGGTTTGTCATTGCTTGCTTTGTTTTTCTGTATTATTTAATGGGGATGCTGTGCTTGTTGGTAGTTATAAATCATAAATTAAGAGGGTTTTCAAGTTCAAGCTCTACTCTAAATCAACTTGATGTTTAATGTTGAATGTATCGAGCACTCCATAAAATAAATCCATCACACATTGGATATTGCATTATATATCATAATATATTGCATTTCTGATTTATATTTTGTATACATATATATATATATATATATATAGAGAGAGAGAGAGAGAGAGAGAGAGAGAAAGAGAGAGAGAGAGGGGGGAGGGAGACAGAGATGGGGGTAGAGAGATAAATACAGATATGGATGTATGTTCAGTAATAAGATACCCAGTCCAGATTGAAAATAAATATCAACAAAAGTTCACCATCTGCTGAATCCTTTAACACTCTGTTCACGTGAGTAACAACAAAAATTTGAAAACTATCTTGATTCTCCTTATAGTTAAAGAAATAACTCGAAATCAAATTAGATACTGAAACAAAATTAGATTAAACAGAACGAAGCAAAATAGTGAAAGTAACTGGAGAAGTGAAACTAAAATATAACGGGTAATTTTTTCGAAAACCTAAGTCACCTGAAGATCGAGAGATCAAGAAACAGAACTGTTGTGGGCATCCATCAATACGTAGGCTTATACTCGTTCTGTTGAAAAAGAATATCGAGAATTTTCTTATAAAAACAACACAGTATATTATACGCAGTATATATGAGATAGATAGATAGATAGATAGATAGATAGATAGATAGATAGAGGGAGAGTGAGAGAAAGAGAGGAAGAGAGTAAGGAGATAAATAAAGATGTTGATGTAGGTTCAGTAACAAGATACCCGGTCCAGATTGAGAGTAAATAACAACAAAATTCCACCATCTGCCAGACTCTTTCATGTATTTCGTTTATGCGAGTAATAAGTCGAATATTATCTTGGTTTATTTTTATTATACGTAGCATTAACAGTAAAATCGCCTCCTGGACAAATGTAACCCGGTCGAATGCGTACTGGTCATAAGCGTCCCGGTCATTTGCCTCCCTAGATATTTAGGTCCGCTTTTTCATCGTACCGGACATTTTGTGTATATTTCGTATATAATCAAGAGATTATGAAATTATTCTAAACAAGTCTGGTTAGTCACTTGAAAGAAACTGTTACAGGACCAACGTTTTTTTTTGACAGTTTTCCGAGATTATCGATTTGAAAATTTACTTCTCTCGCCTCTTTAGGACAGAAATCGTTGGAATTTTCATAAATGAACGTCTTCATGACACAAACTAAGGGATCATTTTAGCATGAACTTACACTGCAAACTGAATGCCCCCACTAGAAAATATTCGGGGGAGATTAAAAAAAAAAGTTTCACTATACATAATAAAAAGTGAATATAGAAGTTTTCAGCTCGCTAGCACGAGTCAGCTAGTCAGTCAAATCTAATTAAAAACTGAAAAAAACCTATGTTGACAGTTTTGGTTATGGTTTTTACGTGCTTGTTTTAATAACACAGCGTTTTGGTAATTTAAAATTCCATTTTCGATGAGAAGGATACTCTTTCTTTCTTCTTTGCCCTTATATCAAAATAGAGAAAAACTAATAAACATCTTAAAACAGCTTGCAACTTTTCTCATTCTCCTGATTATTCTGAACTTTGAGAGACTGTCAGAATTAACCACCTGCGTCATCAAAAATGACGAGGTGCGATTTTTGCCATAATAGCATAGCACTTGAGAACTTCCTGAACTTCACAGGTTCTCAGAGTTAACTTATTTTTGGCCAAAGTAACTTCACACGTTTAAGTATCGGATCAAATATGCAATAGAAGGGCAAGCAGAGAAGAAATCACATAATCGGAATGGTAATTCTTTTAATTAATTCCTCTAGGTATCCACCCTTCTTGCAACTTTTCCTCTTTAATTTTGGTGACTGAAATTCGAGTTAAAATATAACCGCAATAAATAAATTGTGCCGGTATGGTAACGCGTCTTTAAGAGAATGCTCGCGAGAAAAGATTCTGAATAAGGTGCGACTGGGGGTGATCCGGGTTTGGTGTAAAGAACAGAATTGTATTCAACATATACAAATTGATACACTTTTAAAGCAGAATCTATTTGATCATTATTAATGTAAGTTCTCAATGCATAGAATATAACATGAAATATACGATGAAAAAAAATAACCAACAAAGAATAGAGAAGAAGACATTTCTTATATTTCAAACAAATCAATCCACCTTTAACGCAAAGTCTTTTTGATCAACTTTAACACGCTGATCTTCATCTGAAGACAATAAAACCAAACCACGAAAATCAATACAAAGATCAGCTAAGCAACGAACTACTATGAAGACCACTAGATTAGAAAGTGGCCGGTTGTCTAGTAATTCCGGCTTCTTTTAAGGTCCGATACTGATGCAGATTTTTTGTGCTTATTTTTTTTTCTCGGTACGAAGAGTCTAAGGGAGATAATCATCGTTTTTTTTTTTTACTGCAAAGGACCTCCGAGAGAAATAGTTCTTTAAAATGACATTAAATATTAACGCTCACGTCGAAAGCATCACGTAAAATTCAACGTCTGCTTCCCCGAAAAATGCTGAATGTGTACATTACAGTTTCAACGAGATTTATTTTCGTTTATGTTCAATGTAATATTTAACCGCCTACGGGAAAAAAAACGGGCAGTAATTCAATCCATCGCAGAATAATTTATGATTTAACACTAGATATTTGGTTATAAATCATTATGCATTTTACCATCATATGTGTGAAAGGAGAAACCGAATTCACTTCCCTTCGTAAGTAAGGCAATATTCAAGCAGAAACATCAGGTTACCTCATTAAGTCTGCTGCAAATGAAAACAAACTGCAGCTAATTTATTTTATCACTCATGAAACGTGCAGTCAGTTCAGCTACATGCTCATTTGATAAAGACTTCAGTTTCGTAATTTGCGAAATTGCGTAGAACAGATTCCGTCTTTGAAATTACAGCTTCTAGATCAGTGATTTTGAACCTTTTTTCATTTCACATCACAGTAAGCCAGACACTAAGACGATCAAGTCACATCGTCAGTATTTAAGAATAGATTTGATCTCTTGAAAATGAATGGTAACGATGTATGTATTCATAGGTTGAACAAACTAATAAGTTATCAATTTCATTGTGTAGAATATATTTTTGATCGTGGTTCTTTAAAGTGTTGTGTATAGTTGTTATTACGACACATTGGAACAAGATGTCATTGGAAAAAAAAGATGCCATTCATTAAAAAATAATATGAGATTGGCAGTTCTACACGACGGAATTCAACAGAGAAATTAAATCTGCCGTTTCGGCTTTTAATGCAAAACACATTCATTTATTTATTTATTGCATCATTGAGAAAAGGGAATTCAAGGCGCCCATAGAAGTTCCAGTAATGCCAAAATGTTATTTTTGTATCCATCCTGGGAACATTGTCCCACAACTCTTGTTCAAGAGAGGATCAACCCTCCTCAAAAATCCCCGTACACACTTTCAGAAGCTTGACGGCACTTGAATATGTCGTGGCACAATCGTTGAAAATCGTTGTTTTAGGTATTAATATTCTATGTTCTTAGACCGTTGAGTGAGTCTCGTAAAAGATCGACCATGTAACAGTCCGATGTTGTTATCTTTAAGTTATGGCTGAAGTGCAAGTAGCGAAAGATTTAGCTAAATGGAATCGGCGCACCGAGTTCAAGCTCCGACAGAGAATTTTCAACTTGTTTGATTGATCTTTCACTTTCATCAATTTCCAGTTATCAAAGTATTTCCCCTCACTTTATATTCAGGTTTGAGCACTCTTTAAGTGAGGTAACTCATCCATTGTAAGCTTATGCAATGCTCCTCCATAGGAATAGGGCACTCTGGTGGATGAGGAGTTTCTGCATAAAAATGAATATATCGCTTAAATTCAGCCATACTGACCACCCAGTTCCGTAATCCAGAGGTAAGATATCGGCCTCTGGGTCCGATGTGAGAGTTTCAATTCTGCCTTGTGGTATTGGAAAGTCTATAGCCACACTGAAGAGATGTAATATATCGGAACTGCTGTATGTGGATGACACAATTATATATATATATATATATATATATATATATATATATATATATATATATATATATATATGTGCGTATTTCATCATGAAAGGACGATTCCAGTTTTAAATGAATTATTTGAGGAAATTTCAATGACACATTAAAATCGCAAAGTAGACAAAGAGTGGAGCAGGTGACAGGTGTAGAGAATATGACCGTTGAAAAGCTTTCTATCCCAGCTGTATTTCCCATTTGGGGACGAACGTTGTCATTCAGCAAAATCATCAGTTTATTTCCTTGCCCAGGAGAAAAAGGTCTTCCCGTATCATTCGAATGAGCCAATTGCTCACTAGTGCATTGCGTAGTGACAGTTTCTCAAGGCTCAAGCAATTTGCAATGAAGATTTCCTAATTTCCCCTTTGAATTCCGTTCCGGTCGAGATTTTGAAAGCTGTTCCAGATCCATCCAAGTTTTGGATGTCTGGAATCTTCGTCATAAATCCATTTTCCATCGCCAGAATCTATCTGGTCTAAAAATGACTTTTTTTCGGTATCGAGAGAAAGCAGGTCTGGTTAGTCACTGTCATGTAACCAACGTCTTTTTGAAACATACAATGTTCGAGTGATCATATAAAAAAAAACTGGGACAAGGGGTGATCAATAAATAAGTTACATCTCACAGATTTTCTAGGGCAGTGGTTACTAAAAAGTCAGAATTAAAAAAAAAAAGAAAAAAGAAAAGAATGAATACTTCCGGGCAGAAACTAAGGGATCAATTCAGCATAAACTTACATTGCGAATTGAACCCTCCTAAAAAATTACAGTGGAGGGTTAAGAAAACACAAAACGAATTTTTTTCTCGACATAATATAGATTGAATGTTGGAATTTACAGCCCTCTAGCTCCAATAGTGCAACCTGTACTTGTGATACCAACCATCCATCCATCCAGCCAGCCAGCCAGCCAACCAAACCAAGTTGAAAACTGAAAAAACCTATGTTGGCAATATGGTTTGACGGTTTCTAACAAGTGTTCAAACACTGACCAATGTTCCTACCCACATGTTAATGTAGAATCCAGATTCTGAATTTCTCTCCAGGCTTGAGAACGACCTACAGTTGACCGACCTCACAAGCAATAAAGAGCCGATTAAACTTCAAAGACACTTTTATGTTTTCCCTGTTGTGCAATAGTGAACAAAACGTAAGACTCTGAAAATGTCCTTTCTTAGCATTTGAACAAACAAAAATGCAATCATAGGCACGAAACCAAAAGTTGATCGGGCAAGAACTCTTTCTTGCCTTTGATTGAATTCTTTCTCAAATGTTTATTATTCTAATTCGGTGGGATGGGGGGCGCTAAAGTGGTCGATAACGACTTTCAGGGATCGACAGGAATATCCGAGGGGTTGATAAATATGATATATGCCTGGGGGTCGAAAGGGTGTCGATAAATACCTGTGGGGGTCTATTGAATATTTAGTCAGTTTTTCATCTTTTGGTATATTCTTACTTACTTTGTATTTTACTACTGGTTTCTTACCAATCTTCCAATCTTTATAATCATATACTATGGATTTGGTAATTTAAAAAAAAAGATTTGGTACATTTCAGAGTATGGTATTAGTATGTTTGCCATCCTTCTTTTAGCAACCCTGTCAGGGGGTCGATGAAGGATCAAAGATTTCATGAAGGGGTCAAGGGTCTAAAAAGTTTGGCGACCCTTATTTGAAAGCTATTTAACTAACTAGTTTGGCAACTCTTCCAAATAGCAATATTAATTAGCCTTTTCAATCCCATCGATCGATTATGAACAAGATTTTAGCTGGATAGGAAAACTATTTGGTTTCATTCATTTATCAATTCAATTCTATCTAAAAAGTACTTACCAGGAATTTAGCATTCGAAACCACAAAACATTAATAGAGGCATTCCTTGTTGTGCTGATTGCAATAACATTTGTTTTTCTTGCATCAAGTCCCCGTTTTATTCACTCTCAAAACCAAAACATATAAGCAAAATTTCAGTTTTGTTCAAATACTTATAAAGAGTATTGTACATATCAAGAGCCGGAAGTAACCATGGTGACGTG
This sequence comes from Thysanoteuthis rhombus, assembly GCA_963457665.1. NCBI lineage: Eukaryota > Metazoa > Mollusca > Cephalopoda > Oegopsida > Thysanoteuthidae > Thysanoteuthis > Thysanoteuthis major. The sequence continues at coordinate 5,340,427 of OY735231.1, forward strand.
TATTTTTTTATTGGATAAGCTGTGACCAATCCTATCATCGGGGTGTGTCGATGATTACCTCTAACGTTCAGTCTGGAGGTTAAAACCCCAGTGAGCAAGCGAACGTTAGACAAGTTTGGCTGCTTCAGGGTTAAAGTCAACTCTGATGGAAGCTTAAATGACTTGACTGATAAGTTTTGAAAATATTTCAACTTTTGTAATACAATTTTCCTCTAACTGAAAAAAGATATTAAAATGTGACCATGGAAGTGGATTTAATAAAAAAAAGTATCTGGATATTTTTCTAGATAAGTGCCATGAAAATCTAGATGATAATAGATATAATTAAGGTAAGTCTAGATATAGACCAAACCACATAAATAGGGTGGCCTGTGGGACAAGGGGGTTCGCTAGACCCTAACTTTTCTTCTAGTGGGGTCAGAATAAGGTTACATGCAAAATTAAAGCCTCCTTGATAGCCTTCAAGGGTTGTAATTTTGGCGAGGATCATTGTTGTTGTTATTGGCATTGTTGTTTCCAGGGAGAAAAGCACTGTCCATTGTAGGAGGTTGACTACAATGCAAACAAGACTGGCTGATTCAGGGTCGAACTCTACTCTGAACGTGATTAATTCAGCAAAGTCGAAATTTCATAAATAATAAGAAATGTTTTTCTTACTCATTGAAAGGTGTGTGTATGTGTGTGTGTAAACTTTTTAGTTCCTACTATGAACGGTTTGGATAGGGAAGAGCAGAGAAAAAAGAAAAAGAATCAAAGAAGTAAAGATGAAAAGTAATACATTCTGATTGAAAGAATCGGTTTAGCGACACCAGATAATTCAGTCTAGCGTCCATAGCTTCCCCTTTTCTCCTTCCCTCTTCGTTTTTCTCTTTCTCTATTTCTGCTTCTTACCATATGTCTGTGTTTCTTTCTTTCTTTCCCCTTTTCTTTCACTTTTTTGTTGATTCGTCTCTCTCCCTCTCTTCCCTTTTTAGTCTTACCAAGAAGTCTGAACTTGTTTAGGAAAATAAAGTCACCTCAGTAGTAGTTTGACAATAAGTCATCAGAGAGTTCAGTGACCTGATTCTAAAAGCATAAATTTGGAGAGTTATCAAAGAATGTAAGCGATGGAGGAAATTCTTCAGTATATGGGATGATAAGACTGTACGACACGATTTACGTTCCTGGGTGGCGGGTCTTATTTTCTGATTGCTTATGCGTAAAAAAAAAGTATATAAAATGGTTATTATTTCTTTCAAACTGATTTTTGTGGCCAGGATAAAGGTATTCATATGTAATTGGTTTTCTTACGTTATGTGATTAAAATGTACAAATTAGCCTGTCGGTTAATTGAAAATAAGTAGATTTCAAGTTATCCCTTTCCCGAATACGAAAAGCAAAGTGTGAAGGGACTTAATTGATATTCTCCACACTTTTTAGACATAATCAATCAGAAAATAATGCTTTTGAGTGAATCATTATTATTTACAAATGCATACACAAAACAGGGTGGCTTCTAATACATCCACCATCTGCTACTATGAAAGACTTGCCTGCTTAAGCATTTCTGTACATTGTGCAAGCTAAGGGACCTAATTTCAAGCCAAAAGAAATATCCCGAGGTACTCTTACTTTCGTTATAGAGCCACAACTATTCAGAGAGAAAGTTCATGAAGTGGAATAAGGATTAGTTACGATTATTACGAACTGCAATCACTGTGTTCGCTCTTGAGAAAGATATAAGGTTGCTTTAACGATAGTATTCGCAGGGCATCGTGAATCAGGGCACAGTGGATTGCTTTTCTGACTAAGGCCACTTCAGGTCGTTTAATCAAAATTGATCCTGACAATACATCTCATGTAGCTTACTAAGAAACTAAAAGATTCCACTCAGGGACTTTGAATCATATAATCTTATGCTGATTCACTATTCCCCCAGGGAATGATACATTGCGTATTAGATCTGGGGCACAATGGAACAGAAATAAAAACAACAACATGTCTGGTAGCTGAGACATATCACTTTCTTATCTTCTTATTACCTATTTCAGAGCCAACTGAATTCATATCTCTTATTTACACATACCTTATTCAATGTGCTCTTTTTCCCTTACGACCACGAAAAAATATAAAAAAAGGAATTGCTAAAGTAAGAGAAACCTTTGACCCCTCATTGGCTTTTGTGGCCCAAATAAGCGAAACGAGTGACACGTATGTATTTGATTTTGCTCAACGTATTCCTTTCTCGTTACGAGGAGCAACAATAGGCGAAGTAAAGATACCATTTATTACCGATAGCAAACCTTATTCATGAAACGTGGAAAGCACTCAGAGAGCGCAAAGCTTTGCTCAAGTCACTATCAGGGGAGGTAATATTGCATGTATCCGCCCCAAGAATAGATCATCTCTTCTGTGCTATATTGTCCGTTCTTTCACATATAAATCCATTGAGAACTCTTGGAGATATCGCATGGACAGACATACAATTTTGGCGATACTATTGGGTGTTTACATATAACTACGATGGAAGGAAGGTTCACGGTGAAGACTTGAGTTTTATTCCCTTCCTCTTTTTAAAGTTGATGAATGTGGCCAGGTGCTAAAGTGTTACTGACTGTCGCTGTGTGTAGGGTTTCTGTGTCGTTGCATTTTTTAGTCGGTGGCATGAGGACATTCTACCCCCACGTTTTTAATAAGGGTTCCTCGTCTAAGCAATGGTCTGCTCCCAAATTTAATCAATTCTTTCGTAGTCTATTGCATACCCTTCAACAAAATTTCATGGAAATTAATTGAGAACCTTTGGAGATATTTTGTGGACAGACATGAGCCTATATATAAATGTACGAAAAAAAAAATTGGTAAAATATCACTCAAACAAAAATAAATGGCTGTATCCATCCAGTACTTTTGGAGATATCTTGTGGACCGACAGAGAGACAGAAAGACAGGTGAAGAGACAGACGAGACTGAACGTATATACCTCGACAACTTAATTGGCAGAGGTGATAACCATATGATTATTTTTTCTGCTCTTAAAACAGAAATGACAGGAAAGCTGTTGCTCAGTTTCAAAGAAAAAAGAATTAAGTACAGTTGCAAGACATTAGAATGAAGCCATCGGCTGCATTCATTGCATTGTACACGATCATTTGCGCAATTTGATTTACAAATATTACAGGAATATTCAACGGAAGCGGAGTAGCAATGAGAACTTTCAGTTCTTTAACTGATCACCTCAACCCTCTGTACAAAATTATGACACTCAACATGACCAGCAACATGATTTTACCTAAAGATCACTCCTACCCGAAAATAGATAACGGAATGGGGACATTCTGCTGCCCCCATGCTTCAATAAGGGTCGGTTTTCCAAGCATACCAAACCCCCTCCATTCACGATACTCATCTTGAGAAGTCCGTAGGATGCAACGGCCCAAACGGTGTTTCCAATGGAGGAAACTAAGTTAGGGACAATAGCTCGAAAAAAAAAATCTATACACACTCTGTATAAATTTTAAAACCTACATTTCCTTTGCTTCTCGTTGATTTCCGTTGGTCCTCGTATTTTACGGAGACCACTGAAAAGGCGTCGAATGATTTCTAGAAAGACCGACTGCCAAACGTCATGTATACGTCACATGATTATATTTCGTCACAAAGAACCCCCCCCCCCCGCGGAATATATTGCTACATTAGCCAGTTCCCGGAAAGCAGTTCCAAATACAAAAGATATTTAGTGACGCTTTCAGGCGCCACAGTGCGTGGAAAAACGAAAAAAGAAATAAAACCAGTCCGTTTGGTCACCTCATAGAAACTGTATCATGGCCAACATCTTTTGGCAGCATGTCGTGTTGGGTGTGATCAATTAAGAAAATTGGTTAAAAGAAAGGTGATCAATGAATAGATTGTTCTTTTCAGCATTTGTTGTTTTTATGAGCATGAATGCTACCGGATTCAAATTAAGGAATCGATCTATCATAAAATTACATTTCAAATTGAACCTTCCACTAAAAACCTATCGGGGAAAGGTGGATATAAAAAAAAGAAAAAAAAAAGTTTTTCCAAGGAATTTATCAATGCTCCGTTGGTGCGGCCAGTACCCCTGATACATACATAGCCGGTTAGTCAGTCAGCTAAACCAACTTGAAAATTGGAAAAACCTATGTTGACAGTTTTTTTTGTGACAGTCTTAGTTGGTGGTTTCTAATAAATCTGAGATGATGTGTACGACGCGCCTAAATATTGGCGCCGGCCACTCGATTCAATATCTCCGAAAAGACATTTGTAGCTTAAATATGAATTTCTTTCTGCTCTGATCTTTACCCCAACAACCAAACCGCCCTTTTTATGCTTGCCTTTTATTTATTCATTTCCTTCTTTTTCTCTTTCTATTCATTCGCTAGCCTCCATTCCATCACCACCGATACGCCAGCAAGAGCTACACAGTGGCGAGTTGTAATTGAACCGGACGCTGAACAAACAATGCCTCAAATAAAACGACTAAACGGACACAACCAGTGCATTACAGAACACGCACTGCAATGGGTCGGGGGCCCGTCGGTGGCTTGATTGGCAGAAACGAAGCAAAGGGGCATTGAGAGCGGTGGGGGCAGAGTTGCTAACCTATTTTCATTTTTACATCCAAAAATTGGGATGAAATAATCTAAAAACGTCCTAATTCTCCAGAAAAAAAACCTATGCATATAAAGATCATTGTCATCAAGTTTGTTTGTATGTTTGTCTGTTCGTCGGTGAAGACATGAGTTTTATTCTCTTCCTCTCTTTCAAAGCTAATGAATGTGGCCAGTTGCTAAAGTGTTACTGACTGCTGTAACTGTGTCGATGTGTAAGGTTTCTGTGTTGTTGCATTTTTTTAGACAGCGGAATGGGAATATTCTGCCCCCACATTTTGATAAGGGCCCCTCGTCCAAGCATTTCAAACCCCCACCATTTATGACACTTACTTGTTTTTTACTCTCTTTCCCTCATAAAAGTTGATTTCAGAGAGGAAGAGAGTGATAATTATGTGACTGAAAACGATGGTTACAAATAGAAATGTTTTAAAATATTAATCCATCCGTGGGAAAACATTGAAAACCCCACCATGTTTTACTGTTACTACGTCTAAAAACTACTCTATTCATTATCAATCCTTTATTCACTGCATGCTATATCAAAATATAAATAATGACACTGAAATATATTAAATTAATGTTGCTACTAAATTTTCTTTAAGAAAATCAGCTAATTAGTCAAATAAAATCTAAGTTAACGTCAGTTACAAGTTTCGCTTTCCAAATACAAATTACCTCCCTTTAATGAGTTTTTTTCCGATTTCAAATTTGCCAAGTTTTGCGTCTGGAAAATACCGTGCGAAATATGATTGAGTTAGAGTATGAGCAGGCCAACCGTTTCCTCATGAAATACACGTTCAAGGACGAACCTAATCGTCCTGGCTTCAGCAAGGCAGTTTTTATCAAATACTCAAGGGAGTGAATCAGTCAAAAATACTTGGTAAACAAGCAAAGCGATGCTTAGGGTATACAGTCGATTGCGTGAGACTATATCGAATTCCATGTCTTGCCATAATAATTCAACTTGACCACTTACAAACACCAGTTCAATTGCTCGTCTACTTAATTTCATTTATCATAACAGCCAGTTAATCTTTGCAAAAATGTCCGGAACAAATTTTGCAAAAAAAAAAAAAAAAAAAAAAAAGAAAAAGGAAATATAATCCAACATTTACGACCAATTAATTCATCAAAAAATGTGAAGATTTTACCGAAATAATCCAAGAAATATTTGAGCCTCATTCAAAAAACAAAAAAAAGAAGAAATCTGAACTTGCATCCAACATCTAAAAACAATTTTTTTCACATCTGAAAGCGACCAAAATAATCTAAATTTAGATGCAAAACATCTAAATTGGCAACACTGCATTGGAACGTAGCTAACACTATGGCGTCTCCTTCATATTGTCAAAAACCCAGCATGACCGATTTGGCCATTCGAGGTAAAAAAAAAATCTCTGCACTTTCAACCGACCGGACTCAACTCATTTTACACATGCGCATCAGACCAGTTCCGTTCATTCATTCTTCCATTTTTCTCTTCTTCTCTTTCTTTTTTGCCCCCCTTTCATCGTTCCTTTCTTGTTTTTCTTCTTTCTTCAATTACCTTCCTGAAAGGCGGTCTATGCACATGACTTCCGCTTTTATCCTCGTGTTTAAATTGCTTCTGATTCTTTTTATTGTAACTTGACAATTTATTCGCGTTGGGCTGCTAGGTATTATGTTGTTTGTTTGTATCTGGTAAGACAAAAGTGCAGGTGCAGAATGGCTGAGCGGGTTACGACACGGAAAACGGATCCGTCGAACCGAGTTCAAACTCCAGCTGAGACGGTTTGCACTAAGGCATGAATCCAGCTATGAGTAAAGTAGTGAAGTGAGTGACGCTACTTCAGGTGTTGGTCACATTTTAGTCTATTTCATAAATCGCAAATGGACCGAGTAAGTAAGGAGTAAGGAGATATATCGAGCCCAAGTACTTAAGGGTACTACTTACTTACTAAGAGGAAGTTATCGATAATACAATATAATTGTTACCGTGAGCAAAAGAAATGGGATTATCAGGAGCATCACCAGCCTCAGACCTAGGACTCATCATCGTATCATTCATTTCCCTCTGTGAACGCTGGGGTTGCCTTTAAGTCATCATCAACAACAGCCTTTTAGTATCCGTCGTTGGACATAGACTTTCCCAAGGATTCGCCAGACCTCTTTATCATGGGCATTAAGGAACCATTACTTTCTGAACTAATTCGTCACGTTTTCTTACATTGTGCCAGTCACAGTTTTGCATATGATCTCAGGAGATCCACGTTGTGAGTCGCGGTTCCCATCGGTTGTCTGACATTATTGCAACATGACCAGCCCATTGGCAATTGAGATTTTAATTAGTTCTTGGATATCCCTGAATCTCGTTTTTTTTTTTTGTTTGTTTTTGTCTTATATGCTGTTTTGTGATCTCCATGTGCCGTAAAGCATGATTCTCTAATGTGGACGTTGCATGGTTCTGAGTTTGAGGGTTAATATTTTGGATAGGTTCCATGTTTCAGCTCCATGGGTGACTATCAGGAGGATGAATTGGTTGTAGACCCTTCTTTTTAAAACTAATGGGATTTTCTACATGTACTCAACATGAATATTTGTTGTCGATCTTCAGCAAGAATCCTGATGTTACCCAGGTATATAACTGCACATTCCACAATGCAAAAACAACAACAACAACACTTTCTTTAATATCATCTTGCATAACACAACTTTTTGAAAACCTTATCCTAGGTCTCTCGAATATGCATACACCTATGTTCAAGTATTTTTTATTTTATTTATGGCGTGACAGACGATCAGGAGGACACCTCTCATTTAAGTATGAAATTTATATGTATATGGACAGAAAATGAGGTTCCACTTTGACATTATAGCTACATCGTAAATAGAACCCTCCTCTTAAACCTAGAGAAAATGTTCTTTCTCAACTTTTAAAAAAAATTCAATACCTTCCCTTGGGTCTTTTAAGAGAGCTTAGGAAATTTGCTCGAGCTGCGCCAATGTTCAAGTGTTCTTTCTCGCGTGACAGGCAATCTAAACGACATCTCTCATTTACAAATACGTCACAAAATCTTATTCATCTATTATAGTGCAAAAATAGTAATTTATAATACATCAGTGAAACTGTACTTCCCTTAAATGAACATAAAAAAAGAAAAAAAGGTGGAAAAATTAACTTTAAGATTAATAGGGGAAATGTCAAAATCTTCGGTTGAATATATTGGTAGATTATCAATTCGAAGAAGTGTAATAAGTATATTTTAAAATGATTAAGCTGGTTCGCATGCAGTCTGAAATTAAAACCGACACAACAGATTTAATATTCACATGGGTGAACATTCAATAGAAATGACACGAACAACGAGTCATGTCTGTTTGTTATACTAACTGATCCCTAATCGTTAAATACGTTTTGGGAGTAACCTACGTAAGTAAACCCTGTTCTAAAAATGATAGGTCATATAAAACGATATCAATATACAATACACATAATACTCCATATAAAATGACAAACTACATGTATGACATAAGCTATATAGCAAGAAAGGGAGGTGGTGTCAGATCAACACTGCCGGGGTATCATGTTAATATAACAGGTTTTGTTTTTTCAAATCCCTGAAACAGTGACATAGCAAACAACTGAAGATCCCAAGAAGAGTAAAATCATAAAATGTACCATAACAAAGTAAATGTGGAACAGGAAAAAAAACACTGAAGAAAATTACACAAATTGCATTGACAGGGAAATGAGTGACTGAAGGGATACAGAAAAATTGAAAAAGTTTTTTTGTTAATTTTTGGAAGCTGTGAAGATTTTCAGACTATATATATTGACAGACAATATATATTGTTGTTGTTTGTCGTGTGGATGTAAGATAATCCAACAGAATGATGCCAGTAATTCGACAAGGTGGAAGTGAAAGACATGAGAAAAAGTGTGTTACATCTCAAACATTTTTTGTTTTAAATATCGATAGGTTTCACTTCTTGAGAAACTTTTTTGCAATACAGAAGGACTATAATGAATGCAGTTCTCACATGTCCAGATGATAGACCAAACTGGGAAAAATACAGCTGTATCACACTCTTTCTACTCTAAAATGATTTAAAGTACATTTTATACTAAACTCATTCACAATGCTTTTCTTTGGTGAAACATCGCTACAAAATAATAATTATCCACACTCACAGATATATCTGTATTTCTATAGGATGTTTTCTAAGAGAAAAAAATACTGAATTCGCTTCTCTGGAAGAGTCCATTGATTCAAATGATTGTTGGGGGTATTTTATCGATTAAATTGTTACCTTGAATTTGGAAAGTCCATTGTGACAGACAGAGAACTGAAAAATCGTTGTTCTTTGTAAAAGTAGATAATTGCCCAATTCAGTCAATAATGTGTTCAATGCTTCTTGAGCTCTGATGATCCCTTTCCTCCCGCATTTGTACAAAATAAACGGCAATGCATCAAATTAAACAGTTTGCTGTACATTTCTACTGTAACTTCAAATGTTATTCGTGAAGTTGAAAGTTCAAATGATGTGTGAAATGATGAAGAAATTTGATCGCAGAACTTCGGACAATAGGTATGTAAAATCAAGTCGAAATAATGCGTAAGAAAATTAAAAGATTCCAGCTCAGAATTTCAGACAACAGTTAAGGAAAACATAATCGCAAACATTTCTCAAGAAATCTTGTTTCTTGTTAGTCAGAAGAAAACTTATATAGTTGCAAGTTATATAATAACTACCCAATATTTGCCTTTCGGAATCAATGAAACGTTTTTTTTTTTTCCATGTTGAATAATGGCGAATCACTATCAAATGATTTTGATTAGCAGGCCCGTTGTGCTCAATCGATTCTGACTGATGTGTATCTGGTTGTCAATAGAGATTAATCAGCAGATTGGCTAATCAATATTGATAAACCATTATTGCTTAATCAATATGGGTTGTTTGGTTGGTTAATTAATATTGTTGGACACTAATTAGGTGGGCATCATGAGGTAGGTGGTCAGAATCTATAGATGATCGGTATCATCAATAATCTAATATGTTCTTACATGCAGATTCGGTAGATTGAGGAACATATCGCGTTTGCAGGTTTATAAGAGGCATTTAAATAAATTACGGAAAATATGCAATTGTTACACTGTGTTCGAGGCGTGGGTATTATAGGTTGAAGGTCGACCAGTGAAGATCTGAGCTTTATAGTTATGGAGTTTGGTTGGGGAAGGAAAGAAAATTCCGAACATTATATTTCTAATGTCCTATGAACAGACAGGCCTGGTGTATGCTTGTGTGTGAGTGTGTGTGTGTATATATACATACATATATATATATATATATATATATATATATATATATATATATATATGTATATATATATATATATATATATATTTGAGGGGGTTTTGTGTGCTTGTGTAGGGTTTGCCCGAATGTTCAGTTTCTGTTTGTTGTTTGGTGGTCATTTAGTTTTGACTGGCTCTATCCAGAAATTCATTCTTGATTGTACTGTGATACCTGTCATATTAGCATGCATTTTGAAGGAATGGATTCATAAGTTTTGCAAGGGCATCAGTGAAGTGAACGCAAACTATCCTAGACAGAGTTTGAACCCCGCCCGCCGATTCCAGTTTCAATATCATTAACCATTTGGCCCCTAAATCTCTAGAGCGTTTCCTTTCTTTCTTCCTTTTTTTCGTTCATATCTTATTGTCCCCATATGATATTTATCCTCCGGTAGTTTGACTTATAATAACGATTGAACATTTCATACTTTAAAATTATAATCATATTATTCAGTGTTTCCACTAGCGGTATCTGGTAGCTTTTATTAAAGATCAAGTGACAGCAAATGCCCTTAATATCCCAACACTCTTTGTTATATGTACAAGATTTTTTTCTTTTAGTCGCCAATGTTAGAATGTGAGATTTTAATGCATTGTTATAGGCAGATTCTGGTTTGTGCGTTTTCCATTGTTTTCCCTTGTCAAAAACACGTTGCATAATTTTTTTTGCGGGCTTTTGTCTATATCTTGGTTCATTTTTTGAACACAACGTTTCGGCCGTTGTACTCTTTTTTTGCTCATGTTTTATTGCGCTTATCTAATATTTATCGTCCGGTAATTTGATTCATAACAACGGCGTTGGTATTGAATTCGAATTTTCGTAAAAGGTGGACAAAATGATGTAAAGCGAAAAAGTGACATTTTCGTAAAGCGGTTCAGGACAAAACCAACGTCTTCTTCTCTTAATTTTATTTCTTTGGTTCAGTAGTTTGCTCCATAACAGCGACGTTGGCATGGGCGTCAGCTTGGAAGAAGAGGCAAAGGGACATTAGCCTCAAACCCAAAGTGAGGCTTTTTGAAAGTGGAAACCATATAGTCGATAAAGGATAATGGTGCTGCATGATTGTTTTACGTAACCCCAACTTAATATACTCAGATAAGAAGATGGTATTATTCTTCATAGGTTACAGGGTTGCTGCTAACATATATTCTGAATATATCCTTCTGCACACCCGTGAAAGTACATCCTTCTAATCCCTTGGAAATATTTCCTTTTTCCCCCCGCCCCTCATGGCAAAATGGCAGTGGAAGCCCGTGAACCTTGGTATTGAATTCGAAAGTATTAAAAAAAAAAAAAAATGAAATAAAAAAGTTTTTATCGCGTTGGCATTTTTCGATTTTTCTTTTCAGAATTTTTGATTACCAAACCCAGCGTCTGTCATGGAGTCTTTGTGTTCGTTCAGGATTTCATTGTCGCCCTCCGATTCCGTCCGATGATTTCGGTTTTGTCAACTCTCCATCAATTCTTTCATTCCTCCGTCAGACTTCTCAGCGCATTTGATTACTGATGTCCTTTTATTGTTTGTCGCTGAAGAATGATCAAGTTGTTCCACAGTAGGCCATGAGGGTTCAGGTTCAAGTTCATCTCGTGCACGGGGTAGGCGCCTGTTTCAGCCGACGTACCGGCATTTTTCAAAGACGATCCATACCGGGGCAGGGGGGAGGAGTTTATGGAAGAAAAGGCACGTGAAGATTTTGAAAATGTGGGGAAAAGAAGGAAAGAAGGTGACAGAGAAGGAGTAAAAATAGAAAGAGAAAAGGAGAGGATAATAGATACACAAAAAAGATGGAAGAAGAAGAAGAAGAAGAAGAAGAAGAAGAAGAAGAAGAAGAAGACGAAGACGAAGAAGAAGAAGAAGAAGAAGAAGAAGAAGAAGAAGAAGACATGGAAGAAGAAGAAGAAGAAGAAATGGAAGAAGAAGACGAAGAAGAAGAAGAAGAAGAAGAAGAAGAAGAAGAAGAAGAAGAAGAAGAAGAAGAAGAAGAAGAAGAAGAAGAAGAAGAAGAAGAAGAAGAAGAAGAAGAAGAAGAAGAAGACAGATTGTGGGAGAAGAGAGAAAATTAGAAAAAATGGGTAGGCCAGGTTAGTCACTCAATAAAAATCGCCACGTGACGAATGTATCCTGGCAGTATGTCGGGGGTGGGTGGGGGAAATCAATTAAAAATTGGAAAAGGGGATGATCAATGAATAAAAAACTTCTCTCACCTTTCGTTTGACAGTGATCACTAAAAAAGTACGAATTAAAAAAAAAAAACTTAATAACTGGAGAAACCTATGTTGACAGTTTTGGTTGACGGTTTCTTATGAGAATGTGAGGAAGAAGAAAGACATAGGGAGAAATTTACTGATATAGAGAGATGTGAGAAGTGAGGGAGATTAAGATGGCAATTAAGAATAATAATTAAAGTTTGAACATGAGGACAATGGAGAAACGTTCACTTGGGGAATACAAATTAAAGCCTAAAGAGAGAGGGGGACAGAGAAAGGGGGGGATGAGAGTTAAAGAGATGAGAGTCAGAATTAGAAAGAAAGAAAGAAAGAGAAAAAAGAAAGTAGGAGAATTGAGAGTGGATGTTAGTCAAGCGAGACTTAGATCACAAGAAGTGAGAGGGAGAGGAAGAAAGGGAAGAGCGAGAGAGAAATTGAAAGAGAGTGAGAGAAACAGAAGAGAGGGTGGAAGAAGAACAGAGACTGAGAAGAGGGAAGAGAAGATTGAAGTGAGAGTGAAAGAGAGAGAGAGAGACAAAGATAGACAGACAGAAAAAGAGAGAATGAGAGAGAGAGAGAGAGAGAGAGAGAGAGAGAGAGAGAGGACAAAGACAGAGTGAAATTATGAGAAAAAGAGAAGAATAGAAGTAAGATTGAAAGGGGAGAGTTAGAAAGAAAGAGAAGACACATTCAAAGTGAGTGAGAGCGAGAGAAAGAGCGAGAGAGAGAGAGAAAAAAGAAAAGGGTGTCAGAGAGGGAAAGAGAAGTGTAAAAGAGAATAGTGAAAGAAAGTGAGGCAGAGAGAGAGAGAGAGAGAGAGAGAGAGAGAGAGAGAGAGAGAATGAGAAGAGAGTGTGACAGAAACCCGTGACTCCTTTTTTGTCGTCTGACTATTATGAACCCAACCAAAAATGAAAAAAACATAACAAACAAACCCAGAAACAATTAAGAAGGGGCGCCCAACTCCTTTCACTTCTTTCTTGGCATGTTTGAAGTTATTCTCGAACGGTTAAAAGAAAAAGGAATCCAGTAGAGCACTACACCGTTGGCCAAGAGGGTAGTCTCAAAATATAATTGAAGAAAACTTGAAATCATGGGGAAGGGCTGAGCGGCGCACACGTAGTCGGAGCGTGCTTGGGGGGGGGTATAATGGGGACCGATTTGATGGACACGCGACCACTGTCTCCGCTTCAGTGGGCGGCGGCTGGCTTGTGTTTCCTCATTTTATGGTCCGATGACCACGGTGGATATAAAGCTGAAAATGACTCTCGGGTACAATCAGTAGCTTTTAGTTACCCCGAACCGTGACCGACACGCGACATTTTTGTTCTGCGGACTGGCAAGATTTATTTTATATTTATATAGTTATCAATGTCGTTGGTTATTAGTAACCGTCAACCGAAATCATCAAAATGGGTCTCATCAGTTTTCAAGTCTCAAATGTATCACGAGCACAAGCTATGCCAATGGAGCTAGAGGGCTGGATATTTAAGCATTTACTCTTTATTATGTCAAAAAAAAAAAAAAAATTCACCTAATTAGGTTTTTAATTTTGGCGGGTGGGGCGTGGTGGGGTTCAATTTTTCAAATCAAATTCATGCTAAATTAGTCGCTTAGTTTCTGTCCGGCAGCATTCATGTTCGTTTTTTTCCGGGAATTCATACTTTTTTTTTTATTGATCACTACCCAACTAAAGGAGGGAGAGAGAAGTGACTTTTTCATTGATCACCTGATTTTCATTTTTTTTTTTATTGATTACCACCAAAACGGCATTCTGTCAAAAGATGATGTTCACGTGACAGTTTCTTTTGGAAAAATATATTAAAAATATATTACAAAATATTCTAATTTCTATGATATGATTTTTTAAGGAAAGAAACTATTGAATTCATTGCAGAGGGAACCCCATAGTTTTAAATTGAGGAAAGAATATATTTCATACGCAAAATTGTTACCTTTAAGCGGGAGAGCCCATTGTTACAGACAGTGGAAGAGAAAAGTCATAGTTCTTAATCTAAGTAGATTATAATAATAATAATAATAATAATAATAATAATAATAATTATTATTATTATTGTTATTATTATTATTATTATTTGTAGTAGTAGTAGTAGTAGTAGCAAACAGAAAGGCACACTATACCTTGCACAAATGTTTTTTATTGTCGATTTTCCACAACTCCTCGATTCATCTTTTTAACAACAATTCTAAACCAGTAAGGCAGCATAATTAAGTAAAAAAACGAATTTCTTCCTTAATTTGTGGAAGCTATCAGTTTTAACCATGAAAATCATAGATGCCTACATTTAGTGGGATTGTTTTCCATGCTACCACTGAGACCTCAGTAGCAGTAGTAATGATAGCCATGAAGACGCGAATGCACGTACACTGTAGTGACTTTCTTTGCTGCCTTTCTCTCTGACTGTTTACTTCAACGTGACAGCGGCCAACCAATAAACAAACAAAATAAGTGACAACGACTTTTACATTATAAGATTATCAGTGAAGGTCTGAGCTTAATAGCTGTAGAGTTTGGTGGTGGGGGACATTCAAAACATTATCTTTTTAATGATACGTCTTATGAGCAGACAGGCCGGGGGTGTGTTAGTGTATTGTGCATGGATTGTGTGTGCGTGTGTAGGGTTTGCTAAAACGTTCGGTCTGTGTTTGTCATTAGAGGGTCGTTAAGTTTTGGCTGACTCCATTCAGAAATTCGCTCTTGATTGTATTATGATAACTGTTATATTAGCATGTATTTTGCAGAAATAGATTCATATTTTTCCCCAAGGGCATCAGTGCAGTGAACACAAATTGTCTTTGACAGAGTCTTAACTCTGCTCAGCGATTTCATTCTCAATACCATTAACCGTAAGGCTACCGAACCCCAAGTTTTCATCATTCAAAGCGTTTTTTCTTTCTATCTTTCATTTTTTTTTGTTCTTAGTCACCTTATTGTCTAATTTTGCTTATACAATTTTTTTCGTCCGGTAATTTGACTCATAATAACGATTGAATATTCTAATTTTAAGATTATAATCATATTATTCAGTTTTTACACTAGCAGTATCTGGTAGCTTTTATTGAAGATCGAGTGACTACAGGTGTCCTAAATATTCCAGCTCTCTGTCTTATATACGCAACATTTCTTTCCCTTTTAGTCGCCCATGTTATGTGGGAAGGTTTTCATGAATTGTTCACGGCAGATTCTGGTTTTTGCATATTCCACCGGTTTGCACTCTCAAATCCAAGTTATGTAAAGTTATTTTTGCGAGCTTTTGTCCACATCTTGGTTCATCTCTTAAACATATCGTTTCGGCCGTGGTACCCAACGGCCATCTTCATGTGACAAATGGGTGTATTTTCTCTCATCGGGTTGGAGGAGTTCCGTCTCACCTATGGTGTGGAAACGTTCACATTCCATCGTCTAATGTCGGGTGTGATTTAATTTTTGTTTCCACAGTTGTGGGCTTTAATTGGTGTCAGAAATCCATGGTTGTCTGGAGTTAATCCAATGAGGGGGGGGGGCTTTTCGGGGGTCAAAAAAACATCTTCGTCGGACACAGTCAGTTGTATAAGCCGGCATTTGTATTTTTTCATGTTTGAAATCAGCGGCAGGTCTTTCGTGCCAATGTTCCAAGAAAACTGATAATAGGAGTGATGACTTTATAAAAGTCAATGTCTTCTTGGGCTGATGTGATGTAAGGGAGGTAATTTTTAAATACTTTCATTGATCCAACCTAACCTGATATTTCTAAGATGAGGACAAAAGTCTGCTAAAAACTATACACAATGATATTCCCTCATCTGAAAATTCAGACAGAAACGAATCCAGGTTGTTTGCAAAGTTCCTTGTAGTTCACCTTTCCGACTCAATCATGTCTGCTTTTATTCTCCTTCTGGGCTGTACTTGTAGAATTAGCTATTCTAGTCGACAGTCTCACCTCCAGTCTTCGCATCGTCGACATTTACCATTCTTTTACGCCCTGACTCTCTTTACATTGTTTTTATAGAATTCTCCTTGTCTTACCATTAATAGGGATTCAGTTTTTTCTCTTCAAATGTTCTATCCATAGCCATACTCATATAATCCTATCTACGGTTAGTAAGATCGGTTGTACATTAAGCAAGCCTGTCTCCGGCATAGAGGGTCATGATTTCGATTTCCGTCTGGAACTTATTCTTTATTCCAATCCGCACTGTTGATTTATTAACTCACTGTTGAAGGAGACCCAACATGAGTTTAGTTGCGATAAAGAAGCATCAACAATTAAAATGAAGGTAAATAGAAGCAAAAACTATTAATAACGATTTGTAATACTTTTTTCTGATAGAATAGATAAAATATTGGATTCCTGGAATTGAACAACCAGTCAATAACAAACATGGGGTAGAAGAGATCGAGATAGGGAGTGAGTTTGAGGGACTGATTTGGACTGGCGTTTGCCACTGAGTTCCAGTGGTTCAGTGGTAAGACCAGTCAAGTTTTGTGGGTAGTGAGTTAGATTCTCATCTGGAACTTATTCTTTATTCCGATCTGCACTGTTAATTTATCTTCTCATTGCTGGAGGGAACCCAGCCTTTCGATTTTTAGTTTCTCATTTTGGGGTTTTTCAATCCAGCATCTGTCCTCTTATCGATTCCCCTGCAAAATTTGGCTACCTTAATTAACCTTTCATTAATCTCCAAGTCCTTCGATAGTCGACACAATCCACAATTCTGACACCCTCCCTCTTTCCTTTGTACATACAATTCATCAATGTCATCCCTAGTGGCTAATGTATCACACATTGTCATCAAATAATCAGTTCTTCTTGTCCGGTTCAGGAAGGGCTCCGAAAACCTAACTATGGACATTGTCCATGTATTTATTCCTTTGATCTCTGTCTCTGTCGTTTGGATCTTGTTTCCATAATCTCTGTTCTTTCGATTCTCTTTTGACATTTTCTTTCATTTCATTCTATTTGATTGGATTCGCTATGCATGAAATCATTACGGGGGATAAAAGTTTTAACTTATCTGTCCAGTAGATCCTACTTGTGATATCAAGACCTGGCAAACAAACGACATAGAAATAAATATTGAAACACGCATGGCAGTTCAAGTGGAAACTTCTTTGTATTTTTAGGAATGGTCATAAACATGACAGGAGATTTTTTTCTGTACAGACAATAAAAATATTAGATCAGAATATAGAGTAGAAAATCCTTCCTTACACCAAGTGTAAAAAGGAAAGCTGCAAAAAATGTGAAACTAAATAGATCTTATTTAAAGTATGTTCACGTTTGTGTTCGCTGTGTTTTTTTTAAAATTTAAAATTCATTTTCCTTTGGATCTGTAAAAGATCAGTGATGCTGTTCCTAAGGTTCACGATCCACATTAGTGAACCAGTGGATGTTTCTTGGAAAAATATTTTTTATCTGAATGAAATCGACCTTCATCTCTTCAGGAAGTTTTTCATTTTCGAGAAAAAAAATGCAGTTTGACGCCGGTGAATTGGCTCTGAAGTGGGAGTCCGATATACAATGTACATATATTGCAAAATTAGACCCTTATTTTGTTTATGAATGCTCTCCTTGAGCCAATTCACTCACTTCTACCCTGTAACTTCATTTTTTTCAAAAATGAAGAATATCCGGAAGAAATGTTCAGTTAAAGCTGATCAAACTACATAAGAAAATATACATTTTCCTACAAACTTACGCTGATTTATAAAACCGCATCTTAAGCTTTAAAAGTTCCATTTAAGGTGCTTCCACAGTATGAAACATGGTAAATAAGTTGTTTTAGAGTAGTGAACGTGGAGCACGCCCCTCCCTGACAAGGGCATAATTTAAACATATTGGATTTTCTATCTCGGTTAACTTGGCTATCCCTAACTAAAGTGAAAATAATGTATCAAGGAAAACTTGCTGAAATACAGACTGACGTTTCTCTTGAAACTGTATTCAAAGTAAAGGAACGAAGACGTAGCTTTGGGATAAGACAGAAAATGAATATCCCAATTCAAGTAGTTAGGAAAAGAATGTTACTTGTATCATTCTTAACTTAATATTTGACCGAATGTGGTTTTTGTGTTGAAATCAAGATCTAGTAAGCATTAGTCTCTGGGGTCTCACTAGATCAGCTTGAATATTTGAATTGAACACCCGTAGCCATCAAAGATGGTAAAGTGCTCCTGGTCATATCGTTTTGTCTTGAGACTTTGAAATCAATATCAGTACTCCACTACGCCCTTTCTAAAATGTTTGTTTTCGATTTTTGGATAAAAGGAATCTTAGCCTTTTGGGGAACTTATTCTGGCGAGTTTATGGATAATATCAAGGTTTTATGGAATTTAGATGCTTTTTCTTAGTGTATTCCGATGGAAAATGCCAGTGATGTCATAAATAGAATTTATTCTGACCATATTTATTTTTCGATAGAATTAATTCTACATGACTTCAAATTTTGACGCTACGATTGTTCGATTATTGACTGTGATGGTTAGTTTATCATATTTTTGGAGATACTATAAATATAATGTCGTATCATTATGTCTTGTCATATCTAATGAAAGATTCCAGAAATTTCTTCTGTCACTGACATTATTTCCCATTGATTTGGATTTTTATCTTTGACTTTAAACCGTAAATTTTGATGAATTTCTAAGTTGAACATTATATCAGAAACCATCAACCAAATCTGTCACCAAATTTCTCAATATAGATTTCTTCGGTTTTCAAGTTGGTCCAGCTGACCGGCTGACTGGCAATGTATGTACGTATGCATGGATGTATGTAAGTATCACACACGCAGGCCGGACATTTTAAAATTTACTCCTTATTATGTCTAGAAAAAAAATAGAAAAAATTGCAATGTAAGTTTATGCTAAATTGATCGCTCATCGTGTCCAGCAGCATCCACACTAGCTCTTTTTTTCAAGAAAAAATTTGTTTTAGTGATCTGCCCAACAAAAGGCGGTGGAAGAAGTAACTTATTCTTTGATCAGCTCTTTTTCCAAATTTTTCAATTGATCCCTCCTAACAAGATATGCAGCGACGGTTTCTATTGAGTAACTAACCAGACCTATCATTATACCTTTTCAACACCAAATTTGTTTTATCATAGTAAGGGAGACATCAAATCTTTGGGGTGGGGGTCGTGAGTCGGGGCTTAGAGAAGATAAGATTAAGAAAAAAACTCTTCCAGAGTCAGTTCAGCTATTATACGATAACCGAAGCGTGACGTCATCTTTGTTGCCAGTTTTCATGAAATAGCGTTTGAGGCACCGTGGGGAGTAAATCGGGGTTCGGAGCCCGTGGGTAGAACCCGTGACTGGCACGCGATCAAGTCAAAAAAACCTGAACAGGTTTTGAAGTACGATAGATTAGAGAGAAGTTGAGAAGAGAGAAGGGGTGATGATGAATGTTTGGACGTAGGTGTAGGTTGGCCGATGGAAAGAGACACAATAGACAGGTCGACATTCAAAGGTTTCATACCAGTTGTTGTCTTGAAAAGCAAAAAAAAAAAAAAAAAAAAGAAAAAAAAAGAACCTTCTACAGCCAGGTTACATTTTATCTTTCCCTCAGACCAACCCGTCCACACGCACACAAACACACACACACTCTCTCTCTTTCACACACGCGTGCACCTAGAAATAGAGTCGACATCATTTTGTTCAGAAATTAATTTAAGGTAACTCACGTGGCCGTAACGGGAGGCGTAGACGTCCTTTGTCCCCAAACGGAGAAGCCATTTGTTCATAGCTGTGACATAGAAACTGTTCTAAATGCCGGTTGACACTCGTCCTTTTATCTTCGTATGTTCTTTACTTTTTTTTTTCTTTTTCCGTATTCTCATCCGGACCCGCTTACAAGAAATAAAGGACCCCCAATAAACCGATATTTGCAGAAACAGAAAGAGGAATTGTTTTCTAAGATTGTTCGTGTGCTGTATTGTGGAATTAATTGATTCAATAAAAGGGACAGCTTCGTGTCTCTTCGCCAATGGATATTATATACGCCTGTAAGCGAATAAGTAGGTTTGCCATGCCCACCTTCTCATCTATCTATCTATCTATCTATCTATCTATCTATCTCACTTTGTTCATATCAATCTATGTTTGTTCATATCTATCTATCTATCTATCTATCTATCTATCTATCTATCTATCTATCTATCATGGTCATTTGTTATCTATTTACCTTAGACAGTTTCAATCTATCTCTGTCTATTCAAATCCATCTATCCATCGATCTAGGTCCCTTCATTTCTATCTATCTATCTATCAATCTCTCTCTGTTCAGACCTATCTATCTATCTATCTATCTATCTATCTACCTATCTATCTATCCAAGTCTCTTTCTATCTATTTCAGGCTATTCATGCCTATCTATCTATATATGCTTAAATCTATCTATCTATCTACCAATCTATCTTGGTTCTTATGGATTTATCTCTCTCTCTCTCTCTCTCTATCTATCTATCTATCTATCTATCTATCTATCTCAGTCTGTTCATTATCTATCTATCTATCTATCTATCTATCTATCTATCTATCTATCTATCTATTTTGGTCACTATCTATTAATCGGTTCAGATCTATCTATCTTTCTATCTGAAACTCTCAACCAAAATACTTACCAAAATTATCGGCATAGGTTTCTTCCGTCTCCAAGTTCGTGTAACTGGCTATGTATGTATGTGTGCATGTATTTATACATGTATATATATATGCATGTATGTATGCATGTGTGTATGCATGTATATAAGTATGTATGTATATACGTATATATGTATGACACGTACAGTCCGCACCAATGGGGCTAGAGGGTTGAAATTTTCAACATTTACTCCTTATTATGTCTAAGGGCAGCTGATTTTTTAAAAAATTTTTTACCCACCCTTAGAAAAAAGGTTTTCAAGCGTGGGCTCAATTTATAATGTAAGTCTATGCTAAATTGAGCCTTTTTGTATTCGTCACAAAAAAACCCAGACTTTTTGATGACCACTGTCGAACGAAAGATGGGAAAATTAACTTATTTATCAAACCTTTTTTCCATTTTTTTTTTGTTCACCCCCAAATTGCTACCAATTGACGTTGAACAAGTGCCGGTTTTTATTGAGTGACTAACCAAACCTATTCGTCTATATAGCTTTTACATCATATAACTCTTTCTAACTTTTAGCTATCACTTGATTGGACCTACTGAATTATGAAATCGGCCATAGCGGAACATTTTGAAAAAGACCATCTGCATTTCCTGAAGGAATTGCTAGTGTAATTGTACCACACCTTAGCCCAAGCACAAAAGCACAAAAAATTACTTACTTAATGAAAGCACAAAAAATTATTTACAAGGGAAGCAAGCGAAGTAATACGAATGGCGGAATCATTGACCTCTTAGTGTGATTGCACATACGTGCAAGCGCACTATTCTCCTTCAAAACATTTTCATTTATTCATTCTTAATCCACCTATACTTGGCGCCGTTTCTACACCAACATTTTCCAAGATATTAACGCCATTCCAAAGCTAATGTGTATATCTTAATGCCATGTAATGCGCTTACGTGCAGCATTGAAAAAAAGTTAATTTTCAAAGTTTTAATAATAGGGTTTTATTCACAATGTAAATATAATGCTAAACCGGACCATAAGATGTCTGAATTTCATATACAAGCATTTTCGTTATCATTAATTTTGGACTAGTTTTTTTTTCATCTCTTCATAAAAAAAAAGTATCACAGACAAAATTGAAAATTAATTATAAGATGTATTTGTCTGAACATTTTGAATTACAAACTAGATTGAACAAAAACATCGTCACTTTGGAAACTTTTCTTTGACTTTTTGCTGAAAAATAACGTGACTGAAGAGTTTGGGATTAATTTTTGCTATTGTGTCACGGCAGGGTTAACAAATGTACTGTAAGCGCGGGTGCAATCAGGTTATCTGGTACAATGTAAATTATGAGGGATTTGAGTGATTACCTCCCTTGGCTTCCATACGCTCTCTTGTGTTTGTTCGTTCAGGCTTGCAGACGACAGCTGGCCGTGGAGAGGGCGGCCATTGTTATGCATGAGGTAAAGCACGAGGCTTTCCTTGCCAGGACAGATGATCATAAAAATATTAAAACAAAGACAAATGCTTAGACGCTAAGGTTAAACGAAAGAGAACGCCTACTTTTAATCTCATGACTAATTAAGGTCACGTTGTCGATGAACTGATATCACTTGTGCTTATTATGCAAATAGTCGTTGTTTACTGAATGTAGAATACAGGTATAACACGCTTTTCGGAAGCTCGCTTTTCGAAAGCTCGCTTTTACGAAAGATGAGCATTAGTGTAGCTTTCCCCATCTATCCGAAGAGACGTGAAGCGATAAGGAAATCACCATTAATTTATATGGGAAAAAAAGGAACTATGTATCAGTTCTGTCAATTGCAAAAAAATCCCTCTTGAATTTTGCCGAAAAAAATTGTGGATTGGACTATGGAAGATTGGAATTCTATGATCTGACCAGTCAAAATTCAACATGACTGTGTCTGATGTTGCCAGGTATATTCGTAGGATACAATCAGACGCCACCATATTTTTTCTAGTTGAATATCGATCAAAATCGGGGAAAAAGGAAAAAAATTTCGAGATTCGACGATTAAAATCGACATTTTTGATAAAAATCGATTACGAAACCATTTTATAAACAAGACTGGTTACTGCAGGGTCAAACTCCAGTCCAACTTCTATTCCGACTGAAGATGGTTACTGCAATTAACTGCAAAAATAGTATATATATATATATATATATATATATATATATATATATATATATATATAATAAATAATTGGATGTGGATTCGCTACACAAACTAGTTCATGTTTCTGCCCTCTCTGGGCTCATCAGGCGAATGATTGTAAGGGGAATTTCCAAACATGCCTAAATAAATAATAAATTAAAATTAAGAATAACACTATCCACTTGAGCCATAAAAGATACCAACATAAGCAATAGACCCAATGCCAGATACCAAGGTCAAGATAAAAACACCCCCTCAGAAAACTATTTAACATCCTTTCAGAGATAACCACTAGACCTAGTTTACAACCCTCTGACAAAATGAATAGCCCCTGCCACCCACAGCTACACACATAAGATTCTCGCCTAATTCCCCAAACTAAATTCCAAAAACATAGTCAATCATTCGCCTGATGAGGCCCAGAGAGGGCAGAAACATGAACTAGTTTGTGTTGCGAATCCACATTCTATTATTTATTTATTTCCAGCTCTACTCTAAAACAACTTGACTTTCATAGTATTAAGTTGAATGTATCGAGCACTCGATGAAATAAACCCATCACATATCAGATGTTACTTTACATTATTAGATCATGCTATATTGCTAACCTGATCTGTACAATATATATATATATATATATATATATATATATATATATATATATATATGTGTGTGTGTGTGTGTGTGTGTATTCATTTACTAGAATGAGATAAGCCCCTGCGTGTCTGTATGGTAGATTATGATTAAAAACTTGAACTTGACAATTCAGCTCAGCTCGTACGACAGACTCATAGAAATCAGTTGTTTAAATCAGAGTTCAAATGACCGTAGGGGATGTGAATTTCATACATCGGTTTACACCACAAGTTTCGGTGAGAATTGTTCCTGTTTTTCTTGTTACAGTAGAAAAAATAAAATCAACTCCAGTTTAGGAATTTGACAACAGAATACAAATATACTCAAACTGTGAACTGCAGTTTTAAACTTTAATCAAATTTTTAAATCGTGAACCTTAAAAAAAACCGAATCGAAGGATTCTGTCCATCAGTTAATAGAATGGCAAAACTATTTACGTAGGGATTTCCCCCTAGAGGAGTCAATATCTGATTTCCAGTAACTAATGTGATCATGCAATGGCCAGGTCTATGGGCGACACCAGCCGCTTTACACAAGGGGGGAAGCATATATTTCCATTCGACCCATCCTGTGGACGCCTATGGCCAGGCCCCAAGGTTTTCAGATTAAAGAGATAGAAATGTACAAATTTGATCAAAGGCCACAGTTGAGGAATTTCTTCTTTTCCAATTCTTGCTATTAATCATTCTTGCTTCTTTATAGATGAGTAAATCGGTAAATGTTGGTGTTTCTCTCGCTAGTATGCTTGTTGATAACACTGCACAACATAAAAAAAAAACGCACAAGAAATACTAGCCATCAATCTGAACTTGAACACCAGCCAGTGAGGAATACACACACACGCACACACACTCATGCACAAAATGCACTCACATACAAACACAGATACAGACACACACACACAGAAGCACACGCATGAGCACACGTACACACTTGAACAGACACACATAAACACAAATGCACTATCACGCATATGCTCACATAGATATAAAAGGCATAAAACAAATACGAAAACGCCAACAACTACATACGCACACACACACGCACATACACAAATATATATACATACATATATATATATATATATATGTATATATATATATATATATAATTCTTTTCGTATTTACCTACAGAATTGTACTTTGGGCAATGCACTCAGTACTGCTTTACAGGGCTCCAAGATTTTATGGGCCAACGGAAAATATTTTAAAAGTCTCTAAAAAAAAAAGATTTCTAGCGTTATTAAGTGATTCAATTCTTTGATGATCTAATAAACATACACACATATCGATACGACCCCCACACACACACACCAACACACGAACACAAATATACACTCGATACGAAAACACACACGGACATGAGCAGAAACTCACACGCAATATGAACACAAATACACATAATGCAATCACACACATAGAGGAAAACATACACACACACACACACTCACGGGGGAATACAAACATATACACCCGGTACAAGCACAACACGAACATACAATGTTAACACACATGCACAATAAACCAACGTATCGTTTGTCTGACAACTTGGAACGACGGAAAAAGAAAAGATATGGTCTTTTCCTATGAATAATCCGATTAAATTCGACAACCCCACATCTGTTTCTATCTCGACCGAATGTAAGATCTTGGGATGGTGGAAGGGAGAACGAGAAGAGGAAAGAGAGTGGGTGAAGAAGAGAGACAGAGGAGGATAGGGAGAGAAAGAGAGACAGAGAGAGACAGTGAGATAAGAGAAGAGAGAAAGTGGAAGAGTGAAGGAAAGAGAGACATTGAGAGAGAAAGTGAGATAAGGGAAGAGAGAAAGTGAAAAAGTGAAGGAAAGAGAGACGATGAAAGAGAGAGAGAGAGAGAGAGTGAGATAAGAGAAGAGAGAAAATGACTGAGTGAAGGAAAGTGAGACAATGAGAGAGAGAGAGAGAGTGCGAGAGGGGAAAGAAAAGGCTATGAGTGTGTGTGTCCGCACGCACACTCAGAGAGAAAGAGAAGGAGGAAGAATGTATTGAATAAAAGAAAAATTGCACCCTTTAAACTGTGTTCGCAAAGACAGAGGGAGAGAGAGAGAGAGAGAGAGAAGGAGGAGGAGGAGAAATAGAGTGTGCGTATCTGTGCAGAGAAAGAGGGGTAATTTATTAGAGAAACGGAAAAAGTAAAAACTTCCCGTCGAAACTCACTGTGTATATGCAGAGAGAGAGAGACAGAGAGAGAGAGGGAGAGAGAGAGAGAGAGAGAGAGAGAGAGAGAGATGCAGGGAGGCATAGTGCAATTATTAAATAAAAAGGATTGGGGGGAAAAAAAAAAGAAAAAAGGTAAGCCCCATTTGGTCAAACCCCGAGATTCACTCATGCGTGGGAAAATCCTCATCTATAGTCCATTAACACCGAATCCGTACGTTTATCTTGTGATCAATTGTAATCCAGGTAGGAACGTGGCAGACGTGGACATAAAACCGACAGGTGGTGCGACCCATCGGGAAAATAGGTATTAGGCCTCTTCAACAAAATAGCATCTTTTCTTTGTGTGCGTGTGTTAACGTGTGTGTGTGTGTGTGTGTGAGAGAGAGAGAGAGAGAAGTGCAGAGTTAGTGAAGCGGCCAGTGGTCGAACCCAGGTAAAAGCTAATCATCGAAAAATCAAGACCGTCTGGCTTCAAATGCGCTGAGATCAGAGGATCGCAAATGCAGGTTGTGTGATTATTGTTTACGCATGCGCAAACGCATACCATAATCGTCAGCATAAAAGTGAGAGAGCGGGGGTGTGAGAGAAAGAGAGAGAGAATAAGAATAAGGAAGGATGCTTCTTTTGTTAATAGAAACGTGATAATATTGTATGCGAATGAAAGAGCATATGTATTTCTCCAAATCCTATATCAACATCAAGCGTTTGCTTCTCTTTCTGTCCCCTCTCTCTATCTTTTTGATAATCTCTTTCTCTCTCTCTCCTTCTTTATTCAGGGTTGAGCACTCTTTAAGTGAGGTAACTCGTTCATTGTAAGCTTATGCAAGGCTCTTCCATAGGAATAGAGCACTCTGGTGGATGGGTAATATATGCTAAATAAATATATCGCTTAAATTCAACCTCACTCTTCGTCCAGTTCCGTGGAGCAGAGGTTTCAATCCTGCCTCGTGGTACTGGATGGGATAATGGATGGTCCATAGCTACACTGAAGAGTTGTAGTATAACAAAATAGCTGTCTGTGGCTGACACAATATATATATATATATATATATATATGTGTGTGTGTGTGTGTGTGTGTGGATGACACAATAATTAATGCTCCTCTATTTATGGTTGAGCACTCTTTAAGTGAGGTAACTCATCCATTGTAAACTTATGCAATGCTCTTCCATAGGAATAGAGCATTCTGGTGGATGAGGAGTTTCTGCGTAAATGAATATATTGCTTAAATTCAGCCGTATTGACCACCCAGTTCCGTAGTCCAGAGGTAGGGTACGGCCTCCGGGTCCGATGTGAGGTTTCAATTCTGCCTCACAGTACTGGATGGGATAAAGTCTATAGTCACACTGAAGAGATGTAATACATCGGAACAGCTGTCTGTGGATGACACAATATATATATATATATATATATATATATATATATATAGAGAGAGAGAGAGAGAGAGGATTGTATTTTAGGCAATGCTAACAGTACAGCTTCACACGGCTCCAAGATTTTATGGAACTTCGGAAAAAATGTCTTGAAAGTATTAAAAAAAAAAGATATTTTCACCATTTTCTACTGATTCAATTCTTTGTGGATTTTATATGTTATATAGAGCTATATCCTTGATCCCTGAATGACTTCAAGTTGAATTAAACATCATAATTTAATGAATATTTAATTTCTATTTCTATTTGTTGGACTATAACAGCTAGATGTACAAAAATAGAAGGGTCCCCAGAAATGCTACGCACGGGGTCCTATCAATAGTATAGTCAGCACCATCTATCTATCTATCTATCTATGTCAGCTTGGTGGTTGAAATAGTTGTGCATTTTCCTCCGGGGCCTGTGTCTCAGCCGGGATTTTCAAAGCCCCTAGACCTTCGGTACGAGGAAGATTGACACAATAGAACCCTGGTACCCATTTCTGTCAAATTGGTCTTGTGCCAGACTGAGCAAAGCAGAGCAGTTTTCTATCTGGATGATTAAAACAGACGTGTATTTCCCTTCGGAGTTGGTAGTAGTGTTCATACCAAGTCGAATACAAGAGTTTTGAATATTGATTTTTACTGCATTCAGCCCATCCATACTTCCAAGGTTGTCGTAACAATCTTAATACTCCACAATTTACTTAATTTGGCCTTGTGCCAGACTAAACTAGGTTCAGTAAGCATCTATCTATCTAGCTATCTATCTATCCTAAGCTTAGTATCTATCTATCTATCTATCTATCTATCTATCTATCTATCTATCTCGATTCATATCTATTTATCTATGTATCCATATCAATCTGTTTCTATCTTTCTATCTATCTATGCTTAGCTAAGTATCTATCTATCTATCTCGGTTCATATCTATTTATCTATCTATCCATCTAAATCTGTTTCTATCTTTCTATCTATTCATGCTCAGCTGAGTATTTATATTTCAATCTCTCTATCCGTCTATCTATCTGGGCATTGTACCTGAAAATGTTGTATATTCATGTTCGTTGAGTATCATCGGTATTCAGGTTTCGAATGCTGATTTAGACAGGCAGTCCTTTATTATCTATCAATCCATCTATCTATCTATCTATCTATCTATCTATCTATCAAAACCAGGTGGAATTATGACTCGGTGTATAACTTAATACACATGTAAACGTTAGGCGATGAATCGAAAATCATGGCGGCCGTCTCACTATGTCATCCAAGCTCACGGATCTTCCATCTTAGCCACCGTCTGCAGAACACACACACGCATAATTATACCTTCAAGACTCTTTTGAGCGTCGATATCTAATGCCTAGTATTGCAGCATCATTCCCAACATTTCAAAGACATACCAATTTTCCGTCTTCTTCCTATCCACCTCTTTTCACGCCTTCCACATGCCAGACTTTCCCCGGCACCCAGCTCCAAAGATCGGTTGCAGAATGGATAACTGGCAAACAGATTACAGAATTTTCGTGTGAAGTTGGTAAGAAGGTAAGTGACGAAGAAAGATGAACAGGCGAACGAACCAAGATATAAAGACGACAGGAGAAGGAAAAAAACAAAACAAAACAAACAAAAGCAAAAACAACAACAAAAAACACTTCTGGTTAGTCACTCAATAGAAACCGTCAAGTAACCAACGTCTATTGGCAGCGTGCTGTTTTGGCATTGATCAAAACAAGAATTGGAAAAAAAGGGGTGATCAATGAATAAGTAATATCTCTCGCTTTTTGTCCGGCAGTAATCCTCAAGAAAGTCTGAATTTTCAAATAACAAGGGAGTACAAACTAGGTTCCAATTTAACATAGACTTATATTGCAAACGGAATCCACCCATAAAAACCTATTTTGGGAGAGGGAAAGGAATTTAAAAAGAGAAGTTTTTACTAGACACAATAAGGAGTGACTGTTCAAATTTTCAGCCCTCTAGCTCCATTAGTGCAGTCTGTATGCGTGATGTATAAATGCACACATGTGCTCACACATACTCACTCACTCGCACACACACACACACACACACACACTCGTTCAAAGATACATACATACATAGTCAGCCGGATCGACTTGAAAACTCTGTTGACAGTTTTGGTGACAGTTTTGGTTTATGGTTTCTAACAGATTCGGGAAAGACGGGTGTAGGCAGAGATAGGAAGAAAAAGGTTTTACAAAGCGTGGCTTTTCATTAAACAGTTGGTTCACCGAGAATAATGGTTGCCTCTTCGTCGCCCGTGCACATCAAACGTCGTCGAAATATGAATGACTCTTTCTGCTTGATTGTAATTCTTGATACGAGAAAGAGATGAGAAGAGGCGGGAAAAATGTCGTCTGTTCCTATCAGATGAACGGTGTGTTTGTATGGAAATCGGCGAGAAGATCGACAGTAAGTTTCATTAAATAAACTGCCTAATTTTTTTTATATTCATGGTGTCAGGTGAATACATTTTTTGGACATCTATCTATATAATGAGCAGTGTGATTTTTCTGTTTTTCTGTTCGTGAAAATGGATTCTTCTACTTAAATGTAACAATTTTGCTAAAAAAAAATGTCTCCTATCCACGATTTGGAACTATTGGTGAGAGTCAAATACATATCCAAATATATCGATGAATCTTTTCACGAGGATAAAACAGTTTATCTATGTAATAGTGTGATTTATTTCTGTTTGTTTCTCTTCCACCTAAAGGTAACAATTCTACTGATAGGGAATATATTCATTAATCTTTCTACGGGGATTAAACAGTCTATCTATGTAATGAACAATATGATTTCTTTCTATTTGTTTGTATTTCACTTAAAGGTAACGATTCTGCTGATAGGGAATATATCCTACCCACAATTTGAAGCAGTGGACTGGTGTCAAATATATTACATATTCGAATATAACCGTGGATTTTCTTCAAGAATATTGATGAATCAGTGGTGAATAATGTGGTTTCTTTCAATTAGTTTCTCATTTCATAATAATGGACTCTTCCACTTGAAGATAATAATTTTGCTAATTAGAATATCTACTATATCCCGTTTGAAACAATGGACT
The DNA here is from genome assembly GCA_963457665.1 of Thysanoteuthis rhombus. Classification (NCBI taxonomy): domain Eukaryota; kingdom Metazoa; phylum Mollusca; class Cephalopoda; order Oegopsida; family Thysanoteuthidae; genus Thysanoteuthis; species Thysanoteuthis major. The sequence goes on from OY735231.1 coordinate 5,370,698, forward strand.
CTTCGACTTGGACAAGATCAGTAGTTTCTTTTCTAAGAAAAAAAAATCATCTAATTGAGATACAAATATATCGACAAATCTTCCACGAGTATCAAATAGTAATTAATATTTTCTATGTTCTTCAGATATGTTCAACTGTATCACATGAGTTGTCCAGATAATGTTTTTCATGAAATAAAATGGTTTATTTTGTATGCTCATGGTATGACTTGAACTTGTTTTTCATAACATTATATATATATATATATATATATATATATATATATATATATATATATATATATATATATATATATATATGTATATAAAATATTTTCTACGTTCTTCAGAAGTGTTAGGTTGCACCACATGAGATGAGTAAGATATGTTTTTCATTAAATAAAATGGTTTATTTCCTATACTTATAGTATGAGTTGAAAACGTTTTTCATGACATTTTATATATATATATATATATACACACATATATATATATGTATATATATGTGTGTGTATATGTGCGTGTGTGTGTGTATGAATATGTATATATATATATATATATATATATATATATACATATATGTATACATATATATATGATATTTTCTGCGTTCTTCAAAAGTGTCAGGTTGCACCACATGAGATATCGAATTTTGACTGGGAAAACTGGGGAAAACGCTGATATATATGTTTATAATTATTATAAAGGATTCCTTTTTTACTACAAGTAATGTTGCATTTTTGAAATAGATGGCTATTGTAGCGAGTCAACGGTGTTGAACAAAACTGAAAACGGTTCAGTTTATGATTTTCATGTGGAATCCATTTGTCCAATAGGAACAAGAGGCAGGGGAAATGTCGTCTGTTCGTATCAGATGAACGCTGTGTTTTTAAAGAAATCGGATCGGAGACATTTTGATAGTAGCAAGTTTCATACACTTCTAACTGCTTAATTTCTTTATAGTCGTGGTATTGGATGAACACATGTTTAGCATATTAATACTTTCAACATTCTTCAGAAGTGTGTTACATTGCAACACTTGAGAAGTCGAATTTTGACAGTGGAAGTAAAACACAGTATTTTGAACAAAAAAGCGTTATTCTAATCCAAATGACATAAAGATTTCATCTGTAGATGCACTAGCATCTCTAGCATCGATTGCCATACTGGCTTACACACCGAAATGTGTTTTACGTCCTATTTTGAGTAGGTACCGATCTGTGAGTTACGGCCCATGCTCAGAAGGTGCCAATTTATATATATATTTTTAAAAAATCTAAATCTAGATGTCAGAAATTCCTATTTAGGTGATTCTTTTTTAAATAGAAAAGTAATATTTAAAAAAAAATTCAGTTTATACTAATTGAACAAGTATCATTTAAATAAATTAAATCATCAAATACTGACGGCCAAATCACGTCGGATACATTGGTTCTCATACGATCATTGAAATTCAGCAACGTCAAGCCAGATAAGTGACTGCTTGGAAATACCAAGTGCCATAAGCGAGAAAATTGAAGTGAGTGACACCACTTCGGATGCTTGTCCATTTCAAATATTGCAAGCTAAGACAAGAAAAAAAGTATGATGGGAACATTGTAAGGGCACTAGTCAGCTAATAAATGACCATATGATACTATACACACCCACTTGAATTCATCTTGACAGCACAAAATCTAATACAGTACAATCTAATACAAAAGTAGAATAGCCCGATTTACAATATCAAACGATGTTATCTGACAGGTCTGGTTAGTCACTCAATTGAAATTGTCACATGATCAACGTTTTTTTGGCAGCATACCGTGTTGGCAATGATCAATTGAAGAATTTGAAGGAAGGATATTCAACGAATAAATTGCTTTTCTCGTCTTTTGTTGGATCACTAAAGAGTCTAATTTAAAAAAAAACAAAAAAATCAAAAAACAAACAATCATTAACTAAGGACCAATTTAGCATAAAACTTACTATGCAAATTGACCCCCCCCACTCACACTAAAAAATATGTGTGCGTGTGTGTGTGTGTGGGGGGGGGGCGTATTGAGAAAACAAAATCACCGTGGCATTATCATCTTCACTCTTCCAGCAGCTGTCATTGGACATAGAACTTCCCCTAAATCCGCCAGACCTCTCTATCGTGGGCATCGTGGAGCATGTACTCTCTGTACTTATCAAGCTCGTCACGCCATCTTACTTTCTGTCGGCCACAATTTCGCATATGATCTCTAAATCTTCTAGCTCCATTGCACACGTGATACAAACATGGATGCATAGCCAGCTAGACCAACTTGAAAACTGAAGAAACTTATGCTGGCAGTTTTGAGTACCAAATTTGGTTGACAGTTTGTAACACACGCTTACGTACACGCATTTTGATTTAATGTCTGACCATCATTACTGTCATGCAAAATCGAAGAAAGTAGACCACTACATTTATGTAGATCTAGATTTGCAAGCTTTTGGTAGAGCAAGCTCAATCTGGAAGAACAATGAAATCCCATTAGTTCTGAAAAGAAGGGTTTAAAACCAACCAATCCCCTCAATAGTTACCTATGGAACTCAAACATGGAACCGAACTGGAAAAGATTCACACTCAAACTGAAAAGCAAGCAATGTTCACATAAGAGAATAATGCTCAATATCATAAAAAAAGATCACAAGACAGAAGTGGAAGATTAGGAAACTCAAACGGCGGGTTATGTTGCAAGAGTGGCAGACAACCGATGGACATCACGACTCACAACACTGTAATCGTGGCCAATAGAAAACAAAATGGAGAGACGAACAACACAAATTCAAAAAGTATTGGCTCAGCAACGCCTGTGATAGAGAGGTCTACGGAAGGTCTATGTCCAACGACGGATGTTAAAAGATTGATGATGACGAAAAAAATTATGAAAAAAAAATTATAATTAAAAAAAAAAATATGGAACTGAGAAAAAAATTCCAGTGGGTCTATTCATTATTTGAACGTGAAATAATAATGTTGAAACATTATTTAGAATTACCCTTTTGTCAGTTGCTTCATTATGTTAGGAGTGTAAACTCAAATTACGGAACAAAATGGGGTAGGGGTGGGATAGATTTACTTCTGAAAGGTTTCCAGGGGTAAATGGGACGAAAAAGTTTCGGAACCCCGGATGTAATTTCTGTATTGAATGGAAGTTCTGACATATTTACGTTATAAATCTTACCATTGCATTACAAGTTTCATGAAAAGCTATCACTATTCAAGGTCATTATAATCTAATGTGTTTTTCCAGTTCATACTTTGGTTCACTAATTTGTACAACAATACCCTCATCGCACCACATCAGAACCCGCACTAATCAAGGTATTGCTGTTTTATTTGCTGTTTAGTTTAAAGGCTTTTAGATTTACTAATATATAATCCTGAACGAAATGTTGTTAATTAAAATAAATATAAGATGATTTGGTTTTGGGAAATCTGCATTTAGTGGGCTTTTGTGTTTCTCCTGTTTGGAACCAAAAAGTTTTATTTAGGATCTGGTTCATAATCCTGAATCTCACATTCCTGAATACGGTTATCACGAACATGGATTGAACGACTTTTCACTTGGCCGACTTTTCAATTTCCCGTCTGTAATGTCAAGACATTTTGAGTTACTGAACGGGTCTTTCTTTCATACAATTTCTTTTTACAAAAACACCGGTTATTCTTAAAAAAAAGATAATAGTGCAATAGGGTTATGTTTACGATTTATGAAAAAAAGCATCTATTGTGTACGGAGTATTTATATATAATAAGATTTAGTATTCACAATATACATCGTGTATAAGAGAGGATTTCTGTAACAATACGATTTATATATTTGCAACAATTTTTTTGGTGAATTCTCTTCCCCGCTTTTTTGACCTTTTAATATCGAATGGCCGAAGGTGTTAAAGCACAACAATTACTTGTGATTAAAAAAAAAATCTTGTTCAAAAAAGCAAGATTATTTTTTCTCATATCGAAATTGTTTAAGAATTTGATTTTTTTTAATGATATTTCAATATGTTAGTCAAAACACCTGGTGATGTTTTGGCACTTCTGACGTACGAAGGCTCCTGGTCCCGCCTAAAGAAACCCCTCTAAAATATTAGAAAATTAACCTTTTTCAAACTGACGGATTTTCCTGTGAAGTTCCGTATTTTGATTTCCACCCATTTTTGTGATCACGAATCTTTTTTTTTACTTCAGAGTATTGCATTATATCTACCGACACAGCAGTTCTTTCATCAGGCTATATAAAGAGTCAGACACCTTCCATCTCGAAAAAGGGATAAGACAAGGAGATATTAAACTCTTCACAGCCTGCCTCGAAATGATCTTCCAGGACAGAGACTTAGAAAATGAAGGAATCCGAATAGCCAGCGAATACCAAAGCAACCACAGATTTGCAGAAGACACAATCCTATTTGCTGGAAACCTTCACGACCTCCAGATGATGCTGGACAAACTGAACGAAGAAAGCAATAAAAATGGGCCTCAAAGTGAACTTTAGGTAAACAAATGTCATGTACAACGAATATGGCAAATAAGACAAAGACACAACAATCAAAATCGCAGATGCAGAACTGGAGAAAGTAGACCACTACATCTACCAAGGACAACAAATATCCATGAAATCCTCAAAAGAAAAAGAAATCACGCGAAGAATCACCCTAGGTTGGGAAACGTTCGGCAGGACAAGGACAAGGAAAGTTCCATAAGAAAACTTAAATAGCAATGGGCTGGTCATGTTGTGAGAATGACAAACAACTGCTGGACAACACTACTCACTCTCCCCTGAGATCACATGCGAAATTGGGTCCGACAAAATATAATATGGCGTGAAAAACTAGATAGGTTAAGAAAGTACTGGCTCTGTTACGCCCACGATAGAGAGGTCTGACCAACTTTGGTGAATGTTTATGTCCAATGACAGACGTTAAAAGGCTTATGATAATTATATCAATAAAACAGAGATTTCTGAACTTTTTGCAACTCATCTCTACCAGACCCAGAGGTGTACCTAGCGTAAGGGGGGGGGGCTATTGGGAGACACCCCGATCCCCAATCGAGGGGCTCCAAAAAAATTCCGTTATTCATCTATTACATTTCTAACGATGAATCTCTAAGGTTGTTGGAGGCAATTCAAGGAACCAGATTCCCTGGGCCCCTAATATCTGGCTACAAACCATATATAATGTCATCCCAGCAGTTCAACTGATTCAGGAAAAGTATCTTTTGGAAGATAAACAAAATTATACTCAATTTCGTGACACGCCTAGAAATTATCGGTTACTCACCAAAGTGTCACGGCATACTGTTTGGAAAGCTCTGTATTAGAATCTCAACTGGTTGGGCGCCTACCGTTTGCAATATCCTCTCGCAGACTAATTCACAATTATATTTACTTCTATATATACTAAGCGCCCCTTTTTCGTTGCCTATTGCTAGATTAAGCCGAGGTTAGTAAATATTGTGGCCTGTTTTGTAGTTCTAACATTTCTTTTCGAGCCTGATTGAAATCTAGAATTCCAAATGCTAATTTTCTCGGTAGACAGGCTGACCAATTGTAACTTCTCAGAATGGCGTAATATGATCTTCTATCCTAAGCAAAGCTTCGCGGATATCTAAAACCTCAACTGGTGGGAAACGCGAAAATTCCACGATGCATTTTTTCTGATATAGGGGAAAATTTACTACTCCGAAAAATAGACAAGAATGACTGCTTCAGGGACAAACTCCACTCTGACTCCATTGACACAGACTGTACACGTGACACACACAAAGATAGAAAAACGCAAAAAAAAGCCACAAAGCCGAATTTTCAAAAAAAACCCAAAAAAACAAAAAGGAAATGTTTTGTGTGTGCATGTAATATTTCAAGTTTCTAATATGGATAGTTTAAAGTTGTGAAAACTAGTGAAGAAAGAAAGAAGGAAATATAGTGAGAATAAAAAAAAAGATGTAATCAATTCTGATTTAAATAATCTTGTTAGTGACACCAGATAATTCTGTCGATCGTCCATAGCTTTCCATTTTATATATATCTCTCTCTTTATTTCTCTTTTTCTATCTTCTTTTATCTCTCTTTTTCTTTCTATCTTTCTTCCTCTCTTTCATTTGTTGATTAATGACATAGGTAGAGAATCTGTCACCCTCTTTTCCCTTCACTCTCTATCCATGAATTTCATAACGTTTTTACTCTTTTAGTCTTAGCGGAAGTCATTGATGTTAAGGTAGGAATATAAAGTCAACTCCACAAATAATAGGAGTTTGACAAAAAATGCTTTCCTTGGTCAACCGATATGTTCGGAAAGTATCCAGCTATTCGATATTAATGAAAAATAGCCAACCTGGGTCAATGGAAACTTGGTCAACATTAAGATACTCACCTTAAACATACCGGTAACTTTTTCAGTTTTCAAAACAGTCCTCTCCTGGGATAGCCATCAGCTGTCTTATTGCGTTTTCCTTAATCTTGTCCACAGTCTTGAAACTCTTTGAGAAAAGCCTGTAATCGAAGAGAACCAAATCTAAACTGAAAGAGTGCTGACATATTCAGGTCATGTGATGTCTAATATAAACAAGAAAACCAACTCAACACGTGAAAAATGACTCGCTGAATTACTGTGAATGGGATGGTAACACAGTACATAGGCTCACTCGATGGCATCTAACTACCGACTGAATAATCCCACGGGAGAGTCTCTGCCTGTATATATGCAGCAAGATACCCTCTTATCAGTTGCAAAATTATATCAAGTTTGTGCAACCGGTTCTCGGGATACTCAGATAGGTTGGTTCTTTTATGGATGGATATCGTACAGTGCCGGTCAGGATTATTAGCACCCTTAATTTGTTTCTTTTGCATAACCTGCACAATATCTTCAGGAATAAATGGAAATCTTCCAAATTTGAACCATCAGAATAATTTAATAGAATCTCCGAAGTAATTTAACAGTAAAAAAAATCATTATTTTACATTAACTTACATGTACAAATTTTGAAGAAGGAATCGAAAATATGACTTGGTCAGTGATATTGGCAATTTCCCTCCATTTTTGGTCACGTGCCCACTTTGGCAAAAATTTCATCTTTAAAATTACTTCATGCGAGTTGAAAAAAAAATGATTTTTGTTAAATTACTTGGGACATCCTATTAAAATATTCTGATAATATAAATTTAGTAGATTTCCGTTTGTTTATGGAGATTTTGCACAGGTTAAACAAAAACATCAAGAGTGCCAATAATCCTGACCTGCGTTAGATATGTATACATGTATGCATGTAAGTACAGTTTTACCAAATGGACATGAACATACATTTTTTCCAGGTTCTTTTGATGTATGTCCTCTCATTGAACAATATGGATTGTGGATCATTACTTAACTTAGCTTTGTATGGAAGAAGATAAGCAGTGATAGGGTATCCTGAGGAGATTGAATTCATTGCAAGAGTAGGTTTCTAACCATCGCACTAGAGTAGGCGTTCTTATTTCTTAAGCCTTGCTTAATTAGGCATAAGGTCACAGTCTAGGGAGGCAATTACTCAATTCCCAAAACGGAGAACCTTACAGACTGAAAAAGAGGACTAGCGCAGACTGACCCTCGGGGACATGTTGTTCACTGTGAGTCAACAGCAGAGTTGACAACAACAACTACATAGATTGGGTAGAAAGTGATCGGAGTTCACATTTCTCTGCCAACCACATGGTCAGAGGGGGTAATTGTGCATGGATCCTACCGAAAACTTAATCAGTTTTTCCAAAGTCTATTGTGCACCCTTCCATAAAATTTGATTCATTGAGTATTTGACGACGTAACCGGGAGATTATTGAGCATGACTCTTTAATCAGATCTTTCGTAGCTTCTTAAAAATGTCAATGAAATTCGTTGGGAACTTTCGGGGATATCGCTTGAACAGGCATTAAATTTTTGCGATACGTCAATAAGTGATATAATTACAATTTAGGGAGGTAATTGTGCATGGATCCGCTCGAAAATTAAATCACTTCTTTCGTAGCCTAATTCCCATCCCTCAAAAAGATTTCTTCAAAATGAATTGAGAACTTTTAGAGATATCGTGTGGAAAGTCATGTGCGTGTGCGTATATGTACGGGAAAAATCAAAAAATCTCTATCAAAAGGAAAAAATCCTGGATCCACCCCGAAATTCAACGACTTCATCCATACCCTGTTGCCAATCGTTTTACGACATTTAATTGAAATTCATTGTGTACTTTCGGAGATATTGGGTAGACAGAAAGACGGAAAGACATGACTAAATACATATACCTCTCCAACTTCGATGGCCCAAGTAACTAAGAAGCACTCAGAGAGCGCATGTCACTGCCAAAACGCCGTTCACTTAAGAAAAACTGAACGGAAATAGAAAAAAAATGGAAAGGAAGTGAGAGAATTTCAAATCTACGAACATCGAGTTACTACCCTTAAAATTTATATCTATCCTTTTTTTTATTAACTGATCGTTTTTAACTTTTCCTGTAGAACAATGAAAAATCTCTTCATCGAAAACTAATTCCTGGTCCGTCCCAATATTTAATCGATTCAGGGCCCACCTTCCTACACAATCTCAAAGAGAACTTTCGGCTATATTGAGTGAATAAACAGATGGAGAGACAGACGGACAGGCTCTTCGTTGGCATAGGTAAAAAACAAAACAAAAAACGTTAACAATTGTTACAGCTTTCAGCAAAGGGGAGAATTTTAAATGTACAGGTATTGAGTTACTTCCCTTAAAAGTTAAATATATCCTTTTTATCAACAGTTCAATTTTAAATTATTTTCCTCTATTTAAAAAAAAGGTCTTTTTCAATCGGAAACAAATTCGTGGATCCGTCTCAAAATTCAATCATTTTTTTCTAGTGCATGACTTATCTTTCTACAAAATTTCTTTGAAATTCATCGAGAACCTTTGGAAATATTGAGTGAACAAACAGTCAGAGAGACACGAGTGAATATATATACCTTTCCAAATTTGTTGGCAGGAGACGTTAACGATTGTTGTAGTTTTTAGTTCCCACAATTTTAACCGATGGATATCACGACTCACAACATGGATCCCCTGAGATCACATGCGGAACCGAGGCTGACGGAATACAAGATGGAGAGATGAACTAGACCAATTCAGAAAATACTGGCTCCACGATGCCTACGATAGAGAATTGTGGCAGATCCTGGGAAAGATCTATGTCCAACGACGGACTTTGAAAGATTGACGACGATGATGATGATGATGATGATGATGATGATGATGATGATTTGTACAATTTTTCTAATCAGGCCCCAAATATATTTGTTTTCCACAAATTAAAAAGCCAGGCTGTCCGACCGACACTACAGGTCGGAAAACTTTTCCATGGTACCAAACCAAAAGATTGACCCTTTAACTGAGGACAACGAAACGGGAACATGCTCAACATCCCTTGGGGAAAGTATCATGCTCAACGTCACATGGGGAGATCACAAGACAGCTTGTTATGTTAGAGAACGAACAGGAATTAGATATATCATTGAAATCATAAGAAAAGTTAAATGGCAATGGGCTGGTCATGTTGCAAGAATGTCAGACAACCACAGGACAGCAAGACTCACAACGTGGATCCCCTGAGATCATATGCGAAATTGTGCTAGAAATAAGATTGTATGACGAACCAAACAAGATCAGAAAGTATTGGCTCCGCAACGTCCAAGATCGAGAGGTCAGGCGAATCTTTGGGAAGGTCTATGTCAAACGACAGGCGTTAAAAAACAGTTGCTGCTGAACGATTTGGTCTTTCAAGGCTAGCTACCGCAGGCACCCACTCAGAATATGAATGTATAGGTATTTACTATGCTTAGCTCAGACTAGTACAAGAGGCTAAAATGGCCGCTTAATCCAGAACAAAGCCATAACTCAATGGCGTCGCTTGGATAGGGAGTATAAACAGGTTTCCCCGCTATCTGAAAATGAAGCATTCCTATACAAAAAAAATATCTCGTAAGCCGAGAAAGCGTTAAGTGAATAAGCAATTAGTGTTATCCAATTCACGATACAATAGTAATACTGTACTGCACGACAAGCTTTAAACATTTCTTCACGGCGTGGCATCTGTAAAACATTAAGCTGGCTCAAGGCTGCAGTAATGGGGTATCCTATCTGGATTGAAGTCACCACGTTGGTAGCCACGCTTGGTAACCATCGTGCTACAATCAACTACCATTCTCTATCGTTATGATTTTATAGATGGATGTGACAATGCTCTCACCAGATCAGCAACGAGATACCATTTTTTTTCATCCCATGCCAGGTTTTCGGTAGAGGTATCCTTGACTTATTCTAAGTTCGTTTCATACCACTGTTTCTCTTTCACGAAAAATAAGAAGTATTTGTTCTTCAGTGTATCGTTTTAAAGGCAGCACGTAACCCCAGTGCGTCTGTCCATCTCTCTTCTATAATCGAGTGTCCTGTACCAACCACCAAACCTTCATTAAGCTTTGACATGTCTGGTACACAAACCTAAGATTGTTTAAAGCAACTTTTATTTCTAAGCGGTAACCCATTCAAGTACTGAGCGGGCTCATTGCTTCTTCTCTGGCGTGAACGTGAACCATTTTTCTATACGGAAACGCTCAAAACATTTTCCCACATAAAATGTTGTTCAAAGTACCGGCTTTTTTTCTGAACAGGTTCATTGTTGCTCAACTTCGTTAATCTAGCTTGAATGGTCTTTTTTATCACGACTTGAATGTATGCCAATTTCGGGGATCCAGGAATGCCCAAAAGATTTGTCGGTAGGTTGCTTAAAGTACCTGCAGTTTCTAAATGGTCACCCATCTAAGAACTGACCAGACTCATCGCTGCTCAACTTTGATAATCTGGCGTTGAACCGGCACTTTTAAACACGACTTGAACGTGAGCCACTTTTCTTTTTGATCTGGGGACGCCCAAAAACTTTTTTCACATGAAATAACACTAATTGCTTATTCGCTTAACGTTTTCTCAGCTTACGAGATATCTTTTTTATATAGGAATGCTCCATTTTCGGATAGCGGGGAAACCTGTTCATACTCCCTATCCAAGCGACGCCATTGAGTTATGGCTTTGTTCTGGATTAGGCGGCCATTTTAGCCACTTGAACGAAACGGCAAGAGATGCGCTTGTATACGGGAGGAAAAGGAATATTTATCAGTTTGTGCTGTACGGAAGCATCAAGGCAAAACTAACTCATGTCCCTACGGCTAGCATCAAAAAGGCCTGGATGCAATATTGATAAGAAAAGAAGTGTACAGCGTCCGAGGAGGAGACAAGAAAGGGAGGGAGGCGATTCACCTACATGAAAAGCGTTGGATTACCCTGATACGTTTTTTGGTTTGTGACATGCAAATTTTTTCCCTCGTTTCTTTGAAGAGAAGTTCAAAAGAAAAACTCACTTTTTTTTTTGGTTTGGAAAGAAAAAAAAATATGGAAGAACAAAAAAGCGAAAAAAAAATATATACATGAGGAAGAACAAAAAAAGAGCCACAAAATATGGAAGAACAAAAAGGAAAAGAAAATGAAAGGAAAATAACAGAAATAAATAACCAGACGAAAACGAGGTCTTGAATGAAACAGAACAAAAAAATAAAAAAAAGTAATTGAATCATAAAACAAGGATTACACTTTTGACAAATTCATCTCCACTCGATTAATTATGCCTTTATTGTTGGCTATTTCATACTTTTATCTCAATCTGTCCAATTCGACTGGCTTTTGGGCCACCCACACCCCCACTTAGCACACCCACACGCTATTTCTTTTGTTACGGACTCAGGACCAATCTTTTTTCCAATTTACTCGCTTTTATATCTTTTGGCTCTCTCTTTCTCCTCTCTCCACATACACACACACACACACTCTCTCTCTCGTCGTTGAGGCTCCTTTTCCTTCTAATACGTTTTCCCTTTAAATCTATTTACACTTAAAAAACCCACTGATCTATCCACTTTTTTTACTCCCTTGGCTACTTCCTTGCTTTCATGCCTTCTCTCTCTCTCTCTCTCTCTCTCTCTCTCTCTCTCTCTCTCTCTCTCTCTCTTACGCCCCGTGTTAAATTGTACTCTTTGCATGGGTTGGTCGAGCAGGTAACGGCTCGGAGAATGGACTCGGCGTGCCAAGTTCAATCTTACAGCTGAGAGAGATTGTGTTCATTTCGCCCTAATGTCCTTGGGAAAAGCGTGAATCCTCCTTAGCTATGTATAGAATAGTGCAGGTTGAAGTGAATGACACCGATTAAGGTGCTTGTCGCCAATAAGTCTATTATGTAAATGTGCCTTGTAAGAAGTGAGGTGATCTATCAGGCCAAACATGGACGACTGAAGCCACAGCCAGCGTGTGGGTATCAATGACTTTTATGTTTCAGTTTCTATTTTCTTCTCTTTTCTGTCTTCTCTTTCTTTCTTCATATTAGAAACAGTCATCCAAAACTGTCTACATTAGTTTATTTAATATTCAAGTCAGTTTGGATGGCTGTCGGGCTAGCAATGTATGTATGTATATATCAGACGTACAAGCTGCTCTATGGAGCCAAAGGGCTGGAAATTCAAACATTTACTCCTTATTATGTCTAGAAAAACGTTTCGTATTTTTTTCAAAATCCTCCCCCCTGAACGCATTCTAATGGGAATATAAGTTTATGCTAAGTTAGTTGCTTCGTTTGTGTTCAGGATTTGAAAATTCAGACTTCTTTTTAGTGATCACTGCCTTCCCACCAATAAAAAAAAGAAAAGAGAACTGAATTTTTTTTCCAATTTATTAATTGATCACCCCCATCATGGCATGCTGCCCAAAGGCATTGGTTACGTGAGAGTCTCTATTGAGTAACTAAGCAGACCCGTCTTTTTCGTCTTGTTCACTCATTGTCTTCTTTCTCCTAAACGTTTCCCGCTCTCTTTATGTCCCCAAGGATTTTTTCACTCATTTGCTTTTTCTTTCCACCTGTTTTGTTTGATTGGTCTTCTGACAACCTCCCCGATGATCACCGATTTCTCATCTTTGTTATCGTCTGTTAATGTCTGGTCGTATTTCTTTTCCATTTTGCTCATTTACTCGGTATATCATTGTCTGGCACACTCTTCTTTCAATTCTTAACTTGATAAAGAACAGACATCGTCTCAAGTTACTCGAATTCTGAGATGAAATATTGAGACACCCTCAACCAAAACTGTCACCACAGTTTTTAAATGAGTCTGGCTGTCTGTGTATGTAAGTATGAATTTATAACTGCAGTGAGAGGGCTGAAAATTTGAATTCTTAACTCCAACTGTAATAGATTTTTAGTCAGTGTGTGTGTGTGTGTGTGGGGGGGGGATTTGCAATGTAAGTTTATGTTAAATTGGTCCCTTAATTTGTTTCCGGTAGTGTTCACTTAAAAAAAAAATCACGTCTTTTTTAGTAATCAATACTCAACAAAGGATTTATTCATCGATCGCAAATTTTTTCCAATTTGTAATTGATCACCCCCAACACAGCATGCTGCCAAACGACAGTGGTCACGTGACAGTTTCTTTCAAGTAACTAACCAGACCCATTCACTGTATTAATTGTTTTTTTCTATCTTATCGTTATTTTTATCACAATGTTCTTAGTTAATATGCCATTAAGCATATTCTGAAACTGACAACAGCTTAACCACTTTCGCTGAACAATATGGTGAGGTGAATCGGTAGGAAAAGGTGCCAATGTGATTAATGATCTGAGCCCTCTCTTGGTTAAGGCGTCGTACACGTAAGACAAGCTCTCGAGATATGGGATGCAATTGGAAGTATCTTCTTTATTTCAATTTCATGTTGCTTACTTTAGAACTGCGGTTCTCAACCATCTTAAGCACAGACACCCTTTCCACCATATATCAGAATATCATTTCTCCCTTCCAACGTTGTCTGACTAAAATGTTGTATTTCAAATTACATGCATAAAATATTAAAATCTTTCATCTTTTCTGTGATAACACATACAACTTATTTGAAAAAAAGAAAAAAAGAAAAAGTAAATCAACAATACTAGTAATGTCTAACGATCAATATTCCAACAGTTCAAATCTGCTAATCTATGTTTCCATTTCTGCCTCCCCTCTAAAACCCTTAAATTCCCTGCCGAGCGTGGGGATTACCCCCTGGTTGGGAACTACCGTTTCTGAACATTGGGATAAAAAGCAACAATACAATAAAGAAAACTAGTCACAAATGAATAATGAAAACACCTCATCTCAGAATTCAAACAACTTGAAAAACATTATCCCTATTCGGGCCTTTTGTCGATTCAAACTTATCAGGCGACTTCTATCTTTTTGTTCTTGCGCGGTAACCACATGAAACCACATGAAATTATAGCGAGTAAACCCATCATTACACTTTCCTTTCTTCTACTTCTAAAAAACCCTTCTTGTACCCCTTTCAATCTTCATAACTCTTTTCGGTCCATATTCAGTTTTAGTTTTTTTATCCTGATCTTTTAATCGTCTCCATCACAGGTTCTGGTTTCGCAGTGTTCACAAACGGAGGGAACAAATAGAAACCGTATTAAACGGGTGTGGGTTCGCTTATTCTTTAATGTTTGATCGTTGCCTGATGCCAGACCCGACTGCAGTGAGAAAATTCCATTTTAAATCCTACACCCTTCCATATTCAACCCTTTCCCGCCAACAAATAAATGAATGAATGAAAGCAGACGATACACAAAGTATAACATCCGTCCGTGTAAAAAGAAAAGAAAAGAAAAGAAAAAAACAATGTAGAAAATATAATCTTGTGGAGCTTGACGGGCTGATTGATGGCAAACACGTTGTTTTTATTCCAAAACATTGGCCAATCACTTCTTTTGTGATGTTCACAGATAATAAATCTGTATGATCGTGAGACCGGCAAAGGACGAAGCTACGACAGCGATCGAACAATATGGCGGCGACAATGTTGTTTGCTATCAGCATTTTCATCCCCGATGTACTCTTTCACTTTTGCTTATCGTTACTACGGGAAGAAGGAAAAACTCTTCTTTTGCGCTGGCGTACAAATATTGATAGATGTGTGTGTGTGTGTGTGTGTGTGTGTGTATGTGTGTGTGTTTGAGAGAGAGAGAGAGAGTGGGTGGAGAGAGAAAGATAAGAAGAGAGATAAGGTAAAGAGAAGAAGAGAGAGATGGGACGGAGAGTGGGAGAAAGAAGGGAAGAGAAGAGGACAAAGAGAGGAAAGAAGGAGAGAATGATGGAAAGAGAGAGAGAGAGAGGTGGAGAGAGGGAGATAGAAAGAGGGAGAGGGGAAGAGAAGAGTGTGAGGGTTGAGAGTGGAAGAGAGATAGAGGGCGAAGAGAAGAAAAGAGAGAGAGAGTACAGAGAGAATGATGAAAAGAGAGAGAGAAGGGTGGAGAGGGGAAGATAGAGAAAGTGAGAAAAATAAAAGAGAGAGAGTGATGAGGTAAAGACAAAAGAAAAGTGAGAGAGAGAGGGGGGAAGAAGAGGTAGAGGGTGGAGAGAGGAAGATGGGGGAGAGAAGAAGAGAGAACGCAGGATGATAAAAAGTTTAGGGTAGTGGGGGAAAGGCGAAAGAAAGGTAGAAACGGTTTACAAACAGCGAACACATTATAACAGTGGCTTGACCTCAGGTCTAAAATTGCTGCATACTTTTCGGCGATCGATGTTCAAACCCAGGTGAAATTAAAAATTTTTGAATGCTGATTTTCTGGGCAAATGGACCCTTTCCACCCTGAAGACACATTAACAGTCCTAAATTCATTTCATTTGACAACGTGATTGAAGTGGATCAGTAGTCAGTGTCCAGCCAAGGTGAAGAAGGATTCTGATTTTCTCGGCAAGTATCCGTCCCTACTAGGAACACGATCTCCACAAACCCCGCTTCCTTTGTTTGATTTAGCAGTTAAAGTAGTTGTGTATTCCACACAGGTGTCAATAGTCGCAATTAGAAAATATTTTTTGAATTCGAATGTTGATTTTCTATGTAAATAGGCCCCACCCATTTGGAACATGATATATCCTATCAACGATTCTTTTGATTACGCCTTTTGGTTGAAGGAGTAGAGCATTTTCCAGTGATGCCCATGGTCGTGGTTCGATCCCTGGTAAAAGACAGGATATCAAAGTTTGCCATTTTGCTTATCGTTACCCTGGGGAAAAGATCTAGTTTGGTGCATGTGTATTGCTATTCATAGATGTGTGTGTGTGTGTGTGTGTTTCTGCGTGAGGACTTGACTGTGCTCGGTGTATTGAAGCTCTAAACCAGTGCTGTCCAACACTCGGCCCGTGGGTCACATATTACGAGAGAAGCGATTTCCTGTTGCCTGCAGCAAAGACCGACCCGAACATCTAAAAAAATCGAAGAGAGCTGCAACAGCTAAATACGTCACAGAAATTAACGATATTGCTATGTCAATTCAAGGCCACGTAGTGTAAATAAAGGCTCCATATTGTATCGTCGTCTTTTTTTTCATACTACACCGTTCTTTTGTACGTAATTCGTTTCATAATGATGAAACAGAAAAACTGTCACGTGACCAACGTCTAATAACAGCATACCGTGTCATCATCATCATCATCATCATCATCATCATCATCATCAGCAGCAGCAGTCTTTTAACGTCCGTCGTTTGACAAAGACCTTCCCCAGGATCTGCCACATTTCCCTATCATGGGCGTCGTGGAGCCAATATTTTCTGAATTTGTCTACTTCATCTCCATTTTCTGTCTTGTCGGCCTCGGTTTTGCATGTGGTGTATGGAGATCCATGTCGTGAGTCGTGATATCCATCGGTGGTCTGCCATTCTAGCAACATGACCAGCCCATTGCCATTTGAGTTTTCTAATGGATTCTATGATGTCCCTGATCCCCGTTTTCTTTCTGATATCTTGTGCTGTCTTGTGATCTCTCTACGTGAGGTTGAGCATGATTCTCTCATGCGCACGTTGCATGCCTCTCAGTTTGCAGGTTTGACTCTTCATTAGGTTCCATGTTTCAGTTCCATAAGTGACTATTGGGAGAATGCATTGGTTGTATACTCTTTTTTTTTTTAGGATGATTGGGGTCATCTGCTTTTTGAAAGGCATGCCATCCAAGAGTGATTCCCCGCTTGATTTCTTCTTCTTTTGTGGGTTTCATAGAGATTCGTTGTCCAAGGTAGATATAGTGGTCTACTTTCCCCAGTTTTGCATCTTCGATTTTGACAGTTATGTCTTGTTGGGGGTGATTTAAACATTAAAAAAGTTGTTGAGCAAAGAATGAATCACATTTTTCGCCTTTATTGGGTAGTGACTTCTAAAAAGTTTGGATTAAAGAAAAAAGAAAAAAGAAAAGAGAAAGAATACAAGCCGTAGAGTTTGTTCGTAAATAATACCTGATAACATCCGTTTTAATTGTGTAATGAACCGCTGGAAACAATCAAATCCTGCCATGTTTGGTGTGAAAGACAATTCTGGTGTACTTATCTATAGACGACACTGTATACGTGTACTCGTAGGTTTATAATTTAGGTTTTATTTACAGGGATCAGGTCGTTGGACTTGACAGCATAACTCAAAGAAGCAATTAAAGTGAAGTAAATATTGCGATATGGAATAACTCTGCCAAACTGACGCTCATCTATTCTCTATCGGTCGAACTTGAACAGCAGAGACCCACAATGAAGTGATCTTCACCCACGATTCAGCATCATCGATACCAATCAAAGCATGTTAGTCAAAAGGCAAAGAGTAAACATAAAAAAATATTCTTGTTATGATTGGCAAAGGGGGAAAAACTCTGTGTGTGTGTATGTGTGTGTGTGTGTGTGTGTGTAAGTGATGAATGCGAGAGGTACGAAATGCAAACATTCACTGGGTATAATTCCTTGTTATTCTTATTTAAAAAAAAATATATTTTCACACACTCACGCATGCATATATATATATATATATATATATATATATATATATATATGTTTGATTAGTGGGTGTAAAGTGATCAGACTGAATGTTGATGAAAATGACAATTGGAATGTGGAGAGAAAAGCTCTGGAGAGTCGAAATGCATCGAAACATGCCCATGTGATACCAAAAATTTTTGAGACTCAACACATCCTTTTCTCTTACTTTCATCAATATATATGCATATATATACATTGTTGAAAATAAGGTAAACTCTGCATTTCTAATGTTTTTGTCAATTTGAACTAGTTTCCACGAAAACGTTTTATTAACACCATTAAAGATCTTTTTAAAGACGTTCCAGGTATGATAACTCCAGATCTTTCGACTATCATCGGTCACTATCAAGAAAATGTGATAGTATTGTTTAAAGAGTTATTAGTATTATCACTTTTTTTAATTATGATTTTATATTGATATTTTAAGTGATGTTTCTCTAACTTACGTAATTATAAAACTATTTAAATGTGCAACTGAAACCAAAAGATACACGTATATAGTGCAATTTAGCGGCATCCCTTCTTTTAAACAAGTATTAATGAAAAGTACACATATTTTTTTGTCTGGTTATTTTTCTAGAAAGTCTTCCGAGTTCCCGATGATGTTTCTTAGAGTCATTTTTAGTCCTCGAATTATCTTTACACTGAAAACTTTCGATCATATAACACGGATACTTTTCAATATATATATATATATATATATATATATATATATATATATATATATATATATATATATATATATATATATATATATAATTTGAACGGAATGTTAAACTAACAAATGCCTGAATGGCATTGATTCGTAAAGTCCATTCAACGGTACCAAATAATTGTTTACTAATAGAATACAGTTTGGTTTCGTCTAGACATATATAAATAGCTAACTCTGTTGAAGGCAAATTAACTTTTATTTTTATATTTGTTATAATCTGGGATATTTTACGACTGGAGTCAAGCTGAGGTCAGTAATCTTTTTGAATTTTGCATCTAAATTCTTCGCTTGAATATGTTATATGATTATTAACTCGAAGAAAATGTTTCTAATTTTTATTGGTATTCGGGCCGATGACGTCAGGGTAGGTTTACATCGGTCGGAGGTTAAAAAGAATAATAACGGACTTAATCGTCGAACTGGTTAAACACTCGACGAGGGGAGGGGGCAAGCGCACAAGAGCACACGAGTACTATCGGTCACACTATTTACTGATCCTGCATCGGCAAATTATTAGATAGGAGCATTTTGCATCCGTGTACCTAAATCAACTAAACAAACTACGTGTATTTAGACTAATCGAAAACAAAATGACAAGCTAAATATAAGAATCATATCTGTAGTTGGGGATATACATGATGAGATAACCGTCTTTGTTTCTAATACACCGAAATTCCACTTATAGTTTTGATCAAATTCCGTGTAAAAAATATAAATCTAAATCTCACAGAACATCTTCTGAGTAACATTCATCCGTGTATAATTGATTTGCATTATTAAGAAAGAATCGAAATAAACAAAATCTGTATGTAAGATATTTAGTTAAAATTTTCGTAGTGACATATTGAATGTTTAAAGACTGAAAAACCTTTTTCATAACATACATTTTTTCAGCAACATTTTTTGTCCGTAAAGTTTCCCAGAATATATATATATATATGTTGATAGAGAATCAACTCGAATGATTTTTTTGTGTAATTGGTATCCTCAGAGATGATATCATAAGTTGGTTTGAATGCAGTTTGAGATCAAAACCAACACAACGGATTTGATATTCACTTGGGTGAACATTCAGCAGAAATAACACGAACAACGAGTCACATTTGTAATTATACTTACTGATCCCTCATCGTTAAAATGTTCTTTGGGTAACCTACGTAAGTAAGCCCTGTTCCAAAAGATTAAATGATATCTTGTATGAAAATTATATCAATATTTTTTCAAAAAATAGATATATAGTATAAAAAAATATCAATATGCAATACACATGATACCCTATATGAAATGACAAAATACATGTACGGCATAATGTCTATAGTAAGAAAGGGGGGTGGTGTTTGATCAACACTAATGGGGTGCCATGTTATTATAACTGTTTTGTTTTTAAAATCCACGAAATGGTTGTATGGTAAACAACTGATGATCCCCAGAAGAGAAAATTTACTAATAGTTCAATAATAACAAAGTATATGTAAAACAGAAAGAAGCGAAGAAAATGACATGAACTGCATTAACAGATATCGATGGATAAGTAACTCAAGTGACCGACCAAATAACTAAAAAAGATTTCTTAAATAAGGTTTCATGTGTTTAAAGTTGTAAAGCTTCCTAGACGATTTATATATATATATATATATATATATATATATATATATATATATATATATATATATATATAATCATTACTCATATACACATATTGAGAGAGGGAGAGGAAGAGGAAGAAAGGGGGAAGCAGAGTGATATAATAATGTGTTTGTACTGCTAACAAAAAGTATTACATTAAGTTTACGTTCAAATATAGAGATATATCCATATAAACACATATATCTGTTGTCAACTACATAAGTATCTGCAATTATCCCTCCTTTATTTTATCTATCTATCTATCTATCTATCTATCTATATATATATATATATATATGTGTGTGTGTGTGTGTGTGTGTGTGTGTGTGCTTGTGAGTGTGTATTACAAAGAAATACATATATAATTCGACAGAAAATTACAGCAGTAGCGCCGTTTTCCTCGATTGTTTATTCTATTTACGCTGTCTACGCCAAATGATACATCCACCGCGTAATATCGGGAAATCATTCCAACTAGTGTTTCAAAGATATATATATATATATATATATATAGTCCAATTTTTTAAACGCTAAAACTTTAGTCAATTTTTCTTAGTCTTAAAGAATCCATGACCAAGTGCCACGCAAGTCGTTTTCAATCCAATCAGTGTAATTTCAACGTTTTATCTCAACTATTTTTTTATTCAATTTTAGAATCGTGAGCAAGTAATTTTGCTGTCTCTATCGATATTTGTAATTTTATTCCTTATTACACAGTTCATCAGCTGTTTCACGTATGCTTATATATATATAAAATCTCTACGACACATACAGACACACACGCACACACACACACACACACACATATATATATATATATATATATATATATATATATATATATATATATATATATATGTTGGTAACCTATGTAAGTAAGCCCTATTTCGAAAAATAGATATGTAGTATAAAATAATATCAATATACAGTACACATAAAACCTTGTATAAGATGACAAACTAAAAGTATGGCAAATTCTATATAATATGAAGGAGAAGTGTTGTTTGATTAACACTGCGGGGGTGCCATGTTAATATAACTGTTTTATTTTAAAAATCCCCGAAACGGTTACATGGTAAACAACTGACGATCCCAACAAGAGTCAATCTATACTTATACATTGTAGCATAGTAAACAAAGTTATCATTGGGGAAACTGAAAAAAAAAAACACCGAAGAAAATGATATAAATCGCATGAACAGTTATCAGGAAATAAGTAATTGAAGTAACACAAAAATCTTTTGAAAATGTTTGTTAATGTTTAATGTTTGAAGCGGTAAAGCTTTCTAGACTATATATATATATATATATATATATATATATATATGCTTATATGAATATAACTACTCCACAATTATTTGTTGTGATTATGTAAACATATATTGTTAAGTAAGTTTTAGGCATAATTTCGGACATGTATAATCCTTTATGTTTTCCTAATACACATCTAAAGAAAAATTCTATTTATGTCCATATTCATGGTGTATAAATAGAATTTAACAACCGTAACCATCAAAGATGACAAAGGATTCTATCCCTTTTTTTTTATATGTGCGTGTGTTTATTCATATGTCTCAGCGCTCCTGGACATACTGTTTTGTCCATGTACTTCTATTAATGTTGCCTTTTAAATTTTTGGAGG
Organism: Thysanoteuthis rhombus; assembly: GCA_963457665.1. NCBI lineage: Eukaryota > Metazoa > Mollusca > Cephalopoda > Oegopsida > Thysanoteuthidae > Thysanoteuthis > Thysanoteuthis major. Next base: position 5,392,599 of record OY735231.1, read on the forward strand.
AAAAGTTTTTAGGTCTCTCTTGGTCTTTAGTCTGACGGATTTATTAATAACATCTATTTTCTACAGAATCTCGATATTTATAGATGTCTTATTTCACTCTGTTTTTGATGTATTCCAGTGGAAAACGTCAGTGATGTCATAAATAAAATTTATTTTGACCATGTTTATTCTTCGATTGAATTTTCTCTTGTTATATTACCTCAATTTTTGATGCAACGGTTGTTCAGTTATTGACTACGATGGCGTCTTGTAATTTATGTGTTTGACGTTCACAAATAGAATTTTAATTCGATTTGAGGCAAACATTTTCCTCTTGCTACTTTATTTTTATGTAATCGTGTATTTTACAAAAGATTCAAAGAAAATTTCATTTTATGCGTTTTATTAATAAACTCCGTATGTATTATTTCAAGAGGGTTCGAAAGAGACTCAAATTATAAATTTAAAATATAAATTTTTCTTACCTCTTGATACGTACGTCCAATCCTCGATGGATTTTTCTTTTCTCCAAGTTCTGTTTACCTCTTTCATTTCGATCTCAAACAGGAATGAACTGAGAGATATTTCGTTATTTTTAGATATGTGTAATGCGATGTGCGATTGTTCATGCTTTCATCTCGTTGGTTAAACTTAGTCCCGACATTCTGACTAGTGATAAATATTCGATTCCGTGGTGTTCATGTTTGGGTCGACACATATAATTCCATTCATATACAGGTGCATACTGTCAAATCTGATCCTCACTTTTTTGTACATAATGATACTTGAGTATTTATATAGATATATAGATATATAGATATATAGATGTATCATAAATTGGTATAAGACTAACGTATTATCTATGTTAATATAGACCTGTATTATTTAACATTGTAATTGTAATTTGCTATGAAACAATTTTTTCTCCGTATTACGGGTATGTTATTCGTATATGTATTGTTTAACAATGTTTAAAAATAGATTCAGTCAGCAAAATTGATTTTTAACATGTATTGTTATAATTAATGTTAAGATTGAAGATGAGATTGTAATTTGTCATGAAGCAAACATTTTTCTTCCTGGTACGGATATGTGAACGTGTATTGTTCGACAAAGCTTATAGATAAATTCAGCGATCAATTCTTTTTTAACTTGTAAAGCAAACCTTTTATTCCTGTTACTATTCTATTAATGCAAACACATAATATTGAACAAGGTTCAAGCAGAATTTTGTGGATGTATTATTTCATGTGGTTTACGATTAAACTTATTATTATTCATATCTATTATTATGAAGTAAATTAGGATTGTATTGTTCAACAGCTTTACACAGTTGTTTATATATCGTATTCATACCTCATTCTGTGTATCAAATTCGTGATTTTTCTATAAAATCCTGCATCTGTTGAGTAGTTCTTGCTTTTCTTTACTATTCCGACAGTATTGTACCATAACATATTATTGAGGAATATTATTACTTTTCTGCTGCATTCGAATTATATGCAATTGAAACGCATTACGTTTATCAAACAATTTATAAATATCCAATGTTTATTTTTAAGTCCAGAAATGTTGCTTGGGTTCCTCTGTGTTCGAGTTTTAATTCAAGTTCTTTCGGGTGTATTTCTGTGTATGATTTCTCAATTCGTATCCAGCATTTAAACAAAACGTATCATCGAGGATGCATGTATATACATGAAATCTACATGCACTATCTATGTAATTATTAATTAATGATGACATGAAATTCTATTCTTGACTGTGTGAGTGTAAGCTCGTCAAAATGGTGCGGGGCCAATTCCCATAGGCATCTCTATGTTTTGTAATAGTACTGTGTTACCTATTTTGAAGTAACTTTCTCCAATTCAATGATTTACTACTCTTTGTAAAGCAGATTTAGTGAAGTGGGATTTATCTTATTTTTACTTTTCGACCGGTAAGCTTCGGGATCTGTGACGGCAATATATTAGCTTTTACCGCCTGCAAATCCTAAATATATTGTATCGTTTAGTTCATTATTAAGGTCTGTACGTGGAATTTTTGTGTAGATTGTACTAAAGTCATACGTGGAAATTGATTTAACTTTTTTATCGTGTGTCTATTTTGTTTAGTTTCTTTATGACAGGCATTTATTTCTCAGAATAGAAATACTATAGAATTTATCTATTTGATTTGATTTGAGCACTTTCGAAATTGCTCAACGAATTTGGTAATACACATTTCTGAGGCAATAATAAATCGAGCGCTGGTTGGGGTTTTATGTAGTTTTGGCTTAGGTATCCAGAACATGATTGGTAATTTGTCTGATTTATCTTCTCTCTTTATTTATAACGTTTTACATAGTTCAATTTTATTACATATGATTTATTTCGGGTGACTTTTAGTTATTGTATATAAAACGATTTTTATCAATTTTGACAACCTATTTTTCTTCTAAAATGTCATGAACAAATAAATTGTAAGATTCATGGATTGATTAACGTCTGTTTATTATTCCCAAATGATTTTTAGATTG
>OY735231.1:5397592-5400092 GCA_963457665.1 Thysanoteuthis rhombus
GACCAGAACAGTGAGAATTTGAAGTCTACTTGTTTTCAGTTAGACGAGAGGCGAATTTGTACATTTCTAATCACAAAAAGTAAAAGAAACAATTACATATGAATATCACAATCATTAGCCAACATGTAATAAACATGTAATACATCATATAATCTATATATGAATATAAATATATATTAGGAACAGTCAACCAGAACTGTCAACTTGGTTTCTTCAGTTTCCAAGTTGGTCCATCTGGCTGCTGGCTGTTTGGCTGGCTATGCATGTATTATCACGTGCACGGGTCACACTAATGGAGCAAGAGGGTGAACATCGAAACATCTATTCCTTATTCTGACCCTCAAATTGAGAACCATACAACGTGCGCATGAAATGACCATGCTCAACCTCACAAAGAGAGCTCACAAGACGGTGCAGTATATTAAGGGAAAAAATGGTGTCCATTAGGAGACTCGAATGGCGATGGGCTAGTCATGTCGCATGGATGGCAGACAACTGATTGACATCACGACTCACAACATGAATCCCCAGAGATCAAACCGAGGCTGGCAGAATATGAGATAGCGAGACGAAAGGTTCAGAAAATATTGGATCTGTAACGCCCACGATAGAGAGGTGTGTCAAATCCTGGTGAAGGTTTATCTCCAACGACGGACGATAAAAGACTGATGATAATGTTTAGAAAAAAAAAAGTTTTCCTTTGTCAACATATTTTTTTTCGTGTGAGTGTGTGTGTGTGTGGGGGGGGGTGTCAAATGTTTGAAAATTAAGACTTTTTATAGTGACCATTGCTCAACCAAAGGAAAAAAAAGTAACTTTTTCACAGGTTTCCTCAGGTTTTTAATTGATCACCCTAACACGGCATACATTGTCGTATGACAGTTTCTATTGAACGTCTTACCAGACCATGTTTTTTTTTGTTTCTGGGTAATAAGTATTATTGTTCAATCGATTATGTTTATAAAATGAAGAAAATGGCGATTAATCTCTTCAAACCTTGTTTTCACAACCAGTGATAATTTGAAATCTCCTTACTGTCAATAGAAAAAAAGACGATTTTACACTTTTGTATTGTCATGAAGTAAGAAAGACAAATACATCCTAATATCACAGTTGGAAGGATCAATAACTATTTTCTATACTTTCACACTCATAACCAAGGAATAATAATAAGTTAAGCTTCGTAAATTCGTGAATAGCGATTCTACTCTACATTCGACGTCATGATATAACCAGAACGTCATACATAATAATTAATGATTGTATTACAACTCTTCAGTGTGTGACCATAGACTATCCAATATACTATTCAGTACCGCGAGGTAGGATCGAAACCTTCGTTTCAGACCCGGAGACTGCCTTTTTACCCCTGCCCTAAGCAGAAGTGCACGGTCAGTAGGACCGAATTTAAGCGATATATTTACTTACGCACAATTCCCCATCAACCAGAGTGCTCCATTCCAATATATATATATATATATATATATATATATATATATATATATATATATATACATATATATAATCGTATAATGAGCGTAAATACAAATTTTTTCTGTTCATTACTTTGTTTGCACTCAAATAGAATCTCATTGGTGGAATTATCTTCCAATTGTTATATAACAATAAAGACTACGTCATAGAAACTCTTGTGACGTCATATTCGGTCATCACGCATTAAACCAGCTCAAAATGAGTTGAGACATAAAAAAATTGAAATTAAGATAATTGAATTATCAAAAAATATTACCCAATAAAATACCTTTAGGCTCCTTCGTGCTGATCCATACATGAATAAATCTGTAATTTTTGATGGACTTTCTGCTATTATTCTATATTGAACTAAAAGGACATTAAAGATACACTTATCAATAACTGATTCCCAAATCATATGATACATGAACAAATCAGAATAACCCCACTCACTATCAACAAAAACAAGAATAACACTTCTCAACAAGAAAGAAATACTAACATCAACTTATACCATTGTAACCAAATTTTACCCTAAATAACAAAAGTCGAAAAAGCTGTACAAAATATAATCTGCCGATACAAATCTACCATCGACTCAAATAAACGTCTGAAATTAACAATTTACAATGAAAAAATCAAAACTTCGAAATCCTAATAACAAATAAACAATTCCCCCCCAAAAACCATACCACAAAACAAATGTTGTATAACAATTTAAATACCCATTGGGAGAATGCACATCTGACAATACAACAAATGTAGGATATACCACAACAACAATTTCAAGAAGACTAACATACCAACTATCAGACCCTAGCTCCATACGACAACATTTGAAACAAAAAACAATTGCCCCTGCTCCAATATTCGCAAAATACTCACTAAAAACACAAAATCCTATAAAACTCTTACAACATATGAATTAAAATCAATTGTAACAAAAACAAATAAAACAAAATCTCATATGAATTAGGAGCCAACATCCTAAAATGCTTGAAAAAACAAATAACATAACGTCCATAAG
>OY735231.1:5405092-5487592 GCA_963457665.1 Thysanoteuthis rhombus
TATATATCTATGAATATACATATAAATATATATATATATATATATATATAAAGATATATATGTATATATATATATGTATATATATATATATATGAATATAGATATATGCATATAAATATAGATATATATGGATGTTTATATATTTAAATACATAAATATATATATATATATAAATATATATAAATGTATGTATATATATAAACATCAATATATATAATTATATATATAGATATATATATTGATAAATATATATATATGTATAAATATATACAGATAAATGCTTGTACATAAATACACACACACACACACACACACACATATATATATATATATATATATATATATATATATATATATATATATATGAATATAGCTATACATATGTGTGTGTGTGTGTGTGTGTGTAATCTATGACAATTTTGAAAAATTTAGAAATCACAAATTTTTAATATTTTTCATTTCCGATCGAGCATTTCGCCATCACAAGCGTCGTCAGATCGCATTTTAAAATATATTTTTTAAAGAAACATGATGTCCAACGTTGTTATGGGGATCGCGTGATAGTATCACGTTTCGGGGGCGTTATTCATTTCTCTTTTGAATACTTTAAATTTGTCGTTTATTTCTTGGCTCTAGTCCCTTTTCTTGTTTTTACTACGATTGTATTTTTTTTCTCCGTCCATACCTAATTATCTCTCTTCATGATGTATATCAGAAACCGTCAACCATAACTGTCACCCAATCAGTAAAAAAAAGGTTTCTTCAGTTTTCAAGTTGGTTTGGATTGTTACTCTTGCATGTGCGACGTGTGCAGGTAGCACCAATGTAGCTAGTGAACTGAAAATTTTAATCTTTACTCCATTCATCTTCCATATGAAATCCCCCAATAGGTTTTTAGTGTGTGCGTGTGTGTGTGTGGGGGGGGGGCAGTTCACAACGTTTATGCTAAACGGATCCCCTTTTTTGTGTCCGTCTGTTTTTCTGAAAAATCACTCCTTTTCCAGTGATTACTACCCAACAACATTTATCCATTGACCACGAACGTTTTATTTGATCAGCCCTAACATGATATGCAGCCAAAATACGTCGGTAACATGACGGTTTCTATAAAACGATTAACCAGATCTATCTATTTGTATATTCTAAGATCTCCTGAGTACAGTCCCCTAAATGCAGAGGCCCTGTCTATGTACCTTTAATATCAACATTGTTTATACATAATATCAAATGGCTGGATACTTTCCGTAAATCAGCTTCCACTTATCCTTTTGTCAAGACACATTCGCTTCTTCACTATCAAATAAGATAAACAGTCGCTGCTGCCTAATAAAACCTGACATTATACTAATTTCAGTTTCACTTGTGCAGCAAGCGATCCTTATGAACCCAGTTATCCTTTTGGCAAGATGTATTTACCGTTAACCCAACTAAACACTTCTCTATAAAGCGAAGAATTATTCTAATTTTAGTGTCCGTTTCTCTGTTGTTAGCGATCCTAATGTCCTGGTCTATTAAACTTGCATCTCTGGCGTGCGAAACCTATACAAACGGAGTAGAGTGTCCAAAGTCCTCCCCTCGCTTAGATCTCTTCTTCAAGCTATCTACGCTTGTCAGTTCAAAGGTCTTTTATATCGATGACCAAAGATTACAGGATAGCTTAATACACAAGTCGTATGACAATGTCGGTTTCTTGTGAGCCTTGTTCAAATAAAGAAGGCAGGGATGTGCAACTCACCCACCGAGCACAGTCTGCCACTTAGATTAATCAGTGAGTCGAGTGTACAATGCGTGCAACATTAGTCATTTAACATAATTCAATAGTTGTTCTACCTCAAAGAGATCGAATGATTGATGTGTCCGGACACTGGCGATGGCGATTTGGGTGCCGGCTCTGTTCTAAACTGAGAACTCCACGAAAGAGGAAGACGACCAACGGTGGCATGATTTGTTGGCCGACCTTTTCGCAATTATACTGAGTTAGATTCTCACTGGGTGCTCCCTGTCTGTTGCCTTGTGCCAGTCTTAGTTTGCTGGTTAAGAGATGTGTATTGTGGCTGAAATTATCTAGTATTTTCTATCGGCACTTGGAATCGAACCCCGGTGAAAGACAGCACTTCAAATGCTAATTCCAAGGTAAATATATCTTATTTATCTTGGACGATTTGTGCAATACAATCTTCCTATCCCCATTTCACAATATTTGGCCTTGTGCCATACTTATTGGCAATAAAGTTACTGAGAGGAAAAAAGCCGAAATCTTTCCTGCATGTATTGAGTTCATCTGTAATCTATGATGAAATGCTACTCTGATTATAGTTTTATTTCTCTGGCATTCCCAGAATTCGCAGTATTATTTTATACTAAGGACAGTGCTGCTCCCAAAGGTGCATGTTTAGAAGTGACTCATACTTTATGGTATCTTGAGCAGCCTAGCATACTTGTCATCGTAAATGAATTCTTTGTTCGTCGTACGAAACTACGACTTCGAATTATCTCTGTTACAAATCATCAGTGTTGTCAATTTAGGCATTTCATATCTAGATTTAGATTATTCCAAAAAGTGGAAGCGCAGAGAGATACTTTACAGAAACTGTGAAGGAAGATCTATAATCTGTAATTTTTTCGTTTATTTTCATTAGATCACTCAAGAACCGCTGACCCAAACTACATCAAACTCGACACTGCCTTGCCTTCTTTGCTAGCTAATGTGGGTGGCGAATTTCAACTTTGTAGAGTGACCAGTTGTTGAGTAATTGCGTTGTGTACACGCATGCAGATTTCTTCAATTGTAGTGAGATGTTATTATTAGAGTGAATAGGAGCTTTGACGTATTTGTTTAAGAAACGCTACCCGTGATTTATTACATGAACAGTTATCTTTATAAATAATGTTTGGTGTGGCTATGAATCATTGTTATTTACTGAACTTCGCTAAAGGACAAGTGAAACTAAGAAAATGGGAGTAAGAAGATTGTATTGTACCATTTATTCAAGCAGGAAGGGACTGCTTTACTCTCTTGAAAAAACAGCATTCGAATTTCTTTTATATTTTTCTTACGAGGGCTTGAAAACCGACTACTGACATTCGAGATCTTTCTATCAAGATCTCGAATTTCAGTCAAGACATATGCAACTACTTCAGGTAAAGGTAAGTTAAGAGACAACTCCTAATGCTAAGCTCATTGTAGGACATCGATTCGCCCTGGGGTCCTAAAGTAATAACTCGGCCCTTTCGCAAGGAAGCAGTTCGCCTTGGGGCAGCACTGTCCCATTGCACTAAAAGGCACGGGTCGGATTTATCCTGACGTTTTCGCGTCTTTGGTTGTTAGGACTGGAGTTATAAAAAATAACTCAATTCTACGTTAAAAACAATCTTGTGTCAAACGTTTCCTCATGGGGGTTAAGGTAAAAAGATCCAATGGAGCAGGACGGCCGGTGAAGAAGCCCCAATTTCCGTTGCATGTATCAGCCAAGTGATCGTTGCTAGTGTCAAGTCTGGTTGAGACCAGAACTTTATACCTACAATTTTTTATGGCCACTCCTTTGGTGTGATGCATTTGATGTGACAATTTATTCTAATCCAAATCTACGTAATAGGAGTTTTTTAATTCAATGTTTACTTTTATCGTAACTTTCATTATCAAAAAGACACCAATATGTTATAGTTTTACAAAAATACAAAAACATCGGAATTTTCTTGAAAATTTAAAAAAAAATGTGGAATTCGACATTGATAATCATCCAAAATTACACGCGGAGATACAAAAAGATTGCAATTTTTATCGTATTTTCAATTCAGTCGGAAAGGAAGTGACGTTAAATTCTTTCTCCTCTTCTGATTGGCAACGACATCTGACTCGATTGAAGAAAATAAAAGCATCCCTTATCGCAGCGATTGAATCGCCGATACGGCCCCAGACATTTTTAAGGTCTTAAGTATACTCATGTCGACATTCGATCACCAGTATATTCATCGCCGATTGGACACAAAAAATCGCCGATCCAACGAAATCCAATCGGTGACCTATCAGAAGTGCGACCTGACCTTAGCTTTAGTGTCTACAAGCTTTTTTCTCCATTATTCGACGCACACGCGAAGAGGAAGAAGTAAAGAAATAATATTCTCTCGATCATTCTCTATTCCCTACCCACCCACATGATATTTCAATGTGTACTGTTCTTATTATAAGTAACAAATGTAAAACATCCGTCTTCCTTTTATTCATTTGATCGTTCGGGTGTCATCCCAAAATTGAGGTGTTTGAAGGAAATGATCTCAATGCATTATGAAAGCGGGGAGTAAAAAGGGGAAAAAAAGGAGAGAGAGAGGGGAAGAGACAGGGGAGAGAGAGAGTGAGAGAGAGAGAGAGGGAGTGAGAGAGAGAGAGAGGGGGATGTATGTGTAAAAGAGAGTGAAAAGTAGAAGGACAAAGAGAGGAGAATGAAATATGTATTTTGAATTTATATCAAGAGATTTAGGTAATAAAAGATGACGACTATATAAAATCCGAATAAAGAAATAATGAAAGGAAGGAAGGAAGGAAGGAAGGAAGAAGAAGAAGAAGAAGAAGAAGAAGAAGAAGAAGAAGAAGAAGAAGAAGAAGAAGAAGAAGAAGAAGAAGAAGACAGTGATTGAGAAGTAAGAAAAAGAAGGAGGGGTGATTAGGAAGAGGAGGAGGAAGAAGCAAAGATGGAAAGACGAAAGTGGCAGAGAGAAAATTCAAATAATAATAATAATAATAATAATAATAATAATAATAATAATAATAATAATAATAATTGGGATAAAAGGAAGGATTGAAATAGCACTGCTAGGGACTGCACGTATACCGGAGAAAGTACTAAAAATATAAGATGTTAGCAGTGGCTTAACAGAGGAAAAGGGAAACACACACACACACACACACACACACACACACACACACACACATACACTCACACACACAAATGGTGGTGGAGGTACGAATCACAACACTGCTGTGATAGGTGAGGGAGAGATGAGAGTAGGGCTGAGGACCTGAGGAGACTTACTGTCACTCAGTTTTCTGCGATAACCACTTGGCAACTGGTGTGGAATTGTAAACCGCAGTATTGAGAATGAGGAGAGGAGGGCTGGAGACATGAGAAGACTTGCTGTTACTGAATCTCCAGCGATAACCACCAGGCAACTGGTGTGATAATAATAATAATGATAATAATAATAATAATAATAATAATAATAATAATAATAATAATAATAATAATAATAACTCTGTGATTATTTTCGAACATTTTAATGATATTTTACTTTGGTTGATTATTCTTGATATTTTGATGGTATTTTTTTTACCTCTGAGATGGTTTTCTTTGTAAGTCTGAGAAATTTTCTCCTTTGATGGAATGGCCACTGCCAAGTCGAGAAAAGTTGGTTTTTGGACTTGCACGTGGGTAAGTGGAATTAAAATTAAATTTAAAATTAAATTTACAAATGAGTTGTCCCATAGAAGTATAGAAAAGCGATTCCTTTTCTTTCATGTGAGAGGCGACCCTCGAGTATATATGTATGAATGAACTTTCCCCTACCCCTGCCACCCTCGCGTATAAATTGGCTGTGCTGCCTTGTCCAGCCAGCATTGGAAGAAAAAACAACGCATACCGAGACTTATACTAAGTCAAGACTTAAAACATATAAGGGAGACATATGATCTTGAATGCATGTAACCCCCCCCCCCCAGGAACAAGGCTTAGTGTGTTTTTTTTTTCTTTAGTTCAACAATCAGGTAAATGCCATATCACTAAATAGATATCTCTGCACATCCAAATGGCTTGTCCTTGTGAGGCCATACCCTGGGTGGTAAGAGCTGGTGGGGCTCTTAGGTTATCACAGTGCACATCGGTCTCAATGAACCAACCAAGGTCTGGCGCTACCTTAAAAGAACCAAAAACCCCAATCATGACAGTACAACCAAACCATTTTACCGCAAAAAACGGGGCACAGATCCAAGATCTGTGTGTCGTAACCGGCAGGTGTTCCCTTGTTAGCCACCAGGAGGGACCCGGTCGTCATCCTGTGACTGCTGGCCAAAACTCCGGCTCGTGTACCCTTAATGGCCTTCAGGAGGGACACAGTCGTCACACAGCTACTGTTGGCCAAAACTCGTATACCACAAATGACACCCAGGGAAAGTGCAGTCCTCACGGAGTGACTGCTATAAAGAACAAGAGAAAGAGATGGACAAGGGAAGAGAATAGACTAGTTATGTATTGTTACTTTAAAAGCAAGCCTTCTGTGCGATCTTATAGAGAGCGTATGCTCCAAATATGGAGGGAAAAATCTGCTGTAGAAGTATCGAACCAACGCCTTGCTGACCAAGTAAAACAAATCCAAAAGAAGAAATGGCTGTCTGAGGCTGAACTACTAGAGATTCGCATTAATGTAGAGAGAGATTCAGGTGACACATCTGAAGAATGCCCCCCCCCAGCACAACTAGTACCAATAACAAAACTAGAAGAATTCCCCATGAGACCCCCACAGTAAACTATGCACCAGAGGGTGACGACGAGGCACCAACGGAAGAAGAGAAAACCAAAATACAAGGTTTGAAAGAGATCATGCGAAGAGAGAAAACAACACTCTCCTCCCTAAGAGACAAAGACAGAAAGAAAGTCGGAGAAGTGACCGAACAGGTCAACTGCCTCTTACAGCACATAGAAACGAACACCCTCCTAGAACTCAACAACTTAATTTACGCTGGGGCGAAAATGGTAGCACAAAGCTTCACAACACAAGATAGGAACCCGAGCAATAATAGGGAAGAGAAACCCAACTGGGAGAGAAGATTACAAAGGCAGATCTCCCAACTACAGAGAGATGAAGTACTGCTTAGAAATATACCACACACGGACAGACCACGAGTAAGACTTTATAACAAATACAAGGTAACGCAAAAAGGCATCGCAACTGTAGTCGAAGACTTACACCAGAAAAGACTAGCCAAAGAGGCAAGACTAAAAAGATACAGACTAAGAACAGCCCAATACACACAAAACTGCACATTCCAAAACAATGAGAAGAAGTTTTACCGAGATTTAAATGGGGAAAGAAGGCAGGACATAAAACCAGATGCCACAGAGGCCAAGAACTATTGGAATAGCATATGGGGGCACCCAAAAAGACACAACGTAACTCCGCAATGGTTAGGAAACATGAGAAAAGAACTAGAAGATATAGACAAGGGAGAACCAATAGTACTGAATTAAACCACATTGAAACATACGCTTAGGAAAGTAGCCAACTGGAAAACACCGGGTCCCGACGGGATCCATGGGTATTGGTTCAAAAAATTCACCATGTTACACGGCAGACTCACTCACCTACTCCAAAATTGCCTAAACGAAGGCAAAGCACCAGAATGGATGACTAAAGGCAGAACCACCCTCATCCAAAAAGACCCAGAAAAGGGGAACATAGCAAGCAACTATAGACCAATCACGTGCTTACCACTTATGTGGAAAATCCTGACCGGGCAAATAGCAGAGAGAATATACATGTCAATGGATAGAAGGGGACTACTACCAGAAGAACAGAAAGGGTGTAGGATAGGAACCAAAGGGGCAAACGATTTACTCTACATAGACCAGATGATCTTAAGAGAAGTGAGGAAAAGGAGAAAGAATATCGCAATGGGATGGATAGATTACAAAAAAGCATACGATATGATTCCACATAGCTGGATACTCGAATGCCTTAGAATGTTAAAAATTAGCGAACCGGTGGTTAAATTCATTAGTAATTCGATGGAAGACTGGAAAGTATATTTGACAGCCGCAGGGGACAAACTAGCCGAGGTAGGGATAAAAAGGGGAATCTTCCAATGAGACTCGTTGTCCCCACTATTATTTGTTCTAACAATGATACCGCTTAACAGAATCCTGATAAACAGCAAAGGATACCACTTCTCTAAAACAAAAGGAAAGGTCAACCACCTAATGTACATGGACGATATAAAATTGTTCGCAAAAAACAGGGGAGAGCTTGAGACTCTGTTCAACGAAGTAAGGGAATATAGTGAGGACATAGGAATGGAGTTTGGAATAGAAAAATGCGCAATCAAGGTGATGCACAAAGGAAGGCTTTCAATGACTGAGGGAACTGAACTCCCAGACAACAGCAAGATTAGGGCATTGACCGCACAAGACCGATACAAGTACCTAGGTGTCCTTGAATGTGACACGATAAAACGGGAAGAGATGAAGGAGAAAATAAAGAGAGAATACCTGAGAAGGATAAGGAAAATATTAGAAACCAAATTAAACAGCAGGAATCTAATAAAAGGAATGAACACCTGGGCTGTATCAGTAGTTAGGTATACAGGACCATTCCTAGGATGGACAAAGGAAGAGCTCCAATCAATGGATAGGCGAACAAGGAAACTTATGACGATGCATATAAGCATTACACCCTAGGAATGATACGGATAGACTATACGTTAAGAGAAAAGAAGGTGGTAGGGGGCTCATCAGCATAGAAGATTGTGTCCAGAGAGCTAAAACAGTCCTAGAAAGATATGTGCAAACAAATAGTGAAGAAATCATAAAGAGCGCGAGAGATAGTGCAACAAACAATAAAGTAGAAAACAATAGAACAGTACAGCAAGCAAGAAAAGAAAGATGGAAAGGGAAAAAATTGTACGGCGAGTTTAAAAGACAGATACAAGATATAGCAGACGAGAAATCATGGACGTGGTTACGAAAGGGGAACCTTAAGAGAGAAACAGAATCGCTCATCATGGCAGCCCAAAACAAAAGCATAAGGACAAACTACATAAAAACAAAAATCGACAGAACACAGACAAACAGCAAATGCCGCATGTGCGGTGGAAGAGATGAGACAGTAAACCACATAACTAGTGAATGTAGTCAACTCGCCCAGAAGGAGTATAAGCATAGACACGATAGAGTAGCAACGATGATACACTGGGAACTAAGCAAACAAATGGGATTCAACCATGTGGAAAAGTGGTATCAGCACAAGCCAGAGGCAGTTTTGGAGAATGACAACCACAAACTACTGTGGGACTTTGACATCCAAACTGACCACCTCATCCAGGCAAGAAGACCGGACTTAGTAATAGTAGACAAAAAAAAGGAAGGCCTGCCAAATAGTGGACGTTGCTGTACCTGCAGACCATAGAGTAAAAAAGAAGGAGGGTGAAAAAAGGGAAAAATACCAGGACCTAGCAAGGGAGTTAAGGAAAATGTGGAACATGAAAACCAGGGTAGTACCGGTCATAGTGGGCGCACTAGGAACTGTCCCCAAAACGCTGAGGGAGAGACTGGAGGAAATCGGGATTAGAGGAAGGATAGAGACCGTACAGACCACAGCACTACTGGGAACTGCACGGATACTGAGGAAGGTGCTAGAAATATAAGTACTGCAACGAATTGTAGCTCTGTCATGATATACGAAAGAGAGAGGAGACGTTAGCTGAAGACCTGAGGAGACTTACTGTCACTCAGCCTTCAGCGATAACCACTGAGCAACCGGTGTGAAACTGTAAATCGTAGAATTACTGCGACCTATGAGTACTAGGAGAGGAGGGCTGGAGACTTGAGTAGACTTGCTGTCACTCAAACTCCAGCGGTTACCACCAGGCAACTGGTGTGAGATTCCAAATAATAATAATAATAATAATAATAATAATAATAATACAGCGGGGGAACTGGTGAGAGTATGGAGAGGAGGACTGGAGACCTGAGGGAAACTTGCTGTCACTTAGTCTCCAGCTCTGACCGCCTGGCAACTGGTGTGAAGGAGGAGTTTAGAAAGAAGAAGAAGAAGAAGAAGAAGAAGAAGAAGAAGAAGAAATAATAATAATAATAATAATAATAATAATAATAATAATAATAATAATGATGATGATGATGATGATGATAATAATAATAATAATAATAATAATAAAAAAAAAAAAAAAAAAAAGGGGGATATGTTTAAAGCCAAATGACTTCATTTCAGTAGCCTGGACGGAAAATCGTGTTTATGAAGATCTTTCTGATACAACTCAAATGCACTTGAAATGACGGGGCTTTGAAATGCAATACTCAACCTTCTTCCATGCTTTATTTTTTATTTTGAAGGTTTTGTTTTTCCTTACCTTCCCGCATTTTTTCCCCTGCTTTTGTTTTCCCTCGTCCATCTCTCTATCTTCCCTAGGGGTCTCTGCGGTAGATGCCCTCACGGTGACCAAAGCTTTGTCTATGTCGGCCTCGATCTGGCTTTCTTCCGACTAGGGCGACAGACGTAGTAACAAAAGGTGGAGTGAGGGCGTCGGGTGTCAGGTTGTTGGCCACCGTGGCTGAATCAACTGAAGAGTCCGAATAACTGGAGGAAGAAGAAGAAAGTGAGGTCCCTCAGGTTGGATATCTAAAACCGACAACACCTTCATCAGTTTCCATCTTCTCAAAGTTTATTTATTCGTTTATTTTTTACGTTTATCCATCGTCACGCCCTCTTGTCCCTTCTGTTTTCTTTAATTTATTTTTCTTTCCTTCTTTCTTTCTTTCTTTCTTTTGGTCTATTCAATTTTCTCTTCCTATTTATTCTATCTTTCAATGACTTTCTTTCTAATTATCTCTTCCTTCTTTCTCTTATTCTTCCTTTCCATTCGTCTTTTCTTTCGGTCTCCCTCTTTCTTTCTTCCCTTTTTATTTATCTTCGTTCTCTTCGATTTATTATTTCTTTCTTTTCCTGTGTTTCTGTCTTTGTTTTTAATTCCTACCTTTGTTTGTTTGTTTCCTTCTTATAAGATATCTTCCTTCCCTTTCTTTCGCTCTCTTTTGCCTTTCCCTTTTCCTTTCTTGCTCTTCTTTCTTTCTTTCTTTCTTTCTTTTTTTCTTAACTCTATCTTTTGAATTGCCTCTTTTCTTTCTTCCTCCCTTTCATTTTTAGATTTCATTTACCTTGAGATTGAAAAAAATCGTTATTTATATTTTTCATCCTCTTCATAACCCACCGATTTCTTTCTTTCTTTCTTTCTTTTTCTTTCTTTCTTTCTTTCTTTTTCTTTCTTTCTTTCTTCCTTTCTTTCTTTCTTTCTTTCAAAATTATGTTTTTTCCTTAATAAAACCTTTCCATCTTGACCCTTTTCTCTCCTTTTCATTTCCTGCTGTCTCTCCTTCGTTCACCTATTCTTCCCTCCACTCATTCATCTCTAACTGATTCCACATATTTTTTCTTTGCATTTCCCATCTCTACCTCTCCCGATTGTTCCTTTTTTTCTCAACATCTTTCTACCCTTGACTAACCTTCCACATTCAATCATCATCAAGTAGGCCGAACAGCCTCGAAGCAGACGACATAGGTGGACAGGGAAAAGGTTTTTTTCTTTCTTTCTCTCAGCCACTTCCATTTCTTTCCTCCTTCCTTTCTTTCTCTGTTTTTTCTCTTCTTTCTGGTAATAATGTTTTTTTCTTTATTTCTAATTCTTTCTTCGTTTTACTTTGTTCCTTTCCGTCTTTCTTTCATTCTTTTTTTTCACATTCTCCCGTGCTTCCTTTCTTTACGAATAGTTTTTCTGCTTTGTTCCATCTTGCCCCGGAGTAAGTTATGTAGCCAGTCAAAAAACCTTCTTTCTTTCTTTTTTTTTTCTTTTCGACATTTTTTTCTCTCCTTCCTTCTTTTTTCTTTCTTTCTTTCTTTCTGTCTTATCTTCAAATTATATGTCTTTCGATCTTTTTCCCCCCTTCTTTTTCTTTTCATCTTTTGTTTTTTTCTTATTTTTTTTTCTTATTTACCCTCTCTTTCTTTTTTCCCCTTCTTTGGTCTTCCTCCTTTCTTTCTTTCTTTCTTTCTTTCTTTCTTTCTTTCTTCGTTTCTAAGCTCCTTTTGAAGTTTTTGCTCTTTCTTATTCTTTCCTCGTCTCTTCCCTTCTTTCTTTTCCATTCAACCTTTCCTTCTTTTCACATTCCATCCTCTCTTCACAATTCTCCACATTTTTCTTGACGATAGTTCTTGTCTCTCTCTCTCTCTCCATCTTCCTACCCTTGACCAGCCTTCCACATCCAATCTTTACCGGTTGGGCAGGACAGCCTCGAAGCAAGCTACTATAGGTGGACGGGAAAACGTTTTCTGCTTCTGATTGACCAAGCATTTATGCCGACATAGAGTCGCTTCTATCATTCATGATGAGGAATGGAAAAAGACAAAAATTGTGTAAACATTTATGGCGTCTATCCTCGACGCTTCTACTAGAAGAGCAGACCACCCCAACCTAGCAACGGGTAGAAATGTGACAATATCCGACCCTGCTGTGCTCTTTGAAGACAGCCAGACGTGAGCCAGGCTGACTTAACCTGGAACATTACACCAGAGAAATGAGACACGGAGTAGAAAAACAATGGCAAGAACGTGAAAAAAGAAGATTGAAAAGACGTAACTATATAGCCAATGGAATATCATGTGTACAGGGTGTTTCGAAAAGATTGACATCCTTTTTTTGGACTATTTGATATCTAAAATCTTTTCTTTGAATACACAAATTACAAAAGGATTACAAAAAGATGGTAATTGCACATAGCGTGTCACCCACAAATAAGTACACACAAAATATTTTTTTCAAAGAAAGTCAATTTTCTCCTTTGCAGTGGATTTTATTAATTCTTATGGAACTTTACCCAATCACAACTTTTTTACAACCAAACTCTGCATCATTAAAACTCTGTTCCAAATATATTTTTTCGTAAGGGTATACTCATTTTTGGACGGTAACCTATACATATTTATAAGCATAGACCGAAGATTACGTCGTGAACATTTTAGATGATAACTAAGCTAATAAGTAGGTGTCACGATACGGACATATTTATGTGTGTGAGGAGAGAGAGAGAGAGAGAGAGAGAGAGAGAGAGAGAGAGAGTGGAAGATCGAGGGAGGAGGTGGTTTGATGTTGGGTAACAGTTTCTCGTATGGGTAACAGAATAGTTAAACTGAGTTCGAATTTTGGCCGAGATTGTCGACTTCGTATTAATGCTCTTGTGAAAGGTATGAATCCTCGTCCCTTTGTTGTGTACTATAGCCAAATGACAAAATGTCTCATCATCTCACTTGGGAGAAGAATCAGCTTACGAGAATTTTAGAAGATATTCAAAACGAACCTGGAGGGGAAACCCACGAAGGTCAAAGAGGATGTCAAGATAAATTATGATGGCAACCCTTAGAATGACAATTCGAGATCTTCCAACTGACTTACAAGTTTCTTTTCTTTTTTTTTGTACATGAACTGACAGAAAATCAGAAACTGTGTCGTTTCGAGGTTTACTCATGATGGATTCCTTGCAGATATAACATCTTATTCTTGATAGGTGTCCCTACAATTTGTAAAATAATTTTTGTTTAAAATATAATGTTTTAATTTCCCTGTCAAAATCCGACATCACTTGTGATGTATCGTAATACTTCTACCCCACAACCCCTGTCCCTTATTTGGACTTCGTCCCAAAGGGAGTTATGTATATCCTTCTCACACTCCACATATGTCATAACGTATTTTTCGCATATCTTCTTTGGTTATGTCTTTCTTATGTTCCTTGGTCTGACGCGGACGGCTGATTTCTTTCTTCTGTATTTCTTCACGAATTGGATGTTATACGCACAATTTTTAGTCAGACCCATCTCCCACAAGGCACCAACTATGGTAAGGAAGTTGTGAAGAATAGTTTCACAGATGAACTCCATCCTAAAGTTGTAACTTCACAAACACTTTCGATCAGTTCAGCAGCACGTTTCGCATTAGGAATGTTTGCTGTAAATAATATCACCGTATCAGGACGGATGTTCTAAAGGGGATCGCCTAGGAGAGAAAAAGGAAAAGAAAAAAAAAAATGATGACATAGTCTCAGTTGCAACGGAATCCTTATTCCAGAAATCGGGTTCCGTTTTTATCAAATAATGACGCAGAGCTTTATCTACCGTCGGATGAAGGGAATTACCTCCCTTGTCATATTTTGGAAGATTTACATTAGGAGAAAAAAAGATGGCGTCGGTTGTGATTTATCCGAGTTCTTGTCGCAGACGTATGTATCAGCTTACATAATTCTGTTGGCTGGGAAAGGGTTTGGATATCTACCCCTTCTACCCCGGTGATATACTCCATTTGATGAATGAAACATTCCTGGGTAGATACACGGATAAGTACGTAATCTTCTAATATGTCTTGCTTCCAGATCCTTCCGAGCGGAAAAAAAGGGAATAGAATTAGGGTTTTCTGGGTGGTATGTTTGTCATTCTGAGTGTATTAAGTGCATCATTAATATCGTCTTTTTTATTCATAGATTCAGACATTTACTCATTGTGGCCGAGTGTGGCTCAAGGCCACAATATTGAGGAATTAAATACATTAGCAATAAACCTAGTAAATAGTCCCTTCTCTTTCTGTCTGTTCCATTCCCTCCCTTCGAGACTGATTGACAGACAGAGTGGGACAGGCGTCTGTTAAGCTGTCTGTCTGTCTCTTTCTCTCTCTAAATGTGTGTGTGTGCGTGTTTCAGAAATGGACATATTTGGTCCGACAGAATGGATCATGAATTGCGTTATATCATATAAATAATTGATCTGCCGTCGTTACACGGTTAATATATCACCCAATTTAGACCACATAACTAAAATAAATAATTATGGGGCTGTTGCAGGGATCGAACCTGTCACTGCAGTAGCCGCTTCAATGTGGCGATGCTCTTACCCTTGAGCTAAACAGCAGCTGGCTAAACAAAGGTAAATGACTGATTTCAATCCAAATTCTCATCTCGTTTATTCTTGGTCTATTCGTCTCTTTCAACGTGACTGTCATGTATTTGAGAAATGGACATATTTGGTCCGACAGAATCAATTATGAATAGCAGAGCGGTTACTCTATCGGTTCTAGGTTCGATTCCTGCGGCAGACCCATTTTCTTTAATTGTCTATTTTATTTACGTTGTCTAAATTGAGTGATATATTAACCGTTATACTGGCATTATTGTATGCACATTTTCATACAAAAGGCAGGTTTCCTCAATATCTAAATTGCCTGAAACCCATTTGTGGCGATTTTAAAATTTCTAAACTTTTTTCTCTTTTTAGAATGATATTGATCTTTTTTGGAATGCTTGAAAGTAAGTACGGTACGGGGCTTTTATATAAATGTTTTTTCTCTATCTGAATTAGACTCTTAATAGTCTTATATCTATGAGACATAGGATTCTCAACTCGGACATTCTATTCAAGAGTCTTGTGAAAGCAGCCCTCGATTGTAGCTTGTTTGGGTGATATATTGCTAGGGATCTGCGATATCCTTATCCATGGATCTCTGTAGTATTTTGGGACAGGAACAAGGAAAAGACTCAACTTAGTATGATAGGTATTCGGTTTACGGCACAAGTATGCAATATACTTGAGATATTGGACATCCATGAAGTCTCTGAGAAGTGGAGTTTTATTGATAAATCCCAGGTCTTTGGAAGTATTGTGAAAGGCAAAATTGTGGGTTCTGCAGCGTAGTTGATCGCTTCGATATCTGTAAAGACATTAATAGTCGCCACACAAAATCTGATAATTAGATTTGAGCCCGCTTCTTTCCATACATTTATTTGAAAAACACGCGTACCCTCTCCCACTAAATACAGCCCCTGTCAAGGTTGATAACGAGAGTAACAGCTCTTTGCTGCTACCAACTGGGCAGATAAGACAGTTATGCTCTCTGTCTTTCCTGCTAAGCATCATGTCGTGCCAGTGATGAGAAATTTTGTCAAGATAATTGGCAGCGAGACAGAGCACACGGAAAAGCCAACAGCCAAAACCTAACAAAAAGACTGACCTTAAAACTGAGAACCATGCACTGTGACTTAGAGAGGATCGTGCTGGTGCGATCACAAGACATCACAGTATATTAGAGAAAGAACAGTTGTCAGATATATCATAGAATCTATTAGAAAACAAAAAATGGCGATGGGCAAGCCATGTTGCAAGAACGACAAATAACTGCTGGACATCACAACTCATAACGTGGATGCCAAGACATCATGTTCAGAACGGCGGTTGGCCGAAAATGGGATGGAGTCACGATTCAGATAAGTTCAGGAGATATTGGAGCTGCAACGCCCATGATAGAGAGATTTAGTGAATGTTGAGGAAGTTCTATATCCAATGATTGACATTAAAAGGATGCTGCTGCTACTGTGACCATAACAGATCTTCAATTTACAATCAATAACTTGCAAAACTAGCTTCTAATTGTTGCTTTATGTTACTCACGAAGTTTAGCATAATCTTGCATAAGGCCACAATGCTATGAGATCCTTAACAGAATGGCTAACTGAGTACAGCACAAACCAGATGGGGCTAGGAATATTGTTTAACGTTAATCTTTAATTTGCCGGCCCCGAAAATTTGCATTCAGAATCCTGGTGTTTGAACATACCTGAACTTGAACGCTGACCTCCAGGAACGAAGCAGATATCACGTGACCAGGTGCCATCCTAAAGTTTGGGGAATTCGAGGTGCAAAACAGTTATGATAGAAAATGAGATTCTTTATTTCCTAATGAAATGATTGTGAAAGATTTGTTAAGTTTCTTGCGAGACAAGGGAAACCGTAGGGACTAATCTGTTCCAACTCTTTGAACTTTTGGGTAGATCTGTATTCGTGCGTGAGTTAATGTGTATATGTTGTGAATGTGTGTGTGTTGTGTATAAGAGTGTGTATATTTGTGTGTGCTGAATGAGTGTTTGTCTGTGTATGTATGTGTTTGTATGTATATGTGAGTGTATGTGTGTGTGTGTGAGTAATGAATTTCAGTTATACATATGTCACCAAATACATTGTCAAATATTGCACGATCCGTCCTAATCCACAAGTTGCATCAGATTCCAAATAGTGTCATCCAGTGCATTGCTTTTTAAATTGATGAATGATTCTCCCAAGGGCGAATGGAATTATTCTGACTGTGAATGAAATTAGAGGGATGAATGAATAGTGAAAGAAAGATGAAAGATGAATGGAATTATTTTGGTGGAGAATGAAACTGGAGGGGCGAATGGAGAATGAATAAGTATGAATGAAGGGTGAATGAATTCATTTATTTAGCTGTTTATATTTTGACTAGACGAAAAAAAAAGACGTTGTCACTCAAGTGCTTAGTAAGCTCTTATTGCTTTATAATGAGCATTGGAGGCTGGAACTTTGATGCTGTTTTCCCTCTTTACGTAGTGGTTAGTGGAGTCCTGTATCGTCATCGACAATAGACGGTACCCCCCCACCCAAGCTCCCATGATACCGTCTACCAGTCTCTTCGATATAGTTTTCCTCTAGGATTTGAATTTTGTGTAAGCATATTATATCTAGTTGGTATTTTAGTCCTGGTCAAGTTGTTTTTTTTTTGCATTTTGCTGTTGAATACGCCAAACATTAAGTGTCACTAGTTTATGTAGGATGTCTCTTTTTCTGTTGATCTGGTGTCCTTGTCTTCGTCTGACCAGTTTCAGGACTCCTGAAAACTCATTACACTACTAAGTGATAATTAGCCGAATATTACTTGGACAATAAAAAGGACGCTATCTTACCCAAACAATTCGGAAACATTCGGAACAAGACTGGCTGCTGCAGTGTCAAACTTCCCACCTTCTATTCCAATTGAAGATGGTTACTGCAACTTTTCTACTGTATATATAATAGATAAAACTTTAAAAAACGATTATTTATTTATAATGCAATGAACCCGGGTGCATCTGTACATTTTTTGCAATACATTTTTTATAAACTTTTACCTCTCTTTTTTTTTTTAAATTTCTCTTAATTTTCCGAGGTTGATATCGATTTCAGTTTGGATTACAGCCTTTAGGCAAGAAGAAAAAGTATCCCAATGTTAACTGAACCCTTTTAAAATCTGACGCGTCCTATCCTCTCTTGGAAGAATATCAAGACTACTGAGAATTTTTTTCACGTCTCTTAGCCTAGTTGGTTTTACGTATTTTGTTGTTGTCGATGCCCTTATATATATATATATATATATATATATATATATATATATATATATATATATATATATATATGTGTGTGTTTGTGTGTGTTTGTGTGTGTATAGTGTTCTTGTCTTAGTCTGATAGGTTTCCGGCTTCTTATCAAACCGACAATTAGCCGGTTATTCACCGGCCAATTCAGAGGTGCGTCGCTATATAAAACGACTTACGTCTTCAACTATGCTTTTCTAATATCGAAGTAGAAGGATATTTTCGAAACTCACTGTAGCATAACCTTTTAGGAAGGACCAGATGAGCTCGTTGAATCATACATTTATAATTGGAAACACTGGAGTGTCACTGTAGATAAGTTTTGATTGTAGCGATACTTGTTATTTCTAGCAAGAACAAGAATTCTACCAGCATCTATTAACACCACATAACGAATTCTTGATATTATATTGATTTAAGCCTCATTTTAAGCAATGAAAACACAAATTGCACCATTTTGTTCTCGTCCCTTAAGAGATAACTCCCGTGGGAGAATATACGACCATTAATGAAGTTTCCTTTTTATGCGCCAAGTTGGTGATCCTTGTAGATTTCAGGTCTGCTCGAGATCAGGACTTTCATTCTTCCATGATTTTTTTTATGGCCACCATGTTTGGCAGGATGCAAGTCCACCGAAGAGTTAACTTCCGGATAATCATCCAGCTTGGAGGGTACTGATGAGTGCACAGGAGAACGTTGTCCTGATTACCTTTTGCTCAATCAGGGAATCGAACCTGAACCTTCTGCGTGTGTAACAGATGTGCTAATCATTGAACTATCTGAACAGACTGCAACTTAGTTGTAGCCTAGATGAAAATGATAAAAACATGAGGAAATCTAGTCATGAGTGAATGAAACTTTGTTATGAAGATTTACAGATGAATGACACAGGAATAACTTAAGAAGTACCAATCTACTGCTAAGGACCAATAGAGGAAATTAGAAATTACTTCTAGTACAGATTAGGATTTCATATTATATACCAGGTGTGTCCGCAAGGTGTCCAGCCATTTAATATTAACTACAAAATGACCCTCCAGATACAATGGTGCCTCAAACCCATCAAACTATCCAAAGTTGGACCTCCCAGATTTATACCTGCGCCAATTACACTTTTCAAAATAGCCTGTAAAGTCTTCTTTCAGAATTGCCATTAGCTATCTCACCGCATCCCCCTTAATCTCGTCCACGGCCTGAATTTGAATGCAGCGGTCACATAGTACATAAACCCTCGAAATTGTGTCTCACAGCCAGCTGAGAGACCAAAGAGAAGAGTTTATGTTCACCCATGCGCTCAGTTGCCTAATTACACTGAAACTATACCAATAGTTCCCGAGATATTCTAAGTTGGATTCTTTTTGGATAGACACCCTAAACCCAAATTAGAATTATAACTAGAAGAAATCATCCGAATGATTTCTCATGGATAAATATTCTCAAGTTTCATACCATGGGTACTCGCAGCGGGGCAAATGCCCGATTTGACCCCCACCCTGTATCAGGCCTTCTCACCTAGAGTGAGCGGGACTGAAAGTTGGAGACTATCTACATATCTACTGTGCATGAGCACAGGGCTATTTCTTGGTGAGTCTCACCCAGAAATCATGACTTGTCTGAAAGGAAGATAACGGACTTAATCTTTTTCATTCTTTAAAATAATTTTTTAAATGATAAACAATTGTTTAATTATTAATTTTACCACGTATAAACATGGTGATGGATTTTAGAATACTCCGTGACCGTTTGAATCGAACATTAAAGTGTTTATGAAACACATAAATTACATTAGATAATATACTATCAAAATTGTAAAGTACTTGGACACTTTCAATGATTTGAAAACATCAAGCCAGTCCTGCTTTTCACTTTATCATAGAAAAGAAAGAATTCGTTTACACACACACATGAACACACTCGCACCCACATCTACACGCCTGAACACACACAAACACACACAAGCACACACACACACACACACACACACACACACACACACACACACACACATACATGCACACATATATATATGAACGTCTATTTTCATTCTCTATTTCGGCTTTGTCAAAGGAGGAATCGAACAGGAAATAATATAAAAAAAAAAAAAGAAGATGAAATCATTTTAATAACCAGATTAAAGTGCACGTCTCTTACGCTACCAAGGGAGATAAACACGTATTTCCTCGATGGACTTCAATTTCAATAGAGAAACTGTTTTATCTATGTTTCATTCTGTTATTTTTTTTACTTGTACTTTCAGCGACGTAACCTTTTACTTTGCCACCTCAAATGTTGAATAAACATCACGTATTTAGGTGAAAAAAACACTTATTCGTTGAATACCTCGATCTCTCGAACATTCACACAAAACCGTCTTTAGAGTCACTTTCTAAGGAGCATTGATTTATTTTATTAAATAAACGTTTCTCGGTGGTTTATTTTTTCGAATGGAAAATATAAAGTATACACTCTTTCATTACTTATTTAATCAATCTTGATAGAAGCCCACGGTCCTTTCTCTCTGGGAATGCTACCTTACTCCTCTACGATACTTCGTGTGAATATAAGAGTTTCTTAACCCCTTCACGGCAGGATATTGAAATTTCAGTCATAGCAGTTCAATCATCCAACTACAAATGACGGAAATGTCCGTCAGTTACATAATGGACACTTCCAATCAATAATACGTGAATCTTTCTTTGTTTGTTCCTCTATTTCTATGTTCGTAGCTTCGAGCGGAAGGGCCCATTGTTTACAGAGAAAGCTAACTGTTGAATTTATTTTGTGCCACCCTGTATAGGATGGCACAAAAGCTGCGAATGAGGTTTAAAACAATCATGAATTTTTCTGTTTTAATATATTTTGGTTATCCTCTCTTCAGATATATGAAGGAACCCCTGGGACAGAACTGAGCAAAAAGCATGTTTTCGTTATTTCAACGTATGGAAACCGTAATCTGACTCCATGAATCGTCATTTGTTGGCACGTTTTTCGAGAATTGGATCCTGTTAATGATCCCCAACAGACAAGGAGACTACATTCAGTCCCAAATGCTGAAAATCATATACGTGTGCAGAGGAGCAGATGTCCTTTGTTTAAAAATTGTGAAGAGTGCTATTGAAAAAGCAAGAATTTGAAAAGTTGAAAATGGTCGACATTTGAAAAAAAACAAAAACAATTATCCGTGCATAATTTAATTAAATTCCTTTTTTTTCTGTCGAAAACAATAAAAAAAATCATTAAAACTACGAAGATATGAACGTTTTACAACCCTTCACAACTTTTACGTCCAGCACA
The DNA here is from genome assembly GCA_963457665.1 of Thysanoteuthis rhombus. Classification (NCBI taxonomy): domain Eukaryota; kingdom Metazoa; phylum Mollusca; class Cephalopoda; order Oegopsida; family Thysanoteuthidae; genus Thysanoteuthis; species Thysanoteuthis major. Next base: position 5,426,404 of record OY735231.1, read on the forward strand.
GCATTCAGAAAACGGCAACTGAGCTGCTCACGCTGCAGTTAATTAGGGAAAGTCCTGCATGGTAAGGGTTAAATTCACTGCACTTTCGAACATAGTGCAAGACGAGTTTTCTAGCCATGACTCCGGGTCAGGCACCACATGAAGATATTTAGACATCATCAGCATCAGTCTTTATCGTGGGTATCAATTCAATACTTTCTGAACTTGTATATTTCGTCTCCCCATCTTTTATTCTACCAGCCACAGTTTCACATGTGATCTCGGGGAATCTACGTTGTGAGTCGTGATGTCCATCGGTTGTCGGCCATTCTTGCAGCATGACCAGCCCATTACCATTCAGGTTTTCTAATGGATTCTATGATAACTTGGACTCCTGTTTTTCCTTTCATGTACTGTGCTGTCTTGTGATCTCTCCATGTGATGTTGAGCATAATTCTTTCATGTGCACGTTTGCAGGTCTGTCTCTTGGTTAGGTTACATGTTTCAGCCCCATAGGTGACTATCGGGAGAATGCATTGGTTGTATACTCTTCTTTTTCAAGATTAATGGGATGTTCTTGTTCTTAAGAGTTGAACTTGCTTGGCTAAATCTGACACGTTTTTCTTTCGGATAAAAATTGTAAATAATATTTTTCTTTTTTTCTTTTTTTAAATAAAAATGAAGACCACTTGCTGTTCGTTGGGGAAAATAACACAATTTTTTTTCAACTCTTCCAAATGCGTCAGCAGATGAATGAGTATTCTTTCATGTCTATCTGATTGTCCATACAATTTTTCCAAAAGTTCTCAATGAATTTCAATTAAATCTTTATTTTTGAAAGGTGGATTATGGGCTAAGGAAGAATTTATTAATTTTAGTGGGGAGGGGGAGATTTTGGAATTTTTTTTTGAGAGATGTCCTTTTGTATTCACTCATACCTTTTCACACAATATCTCCGGAAGTTTTCAATTGATTTTAATTACATTTCGTGGAAGGGTTGGCCATGAGCTGGAAAAGAATTGTTTAAATTTTATGGTGGATTTCAGAATTAGTTTTTCGATTGAGGGTCACAGGTATTGAAATTCGAAACGTAGTTACCTTCCCTCCATCGTAGCCACATATGGACAGATTTTCATTCATTTTCAATTAGTGTATGGCCTTAACAGAGGTATAACCAAGTGAGTGCTTTCTGGTTAACTTTTATTTATGATTTATATTCGATCATGTATAGATATAGAATAGTATTCACTTTCAATAGCTTGCAAGATCATCAGGCTATCTCGTGTAATCTGAAAGCGTGTGCTTCTGATGAAAGACAACGATTGGTATGCAATTCGACAAAACGTGAGAAACATCCCTCGATTTGTGGTCTTCTTTACAACCCTTTCACTGCTGAACCATTCCAATTCGAACTACTACTGAGCTAGTTACGATATGATAAAGGCAGACGATATCACCCCAGAGAACCAATGCCATGATGACCATCGCTCTTTATCTTCATATTTGATGGCGGTGGGGGAGTTCTTCTTTTCTTTCTTTTTGTTTTTGTTTGTTTCTTTTTTTCATCTCTCTTTTTCTTCTTTATCTATTGTCATTGAGAATTCACTTTGTTTTTCTTTTTCACCTTTCCAATTTTTTCTTCTTTCTATTGTCACAGACACTTAACTCTTTCTTTCCTTCCTTCCTTTCTTCTTCACCTTGTCACTGATTTTGAAAATTTCTTCTTCTTCTCTTGCTGCTGTCACTGATTCTGAAAATTTCTTTCAATTTTTCTTCTTTTCTTTTACTTCAACAATTTTATTTCCTCTCTTTCTACTTTCACTGACTTGGAAAATTCATTTTTTTCTTTTTCACTTCTCTCTTTCTCCCTCTTTTCTCTTTTTCTTTTTCCTTTTTTCTTTCTTTCTTTCTTTCTTTCAGCTTTACTATTTCCTTTCTCCCTTTTCTACTTTCACCGACTTGAGGACTTCAATTTTTTCCTTTTTCGCTTCCTTCTTTCTCCCTTTCTTTTTCCTCTCTTTTCCCTTTTGTTTTTTTTCTCTTTTTCTTTTTCTTTTTTTTCTCTCTCTTCCTTTCTCCTTTTTTCTACTTTCACTGACTTCAAGAATTCACACTCTCCTTCCTTCATTTTCTTCTTCCATCCAGAAATCTATCTCTGTTATTGAGGAGAAGGAAGAAAAAAGAAAAAAAAGGAGTCCTTCATGACACATCGTTTTCGGCTGCTCATTGTTTGAGAGTCAAATTGATCGACAGATGGTATGTGAACCCCACCATCCTCTCTCCAACAAATCGATAACCAGAACAATGTTCGATGGTTGCGCATGCGTGCAAACGGGCGGTCACCCACTATTTCATACGTGACGAAACTTGGGTGCGTCCACGTTACTGCATAGATCCTTGTGAACAACAACAACAACAACAACAATAATACAAATTATATGCATTTTTTAGATTCTTTTCGTGCTCTTTTTTTTTCATATTCAGGTATCTGGATTAGAGGGCTAAGCTTTTTGTATATCATGTGGGTGTAGATACTTACATATAAGTAAATGAGTATAGGTATACAGTAAAAACAATTTGTATCAGTGGAAAACCTAGTGGGGCTCGAACCCACTACACTATCAAATGCTATACTTAGTTCCCTAAATATGACCCTATCAAATGCTACACGAGTTCCCTAAATATGACACTATGGTGCTTGTCATTAAATGTGTGTGTGTGTATGAGAGAGAGAGAGAGAGAGAGAGAGAGAGAGAGAGAGAGAGAGAGAGATAGTACATGTGCGTACGTGTGTGTGAATATGATCCTCAGCCTCATAGTGATGGAGGTATTGTCTGGGGTAGAGATTTCCAAACTGTGTGTCACGACACTCTGGTGTGTTGCCAATAATCTCTAGGTCAATGATTTCGAAACTTTGAAAACTCTAGGACCTTATCTATAAAAGAAATATTCTTCCGGGTCCCTATTTTTAGCGTCTACTTTTCAGTCTGTAATCAATGAACTTTGGAGCTCCGCCGATAATATCTAGGTGTGTCACGAAATAAAGTATAATTTTGTATATCTTTCAAAGGATACTTCCCCCGAGTCAGTTGAACTACTTGAATGATATTAAATATTTAACTTTGATAATGTGTCGCCGAAATATTTTAAAAAAACTGTGTTTCTAATGCAAAATGTTTGGGAAATATTGGTCTGGGGGATGGATTGTTATTCGCCCGGAGATGAAGACGATTCAACATGGAGTCTAGAAACAAGAGTGGACTCTGCAGGTATGACTAATTGCATAAACATCCCTATAAAAGGCTCAATTCACGTATGCATGAATATTTGTATGTGCATGTGTGTCTATGTGTGTGCGCGCTTACATGTGTGTTTTTATGCGACTGGGTATGTCTGAAAGCTTTATTGTACAACCCCCTCTGTGTGTGTGTGTGTGTGTGCGTGCGTGTGCGTGTGTCTGTCTGTCTGTATGACTAAGGGGGTGGCTGTGTATCGTCTTTTCTTTTGAGCCAACTATTCCTTGTCATCAAATAGATTTTCTCGGACCGCTTCACTCACCGGGCGATGCTTATTGCGACGTTTCGACTGGCTATCTCTGATCCTCGTCAGGTGAAATTACGTGTTTCAGTTGTCGGATCGAGATAACGTAGGAATTCAGTCCGGTTTGGGGTGGGTGGTCAATTCTTCTCCCCGAGTGCAGCAAAGATTTTATGATTCTTGAGTGGCGGAATCGTTAGAGAAGAAAGATCCGGGAAATTCTAGCGAAAGGACTTTTCGGAACCAGGCGTTTGTACAAAGATGATAGACAAGATACTACCCAAAGATTCGGCAAGTTTACCAAGTGTTTCCCCTGTCTCACTGGCCATTTTACACGCGTCTGGAAATCACTGAAGTCATGGGGAAGGCAAAAGAAAACATCGGTTGACTCAACAAAGATTAGGATATTAGTCCAAACAGTTCATCCAATGAAGAAAATACTTGTCAAAATTTCGGACAATGCTGAGAAAGACCGGAGAACGAAATGGTCGAAACGTTATGATTTGGTTCTTGGACAATTGACCGAGAGACGTTTGACCGAACAGACATTTGACCGATGTACATCTGGTCGAATCGATTTATAATCGAATGAATGTATGGCCTTTTTGGTAAGATTTTGTCAAACTCCAGTTACAAGGACAACAATAATCTTCACCAAACTTAGGGAAATAAATAATTCAGTTTCACCATCACATCACTTGTAACATCGCCAGCCCATAGCCATTCAAGTTTCCTAATAGATTCGATAATGTTGCAGGACTCCTGTTTTCTCTCTGATAAACTGTGCTGTCTTGTGATCTCTCCAAGTGAGGCCGAGCATGATTCTTTAAAGTGCATGTTGCTTCTCAGTTTGGGGGTCAGTCTCTTGGTTAGTTTCTATGTTTCAGCTCCATAGGTGACTATTGGGAGAATACATTGGTTATAGACTTTTCTTTTTAGGACTGATGGGATTTACTTGTTCTTGAAGTTTGAACTTGCTCTGCCAGAGGTTTTCTATCCTTGATTCTTCGCTTGATTTCTTATACTTCATCACCTGTAATGTAATTGTTTCATAAAACAAGTCTGAAGATCAAACCAAAGATGTTTTGTTCTTGAGCAAAATTCCAGCAATAACAGATGTCAACCCAATTTCCAAATTCATGAAAACATGTTTAAACATCTCGGAGCAATCAGATTCTCCAGATATGTATCTAAAATCAAGGAAATATACAAGTTACATATTGATAAATTTAATACGACTCTAGTCTTCAACATTTACATTTTTAAAAGTATCACTTGATTCATTAAAAAATTGTCATCTTATAGAAATAAATTGAATAAAAACATCTCCTATTCTATTGAAAATCATCCTATTGGCTATTTCTGACATCAGAGGCAACCAAGATTTAGATAAAAATATCTGAATCAGTGTCGCAGAGAAAGGGACGTAACTCATACTTCGGTACATCAGAGTAACTTGAAGAATTTGCACTGGGGATGACACTTGAGAATGAAGCATGGTGATTGTTACTTCTTCTGCGTTAAATTCAGAAAGTCGTCTCTTCTTCAAAAATTATGGAATTTTCTTTGATCACATTTTTCCATTTTTTGAAACCTTATCTGTGAAATTTTTTTTTAAAAATTTCGTTTTCAAATAAAAGCAGGGAACTCATTTTATTAGATTCAGCCACGAAGGATATAAATTAGGCTCCAAGCTCCAGTTTAGGGCTAGGGTTTTGAAGTGAGTGTTGTAATAAGGCTTAAGGTTATATAAGTCAACTATGGAACAAATGAAAGCAGCAAACTTTATGGTAGTTTAGCCAGTGAAAAAAAAAGTTTACACCGATCATGTTTTGAATTTAACACGGAAAAGGTAACAGTCGCCTAGAGAAGAAAGAATGTTATTCAGTTAACCGATGAAAAAGAATCAGATATTAAACACATGACTGAGGTCTGTCAAAAAGGCGGCCATATGTTCATCAAGAATATTGCAACAGTTCCTGACAGAATCGAGCTGTCATATGTATAATGTAAATACATTAAAAAGATTTTACTATGGAAATGCATTGAAAACGGGGCTGTTCATACATTTCCCAATCGAAAATGGTCACCGTTCCAGCTGCAAAAAAAAAAAAAAAAAATAGACGCTGATGACGAACCAACTCTAACCCCAACTCCCAAAATAGTAACCGTAACAGTAACATTTAAAATAATAACCGTAACCCTACCATGACCATCTGATACGGTGGCCATTTTGAAACAGGTACAGTAACAAAGAGGACAAAAATTACAGACAGAATATCGCAGTTTTACGTAAAATGTAAATGCATTTTTGATGATTTTGCTATAGAAATACATTGTAAATGATTCATCTACAGAAATGCACTGTAAACGATTTTGCTATAGAAATGCATTGTAAATGATTTATCTATAGAAATGCACTGTAAACGATTTTACTAAAAAAATGATTTGCAAATGATTTTATTATAGAATTGCATTGTAAATGATGTTTCTATATAAATGCATTGTAAACAATCTATCTATAAAAATGCATTGTAAACTATTTTGCTATAGAAATGCAGTGGAAATGATTTATCTATAGAAATACATTGCAAATGATTTTTCAATAGAAATGCATTGTAAACAATTTTGCTTGTGAAATGCATTGTAAAGGATTTTGCTATAGAAATGCATTGTAAATTAAAGAAATGGATGGTCATGTATCTGAATTAATGACATAGTGTTACGAACAGAATAAGATTGTTATATATGCAGTTATTTTCTATGTTTAACTATAGAAATGCATTCAAAATCAGAAAAGAATATTGAACGATTGTGTGGATAGATAAATAGATAGATAGATAGATAAATAGATAGATAGATAAGCAGACGAAGAGATTTCTCAGAACGAAATTTTCTGTTTTTTTCGCTTCATTTTTTCAAATGGTCTACTAATATCAGGCATTTCCTGTGGTTCAAGATACTATCATTTTTTCGCTTCATTTTAAATTAAAGCAAACGAAACTATACGAAAGATAAGTTAAATATAGTGTATTTTAGGATCACTGTTTTTGGGGTTAGTATTTTCAGGGTTAGTGTTAGGGTAAGTATTTTTTTTCAGGTGGTTTGATACTCAATGTAACGTCCTCGTCGCTTTCTACTTTCCTCTCTACTACATCAGCAAGACCAAGAGCAGGATTCTGACGATTAGGCGTCCCAGGATCTCCATACGCTTACCCCCAGGCATACGTCCTGGAAGGAACGTTCCATTGTCTGTACAGACAAGACAGAGGCCATTCAGAACCTAGGGTTAGGGTCATAAGCGTCTGTTATCCCGCGGCTGGTGACTTTTAAACGGGAGAGACAAAAATTGCTGACTTCGCTTCTGTGTAAGATTTAAATGTAAGACAAAACGATGCTGTAAGTAAATTGTTTCAAGATGGAACGTATTTACTGATTAGTGTATTAACTTACAACATATCCTTCATCTTCTTGAAAACAAAAGTTGAGACGTTTTTGAAGTTCACTAATCCCAGTTGTCATTCTTTTCGTTTTTGTTTTTAGAGAGAACGTAGCTTTGTTGAGTAAAATAATATTTTAATATATCTCCACAGGATAAAGAAGTAAAGAATCTGGGGAGGCAAATATACTGGTTGACAATACGCGTATACAACACAATGTTCATTGTAGGAGAGGCTCCTTATGCTAGAGGCCCTTATTGCAACTAGAACAGATCCTGTTCAAAACCTGTGCCGTTGTGTGGTCAGAATAAGTTATCTTATGACATCATGGCGTTCTACTACGATGTCATGGTAAACCGGTTAGAAATATAGATATTGTGAATCTCTCTCTCTCCCTCTCTCTCTGTTTTGCACCCATTCTCTGCTTTCAACCTTTTTCACTTTTAAAGACAGTGAGTTTCGCTTTCATAGACCTTGCAACGTTGGTCGCAGGTGAAAATAACCCAAAGCTGGAAAAGACCGTCATCAATCAAGGTTTGTGAAAACATTCTTGGCATGTGGCTTCAATCACACACACACACACACACACGCACACACACACACACACATACATATATATATATATATATATATATATATATATATATATATATATATATATATATATATATCTTTCAGTGTAGAGTTATCAATGAGCAAAGAGTGTTCAATATTAGGAATAAAGCATTGATGAATAGTCAAATCAGTGTTTTATAGTGACTTGCTGAAGATTGCACCAGCGTAAAATTCGGAGTCTCCGTGACGCACTGATTTTTCTTTCTATATCTACTTTATATATATATATATATATATATATATATATATATATATAGAGAGAGAGAGAGAGAGAGAGAGAGAGAGAGAGGGGGGGATAAAAATAAAGATATATATCTATAGAGTTTATCCATCCTCCCAGGGAGTTGCAATGTACTTTTTTTTAACATTGGAATTCATGCACGTTTGTGATAAGGGGTATGCCACCACTACCCGGTCACATGGTGCCAGAACGTACCCACAGGCTCTACCATTTTAAGTACAATATAGGTGCTACTAGGGAAACAGATTCCCGAGATCTAGGCCACGGTAAATTGTGTCTGTCTCGTCCACTGAGAGTCGTAACAAGGAGCAAAGGTGGGGGGCAACTGAAAGTGAAACAAAGGTATCATTCACCACTCGTCTCTAACCCTAACCCTGCGCTAATCAATGAACAAGCATAAAACCCTAACCTTAAGTTATTCTATTAATCCCAATAAACCTTCAGATAAAAAATTCCCTTACTGGCAACTGTTACCTTTCCGGTTTTAAAACGACCACCGTTCTAACTGCAGAATAGTAGACACTGATGACGAACTGATCCTAACCCTAACCCTAAAAATAAAAATTCTAACCCTAACACTAAACCTAAAAACACTAACCCTAAACATTACCCTATGTAATGACGACTGTTTTAAAGCGGGAAAGGTCACATTTGCCCCCTTTTTTCTGGTTGCTTCCCGTTGCTTCTCATGTTTTACGGGAACCTCTCTTCTTTTCTCTCGCTTTTAATCAATGTACTTGCGTCTCTTCTCTCCACGCGCATGCGTGTTTGCGTTTGTCAGTATCTTTCAGCCGACCGACAGAACACGTGGTATTGATGTGACCAACAATTCCCGGCCGTACAAACAAATCAATCAATTCGCCAACGAAGCCTATCATCCAATAAAATCTCTGACTCTGTCGGTCGACCACTTGGGCAGGTCAGGGCTAAACACAACCCCGAAAAGTTGCACAGGGAAAAGAAGAGATATTAGAGGGGGTGAGGTGCGGACGGTCGCCCAAACAGCTGCACAGTGGACAGAGGTAGGCGAAAATGCAAGGCAAGACTAAAAGATGGAAAGATAGGATCAGGAATCAACAAAGAAGAAGAAGAAGAAGAAGAAGAAGAAGAAGAAGAAGAAGAAGAAGAAGAAGAAGAAGAAGAATTATGAAGGGTAACTAAGAAAACGAAGGATGAGATGAGTTAACTTTAATGAAAAAAGAAGAGGAGGGGGGGATTAGTACAAGTAAAAAAGAAAAAGAAGCAAAAAAAAAGAGAAAGGAAAATTATAGGTCGAAGAAAAAGAAGGAAGAGTTGGAAGGGGGACGAGGGAAAACTGAAGAACAATAAAATAAGAAAGTTTATAACGAGAACGAGAAAAAAAAAGAAGCGGAGTTGAGGAAGAGAAGGAAGAGTACAAGTAGAATGAAAAGAAGAAGAAGAAAAAGGCAAAAAAGAGAAAAAGACCGAAGATTACAAAAATAATGAAATTAGAGAGATAAAGGAGACGGCAAAGAAGTATAAAAAGAAGGACGATTATAAGAAGAAAGAAACGAAACAGCAAATAATTCATCTCTACTAAAATATTTGTATAATTAATCCATACATTGCCCAAAAATTCCGTCATTCTGACCGGTACTTTGCTAGGCTATAAATATTTAAGCCAAATCTGATGCTTTGTAACGCACAAAACGATTCGTGTTTTTTCCATTTGAAAGTGTAGAGAGCAGACGCATTTTTTTCTATAACTTTTTAGTAGAAATTAGAAAAGGTATTGCAATAATTTACAAATCTTTTATCAAGTTTTAATTTTGTTTTTAACTGCAAGGAAATAGCTTGACGTTTGAAAAAGGAGGAAGGAAGAAGAGGAAGGAAAAAAAGATCAAAAATAGGAAGAAGGAAAAGAAAAAAGAGAAGACGAAGAGGAACTTCTGGACATATTCAATGATGATGGAACGCAGGTGAAATGTTTTACCGAAGTCCGACTAACATGCAAAGGCCGATAACAACAAGTCTAAAGCAAATAAGGAAGAACAGAAAGGAAATAGATAGAAAGAGAGAGATGGGCGGGAGAGGGAGAGAGAGAGAGGGGGGGAAGATGAACAGAGAAACAGAGAGAGGAAGAGAGAGAAGAGATGGACAGAGAAACAAAAAAAAGGAAAAACAGAGGTGGGTAGATGAAAAAAAGAGAGAAAAGACATGATCAAGAAACAGACAGAGAGAGAGAGAGAGAGAGAGAGAGGAAGAAGAGGTAGAAAATAAACAGAAAGAGAGAGATTGGCAGGAGAGAAAGAGAGGGTGGAAGATGAACAGAGAAACAGAGATAGAGAGGGGAAGAAGAGATAGGAAATAAACAGAGAGAGATGGACAAGACAGAAAGAAAGGAAGATGAATAAAGAAACAAAGAGAGAGAGAGAGAGATAGAGAAGAGATGGACAGAGAAACAAAACAAGAGGAGAAAATAAATGGACAAAGAAAAAGAGAGTGAGGGAGAGAGAGAGAGAAAGCTGAGATTGTCAGAGAAACAAAAAGAGAGAGAAGAGATGGACACAGAGACAAAGAGAGAGAGAGAGAGAGAGAGATGGGCAGAGAAAAGGAAGAAGAAGAAAAAAGAAGAAAAAGAGGAAGAAGAAGAGGAAGAGATAGAAAGGGAGGAAAGGGGTGAGGAATATGTTTACTTATTGGTCAGATTGTGTCCAGTGGTCAGTACAGGTGGAGAAAGAATCGCGAGAACTGAGTAACATGGAACAATTTTCTGTTGAAAGGCAATGGCATGGGTTATTTGCGTCTGAACTGGGGAATTCGTATCACCGGCTGGCCTGACCTCTTAGAGGACGTGTAAACAATGGCCTATGTGGAAGAGAGGAAGGCACAAGATGTTTGCATTTAGGATGATTGGGACAGGGGTAGATACAATAACAGATACAATTTGATAGATAGATTGATAGATAGATAGGAAAAGATGGAAATGGATAAATGCACAGTCTCAGAAATAAACACAAACAGACAGATGAAAAGGAGCAGTATGAGGTAGATTAAAAAAGGTCTGAGATAGATGGATAGCTAGATATACATGGACATTTTGAAGGCGATAAATAGAAACTGACTTAGATTGAAAGGAACAGACTGTGATCGATAGATAAATTGATAGATAGAGCTGCATAGAGAAAAAGAGAAAATGAATATATTGGTAAACTGAGATAGACACGTAAACAAATACGTTATCATATTGGCGTCAGTCAAGGTTCTCCATGGAAGTAACAGCTTTCTTTTGCTACTGCCTTGACAGGTACAGTAGAGGAAAGTGGTTTGTCCAAATGCTTGTGTAGAATCAAAAGGCTTCAATGTTAGAATTTTGAAAAAGAAACAAACGCAAATTTTGACATTTTATTAAATTTTTCGGAGATAATTATTTGAAACTAAATGCCACCGAACGACCGAAACAAAAAAATTATTTGGCCAGTATATACATATATATATATATATACATATATATATATATATATATATATATATATATATATATAACTTGTTGCAAATCTAGACTTTAATTGTCAAGGGTAACGTTTGACAACTTATTGAAGATAAGATTTATACTATGATGTGTTAATTTTCAAATCTAATTCGGATTTAAATTTATATTTTATTGCATTTAAAATTTATATTGTATTAACATTAATAATATTACAACCATTAACTAAATATAGGGAGTATTATTCCATCATGCCGAGATTCTATATAATTGGTTTCCAGTATGAATTTTTGAATACATTTAATTTCTTTGATTGAGTAATTAAAAAGAAAATCCTCTGGATATAGAAATCATCCGTCATTAAAGCTATTAGGGGGGTTTGATTAGCTAAGAATTAATCATTCAACTATGGGATTAATGCCTTTTTGTTTTCAATTCGAAAAGTACTTTGAAAGTGTTCTATCATTTTTTTTGTAAAAAAAACATCTTTTGTGGTTACAGAACCTTGATTTCAAATAGATGCTCTGATCTGAATTCTGATATTAGGCTGCTCAGTTATTGATATTGTGGCTAGATATATGTGGTTTTCGGTAAAACAATGAGTGTTTAGAGGACATATATTTTTGTTTTCTATTATAACAAAATTTTTTGTTGTGTGCACTAATAATTTTTCATTGAAGTTGATAAGTAGCTATAACTAATCTTAATGGTATTTGTTAAAAGGGCTATATCTTGGGAAAGGTTTATCAATTTGTCCAATATTAATGTTTACTAATCTACATAAAGGTGTATTGAACCATATACTGCTTTTTTTGTTTTCTTTTGTATTTTGTAAAATTTAATTTTCCATTCAAATTACTCTTTCAGAGCATCATTGTAAAAATGATTATTTTCGTCAAACAATTTCTTGCAGGAAGAATTATTATTTATTCTGGTGTTGATAGAATTTAGTATTTGTTCTGAAATTGAAAGTGGCTGATACGAATGAATATTAATATAGTTTGCTGACTGGTTATCTTTTGAAAACGGACGGTATGTATTATCATTCAAATTGAAAAAAATACAATAACTCAACACTTCTTGATGATCTGGCTATCGTTTTACATAGTTTTGAGGCTATCATTATCTCTAAGCATCGCTCACCCATCATCTGTGTCTTAATCTACATCTGTTTTTCCAATAGACTTGTCAATATATACATATATATATACTAGAAAGCTTTACAGCTTTAAACACTAAGCATTAAATATCTGTTAATGTAATTTATGTAACTTTCTTCGGTGTTCTTCCCTGTTTTACAAATACTTTGCTATCATGGTACAAAGTATAGATTTTCTCTTGGTGGGATCATCGGTTGTTTACCATGTAACCGTTTCGGGGATTTTAAAAAACTAAACAGTTATATTAACATAACACCCCTGCAGTGTCGATCAAAGACCATCTCCCTTTCTTACTATATGATTCATGTCATAAATGTCGTTTGTCATCTTATAAAGGGTATTATGTGTATTGCATATTGATATTACTATATACTTCGCATCATTTTTTTTAAAACAGGGTTTACTTGCATAGGTTACTCTCATAACATTTTTAACGATGAGGGATCAGTAAATATAACAACAGACGTGACTCGCTGTTCGTGTCATTCCTATTGTCGAACATATATATATATGATTAACGAAATAAAATGATTATAGGTAAATGAAAATTTATTCCACTAACCTGCTTTGACTTCATCAAAGTGTAAAGTTTGAATGAAACAATGGTTAAATTATTCTGATTCCCCCATTTAAAAATAAAACGTGCACGTGCACAAAAAATAATTGACAATTTATGACCCAAAGACATAACCCTGAAAAAGTCCACTTTTCTTTACCAGATACTTATAAAATCCTCTATAATATTTTATATTCATTTTATTCTTGTTTTGTTGGGTAAAAAAAAATGGATAAAGAATTGTAGAAAATCGAATGAAAAATGAATTTCTTTCGATCTATGCGTTTTTTGTTGTTACTTGTAATGAAAACATTCATCCATACGTAAATAATCCCATTACTTCTTTTACTGGCACTATGCTAGACTATATAAATATATATGTATATATACCAAAGTACAAATCGGTAATTCAATATCCAGTGTGTGATGGGTTTATCTCATGCAGTGCTCTATACATTCAACATTAAATGAAGTTGAAGTAGGTCTTTAAATATGGTTAAATAATGGATTCGTTACACAGGACAGAAACATAATTATGTCTGAGTAGCGACTCCACTATTTCACCATATATATATATATATATATATATATCTATATATATATATATGCTCTCAAATACGCTGACTGTTACAGACAGGATGTTTGCATTTCAGTCCTCTAACACCAATCATGGATTTCAGCCTCTCCTCTGTGTCCTCAGTTTTTTTGAAATTAATCAATGCGCTTTAGACAGTGAAACGAGTCCCGTCAAAACACAAAGGTATATTTTCTTTGTATATGGCACGTGAGAAAGTCAGACGGAGAAGCCAAGGTAAATAAGAGCCCAAAAGATGATTCTGCGAATGGAATTGAAGACAAACAGAAAAACTTGGAAAGACAAACAAACGAACGGACATCTTATCAAATGAAACGGAGCGGGTGGGGGTGGGGGGTTCGTGACAGGGGTAAGAGGAAGAATTGTGTTTATGGAAGAACGGTGAGGAGGAGGTAGAGGGATGGAAATATAGAAGAAGAATGAAAAAAGTAAGAAGAAAGCTTTGAAAAAGAAAAAGAAGGTTTTGAGTGAGGATTTTTTGAAGAATATTTGGAGAAGAGAAAGGTTTTGAAAATGAATGAGGAGAAAAAGAAGGTCTTGAAGGATGAGAAGAAAGTTTTGAAGAACAAGAACAAGAAGGAGGTTTTGAATTAGAAGGTTTTGTTGAAGAAAGTTTTGTTGAAGAAGGTTTTGGAGAAGAAAAAGGTTTTGAAGAAAGAGGAAAAGAGGAAGTTTTGAAGGAGGAGAAGATTTTGAATAACAACAACAATAATAATGATAACAATAATAATAATAAAAATAATAATAAAAATGTTTTGAAGAAAAAGGAGGAAAAGAAGGTTTTGAAAAGATGGAGGATCTGAATAAGAAAGTTTTGTTGAAGAAAGTTTGGAGAAGAAGAAAGTTATTAAAGGTTTTGGAGAAGAATAAGGTTTTGAAGAAGTAGAAGAGAGTTTTGAAGTTGGAAAAAAGGGAAGGTTTTGGAAAAGAAGAAGAAGGTTTTAAGAAGGAAGGTTTCGTTGAAGAGGAAGGAGGGGAACGTTCTGAAGAAGAAGAAAAAGAAGAAGAATGTCACGAAGAACAAGAGTACAAAAAGAGGAAGAAAAAATGTAAAAACAAAAAAAAAATTGAAGAACGAGAGAATGTAGAAGTTCACACGTAATGAGAACAAGGAAGAGGGTCAAAAAGAAAAAAAAACAAATCAGGAAAGAGTAATTACAAAACTTTTTACAAAAGTTGAATTAAAAAAAGACATAGAATTATGCATGAGTATGCGTGTGCACGCGCACCGTTTGCATATGTCTGGGTGTATGCTTATGTGTGTGTGTTCGGTATCCTGAATTTGGGGATTTTTGACCATGAATAAAGATTACTGTAACACTTATTTTCCATCGTCTCCTTTGAATTAGTCCCTTTATGAGCTAAAATTCGGGCTCAAAAATTTATTTAGCATGCTATTCAAATACTCCGAATCGTGCGAATGAACAACATAGCTCATATCTAATAATACGTTGCAGAAATTTAGAAAGAAATCCTAGCATTTTCGAAATCAGTTTCAGCCACGATCGGCCATATATTTCTAACCCAGTCATACTCTAATCAATATCTCGAATCTGAAAATGAATGGTATTTTTGCTGTTTTAAATGATAACAATACATATTATTATGTATTCGTACAGTTTTGAACGAGGGGGTCACGTCGTCACAGAAGAACTCAACTAAGTTACTAACTTGACCCTCCTAAACATGAACGTGTCTATGGAGCACATCTAATACTCTTTTGGGTTGAGAATAATGCTGCAGAAACCACCCGAAATATCTATGGTGTTTATGGGATTGATTCTTCAAACAAATAATGTTGCCGTAGATGGTATGAAATAATTAGAAACTGAGACTTGAGCTCAAGATATGCACCACGAATAGGTCCTGTTGGGTTCGGCGATAACCTGCTTTTGTCTGATCTTGACAGATGGTTGATGAATTGGCTCAAAAACTGAATTCGTGCCTTTTGACGGTTAACAAATTGGAAATGTACGTAAGCCTTGAAAATGGTTTCCCATGATTTTACGGAAGATAATAGGAAAGCACGAGTAGACATCTGTTGACTGCGAATACATTTCGAGAAAGATTACTGACTAATTATGAAAAATGGATGTTAATGTAGTATAAAACGTTGCAGATAATAGCTCCATTGTGGTGAAAAAGGTAAATCATAACCCAAAATTAACCTCGATTCAATGAAAACATTAGTAAGGGTTTGGTTGATTGCGTTGGTGTGGCCTATATTAAGTTGATATCAGTCAATCATACGATTGCACCAAACATTTATTTTCAGTGGTTAGAGCGTTTAAACGCTGCTTTGAAGGGGAAGAGATCCAGTTTGATTAATCACAGAGGCGTGGTGTTCCGCCATGATAGTGCAGGGGCCCAATACTGCACAGATTACAACTGAAAAGATTTGAGGCATTGGGAAAAATTCTGCACCCTTCTTTTTTCTTCAGATCTCGCTCCATCTGATTGCTGCATATTCCGGGTTTACGGAATCAACTTGATTTACTAGTTCGGGACTCATGAAAAGGTGAAAACTAGGGTCTCTGCATTCTCTTTCTGTAACCGAGAAGACATTCACAAAACCAGTATTATCAATCTTGTGTAATGTTAGAAGTGGGTTATGATGGTTGAAGCTATGTCAGTGAATAGATTCTGATTAAATATGAATTTTTGATGTTTTTTCTGACCCTAAATTCGGACATTACTTATAAGATGACCCGATGTTTTTCTTTCAGTTTTTTTTTTCATACGCTTCGTACTTGAGGTC
The DNA here is from genome assembly GCA_963457665.1 of Thysanoteuthis rhombus. Lineage (NCBI taxonomy): Eukaryota > Metazoa > Mollusca > Cephalopoda > Oegopsida > Thysanoteuthidae > Thysanoteuthis > Thysanoteuthis major. The sequence continues at coordinate 5,442,736 of OY735231.1, forward strand.
ATTAAGTGTTGAAGACATTCGGAAGTAATGAATGAATGGGTCGAATTAACAAATGGCTCAGTTAGCCGTATATTTCCTTTAAAAGTATGTTAGCAGTTCCAGTCACGGAACGTTCCACTCATGAATCTTAACAATTTCGCCCCGTGTAGCAATCTGGGTTAACGAACACAACTCGGAAGTGCATTTTGGCCACGTTACAGCCGTTGCACGCATCGTTGTGATTTGCCTTTCGCTCGATGGGAGATGTTCGCTCTTGTGCAACTGTCGCGATGGGTCATAATCTGTCCTTACGATTGCCTTCTGCGACACCCCCTGCCCCCACTGGTCATCCTCCCCACCACCATCACCACACACACAACTCGCTTCCGAACCCCTCGATTCATCTGACCACACCACCTGAGTCCTGCCTGGGAATATCCCTGTAACGGCTTTCATTTAGAACCGGGATAATTTTGCTATTATTTGCTTCGAGTTAACATTGCTCGATAGATGCGCATGCGCATACAACTGGAAGAGAATTGAAAATGGCTGCCTAGCATTCATTAAATGCACGGGGAAAAAGTGAGGTCGGACGGCCAAGAAAGAGGGAGAAGAGGGAAACAAGGCTAGAAGAGAAAAGGAAAAAGAGGAGACTGTACAAAAGAGGAGGAGAAAGAAGAAAAGAAGGAGAAGAAAAAAAAAAGGAAGAAATTTATGGATACGCAGAAGAGAAAGGAAAAAAGGAGGAAGCAAAAACTAAGAAAATAAGGACTTATGGAGAGAAAGATAGAGAGAGAGAGACAGGGATAATAAATGCTGAGATGAAGAGAGAGAGAGATAGAGAGAGGGGGGATGAGAGAGAGGGTAATGTATAGTGAGGCAAAAGAAAGAATTAGGGAAAATTGAAGGAAAGGGAGATGGTTGAATTTCAAGGGGGAGAGAGAGAGAAAGGAAGGGGAGAAAGGGGAGAAAGGTAATAAAAAGTGGTAGTGTTGGGGGTAGAAGACAAGCTGGACAAGAAGAGAAAGGAAGAAAGAAATATGAGAGAGAAGGGACAGAATGAACAATAGGAGGTGGAAAAGTGGGAAAGAGGAGAAACCAAGGAAATAAATAGAAGAATGAAAAGGAGAAGAAAAGAGCAGAAAAAAGAGTAAAACAGAGAGAGTAGGAGAGAGAGAGAGAGAGAGAGAGAGGAGAGAGAGAGAGGGAGAGAGAGAGAGATAGAAGATGGATGACGAAGGCAAAGGAGAAGCAAAGAAAGTATGAAAGGACCAATATCTAAACCATATCTTGTTCGCTTCTTCTCTCTTCCACTTAAGACTTTGTTCCATAGAGCTTATTGTTAACGAATATTACCGACAATGTAATTTGATGAACGAACAAATAAAGACGTTTGCATAGTAACAACCACTCTACGGAATGGAATGCTCTTTCGTGGCCAAATGAATCCAGGGATGTCGAAAGGGGAGTCAGGAGGAGTCAAGACACATCTGGGTAATGACGACATGATTTTCACCCAACACCGGATGGGAATGTCAGGGATATTGTTGCAAACCATGTTTATTTGTCTGTCTTTTGGTTTGTTTATTAGCAACATTCTGCCTATCTCTTTGGATTACTCAACAAACGGCTTAATCGACTCCTGCATGTGAAGAAATCTACAACTGGTACAAGCAGACGACAATAAATAACGCAGTACTCTTGAGTCGTCAGGATCACTGCTGGAGTTTCTTTTAAAACCGCGTTTAATTTGAAAACCTTCCAATAGTTCCCTACAAATGATTCTGTGATTCAACTCAATGTTATATACCAACCTAAATTTTACTACGACTCTTCGAAATTCTTAACTGTGCTTTGAATAAACGACTCGTCTCTTCAATGGTCGTGGTTGAATGTGCCTGTGGCAAAAGTGCACTTAAAATTATCTTTCTAGATGCGCTAACACCTCTAGGATCGATTACCGTCACTGACTGACGTATCAAAATATTAGTTATGTCCCTTGCTCAGAATTGTCAATTTAGATATTACAATACAATTCCCTTGCCCGATGTTGCCAATTTAGATATTTAAAAAAATCTAAATCTAAATGTTTTCTGTAGCGCCTAGATTTCAGAAATTGCTATTCAAATGATTTTTAAATAGATAAGTAATATTTCTATTTACTTCATAGAAATAAATTAAGTAATGTTTTTGATAGACCATTTTCTGAAATGAATGTTGAAGATAGAATCCACATATAATCTATTAAAAACATGTTATATATTTCCCAGGATTTAGAAATAATATAATCTAGATGCTTTTAGGTGTTTAAAATATGATTTGACTCTATTTCCGAAGTATACTTGAAAATAAAGTTGGCCACACTCCCCTTGGTAGATCTTCACACACACACACAAAAAAAACACATGCATCTATGGTTTGACTTTCAAGCTTGTTTCCATGTATGTCTGACTGGCTTCTTCCATGCAACACAGAAAAAACCCCAAGAAATACCAATTATGCATCAATTATTTCGAATCAGTTTCTTTGTCTTTATCGCAACGTTTCGGCCGCTGTATTCCTTAGTACCGAATCGAACACTTCATTTGATCTACCTAGTTCTCTCAGATTTGTTGAACTTAGTGACAACGTTTCGATGACTGTACCTTCCTGCCGTTCGCAGAAATCTGTTGCATTTAGCATCCTTTTATTTATTTTATCACGAACACCAAACCCTGGCCCCTGTTGGATATATCCATCTCAATTACAGTATGGGTTGTGTGTGTGTGTGTGTGTGAACAACATAGCCTCCAAGTTAGATTTTTTTGGTATTTGTCCTTATGTTTGTTCACGTCACGGTGAAGATAAGTTTCCCCAACCATGAAACCAAAAACGACGGATAAAAGCGACACCATCAGAGACATTCAAATTCTAAACCAAGTAAACGTAGGAAGCGACCATAGAATGGTAAGATGTAAGATGCAAATAAACACCCAATGAAGAATGCAGGAAATTTGTTCCACACCAGACAGCAGTCGCTAAATGTACCAAATGAACTCACCCAACCCTTCAAGCAAGAATTGAAAAACAGATTTGATATCCTTACCGACGAAAACGATACCAACATCAACGAACTCCACAGTAAAATAACAACCTCTCTTTTAAAAGCTGTCAATATGTTTAAACCAAGAAACATAGCGACCATTAGCAAAATCTCAGATGAAACATGGAAACTTATTGAAAAGCGCAGAAACCTCAAACCACCAATGGCCACAAGGGAAAAATAGAAGAAACCGAAATGAACAAAACAATAAAGAAGAAACTAAGAGAAGACAGAAGAATGTATTCGGCAGCAATCATCTAGACCAACCTCGAAAAACGTCGAGGATTTAAATCAATAAACAAAGCTCTCAACAGGAAAGAAACAGATAACTAGCATTCTCGAAGTAAACGGAGACATAACAACAAATAGAGACAGAATTGTTGAACGCACCCAAGAATTTTACCAGGAACTCTACTCTTCAAAACATGGACAGCATAACAACGACCAGAATTCACAAGACGCAGACAATCAGTTCGAAGACTTCTCCAAAGTTACACCATGGGAAGTAAAATAATCCATCAAACGAACAAAAAAGGAAAAGCCCCTGGACCAGATAACATCACCATCGATCTACTCAAAAAAATGGTAAGAGCGTCAACAAAAAGCTACCTATTCTATTCAACTTGAGTCTAAAACAGAGTAAAGTCCCGAAAGACAGGAACACTGCAATCATAATGCTTCTACATAAAAAAGGAAACCATAAAGACTGCAACAACTACAGATCTATAAGTAGTCTACTCAACTGCATATACAAACTTTTCACAAAAATCATCGCCAACCAGATTGCAAAATAACACAAGATGAAAACCAACGACAAGAACAGGCTGGATTTAGAAGAAGTTACTCGACCATGGACCATCTTCATTCAATAAATCAGCGGAAAGAGAAAGTAGCAGAATACAAAATGCCACTTGCTGTAGCATTTATAGACTTTATTTAGACATTTATAGAAGGCATTCGACTCTGTAGAAATTCCCATGGTCATGAAGGCCATCAACCTACAAGGTGTAGACCCTGTATACGTCAAAGTAATGCAACATGTATACAGTCACAGCAACTCCTTCATCCGGCTACATAAGGACTCTGAACCATTCCAGCTCCAAAAAAGAGTGAGACAAGGTGATACCAGCTCACCCAAACTCTTTACTGTCTGCCCTGAGATGATCTTCCAAAAACTGGACTGGGAGAACAGAGGAATCAAAATAGATAGTGAATCTCTGAGCAACCTAAGATTTGCAGATGACATCGTCCTTTTTGCAGAGAACCTACATGACCTTCAACTAATGTTAGATGAACTAAACAAAGAAAGCAAGAAAGTCGGCCAACTCCTGAAGATACTGTAAAACAAAAATCATTTGCAATAATCATATTGAGAATAAGAACATAACTGTCGAAGATGGAAAATGCAAAACTCGGCAAGGTAGACTAGCACATCTACATCGGACCACAAATCCCCACAAGATCCTCAACAGAGGAGGAAATCAAGCAAAGAATCACTCTAGGATGGCAAGCCTTCGGCAGAAGCTCAAATTTCAAAAACAAGAGGATCCCAATTATTCTAAAAAGAAGAGTATACAACCAATGCATTCTACCAATAGTCATTTATGGAGCTGAAACATGGAACCTAACCAAGAGACAGGCCTACAAACTGAGAAGCAACATGCACATGAGAGAATCATGCTCAACCTTATTGAGAGATCATAGGACAGTACAGTATATAAGGAAGAAAACAGGTGTGCGTGACATCATAGAAACTATTTAAAAACTCAAATGGCAATAGGCAGGTCATGTTGCAAGAATGAAAGACAACCGATGGACATCACGTCTCACAACATGGATCTCCAGAGATCACATAAGGAACCGAGGCCGACAGAATACAAGATGGAGAGATGAACTGGACAGATTCAGGAAATACTGGCTCTGCGACGCCCATGATAGAGAAATGTGGCAGATCCTGGGGAAGGTTATGTCCAACGACGGACGTTAAAAGACTGATGATGATGATGATGATGATGAAGAGAAAAAGACTTACACGGCCACAGTTTGCTGTATCTGTGTGTAAATTTTACAGGAAAACATAAATTTCACTCTCTGCCTCTCATTAAAGCTGACTAAAGATAGGGAGAGAGATAGATAACACCGAAAAATCCGCAATTTTTGACAGGCATTATATATATATATATATATATTAGCAATGTGGGATCAGTGAATATAACAAAAGGCATGACTTGCTCTTAGTGTCATTTCTATTGAGTGTTCACTGATGTGAATATTAAATCCGTCGTGTCGGTTTTAATTTCAGACTGCATACAAACCCATTTATAATATCATCTTTCAGAATACTAATTACACAGAAAAAAATTCTTTGAGTCGATTCTTTACCAATATATTCAACCAAAGAATTTGACAATTATTTTCCACTAACCTTGAAGTTAATTTTTCCATCTCGTATAACATTAAAGTTCCATCAAATGTTTTTTCAAACACTCTTGATTATCAAATAGAGCGTTCATGTAGACGTGTTGAAACGAAACCACTCTCTAGCGGGTAATACTATATATATATATATATATATATATATATATATATATATATATATATATATATATATATACTGTGTATACTAAACTATCTGAACAGAATACATTTATAGCGATAGGAAAGTAACCGACTTGCATGTCATTACGACGTAGAGTGATTTGGAGGACTGTTTAAAAAAAAAAAATGAAATCTCTAAAACTAAAATTCTTTTTCAGCTAAACGGGAAAGCTTTATATATATATATATATATATATATATATATATATATATATATATATATATATATATATATATATATATGTTAAAAAGAGGATATTCTGCAAATGTATTAAATTTGAGTATTGTATTTTCAATTTTTTATGTTATTACAACACGTGTTCCGGCTATCAAGAGCCTCTTCAGGTAGTTTCTTTTTTCTATTGGAGTTCTTTTGAATTTTTCACTTGAGTATGTTCGTATTTATAGGACTTGTTTCCATGAAGATATATGTATTGTTACTGATATATATATATATGTATATATATATAAATGTGTGTGTGTGTGTGTGTGTGTGTATGTGTGTCTCTCTCTCTCCTTCTTTCTCTCTCTCTCTCTCTCTGCATGTGTGTCCATATATATCAAGCAATATAAATTAAAAAACGAATAAATCTGGACTGTGACTGTATTTGAAAAAAATCAACGATGCAGAAAACATACCGGAGAACAGTAGAAAGAAAGAATCGTGAGGGATTTCATTAGATATTAATGCCCCAACTCGTTGTTTCAAAACCAGCACAATCGACCTGTTACAAACGGAAGTATTGCTTTTCTTCTTGCGCCCGCGCCTTTTACGCCGTTAGAACTCGGGACTTTCGCTTTAGACTTTTCCTTTTCTGTCCGCAGTACGAATTCTCACGACCCTATGTAACCACGTATAATCTGCATTTTTTCCCGAAAATTTTGAGTCGAAAAGTCCAAGTGCGTGTTATCTAAGGAAACATGATTGATATACATAGCAGTATACACGAAATAATGCATATTTCATTTGAAATTGAAGCTGAATCGAAAGCGTAGATTATCTCTACATCTTATCTTATACATACTGGAATACGGTAATCTGAACTCATTGCTTGAATGCCGATGAGGACAATTCTCACATATTCTGGTCTCAGTCTTAATTTTGTCAATCCTCTTCGAATGTGATTGCGATCACTAATGCAAGTCGCGAATCCCTACGAAGTCTGTCCGGGAAGTATCTAATCATTAGGGAAAAATATTTCGAATACTAATTCTGCGGCCACGATGTAACTTGGCAACCAGTCATGGGATACCTTTCGGCAATAACGTGGAGACTCTCTTCCCCAGGGTTACACAGTCTGGAATGGGTCATTCTTCACGTCTCGTAAAAGATTATATCATCCGAGAATGTCAAACCCATAGGCGTAGCAAAAGGGGGCGAAAGGGGACAATCGACCCCGGGCGCATGTATGAAAGGGCACCAAATTTTCTTTCGATTATAATGCTTATTTGGTAAATATGTTCCCCATCCATCCAGTAAGAAAAAGTTCCTCTACCCCGGTCACTGTCTTTGCACCTGGGTGCTGAGAAGCCTTGCTACACCACTGGTCAGACCTCTTACAGATCGGATTTTGATCCCTGCCAACTCTGAATTTTCCGGGAAGATTTTAAATAAACATTTGACCTCGCTAAATGCACCGATCCAATTCTGATCACCCAAGTTAAGCAACCGAGAATCGAATCAATACTTGGATTGGTGACGACTCAGAAACACCAGGTATTCTCCGTAGTTTGAAGCTAGGAGCCATATCAACCAAGGCATACAATTGACAGTGACACAAGTGTCCGCTGGGGGTGTTGATTGGGCATTCGTCTTCCCTTGGGTCAGGCCTTGTCAGCTATGGCAAGGGGAGTTGAAAGTTGGAACCTCATGAGTGGGTCTCGATGAGCAATGATAGCTTGGGACGAGCTGCAGCTTAAGTACTCTCTGGTCTTTTACCTGACAACCAACATCTGGATATATCTTTTTGCCTTCCCTACAGAATATTATTCTGACCCCCTTGTTATATATCCTTTTGTCACTCAGCAGAAAAGTAGCAGCAGTCGCCCATGAACAGTATAATAGAATAATTAGAATACTCCGTCGTGGAATCTCAAGCAACTTATCTATCATCAGCGGCTATTTTGCTCAATGGTGAGAGCAGCATCACGCTGGAGCGGTTACTTTATCAGTCACAATTTCGATTTTACGCTGTCTACGCCAAATGATACATTCACTGTGTAATATTGGGAGATCATTTCAAGTAGAGTTTCTAAGTAATAAAGCACATTTATAATTATTTCAGTCGGATTATATATTCATTTCTTAATAATATATATATATATATATATATATTATATATATATATATATATATATATATATATATATATATATATATATAAACACACACACAACAGGATGCCCCAAGCAGATGGGATACCATTTTTTGCTCTCAAAGCAAAACTCCTAATGCTGAACTCATGTTCCACATCAAACTTATAACCTTTAAAGGTATACAAACAGCACACACTACTGAAGATGGGAATACCTCCCGAAAGATCTAGACCATTAATGAAAACATTCACAGATAGAAAAAACCTAACTTCCATGCACTTTTATTCCTGAGTCTTTCTCCCTCTCTATAATTCAAATTATATATATATATATATATGTATGTATATATATATATATATATATATATATATATATATATATATATATATATATATATATATATATATATATGTAAGATATATGATACTGAAGCAGTGTTGGAAAAAGCTTATTTTAGGGGTTGACATTGGATTGGCGATGTTTGGTTGGTTCAGCTCGTCACTACATGATTACGAATCACCTCAATTTTCACTGGTTTGGCTGTAAATCAAAGAATCTGTGGCCCAGCATCATTGAGACTGTTTCTAGGCATGCCAGTCCGTTCTCTGACGTGTGAACACTTGGCAACTTTCTTATCCGATATGTTCGATCAGTGTAAAGTTCAAGTCGAACCAATATCGATCATCGAATGTAAACTCGTCACATGATACAACTGAACTCGGTTAATAGAGCCTTACACATCCACCCGACGCTGCCACCCGCCTACCGTTACTTACGGACTGTCTACATCTTGATCAAGCCGAAGAGGTCACTAAACACTTTTCTTCCAACTCCTAATGCATACCTGACTATAATTTGACGTGCCATTTGCTAAAGTGGTTATCAGACGCACCAACCTTTAAAAGATACGCGTTAAGGACATTCAATAACACGCTGTTCTGACAGTGGACTACTTTCCTAACACGTAATATATGGTTCCGCTTGACTAGCCCAATCGATCTGCCGACCAGAAGCAGCCTTATGCCAAACAGGTAGACATCGGACAGTTACCCAGTCACAGAGGATGCAGACATTTATCTACACATATAAATAGCAGCGTCACAAAATTTGTTGGTATGTACATTTATCTGTTCAGGTCTAAGAGTCACGGTGTAAATCGGAGACACCACCTTTGAAGAGAGGAAGACAGTAAACCTATGTAAATGACCGCTGAAACTTTGTGCTCGCATGTAAGTATAGCAGCAAAAGATCTCAAAAGAATAAATATATATTTTTGAAACGATGTTTGAAAATATAAACATTCTAAAGATATTAATCTATCCACAATAACATAAAAATCCTGTCATTTTTGACAGGTACTCTGCTGGTTTATTTGTAAAACGCTGGCGATTGTTTGCTTGTTTTTTTTTTTTGTATGTGTCTTCTGGCCGGTCGAATGGCAAGATCATTGCAGCTGAAAATTAGTCATAAGGTTAATTTATCTCGAGGTTAATCGCTGGATAAATGGTGCTAACCTCTGAGGTCACTAGAGGTAACCACTGGTCGATTTAGGGTCAAAAACGCTATTTCTAGCCAAAGTGCAAAAAAAAAAAAAAAGAAAAAAAAGACATCTTTTTACGAGATATCGCATTAACAAGAAACTTCCTGATTGTAAGCGTCTATGTATCGTTCGTGAAGATTTATTTCTAGAAGAAATATCCGTGGAGTGGCCGATGGCCAGGCGATTAGCAGCGCCGGTAATCGAATCGGCTTGTCTGAAGTCCGACTGGTATAATCTGTGTTCACTTCGCACTTATACCCTTGGGAAAGGCATGGATACGATTAAATGAAAAATTTGATATTGTATTTGAAGGAGAATTCAATAGAAACCGTCATGTATCCAATGTATTTTGGCACTATGCCGTGTTGGGGGGTGATCAGATAAAAAATTGGAAATAGGGATAATCAATGAATAAGTTACTTCTCTCGCTTTTTGTTGGGGGGGGGGTTGATCACTAAAAAAAAAAAAGTCTGAATTTTCAAGAAACAAGTGTGAACGCTGCTGGACACAAACCAAAGGATCGATTTAGCATAAATTTACATTGCTAATGGAACCCCCGCTTCCATTAAAAACCTATTTGAGGAGAGGATTTTAAAACAGAAAAAAATGCATTTAGTCTAGACATAATTTGGAGTAATTATTGTAATTTTCAGCCTTCTTGCTCCATTGGTGTCACCTGTGAACATGATACATACATAGCCAGCCAGGCAAACTAACTTAAAAACAAAAGAAACCAATGTTGACAATTCTGGCGATAGTTTTGGTTAACAATTTCTAATTATAAACAATAAGATGCAAGTCGTCTCACGTGTATCGGATGAAAAAACAAGTAACAAATTAAAAAAGTCCAAAATTTGAAGAAAAAAACGAAAACAAGCTGAAACAAGCGTACCAATTTAGCATAACTTTACATTGAAAATTGAACTCTTCATTCAAAACCTATCTCGAGGATTTTCAGAAAAACAAAAGAAAATGTTCTTGTCTAGACATTAATAGAAGTAAGTGTTTATATTTTCAGCCCTTAGCCTCCACTCATGCAGCATGTATGCGTGATACATAAATACATACATACATACATAACTAGATAGCTAGACCAACTTGAGGGCTGAAAAAAAACCCATGTGGATAGTTTTTATAAAAGTTTTGGTTGAAGGTTTCTAATAGAATTTCAGCATGTTTGTGTTTTTGCAAGTTCTCAAAGAGGTAAAATAGAACTGTTTTCTTGATTGTTTGGAAGCAACTATTCCAATAGAATAAACATTCCTGGACCAACTAAAGATCGTCTGCAACGTTTTGAAGCCACTGATACATAATACAATGAACTTGTTTGATTGTATTCATTTTAGACACTTAGAAATCCGGACAAGGCTGGGTGCTCCTGCTGGTAATCTAACCAATTAATGAGTTTATATGCAAATTTTTCTGTTTATTCATTCATTTGTTAGTTTGAGCTCAAATGGGATGATCTCATTTGCTGATTTCTTTTCCTATTATGTGATAACAATTATGTCATGTCAGATAATCACACTGTAAAACAGCTCGAGATAAGTTGAGATTTTCTGATGGGTGTATTCTAGTGTAAATATATTCAGAAAACAGTCGCGGTTGGCGTAAAAAAAAACTCTCATATTCAGTAATATAACTTGATTGAATGAAGATACGACATGTTGCAAAATTATGTTACCAGGGAAATGTTGCTAAGATCTGATATCGATTTGGTGAGAGAATGTAGATATAACTAGTCTGGCAGCTGCAGGGTCTAATTCAACCCCTACTTATATCCCGATTGAACATGATTCCTGCAACTTTTATATTGCATATGTGGTAAATAAGAAAAACCATAAAAATATATTTTTTAGTATAAAAGTGTTCATTTTTTCGAATGAATAAAAAAGGCCTTGGGTATCTGTGAGATAGATATCGTCGATATGTAAGACTTGTTAGTTTAGCCCAGTCGTTAGGAGAGTCGGTAACACTCACTTGGTAGGGAGATGTTAATTTTTACTTCTCTAAATTTGGTGAGGATTGTTTTTGTTGTTCTTGTTATGTTAGAAAAAAACAAAGTCGATTCCAGACTTGGTCTGGAGTTTGACAAAAGCAACTAATAAAAACTCGGCTAAGCATTCGTGCTTAGATCTATCTTCTATGCCTTTTTTTTTCTGGTTGGAAGGGGCCAATGGTTCGGAATAGGTAAACCTTGTCCATTGCTCGAATTCGCTTTCTCTGTTTGTATTTGAACTTGAGACGTATCCAGCAATGCTGCTTGACCAAAGAGGACATGGTCAGTGTGATCAAAGGACTGGTGTGTCGTATTCGATAACATGACGCCATTAAATGAAACATGACAAGTCGCAGAATCACTGGACTAAGGAAATGTTGCCATGCACCGATGTAGATTTAGTAGGGGAATACATATGTAGATCGTGCACTGAGTATTTGCATGGTGGGTGCTTCGTCTCTATCTTCCGAGTGCCAAGTGTTCCGTCACAGCATGGAGTTGGGGCACTGCAACCAACATTGTTGAAAGCAGTGTCGCTATTTTCAATAAAGAAACCTTATCCTTCATCCAACCCAAACGATTTGAAATAAAGAACCCTTGTTCATTGTTCCACCCAGACGATTTAAAATAAAGAAACGGTGTCCCTGATTCAACCCGGACTATTTCAAATAAGGAAACCTTATCCGTCGTTCAACCCAGACGATTTAAAATGAGGAATTCTATCTTTCTCTTACCCCCAGTCTCTTGTATCTTCCATCATACCGACTTCTGATGACTCAGCCTAACATACCATAATCATCATTTTTTCTCTCTCAGGGGAAGAGGTTGTCTGAGATGGCTAAAAATCTTCCCCTGTAAGTTAATGGCGATTGCTGAATCCGTTTTACGCCATTTCAGTTAATAAAGATTCATTTTTATAGGAACACTCGAATTTTGGGTTGCTTGCAGAGAAAGTCCTCTTTCTGAACAATCTTTCTTTCATCAGAGCAAAGCAAAGATTTCCTCTTAGTGCCCATTTGGCCAGGAGGTCTGCACCATTCGTGATTTCTTCCATCGAAGTTGTCTCATAGATAGTTGGATTGAGCTGGAATTTGGTACTCGATTCTTTTGAAACACAAGGCACAACTTATGAATACCTCAGACTATCAAACACACCATTATGCTAGCTACGGCGTCATTCGTTCCTGCTAAGGAAACTGATCTCTCACCGTTTCAAGCACTGAGACTCTAAAACAGCCTAAACCGGCTCTTAGTACGTTAAAATATTTGAATGTGTAGAGATAATTAAAATATTTCCTTTAAGATTTATTACTGGTTCAGAGAATTAAATTTATACGAATCGGTTGACCCCGCCTCTTGGATATAAATGGAACTGTTACTATGTAATAAAGTGTTTAGTTAATTTATTTGATCGTAATATTCAAGTAAGGCTATGACTTTCTTATTGACCACGCGAGCTGCGATACTACCAATACAAAGTGAAGCTTGCAGGCGTCAGTTACTTACTATTGGTCACCTTAAACAAAGTCTTCCGGACTCTTTTCTCATCAGAGGGTTAGTAAAAAAGGAATTATTTTTGCCTCGGAATAAAGACCAGTTATTACCTATTATAATATTTGGTTGATATTAAAATTGAATAAGTTTGAAACACTAATACATGATAAGAGAACTGAATTTACTTATAAGAATTCGAAACACCAAAATAAAAATGCTTGAAAAGAACTAACATTGATAAAATACTTCTTCATCGTGGATTTAAAAAGATATATATCGTACTCACTGGAAAACATTCGTAGTAGTTAACCTAACAAGACTTGCAGAATTTCTCAGAGGTTAAATATGGATTTCAATGCTGAGCCGAGTTTTGGTAACAAAATTCTTTCAGCCGTTTATAAAAACGTTTCCCGCCAAAATGTGTCGGTGACATCATCCTTTTCTTTTTTATGACTTGGCTGAGATCACGGTCCCCTGTTTTGTTGGATCTTTGTTGATTCCCTGTATGTAAAAAGGCACACCCTGACATGCCAATCCTCATGCCGTTAATACCCGCATCAATTCCCCGGTGCAATGTCGACTTTATGTGAATCGTTATCAATATTATTTGGACGTTGGCGCCATTCACAACCGAAAAGTGAGGGGAAAAAAGCCGAATCCCAAAGCCACGCTCCGGGTCGATATGAACATATAATAGCAGAGGAATGTACCCCGTGTAGGACACTCCGATCCTAGCTAGATAGCCATTGTAATGGAGATATGAAAAATCCAAAGAAGCGAGATGAATGTATCACCGATGTTAATGGAAGACCATGAATATTTGATGACAGCGTTCGTTATTTTTTCCTTCGTTTTTTTCTTACTACAGCTTTGCCGACATCTATTTTGTTTCTTTTATATTAGTGATTGTCATAGCAAATCTATTCTGTGGTTCGGAAAATGATGGTCAATCGTAGATACAGGTTGTATAACCTTTATCCGGAATTCTGAAAACTGAAATTTTCCGAAATCCGAAACGAAGCTTTTTATGACTGAACTCAAGAAAAATTCCATTAAACAAGAGGAATAAAATGAAACAGCTTTTAATTTTTTTTACATTTATTTAAATTGCAAACAACAAAAACAGCAACCATTTTTGTATACAGACTAATTGATGGGAGGCAACATACTTTGGCCAACAAAAGATTTCTTCCCCTACATTACAGGCCTATCTCTGATACATCTAATTAGGTACATATTCTGAAATCCGAAAAATTGCAAAATCTGAAAAATTCCAAATTCAGAAAATTCTGGTCCCGAGATTGTACCAACTTTTAGTCGTGTCCTACGACAATACTATAGTATATTATACTAATATATATATATATATATATATATACATATATATATATATATATATATATATATATATATATATATATATATATATATATATATATATATAATGTGTACTTTAGAGAGTGAGACAGACTCGGGAGTGAAGTTTCTGGTGGTAAGGTTTTATTAATCCTTATATGTCAATAGTCCATACATGTTTCGGGATTTCTCCCATCATCAGTGGTGCGTGTTGTGTGAGTGTGAATTAAAATGTACCATGTGGAACCAGAGTCCACTGCCAGCGGCTATGCATTGTGGGTAAGTTTTGTTGTCAGGGCTACTAGAGGCCTCCCGATGAATGTAAGAATGACCAGCAGGTATTGGGATTTTGGTAAAGCAGCAGCAGTTGGACTTGGGGAGGGCAGAGTGTGTCAAGGTAGGGGGTAGTGTTGTGGAGGTGGATTTTTTAGTATGTTTGGGATAGTGTAGAAGGAGGGGTGGTGGGGTCAAGGAGCTACATAGGTATCAACCTTAAAAGTTACTGAAAATGTTTTGGCTTTGATTTGGACAGGGGTTGTAACAGGCTAAGGTGAAGTTTTTCCTATGGGTCTAGGTGACTTTGAAGCTTCCATTATTGAATGTGTCTAAGATGTGGGTGTGAGGATATTAATGGTAGGAGTTGTGTGTATTAGTGTTCTGTGTGGTGAGGGTTGTTCAGTTTAGTATTTAATCCATTAGGATATAGGGTTTTAAGTTTATATCATTATCATCAGCAGTAACCTTTTCGCGTCTGTCCTTAGACGTAAACCTTCCCAAGGATTCATCTCAGTTTTGCACATGATCTTGTGGATCGTGATGTCCAGTAGTTGTCTGACATTCTTGCAACATGACCAACCCATTGCTATTTGTGCTTTCTTATAGTTTCTACGATATTCCTGACTCTTGTTTTTTCCCCTCTAATACACTGTGCTGTTTTCTCATCCTTTCACGTGTTGAGCAAGATTCTCTCCTATGAACATTGCTTGGTTCTCGATTCGAGGGTCAATCTTTTGGTTAGGTTCCAGGTTTCAGCCCCATAGGTGACTATCGGCAGGATACATCGGTCATATACTCTTCTTTTTGGGACTAATGGGATTTTTATTATTCTAGAAGATTAAGCTTGCTCTACCGAAGGCTTGCCATCGTAGAGTAATTCTTTGCTTGATTTTTTCTTCTTCCAGGGATTTCATGGAGATTCATTGTCCCAGGTAGATGTGGTGGTCTACCTTTTTATTTTTACGTTTTCAATATTGATTGTTGTGTCTTTGTTCTCAGCATGTTTGTTGTACCTAACATTCGTTTTGCTTAAATTCATGTGTTGACCAAGTTCCTTGCTTTCTTCATTCAGTTCATCTAACATTATTTGGAGACCATGAATTTTTTTTTTTTTTTTTTTTGCAGAAAGGACGATTTTGTCAGCAAATCTGTGTTTTAATTAAGTATTTGCCGTCTACACTTTCCATAGCAGGTTTCGGAAGATCATCTCAAAGCAAGCTGCGAAGAGTGTAGGTGATGTAGTATCAGCTTTTCTCATGTTCGTTTTTCGATATTACCCGTCGTTCATTTTCAGACTTGGTAAAGATACTTGAAGCTGAAGATGAAAAAAAAAAAAGAGTTGTGTATAATCCTCTTGCACAAGTACAAACATAGTCACGATGCGTCTCATGCAGCTTCTAATATCAACCTTCAATGAGTTAAAGGACCCAGATCCGATTGCACAGTGCAGCGTTGGTTTGTAAAGTTACGTAGTGAAGAATTGAGTCCCGAAGATCAAAAGGGCAGAAGTTGTCCATTTGCAATTGGAAATGAATAACCGAAGGTGGTGGTTGAATAAAATCCACGCCAAACTGTCAGAGAAATTCACAGATACTGGGTGTTGGCAGTGTGACAATTTCTGACCATCTACGACAAAATGGTAAATTGAAGAAGCTCGATAAGTGGATTCAAAAACAAAAAGCATTAACAACAAAAACGGCCATAATTCTCCTGACGACCTGATATCTTGAAAGTCCTCGAGGTAAGAGAGTGAAACATTGTTCCTCGTTGTGTCATTCTTTGAATTCAAGATTCGAGCAATATAGATATTTTTTATGCGAGGAACTACATTACAAAATACAAAACAAACATATTTGCATACACTGGCACCTGATAATCTATCTACATATCTGTCGAGTTACTTAACTATACAGCAATATCTAATTGTTTACATCGATCAATCCCTTCCTTCCTTCCTTCCTATATATCTATCTATCTATCTATCGATCTATCACGTCCTTGTTTAGTAATCAGTTATCAATTATTCATGTTTTTTATACAATGATACTTCAAAATCTATAACATGGGGTCAAGGATAAAAAAAAAAGGAAATAATCACTAACGATGTACCCAACTGTGCAAATTTTTTTGAAATCAGCAATTATTCTCTTCCCAATAAGTTTTTGCTACTTAATCAGGATTTCTGTTTGTTTTATACAGGTGTTTAGCTATTTTTGTGATCAGGTCACAGCCTCAATGAATTATAACTATCGTAAGATCATTTGATTCAGCACCGATTGAGATTGGCCAATGTCAATCGTTTCCAGTTATTCATAATCATCATTACCATCAGACCCTCTCAGATCTCTCTATCGTGGGTGTTGTGGAGCAAATACTTTTTGAACTTGTCTAGAGCGTCAAGATATCTTATACCGTAACATTTTCTGTCGGTCACTGTCCTGCCATTCTCACAACATGACCAGCCCATTGCCATTTGAGTTTCCTAATGGATTCTATATCTTGGACTCCAGTTTTTCTCTGATATACTGTGCTGTCTTATGATCTCTCCATGTGAGGTTGAGCATGATTCTCTCTAGCGCGCATTGCATGGGGGATATTTATAAGATTGTGTGCAGGAAGAAAAGTAAGGAAGGGAGGAAAGAAAGAAAGGGTGGAAGAAGGAGAGGAAAGAGGAGAGGAAGGGAGGAAGAGTGAAATGATGAAGGAATAGAAGAATGAAGGAAGGAAGGAAAGGAGGAAGGATGGAAGAGAGAAAGGGAGGAATGAAGAGGGGAAAAAGAAGGAAGCAAGTATAGATAGGGGAAGGAAGAGAGGAAGTGGGGTGAGAGGGAAGAAGGGAGAACCGAAGAAAGGAAGGAAAGATGAAACAATGGGAGGAAGGAAGGGAAGAAGAAATGAAGGAACGAAGAAAGTAAGGAAGGATAGAAGGATGGAATGAAAGACGGAAGGAAGAACAAAAGAATCCTAACTCTAAAGGTATGTTACGGTATAGGGTATATCACTGGCTTCTGTCAAGGTTGACAATGAGAACAGCTGCTCTTGCTGCAACTCCCTTGGCATGCAGAGCAGTAGTTGTAAGAGAGTGGTTTATGTAAGCATTTGCTCAATTACTCTCTATCTTCTTCAAAAGATATAGCCCTAGTTAAGACATGAGGTGTAAGGATTAAGAGCACGGAAGAATGGATTCAAACCTTTCCCTAAGAAATTATGATACCTTTCCCAAGGGGATTATGATACCTTTCCCAAGATTATGATACTTTTTCCCAAAGGCATTATGATACCTTTTCCCAAGGGCATTATGATACCTTTTCCCAAGGGCATTATGATACCTTTCCCGAGAGCATTAATGCGAAGTTTGACAAGCCAATAACTAAACAATGAATGAATAAACCATTGATTTTGGAAGAGTGGTTTGTTCAGGTCCTTCCTCAACCATTCTCTTATCAGTCAATATTTTTGGGCTAGTCTGACTGCCAAAAAAACGTTGAAAGGAGCTGAAACGCCAGAAATGGCCAAAACGTACCAAAAAATCGCTAAAAATGGTACGCCCTCCTACCAAAAAATCAAAAAAGCCCAAAAAACTAAGCATACCCGTGCTAATTTAAAGCTTATCCACGCTGACAAAAATAAGAAGCGTAAAAAACGCTTTATTGTCACCACTGATTCTATCAGTTTCACCAGGAAAGAGGGCTGGGGCTACAAACAATCAGAAAACTCCGAAACTTTTAAGAGACATTTCAGGAAACAGTCTCGAAGGAATTTGATTTGTGATACTTGACACAGGCTGTCTAAAAACAGACGTTTTGTACGCAGTCAAGAATTTCGCCTCTGCGGGCACTTGGGTGGTCATTTCCGAATCTCCCACATTCTAGACCAGCTGATCTCAATCTGGGCTCCGCGGATCCCCTGCTGGTCCACAAAGATATTACTGGGATCAGTGGGCAGATTCATTGGGACAATTCTTTGGTCCTTGGTAATGAAGGGATCAAGAACCACTCTTCTTGACTGACCTTCTCGGATGTATAGACAACGTGGATCTACTTTATGGATCATCAGCGGTGTTGACAACGACAACCATAAATAATAAAACATTTGTTAACGATCGTTATGACTTTAAGTTTCCACCGTTTCAAGTATATCTGAGGTAATTTATATAAGTTTTTAGTCAGGCCCCAGTAAAAGGAGTACAAAATAACATCCGGCTAGAGGTGGCGCCACACGGAAGACGAAGTTCTCTGGCCACTCGAGCAGATACTCGTAATTCGAATCTTCCTTCACCATCGGCTTGTTGTAAACCTCGGCAACACGGTGGAACATTTCCATTGATATGGAAAGAGGGTTGGTTAAAAAGTGCGACCTTGTAAGCAACAAGGTTAAATGAAGGAATAGAAAGAGAAGGTTAACACACGGCCGATACTTACAAGGTGTGACTGGGCCAGACAAAGACGGACCGAGAAATTTAATTTAACGCAACATTTGCCGCTGTACAACACACGATACTTGATCTTTATTTATTTGTTATTTGCTTTAGCGCATTGTTGCTGCTTAAGAAGATTGTCATAATTCATATTTTTTCTCCGAGATCAAACAAAATGCATTACAGTACGCTGTATATCAGAGAATCAAATCATATTGACTAAGGTGTGTCCAGGATATTATATATATCAAATCGAGCGACGCCCATCCTCACTTCTCGGTGGATTTGTGATTCATAAAAAAAAATAACGATTACTTGGTGTTTACCTGGTTGAAATGGCCAATGGCATTATGATTGAACTTTTCAATTTGATTTAGATACGCCACTTTAAACAACGAAGTGAATTATAAACAAACACAGATTGAAAAAGAGAAAACAAAACATTATATAATGATAACAACAACAGCAATAATAATAATAACAATAATAATAATAATAACAATAATAATAATAATAATAATAATAATAATAATAATAATAATAGATGAATAAAAATGAACCAATTGAACAATTCATAATCAATTAGTATGCGATCGAGATTAATACGCTTAATAAACACATGAACAAAGTTTGATGAAGTATCTTACTTGACTTGTGTCTCCCTAATTATCTATCTATGTTACCGTTTTCCCCAAATGTAAGAGTGAATCAAGCAGAGAAAAAATATCTTTCTTTCTATATATATATATATATATGTATGTATATATATATATATATATATATATATATATATATATATATATATGTGTGTGTGTGTGTGTGTGTGTGTGTGTGTGTGTGTAATACCCTATATAAAATAACAAACTACATGTATAACAAGCTATATATCAAAACATAGCTGTAAAGGATGTGGTATTTGATCAACACTGCTGGGGTGCCGTGTTAATATAACTGTTTTGTTTTTAAAATCCCTGAAACAGATACATGGTAAACAACTGATGATCCCAACAAGAGAGAATTTGTACATTGTACAATGATAACAGAGTATATGTAAAACAGGGTAAAAAAAAATACAGGAGAAAATAGAAATTGACAGATATTGGGAAATAAGTGAAAGAAGTGACACAACCCCCCCAACTTTTTAAAATGTTTTGTGTTTAAAGCTGTAAAGCTTACTAGACGATGCATAGATATATAAGTTTTCAACGCAATCTGAAAGTAGAGTACTCCTATAAAACTTTTTTGTGAGCTGAAATGGAATTAGTCAATTCAGGAAAAAAAAAACTTTGAGCGTTCACAGATCGAAGAAATAGTGATATTTGTATATTATGCTGACTCGTTGCAGGTTGGTGTGATGGGAAGGATACAGGAAACTGCAGGGTAGGAGAAAGAGAAAGATAGATGGAGAGAGAGAGAAAGAGAGAGAGAGAAGGGGAAGAGGGAGAGAGAGACACACAAATGGACAGACGGACAGCAAGAATTATATACATATATATATATATATATATATATATATATATATATATATATATATATATATGCACGCACAGACGAACAGAAAGATCCTTAGTGACAGACAGGGAGAGAAAAAGAAATTGTATCTCCGGAATAATTAGTATATCTAAAAGGATGAAAGACATTGTTCGAGGTGTGGAATCCTAAATAAATAAACGGGTTGCTTTTCTTTTTCACTTGTCACTGCATAACTGCTTACTCGAAAGAATTTGCGGTGACAGATGGTATGTCACCGTGCATTTCAACTGATAAAGGACCAGCTCAGTTGTCTGCAGTTTACTTCTTACTATATATATATATATATATATATATATATATATATATATATATATATATATATATATATATGTATAAACTGTTTTGATTGTTCTCTCTTGCAGGCTTCTTAGTTACACCACCCGAACTGCATGTTTGGGTCTCTACGACATTATCAGGTTTCTTTTGCCATTAAACGAAAAACCACTGCCTTGTTTCCTCAAGGAATATAGATAGATACATACATATATGGTGTATGTGTGCGTGTGTGTGAACGAGACACCGCCAAATATATATCCTTTTGCACACGTGATAGGTATTAGAATTAATGTTTATATATGTGTTGATGCATTCCTCAAAGAATATATATACATATATATATATATATATATATATATATATATATATATATATATATATATATATATATATATGTGGTGCTACCCCAAATATATCTCTCATTGCACACGTGATACATGTTGGAAGTAATGTTTATATAAGTGTTGATGCACCCCATATATATATATATATATATATATATATATATATATATATATATATATATATATATATATATATATATATATATATATATATATATATATATATATATATATATAATGAGGTGACACATATTCACGTGAAAACCGCCTTCAGCGGCTTTTAAGCTCAATATCAAGTCACGGCACTTCTGACATGCCTTGGACCCCCGTAAAAAGAAAATAAAAAGAAAAAATTGTTTGTAATTTTTTTTGTGCTTTTGACCCATAAGACCTTCCAATTCTCAGGGAATTCGCTAGTTTGGGAAAAAAAGTTGATCTTTTTAAAGGTTTTAGATAGGTGTCCAGTTCTCAATGTAAACATTATGTGCAAATCAGCCCTCCCGCCATTTCGTGCCCACAATGTGTTTTTACGTAATTTTCTCCTCCTGGTGGGGATTTTACTAGCTTTTTCGAAAGAATTTCTAAAAGCAACGAATAGTTTTAATGGTGCTGTAGCTTTCAGTTTTAGTAGCATTTAAAAATCAAAATAAGTGAGAGGATGAATCGTGTAGACACAATTTGTGGAAATGGTGCAAAGTAAGGGCTTTTGCATTATAATTGTATAGTTAACAGGACCTCTTTTTTAAAACTGACAAATTCCCTGGGGAGAAGAAGGTCTTATAGATAAAAAGCGCAAAAAGACTAATCTCGCGAAAAAAATCTTCTGGTATGAGACTATAACATGTCAGGAATGTCCAAGTCACTCAATATTCATAGGATCTATGTTATAATTTTCTTATTCCTCTTATTTTCTTATAAAGAACTGTAATTAGCATTCGATATAACTGGAGCTACCTCTCTTGTTACTGTATGGGTACTTTCAGATTGCAAACCACCTAAATACTCTGATTTTTTAACAGAACCACATTGACATGATACACTACAGCACCAACAGCACAACATATAAGGTATTGGATAACAACCGACGGTTATTTCGAAAAATGCCCTTAGACAACCCCTTTAAGAAAAGTAAAAGTTTTACCCATCATCAACCAAAGAGACTAAATGAGACTAAAAGAGACTAACACACACCTACTTCCACCTTACCCCACATGCACAAACACCTATCATTTAATTGCTCGACATCTCCTTTTCATTTTAAAACAGAAATAACAAAATCCACCTTTCCCTAGAATTGACCATTTTCACTGCCTCTCTTATGTAAGACAAGCCAATTACCCTCAGAGACGAGATACATACATCCCCTGACCTCGCCTCTCATAGGGCCATCTCATTTCAAACCAAATGTCACCCTCAATTACGCAGATACAAACAATTCCTCTCCTGCTCCTACCAAACAACCAAACACAGAAAGAATTTTCACATCCTCCTCTTCAGCATCGAAATGTAAACAGCATATTTTTCTCTGTGAAACTGCTGCTATCATTTTTCTCTGAAAATGATGGCTGCCCCACTTCGAAATGCATCGAACTGCACCCACGGAATAATAATAATGAAAAAAAAAATTCACAATGTAGCACTAATCTCTTGAGTTTTTCACTTCACCTTCCAATTGTCATTTTCATCTACATTCCGTTGGATCATTTCACATCCACAATACAATCATATATATATATATATATATATATATATATATATATATATATATATATATATATATATATATGCACACATAACTCATTTTTACAGATGATTATTAGCGAAAAACATGCATAGTCACATCTTCCCATCCATCTATCTATCTATCTTTCTATCTATCAATCCATCTATCTATCTATCTGTCCATATAAACTTACATGTTTGTGTATATATACACACACACCACATATATACGTAGATATTTTGTAAGCATGCATTTATGTGTGAGTGCGTACCCATACGATTAATGTATTACTTGAAAACCTTTACATGCACAAACACACACACACACACACACACACACACATATATATATATATATAAGATACTGCAGGAATGAGGGGAGGGAGAGCATTGGGGCGAATGCATGACAGTGTCCAATTATTTATCCTTTTAAAAAACCTGATGATCCTATTTAGACTTTATGTTTAGATATTCCCAAAATTAATGTTCGACATATAAACAGGAAGCGACGTAAGTATCATTCTTGTTTCCTTATTTTTTTGTGCATTGACACACTCTTGTCCTTCGATAGAGATTGAGACAGACAGACAGACAGAGAGACAGAGAAACAGACAGAGAGAGAAACTAAATCTTTTGAAGAATTCGTATGGAAGGGCCTTATGTGACGGAAATTCTCAGATTAAGTACTTTCCATGATTTAAAACAGAAACACGTTGGCATGCAAGGCACAAACTCTGTCACACGCACACACACACACAGACATTCACACTCACATAAACATCACACGACACATACACTACCACACACACGCGCACCTCTCTCTCTCTCTACGTGCAGACATTCACACTCACATAAACACCACACACACACACACACAGACAAACTCTCTCTCTCTCTGTGCACAGACATATAACTACGGCGTACACACATATGTAGACACACAAGCACATACATGTGTTCCACTTGACATTTGCGCACACGACGCATAGATACATGTACTGCATACGACACACCAGCAGACACATGGAAACAATACACACACACACTTGCACACACGACAGACCAATATACAAGCAGCACACCCGAACAAACAGACACACAATACGTACACACTCGTACATACGCATACTTGTATACAGCACGCACATCATACAAAAAGGCATGAACCAAATAGCAGCCTGGAAAAATATTCCCCAAATGTGATCAGTTCTTGTATTTATTCTTGGTAATCCTTGATTATTCGGTACTAAAATCGCTTTGCACAAAGATTGACAAAAGATCTCTCTCTTGATAGCAGACAATGGCCAGACTTTTAGATTTTGAACAGTTCTCTGAACTAAGTTAGGTCTAAACGAAGTCTATAATAAAATAGAAGATACTACGATTTTTCAAGGAAATGAAATGAAAAAATCTTTTTAAAAAAAATACATCAACAACAAAAGAATACCGATCTTATATTAAATTTCGATCTTTTTTTTTACACTACATACAATGGGTACGGTTTCAATAGAAAATGATTTAGCCACATCATCATCATCATCACCACCATAATCATCATACTTTCAGCATCTGTCGTTGGACATAGATCTTCCAGTAAGATTCGCCAGATCAATCTATCATGGACATCGCGTATGTGGACGGGTACATTCTAGTAATATAAGTGTTTTTTCAAGATTGTTAAAATACATATACATGAATTCATCTATTCCTTCAACTAAATAAACGGAAATATAAGTAGTAAGCAATCTTTTCACTCAGCAATTCAGAACCAAATAAGCAAGGATTACCATTATTCTCTCGTTTGGGTTTCAACCCATTCAAGGTTGATAATAGGAGTAACAGCTTTTGCTGATAATGCTTGGTCAAGTTAAATAGTTAGAAAAAACGGTTTGTACCGATAATTCCCTGTCAACCATCGTGGCATGCCAGAGACAGGATTTTCTGTCCAGTTATCTGTCTAGAGAGAAGTGTTAAGTAGGGGATGGTTTCATGAGTAGTAATGTAAAGCCAACAGATTCAATTTCGGTTTCCTGACGCCAAATTTCTTACCGTGTCACTCTACACCTCCCTGTGTTGTGTATATTTGAACATAAACTTAATGGTATAGCAATGTACATTTTAGGTTATTACATATTTATGTATCTGAAACTTATATATTGGTATAAGGCCATACTCTAATGATGACATAATTGTATATATACCTATAGTTACATAAGCATCTAGAATATATATATATATATATATATATGTATATATAATATTTACAAAGAAATGTACCCGATGAATGTAAACATTTTGTGCCTCTTCTGCAAGCAGTCGTCTGTTGTTTTCTAACAGATAGCCGGTTGCTGAAGAGTGTGACAGGCACAAAATGTTTACATTCACCGGGTGCATGTCCTTTTAAATATTATTTTCTATATATTGATAACTCTATCTACTGTGTTAAATATTGAGCATTGTGATCAAACATACACAACGAATGAAATCTGTTTTCATTTGTTTTCTGTTTGTTTGTTACATGGGACAATTTATAGATCATAAACACACACACACACATATATATATATGTATATATATATATATATATATATATATATATATATATATATATATATATATATATATATATATGTAGTAGAATGTGAATTCACTACACAAACTAGCTCATGCTTCTGCCCTCTTCAGGCCTTATTCGCCTGATGAGGCCCGAAGAGGGCAGAAACATGAGCTAGTTTGTGTAGCGAATCCACTTTCTACTATTTATTTCCAGCTCTACTCTAAAACAACTTAACTTCAAGAGTAAAAAGTTGTATGTATCGAGCACTCAATGAAATAAATCCATTACATTTCAGACATGGCTTTATATTATTGAGATCTTATTATATTATGTTATACTGCTAGCCTGATTTGTACCACATGTATTGTGTGTATATATATATATATATATATATATATATATGTGTGTGTGTGTGTGTGTGTGTGTGTGTTATAAGTAAAGGTTTGTTTTCATTGAAAATGTGCTCGGTATTCTTTGCAAACAAAGCTAGTATAAGCCGATAGTACTTATGGATACTTACGACAGGCAAGTTTCATGATCTTACGATCTTCAAGTGATCCTTGTATTCAAAACCCCCGGAGGTAGTGTCTGATCAACACTGCTTGGGTGCCATGTTAATATAACTGTTTTGTTTTTAAAATCCCCGAAATAGTTATACGGTTAACAACTGATGATCCCAACAGGACCAAATTATCCCATTGTACCATAGTAAAAAAAGTACATGTAAATGGGAAAAAAATAGTGAAGAAAGATACATAAATAAGATTAACAGTTATTGGGAAATAAGTGACTGAAGGAACACAATTTAAAGAAAAGTCATTCGATGTCTAGTGTTTAAATCAGTAAAGCTTTCTATGCTACACACACACACACACACACACACACACACACACACACACACACATATATATATATATATATATATATTGGTTATGTAAGTAGCGATATCAAGGAAAAATCTATTGAATAGATATGTCCTATAATAAGTTCCTATCAAAACTCTAGTATGCCCATATTGCATAAAGTGGTGTAGAAGCAATTAACAATAATGAATAAGGGTAAACTTTTTGAGCGTTCCCAGACTAAAAAAAAGACCTGCATGTCCGCCAATTTTGCACTTAACGTAACACGCTGGTCAAAAGCACTGATGATCATAGTCACAGTTCGAAGTACAAGCAACCTTTCGTAAAAGCGAAAACGTGGCCTTAAACGAATCTTCGTACGGTGGTGGGTACCTATATATCAATGTGTTGCACACTTATGTGTTTCCACGAACGAACTGCCCCTAAACACACTCCTCTTTCTCCCTATCCTCTCATCAACGTTCATATCCTAATACCTACTGTATCCCGTACTGTGTATACATACTCATGTGTATACTGAACAGGTGAACGTCCCTTTCTCTTGCAAACAAGTAAATAAATCTATAAAAACACAAAGAACACGAAATCAGGAAGTGAGAAAGAAGAGTGTTCAGCGATCAGTGTCAGGAAAGAACTGTTAATAAGGATATTCGTAGCAGCGAGTAGGGAGGGGCAAATTCGCGAAAGTGGAAAGGAGCAAAAGTGACAGAACCATTTACAAGAGGGACACAAAGCGTTATGAATATAGATCGCTGGCAGTATGGAATTAATCTTAAAGGTTTTCTGTATTTGGCGAGCGGCGAATGGAAGCCATATTGACGTTCCTCGGTCAGATCTATGGAGTCCACATATCTGGAACACGCATGGTTGAATTTTCGTTCAGAGCTCCCCACAACCTCCCGGGCCCCGTGGTTCGGTCTGCTTCAATAAGGGATTATACGCCGTGGCGATCCCTTTTCTTCCAGTAGCTTTTTGAGTTTCCTTTTTGCCTTCTGTAATGTAGCAAGTCTTCAGCATTCCCTTTAGTATGGCTTGTCGGGTTCGAAGTGTGTGTGTGGGGGGGGGGTCGGAGAAAGTGAAAAGGAGAAAAAAAGAAGAGAAAGCTCTTAGGAGACCAGTGAGGCGGAAAAATAAAAAAAAAAGAGATAAAAGAAAAAGGAAAGAAGGCTGAGTGGGGAGGGGGGCGAGATTTCGAAGATATTGGACTGATCGAAAAGGTTCAATACGTGAGTCGCCACTTTACAGGCCTCCAGTGACTTAAGGAAGACGTAAGAATGGACAAACGAACAAACAAACAGTTATATGTTGATGGTAACGCCAGGTAAGAGCAAAGAGCTGGGTCAGCCCACAGGTGAAATGAGGTGTGAAGAAGGAAATGAAAAGGGTGAAAAAAAAAAGAAAGGGAGAAGGGGAGGGAGGAAAAAGAAGGGGGGAGAGGAATGAGAGAGAGAGAATGAAAGCATGGGGAAAAACAAGAGAGAAGAAGAGCTGGTAAGTTAGGAATAAGAGAAGGGTGATCACATCAGTGAAACGGATAATAATAATAATAATAATGATAATAATAATAATAATAATAATAATAATAATAATAATAATAATAATAATAATAATAATAAGAAGAAGAAGAAGAAGAAGAAGAAGAAGAAGAAGAAGAAGAAGAAGAAGAAGCGATGGAAACGGGAATCAGAAGCGGGGTCATCCCACTAGTGTGAAGAAGACGGAAAAGAATGAGGGGGGAGGAGTGTTAGAACGGGGGGAAGGAGAAGGAGGTGAAAAAGAAAAAGAAAAAAATTGGAGATGGAAAGGAAGAAGAAGAAAGGGGGAAATGGAAGAAAGGAGGATGAGAAAAAGAAGTAAGATAAGGAGGAGAGGAGAAGGGAGGCGAAAATGATAAAGAACAAGAAAACTGAAGAAAGAATGAGAAAAGAAAGAGGTGACGAGGAAGAAGGGGAAGGAAGAAAAACAAGAAGAAAAACAAGAAGAAAAACAAGAAGAAGAAGAAGAAGAAGAAGAAGAAGAACGACAACAACAAAAACAGAACCAAGACCAACAAAGGCAAGAAGAAGAAGAAGAAGAAGAAGAAGAGCAGCAACAACAAGACAAAAAAGGGAGAGAGGAAATAATAAAAAAATATCAACAATAAAAAGAACAACAATGATAACGAAAGTAAGAAGAAGAAGAAGAAGAAGAAGAAGGAGGAGGAGGAGGAAAGGAAAGGGGCACATAAATCTGAATATAACAATAAAAAAGGGAGACTGAATGGGGTTGGGAGAATAAGACCGAATGAATAAAGTGTAGAAAATGGATGTTCTGGTGAGTGAATAGATATTTCTCCCGATAAGCCAGTTCCTCTCCTTAAATGATCAATAGGAACATCGCAAGGCCATCGACTCGGAATATGGCGTATGACTGTTGAATATGTGTGAGTAAAAATGGATTCCAATTTTTCATTCTCCGTTAGCATTCTTCACACTTTTCTTTGTAGACGTACCAAAAAGCTTGAATGATTTTCTAAAGGATCAGCTCGATTGAGTCGTTCATAGTAATGGTTTCATAGCTGCTTAGTTAGAAGGTTTTTGGTAAATCAACGTCTTTTACAGCGTTCTTCATTAGACTACACTATATCCACGTGTACAAAAACGCGTTGTTTATCAATATTTACATTTACATTTAGTGTGCGGTTAACACTTTTTCAAGATTGAACCACTCTAATCTCAGGTAAAGGGCCAGGGAGCAACACTTTAATCCTAGGTAAAGCGCTCATACACTACACTGTGATCGTATCAATCCATTCTACCCCCCGCAAGAGCAAGATGTAGCACAAGGTCGGTTTAATGTGGGGCTCCGTTTACTGGAAGTTCAGAATATTGCTTTAGTCCTCGCAACTATTGTCACGAAGGCATCAAGGCGAACCCAATCCTCCCCTTTTAGTGCAATGGGGAGTTGCTGTCCCGATGCTTACTGATACCCCAAGGCAAAGTAATTTTTGAGGTCTCAGGACGAACCCTATGCCTCTGCACTTATCAAGCCTCACTAAGTCCTCAACGGTAATAGCAGAATGTACCGCAAGTAGATACAACACTTTGATCCATATTTACTCACTCCCCCACGAGGGCAAGATATAACACGAGGTCGTTTTCAATGTGGGATTTCTATCTGCAAAAATTTCTCCTGTCCCCGCAACCAGTGTCGCAGAGGAGTTAGAGCAAGCCCGACACATCTCTTCTAACGCAATAGGACGGTACTGCCCTGGGGTGTTCTGCTCCCCAGGGACTGGACTGAGTAAATTTCTGAGGACTGAGGATGAATCCCAGGCCTCTTACTCTTAGCATTAACGAGCCTGAGCAACTCACCATTGGCCACGTCATTGCGCCGGTGCTAAGCTACAAAAGTGTGTACTGCGAACAGATACAAAACTATGATCCTGGGTAGATGGCCGAAGAGCAACTTTTGATCTCTGGCAGAGCATACAGATATTCTACTGATCCATACGTAAATAATCCTGTCATTTTTTACGGGTACCATGCTAGTCTCTAATTATGAAGATAAATTCGGTTCAAGTTTGGGTGAACAATAGTCTTCCATTGCGATTTTTGTTGCTGTAAATACGTTTTTTTTTTAAATTTTGATTGAGGATTCACTACCAGAATCGAATTGGATGAAAACAAACATTTTTTATCCGCAAATATTAAATTTGAATAAACATAACAGAAATAAGGGAAATTAAGATTAAAATAGGGATATATGTGTATGCCTCAGAATTGAGAAATCCAAGAGGGGCGCCGTTCTGATAATGTGTATATTCAGAGTCGAAAAGGCATATATATGCATATATATATATGTGTACCTTTTCGACTTTGAACATACATATTTTTAGAACGGTGGTCATCTTGGATTTTTTAATTTTGAAGCATTGTCATCCATTTTTGAGCTGGGCATACATCAGATTTAGTTTCAGCAACCCTCAATATATTTAAAAAAAAATACTGCTTATCATAAATTTAAACGATTTGCCTCCAATGCCTTAAATATACACTTTTCAGAAATTCGTAAATTCGGTCAAATGTTTGTATCGTCAGATTCGAATATTTATTTTTTCACCCAAATACTTAGAAATTAAAGTTAACTAAACAGAACCCCCCCCCCCTTTTTTCACACGTTTTCTGCTTAGGGCGCCCAAGTGCGTCAGGAGACATTTCGTTTACGTGCGTCAGGAGACATTTCGTTTACGTGCGTCGAGTACACGATCTGTTGTTTTGTTTTTGGTAAAAAAAAAAAAGAAAAAAAAACGACCACGGTACGTAAATGCGTCACGTGACCTTATTAGGAAATTAGCAAAGCCAGTTCTATGAATGCAGTATAGTACCATTCTTTGTAATTTGATAAATCGAATTTTATCTACCAAAATAAACAAGTAACGTAGATTACATTACAAAAGGGTCCACGGTAGCCGGAAAAGTGTTAAATTAGATTTTTACATTTCAGTGGGGGTATTGTCGATCAAGTCAAATTAGTAGATTAAGATTTGATTTTAAAAAAGATCATAGAAACAGAAAAGAGTAAACACACAGGCTAAATAGACATATCATTTTTCTGAGTACAGCAGATCAATGTTTCTCGGGCTAGTTAAGTATCATTTACCCTCAAGCCTTTATTACAGAATCTCACCCACACAAAACTAGATTTCCTCATGTTTGTGATTATTTTCTTGTTATTCTATCATGTATAATTTTATAAATAACTCACCATCGCAGTCAATAATTGAACAACCGTAGCGTCGAAATTTGAAACCATGTAAAAGGAATAGGAATAGATATGATCAGAATAAATTCTATTTATGACATCTCTGGCGTTTTCCACTCGAAAACATCTAAAATACAGTTAAAAAAACAAACATCTAGAAACATCTAGATTCTGGAAAATCTATATGTTAATAATGAACCCGTCAGAATAAGTACCCCAAAAGGTCAAAAATGTTTTTTTTTTCCAAAAATGAGAAAATATTTCTAGAAAGAGTCTGGTGGGGTACTGATGTCAAATTGCAAGTTGGTTGACAAAACGGTACGACCAGGAGCGCTGGAAAACACAAACAAACACATGCACATATAAAAAAAAAAAGGTTAGAACCCTTTGTTGTCTTCGATGGCTACGGTCGTTCAATTCATTTCTTACCATAAGAAAAACCATAAATTAACTCATTTCTCAAATATTTATTCTATTCATGTTTTTTGAACATTCAAAAATATGTGACGAAAACCTGGAGGGACAAAAAATTAGCACAGAAAAATTATCAGAATTTTTCTGGCTTATATAAATTTAATAAACAACAGTCCTAGAACTTAGAATTTCAATGGATAATGTTTTCTTATTTTACATGTTTATCACGAAAATAACTTTTATGAATACTGAAAATTATGAATTATCCGAATGAATCAAGTCACTCACTCTTCTTGTTTTATTCACCCATCATTCACCCCCAAACAATTTGATTCACCATTTCGAGACTCACTGCGGTAGATTGAATTAGATTGAAGTGGGAATGAGGAGTTAAATTTAATAAAATTTCAGAGTAATCAACGTTGCACTAAATTATATCAAACTTGAAGATGCAGCAAGAATAATTCCCGCTATTTTCGGACAATAAAAAAAATGGCCGAATTCTAATCTCCTCAATCGACTCAAAATACTATGCTCATTGTACTAGTTTCATTTCGTTTCAGAACTTAGTTAAGTTCTATTAATCATCATTTAGTATTGACAACTAGTTAATACCAGTGAAAAAGGATATACTGGATTCTCTGCTACCCGGAAATTGAGCATTGCTATAAAAGACTCGTGAGGCGGATTGGCGTAAAGCTAGGAACCTATAACCATTAATTTAGACAGGGAAACCTTTCGAGCGTTGCCAGACTCCAAAAATAGCGAGGAAGGTCTCTTGTCGGAGGTTGTGGTAGTGGGAGATTATGGGGACTTGTTGTAGATATTATCTATCTATCTATCTATCTATCTATTATTATTATTATTATTATTATTATTATTATTATTATTATTATTATTATTATAACTGACCCACGAGCGACTTTTATCTTGGTTAAAGCAGGTGGATGGGTCGAGTGCACGCTGCATCCACCTTAGAGGTAGGAAGGTCTGGAAATTATTCCACGCACCTCAAAATTCACAAATGTGAACCTTGTGGAGTTACCAGGACCTGGGCTGCAGTCTGCACAGCCCAGGTAAACACCAGAAATTCAGATGTGATCTTCTTGGCTGTATAGGCTCTTCTCACTTGATAGTTTGGCGTAACACGATCTTTCTCGTTACATTTCGAATCTATTTGGTCTCGTGCAAAACTAGACTAAGCTCACCATATTATAAGATAACGACATTGGTCGGAATCAGGTACGAAATGTAGAGGGAAACAGAAGTGATTGGGAAATAGAGGGAGTGAGGGAAGGGGGAGAGACAGGAGAAAAGAGAGGGCAGTGGGGGAGAGAGATGGATGGAGAGAGAGGGGAGAGTGAGAGACAGGAGATAGAGGAGGAGTGAGTAAGAGGGGGATAGGAGAGGGAGGGTGATACAAGGTGAGAGAGTGGAAGAGAAGAAGGGAGAGAGAGGGTTGAGAGAGGGAAGGAGGATGAGAGAGAAAGAGATATATAGAGAGAGGAAGTGAGAGAGAGTGAAAGAGGGAGATGGGGAGGGAGAGGAACTGAACCAGAAAAGATAGCCAGAAAAGGAGAGAAGGAGATTGTTAGAAAGAATAGATATATGGATAGGTGTAAGAGAGAAAGGATTTAGAGATAAGCTGGATAGATAGACAGACAGATAGACAGGAAGAGAGGGGTGTGCGGAAGAGGAATAGAAGTGAGCTGGAAAAAGACACGGAGAATGTAAAAAGACAGAGGAAGGAAGAGGGAGAGGAAGAGAGAGAGAGAGAGGGGGGAGGGAGCAGGAGTTGCTTACAGAGATAGACGATGGGAGATTTTAAGAAGAAACAGATAGATAGAGAGACTGGGTGGGAGTGAGTTGCAAGGATAGAGACGGTGAGAAAGTGATTGTTAGAAAAAAAGTATAGAGAGAGAGGGAAAAAGGGAGAGAGAATAGGTTAACTGATAAGTTAAAAAAAAGTATATTCTGTCGGGGAGGGCAGGAGAGAAGGGGAGGGGAAACCACATTAAACCCCTTAAAGATCTGAACATTTTTTTCTGTATTTCTTCTTTTTCTCTAGAAGGAAGTTAAAAACTGCAAAAAAAAAAACAACAAACATCACTCATGAAAAATGACTGTAGCCTCGCCCTTAGACTTATTTACTTATATATCCCTTTTTTTTTTGTTATTTTTTGTTTTTTTGTGGAATGTTTTACCGCTCCCCCACCCTGTGTCTGAAAAATCAATAACTCGTAGATCCAATGATATTTACCGCTTCTGAAGCTTTGACACTTCGCGCTTATTGATCACAGCGTCGCGAAACAATGCACCGGGCAACCGGCACCAAAAACAAGAGATTTGACATCAACAAATAAATATCAGCGTTTCACTTCAGCGACATCAGGTTGTCTTCAAAGCCTCGTCAAATTGACTGAGAATGAAGGAACCGCGCCAAAAATTCGAACGGGGACGACGACTAAAATTTCCAATTCCTCCTGTTGGTCATTCTATTTGATCGTACTTCTTCTATCTGATAGATCGAACGTATAGACAGTCTAAGCCACATAGAGAGAGAGAGAGGTGATCAGTCTATGTTTGGTTTCCCGAAAGAAAAAAAAACTCCTACGCAATATCAAAACTATACAATTCCAAAAATTACCTGAGAACCCCGCCTCCTCTGCTGAAGTTCAGAGGAGAGTAAGGAGAGATACGTCTGGCATCAGCTTGGATGCAGGAGCAGCCGAGAGGAAGACAAATGGGGCGCTCTGAAGGGGGCCCCAGTCCTTGGTCTGAAATCAGAGTTGTCCTTCTTATCGTTGACTGAGTGCCTTCCCAAACCTTGGAGAGCTCAACACACGCTTCTATTTTACCCGTAGCTAGGGGGTGGGCATGTCTTTGAGCAGAGTGAACTTGAACAGTTCCGATTGGAGTTTGAACTCGGGTCACCGATTCCATCCGTGCAGTCACCGCTACGCCAATCGCACTTTCTTATTGAACATTCATAGCCATAAAAAATGGCGAAAGGTTGAACAGCCATAGTCATCTCAGGTGGTAAAGGGTTCTATCCCTTTTTATATATCATATGTGCTTGTATTTGCTGGGGTATTTGTTTGTTTGCTTTTGTGTTCCAGTGCTCCTGGCCATACCATTTCATCAGCAAACTTGAAATTTGGCATCAGTACTCCACAAGGCCCCTTCTATAAAAGTTTTCATTTTTGAAAAAAAGGGCCTAATTCTGACGGGTTAATTAATAATTTATATTTTCTCCACAAACTATATGTTTCTAGATCTCTTTTTAATCCATTTTAGATGTTTCCAGTGATAAACGTAAGCGATTGCATTTATACAATTAATTCTAACCATATTTATTCTTTGATGCATTTTTTTCTCGTGACTTCAAATTTTGACGCTACGGTTGTTCAATTATTGAGCTTTTATTTACTTTCCAAGTAACTTAAGCACCTTCCATTGTTAACATTCTGAGTATTATGCGAATAATTAGAGAAATATTAACAAAATGATTTTCTTTTCCTTTCTGTTTTCCTTCCTTTTTTTTTAAAGATTACTTTTTGATTATGTATAAGTAAAACTTCTTCCGGTGTCGCGGACATTCGAAATCCTGGCTTTTTTTCTTTACCTTGGTACAAACACCAACAACAGAAGCCGTTGAAAATACAAATAGTGACACATAGGAACCAGGACTTACCAAAACCAAAAAATTCAGAAATCTCTTTTTTTTCTTTTTTTAATGAAAGTAATAAGAAAAACAGAGTTCAAAACATGTACAGAAAGCAAACAAACAAATGAATACATACATAAAAACGTAGTCCAATGACAGAAAAAAAGCATTCATTTTATTCGACAAATATTTACTTTTCAACATAATCTCTTTCTTTGTCAATTCACCTAATTCAGTGGTAAATATTAATCACGGATGTTACACCTTAATCAGTGAAATTCTCAGATCGATTTTCCGCTAATAACTACGTGTCAGAGTACGGAATCATTGATTCATCCTCTTAAGTAAAGTGAAAAGGCCAAAACGATCTCCATAAAATAACGGAGGACGTCTGGAAAGACAGCTGCTTAAAACATTATGGAAACACACAAACAAATTAAGAATAAATGGTGTTGTTGGTCGATAACGCTGAGCAACTTTTTTTTTTCCTGGGTGATAAAATGAAATTTTCTGATTGGTTATGCCTAAAACGTATAGAAAATGTCAATCATTCCCTTGAAACATTGCTTTTGTGTCCAGGACAGTGATAATTTGAGATCTGCTTATTTTCAATTGGACAACGGGTAGATTTACACATTTCTAATCGCCCAAAGTAATAAAAACAACAACATATAAATATCGCTATCCAGATCACATAAGCAGAGTTTGAAGGGAGTGACAACTATTCTCCATTCTTTTTGCCTATAAGCAATCATTAAATAACACTCTCTTCCCATGAGCAAAAATCGCGTTGCAAAGTGTAATAAGTGCAGTTGTGCTGACGCTAACATGAAATAATTTGAACTGAAAGCAAATATTTAGGAAGATATCTGATCTTCCATTGTTTTTGAAAAAAAAGCAGCTTTTTGTAAGCCTCGGTTTAATCACTAGAAGCGTTGCCTCTCATCTCAGCGACGACCTTGCATTCCTATGTCAATATAGATGTTCATACTGACTCACAATTACGCGTGTAAATAATTACATAAACGAATGCAGGTATCCCACATTTTTTCAATAAGTTCGCTTTACGCCACACTTTTGCATTTACGACAAAAGGCCAAAAGTGAAAAATGGCGCCCTAGGAAAATAGCGCCCAGGAAAAATAGCGTTTTGCTGCAAGTCGTTATAATTTCAATAGCCCCCTCTCTTCCAAGTAAGTTTCCTGTAAGTATCTTATAGTCCACCAATGTGGCACAGATAGGACCAGGATTCCTAGATCGTAAGTTTGACAGGAGTGTCTTCCTCCTGGCAGATGCGCTCTCACGGAAGGGTTGTGCTGCCCCTTTACAGGGGTATTCCGACAGTGAGGCTTGCCTTGTGGTTGGGCCACCGGGCATGAACAATCCGCAGTTAGCAGATGACGAGCTGGCTATGGATTTCGACCGTCCCTTTGAAGGGGAACCCCACCACCCAAAACTCCAACGACTAATATTGCATCATCACCATTATTTGGGCTTGGCAAGGTACAAAATATATTCCAATATGAATTGATGATAATTGTTTTTTCGGCCTACGCCATTTTTGCATACGAATGGTTTATATAAGAATATTAGATCGTGAAGAAACACACAGACACACTCATTTATAAATGTGTGTGTGAATGTGTGTGCGTTAATGTGTGTGTAAATGTGTGTGTGTGAATGTGTGTGCGTGAATGTGTGTATTTAGATGAGTTTGTATTCGCACACGCGTGTGTGAGTTTGCGGACATGTATGTATATTTGTGTGTGTGGGTAGATGTTTGTGCATGTATGTATATGTTAGTAAGTTTAAACATATATTTGTATGCGTATGTTTGTGTGTATATTTCTGTGTATATGATTTTGTGTGTGGCTCCAGGTGTGTGTGTGCGTGCATGTACATTCACGGGTGTGGTTGCATGTTTGTGGGTGTCCAAGTCCGTTTGTGTGCGTATGTGTGCGTGGGTGTATATGTGCGTACGTAATACAGTTGTAATTGCAGATGTGTGTTTGTGGATCTTTCTGTTCGTGTGCGTATGTTAGTGCCTATGGGTGCACGTATGTAAGCGTATGCAACAAAGTATCTTTGTGTAAGTGTGCGTGTGTGTATGTTTGTATGTGTATGTAAGGATATGTATACTTTTTTGTGCAGGATGGCCCTATAACACATTTGGCAGCTTATACGGTGCACCTTCCTAATATTTATTTAGCTGACCTTAATCTTACGAGTGGCCAAGGTATGTCTTCATAGAAAGACAGAAAAGAGATCAGTAGTCAAAAAATGACAGGAAGATTGTGTCACGAAGTCTTCCTAATTATCTTTTTTTTTTTTGACGACTAATAGAAACCGTCAACCAAAATTGTCACCAAATCAACACAGGTTTCCTCAGTTTCCAAGTTGGCTATGTATGTATCATGCGTAGTGGCTGTTCCATTGGAGCAAGATGGCTGGTAACTTCAACATTTTCAATTCAATATTTACTCGTTATTATGTCTACAAAAATGTTCTTTTTGTTCAGAAAAAAAATCCCACCAAAGTAGGTTTTAGTAAGGCGATCAATACGCCAATTCAATTCCAGGGGTAAAGTTTAGTAAATGCAAAACCCGACCCACAGAAGAAAGATGAATAGAAACTAATCTTCTACTTTTGTTACTAATGCTAATAATATTTACCCGCAAGATGTTACATATATTGATATGAAATTCTCAATCTCTCTGAAACGCTAGGCTCTCAAAGGAAGATTGGATATCTCACTGATAGCTATGCAGGGAGAGGTGATCTGGACTTATATTGAGTTAGAACTTAAACGGTAGACAAGGACCTTTTTTCAATTTATAGTGCATTGACCTGGGTACCAAGCCTGCTACACTATCTGGTTAATACTCTGAGAGGTAGCACACCTCTGAAGTTAGCGCACCTGCTTCGTCGGGGCGTCTGGGGTCACTGCTGAAGGCTACAGGCAGCCCGCACTATCTGGAGTTTCTGCGTCTAGAAATCGCAGACAGCCATATTATTCGGTAGATACGTGCGCTAAGTTGTGGACAGCTGTACTGTCCTGATTCTCCTTCAAAGGGACGACAGAACTTTATAGCCAGCTCGGCATCTACCAACTGCTGATTGAACATACCCTGTGGTCTAACCAGGGGCAAGGTCTACAGTTAGAAAAGGGGACAGCAGACCCAACAGCAGCAAGGGTGAGTCTGCCAGGGGTAGGACACTCCTGTCAAACCAACGACCTTGGGAATCTGCTCCAATCCGTGCCACTTCAGTGAACCATAGGATGCTAACCCTTGGTTTAAAGGGTCGGGTCGGCCCTGGGCTAGCTGGCATCACATTAAAAATCCATTGCTCAGAATGGGGTGGGGGGAATCTGTACGTGGGTGCCCCCGTCTATGGTTCTACTGCCATGGCAATCTCTCAATACAATCTCCGTCTGCGAAGCCTAGCCACATATATATATATATATATATATATATATATATATATATATATATATATATATATATATTACAATAAAGTTGTAGTTATGATAGTCATCGTGGCTAGCTTTGATACCAATGCTCCCTAGCAAGGTGCCTTGATTTTTCACTAAGTCTTATACTAAGCTTAGCATGTTCCAGGAGCTACAAGAATGGAGTCCCTTAGTTTGTATCCATCGGTGTATTCGCTTCTTTTTTGAAAACTCGGACTTTTTAAGTAGATAACAGCCCCACCCATTAACTTGACATTCACCCACGTTTGGGTTGTTCCTGACTAAGCTAAGTTTTAGAAATTCCCATATTACAGGCATTGGCGTCGAGAGTCAGTATGTTGAATTTTAATGTCTCCTTCCAAGAAAATGAAATTTGTTCTCCCTGAATTTCAATTTAAATCCAATAAAACAAGTCGAAAACATTTTGAAATAAGAAATCGTATACAAGACGCCGTTTCTTGAGATTTCAAGAATGTTAAGTCTTTCTCTTTTCTAATTCAACTTTCTGAAGATTCTCAGCATGACTCACGCCTACATGAATCCTCTGTCAAAGGCTTGTCATTGTCAAATATTGCCTAGGTCATCTTGAGATAGAAGTACGTTTTCAGTTGGAACTTGAATATTTTTCCTTCTTGTTGTTGTTGTTGTTGTTGTTGTTGTTGTTGTTGTTCTTCTTCTTCTTCTTCTTCTTCTTCTTCTTCTTCTTCTTCTTCTTCTTCTTCTTCTTCTTCTTTATTTCCCGACCTCTGACAATCCATTTTCCACGTTTGTAATGGATTCCAATAATCAAGTGACTTGGAATGGATTTGAATAGTAAAATCATTGACAATGCATTTCTACAATAAAGTGATTTACAATGCATTTCTATAGTAAAAATAGATTACAATATGTTTTTTTATATTAGAATAATGCTAGAAAATGATAATTTTACGTATAATAGAAAAAACCCACAATAGTTTCAAAAGTCCTACCGAACTGACTCCACTACCAAGAGGAAGAGCCGAGAGCGAATTATGAAACAAACAAACAGATTGGCATTTTACTTTCAGAATGTTCATTTTATCATTGTCCAAGTCCAGTACAAAGTCTGGAGTTGACTTTGTTTCCAACCGTAAGAAGAACAATAACAATCCTCACCAAAATGAGAGATGTAAACTGATATGTGAAATCCACATTCCCCAAACGTGATTTGAATCCATGACCAACTGTTTGCCAGGAGGCTTTCTTAGTGAGTCAGCTTTATTGATACGCACGGACATAATTACATTCTTATAAATAAATACATTTATACAAAAGATATACGTTTTTGTTTGTTTCATATACGATGCAAAAGTTGCAGTGATCAGTCGGAATAGAAATAGGAGAGAAGTTTGACCTTGCAGCAGCCAATTTCGCCATTATCATTATCATTATCATCATCATTATTATTATTATTATTATTATTATTATTATTATTATTATTATTACTATATTTTCCACATAGAATTGGAAGAGATTTTTCTAGCGTGACGCATTCAGATCTGTGAAAAGGTTAAATAAGCGTGATGATGATAAATTCTATAAAAATCTCTAATCACATAAAAATGTGTGAGTACGTTTCTCTCTCTCTCTCTCTCTCTTTCACTTTCTCTCTCTCTTTCTCTCCCGTTTGTTTTTCTTTCTTTCTTTGTCTTCTGGCTCCAAACAATAATTGACACTTCGATTTTAATGTGGATGACTGATGGGGGGGGGTACGTTAAGGGTGCTTTTGCTTGACATGAAATGTTGCAGCTTGTTTTAAAGAATAAACAGAAAGAATAAATGTTTGACCTTTTCACCATCTCTCTCTCTCCCTCTCTCTCTGTCTTTGTCTGTCTCTCTCTCGCACATACACACACTCTCTCTCTATCTTTGAAACCGTCAACCAAAACTGTCAACATCCCCATAGCCACCTCCAAGATAGGTTCTTCCAGCTTTTAAGTGGATCCGGCTATCTGGTCAAGTATGTATATATCATGCGTACAGACTGCACCAATGGAGCTAGAAGACTGAAATTTTAATCATTTATTCCTTATGTCTGGGAGGAAAACGTTTTTTTTTTTTTTTTTAAATTAGCACTCTGATTAGGTTTTAGCGGGGTAAGTTAAATCTGCAATGTAAGTTTCTGCTAAATTTACCCCTTAACATTGATCCAGTAGCATTCACGCTTGATTTTTGAAAATAGACTTGTTTGTGATCACTACCCAACGAAATTCGGGAGAAGTAACTTATTCATCACGCTTTTCTTCCAACTTTTAAATGATCACCCCCAACACGACATGCTGCCGATCACATGATGGTTTCTTTTGAGTGATTAACCAGACTTGTCTTTCTTTCTTTCTTTCTTTTTTTCTCCTTTCTGTCTCTCTATTTCCTAGACGTTGTCCCCGAAGCGCTCTTAAATCTCAAGATATCGCGTTGTCAAATGACTTTTACGGTGACTTCCCGAAACCTATCGGCTTTGTCTATCTCTATAAAAACCTGACTGTGCGGTCCCATTCCATGGTTCGGTATAAGAGGTAGGAAGGGAACAGTCTTTGGTTAGGCATGGTGTGCGGAAGTATGCGTGAATGAGGGGTGGGGACGGAAGTACTGGAGAAGATGTTGCCGCAATGCTCGATGGGAAGGAAGAATTGTCAAAATGGTGGTTGATAGTTCATTATGATTCTTCCTTTCCTCCCTGATACGCATCTATCTTCTGTTTCGACGTTCCCTCATGAAAACGGTGACTAGTAAAAGTTTTGCTATCAAAATGCAATCATCTGGTGACTTCGGGATGAGAAATCATCAACAGAACGACCAGAGAGAGAGAGAGAGAGAGAGAGAGAGAGAGAGAGAGAGAGAGAGAGAGAGAGAGAGAGAAAGAGAGAGAGAG
Organism: Thysanoteuthis rhombus; assembly: GCA_963457665.1. Lineage (NCBI taxonomy): Eukaryota > Metazoa > Mollusca > Cephalopoda > Oegopsida > Thysanoteuthidae > Thysanoteuthis > Thysanoteuthis major. The sequence continues at coordinate 5,484,276 of OY735231.1, forward strand.
AGAGAGAGATAAAAGACTGGTTGCTGCAGGGTCAAACTCCACTCCCATCTCTATTCCGACTGAAAAAGATGACGTCAACTTTTGCATTGCATACATAATAAAAGAAGGTGATAAAAATGTATATTTTTTTGTATAAATATATTTCCTTGTTAGAATGATATATGCCCGTGCGTATCTGTATGATAAATTTTCGTTAACACCTAAGACTTGTCAATCTAGTGCAGTCAGTCAGACAGCTTCCTGTTAATTAGTTGGTCGTGAGTTCCGATCATGGTACGGGAATCTGGATATTACATATCGGTTAAATCCATTATTTGGAGAGGATCGTTCATGTTACTTATTATAATAGTATCACAACTTTTTTGAGTGTACGATGACATAATATTATTGTTATTACAATTAAGTTGATCTGGTTTCCAGACAAAACATCGGAAATTCTGCAATTCTGATTTAATCCAGACGTAAGAATGACTAATAATTGCATAATTCATTTCAAAATGTTTTATTCTTACTTCATTTGCAAAAGGTTTGGGATTGGAGGGTGGATCCCACCTCACCTAGCTCCAAAAATTGAAAAAAATATTGAAACAAAATTGAACGTTGAAAAATCATATACAAGAATCTTATCGTAAGAAATACAAACATCTTGCGATAAGAGAACGAAGTCAACTCCAGTTTTTGTACTGGTATTTAACAAAAGAGAGAGAAATGTGTCATGTACAGAATATACTTCAGTAGATGACCGGGTTTAAAGAGACCAGATTTCAAGACTCATTCAAATTTGGCTTCGACAGATACGGTGAGTGCAAAAGTATCCAATACATGTCAAAAATGTTCGAATAACCTTTTACGTCTTCGAAATCTACAAAATTTGGATCAAAGATTCTTGTACATGATTTTTTCAATGTTCAATTTTGTTTCAATATTTAAAAAAAAGATTTTTGAGTCTTTAAACACTGGTCCATTTTTTTTTTTCAATTTTGAAGCTGTAAAAGGAATTTAAAATGAACTTTTCGAAAAATGTATCGGATACTTTCCACACTCACTGTATATAGAGTTCCATTCAGTTGAAATTCGTAGATAACAGGAAAAGTTAGAGGCAATCTTTGACTTTTGACATAAAAATATTTCCAATAAAAGAGCCGCAGTTTCATTACGAATCATATTTCATAATGTAGGCCTGGAATAAGCGGTATGAGGTGGGGTCCACCCTCCAATCCTAAACCTTTTGCAAATAAAGTAAGAATAAAACATTTTGAAATGAATTATGCAATTATTAGTCATTCTTACGTCTGGATTAAATCAGAATTGCAGAATTTCCGATGTTTTGTCTGGAAACCAGATCAACTTAATTGTAATACAATAATATTATGTTATCATACCCTCAACAAAGTTGTGACACCATTATATTTAAAAAAAGGAGTCGCATTGCAAAAACTAGTATCAAATTAATAATAATGGAAATGATTTATCGAAATATTGGCATTTTTTAACTTTACTGTTTTGAAATGGCCGACATTCGAGAATGTTCGGTTAGTATCTTTTGAGTTATGGTTAGTATTTGGGGGGTTAGGGTTAGTATCTTTAGGATTAGGATTCATATTTTTAGGGTTAGTATTAGGGTTATGGTTCGCATTTTTAGGGTTAGTGCTAGTTCATCATCAGCGTCTTTTATTCTGTAGTTTAAACGACAATTGTTTTAGAACGGGAAAGGTAACAATTGCTGGAAAAAGTCTAGAAGATAATTTTAGTTGCAAAACGAAAAATGACGTTGAGATTTGTGTAGGCTGAGGCAGCGGAATGCTATAGATATGTGTTCTGTTCATTCATCAACGCTTCCAAGAAGAACATCTTTTAGCTTTCGAATAATGAAACAATTTGAATATTTTGATAAAAGCCAAAGTGAGATGAACTAAAAAGAAAACGAAACAAAACCATCAAAATTTTCTTTTAAAATATTTCATCTAATAATTAACAGCATTTAAGACTGTTTTTCTAAGGCGGTAAACAGAAGGCCAACACCCTGAAAAATCAACTATATATATATCACAATATCATTGTGTATAAGTCGACTTCATAAGCATCAAGTATTTTCCCCAATGTATCATATTAATCTGTTTAGAACCAATGAACTTGATACTCCGATTGACACAATGCTGCTTTGTGTTGGAGAGTAAACTTTTAAGCATCAACTATTCCCTTAATGGATTAAATCAGTCTATTTAGACCCAATGAACTTTATATCATCATGGACACAATGCTGCCTTATGTAGGAAAGTCGACTTATCTGGCGGATATTGGACTGAACTTGAATTAACACCTTAGTTTGGGGATCGACTTACACTGTATATAGCGACAGCAAGCAAACCACGTGTAAGAGGTGCAGCCGAATGGATTCAACGTCAAGGTGGTTTTCAAAGGCACAATCACTTTTTGTGACCTCTTCCCTAGAATGGGTCCCTTGTGAATGAAGAAGATGAAAAACACTCATAAGATCCCATACAGATATCGAAAAAAAATATGAGAAACTAGGAGAGTTTGTACAAGATTCCATTCATAATATCCAATGCAAACTAAATAGAAAAAAACGGGAGAAGGTGGCCGTCCTAAGGAACACAGATTCAAGGAACGAAAGTTATATCAAAAGAAGAGAGAGAGAGAGAAATCCGGAATGGCAGATCATATCCGGGGAGAGGAATACACTCAGCAGATTCTCTAGGTAGAAAGATGGAAGACGCAGCAAACATCAACTTGTCGGGCAGATTGGCAAGTCAGGACATTGAGAATTTCAACTGTTTGGTTACCTCTATTTGAAGAGAGGGACTTAGAGAGTTTCATTGTGTATAAATTAGAATTACTCATGTTATCAGTAATGGCGAATCTAAAGCATACAGATCTTTAGGTGACTTGCGATGAACCTTTTTAATTTAATTTTATCCATGTTTTATAAGTACATTTTGAAATTGAAAGTTATGTTTTATTCGACTTCTAGTTTTATAGATGAATTAGAAAATAAGCTGCTTCTCTATGAGCATTTACTTAACTAAAATGCATACATGTAAGTGACACACCGATAACAGAATTTAAAGAAAGATCAAAAAACGACATGCCAGGCTGAAAAGGTTCCCAGCGTTGATTTCCCCGGTGCCGCAGATTCTATTCCATGACTCGTCAGAGTATTTGCAATTGACGTTGATTTCTTTACAGACAAGAAAATATTGAATTTTCAATGAAATTATACCTTGTGCCTGGTGACTAAAGAGTCTGGGTGCTAGACCAGCATACCTTGTTGATTGCGGTTGATATGTTAATTTTTT